>CM038356.1:31553729-32153729 GCA_021464625.1 Proterorhinus semilunaris
AAATTCTCAACCCAATGACATTTAAAAATGGAGAATAATTTCTGCAACTAAATCAAAAATGAATGAAATGTTTACATTGCACTGTCATTTATAGAACCCAAATCTGCTGCCCTCCCAACCAATCAGTGAAATCTTGCATAGCTTCTGGAAACAAGTCAGTTTACCTTGGTCTTGATTCGAGTCATGAGTGGTCTCTCCGCCCAAATCATCATCACTCATGTCTACTTCATCTGGATGGGTAAACAATAGATCAACTTCAGTATTTAAAGTGGATGCAAACTTTATTTTTTATTTTTTTACCATCAGGGTTGATCTCAATGTCATCTAGTCCTTTTCCTTGCAGCTCGGACAGTCTTCCTTCTTCCATTGCAATCAGTAGCTTGCTGACTTTTGCGAGCTGGAGGGTGCTCTCCGGGAGCCGGTAGAACTCTCTGTGGACACGAATGTCATGTCCCAGAAAGGTTGCTAGTTGATCCATCTCATTTTCTTTAAGGTTAAGGACCGTTGACAAAGTGGCAACCTGCTTCCTCAATCTTGTGGAGGTAAGTGCTTCTGGGTTTTTGGCCCCACATTGGACTGAAAACTTGCGAAAACAGTCAGCGCCCCGATAGTGTGAAAGAGCACATGGCCTGGCAAACAGGAATACGTTGTCTTCATGGACTTGACACACGGTTCTTTTTCGTATAAGGAGGTCAATTGCAGCTGTCATTTCTGGAGTCAACAAGACAGGCACCATTCTAGATCTTTTGCCTCTGATTTCCACTCTATCCAAACGCTGAGCAAGCTTCCTCTCCAACTTTGAAAGACACATCATTATGTCTGGATTCAATTCTCCACGTTTTCTAGATGCAAAGATCCGGAGCTCCATCTTGGAAACCTCCCCCTGCCTCTTTCTGTTAAATAGTATTATCTTCGCCAAAGTCACTTGGGCAAGGTTTCCAAAGCTTTGGCTGTTTGGATTTTTCTCAAGATCCTTCATACACTTACAATGTTCTGTAGCCAGAAACTTGTGCAGCAAAGATACATCCTGGGTAAAGGGTAACACCTGAGGTTTATTCCATCTGGCCTGTGTAAGAGTCGCCAACGCTGAAGCTGAAATTGATTCCGCCCACCTTTTCTCATAAAGAGTTACAAACTGCTTGGCTGATTCTGCTAAATCGGTCCGATGTGCAATAATGGCATTGCACTGTACAATGCCTGCAATCTTTGCCAAACTGTGCCCTAATTTCACTGCTAGTGAGGGTATTTTATATGAGTTTGTTTCCGAATTATAACCTGCCACATCTCTGACTGCTTTTATTAGAAGGGGAAAGTTACTCGGCATAACAAGGTCTTCCATTTTCTTCATAGGAGTTATAGCCCTTGCTGCTATTAATAATCGTGCGAGCTCCCTCATTTTCTGCCGGATATAATCATTCCTTTTCTCATCTGCTTTCCTGGAATTGTACAATGACTCACCTAGACTAAGGATGTCCCTCTCCTGTCTTACAACTACAGAAATATCATCTTGATTCATTTCGCAAGCCATTTTCCATACGGCCTCCTGCACTCGGTCAGGTCTTGGTAACTCAAGTCCGATTCGTTTCGTCGACCGAGAGTTTGTTCCTCTGCAGGCTTCAGAGGGCACCTTCTCACGTGTCTCCAAAGGCATTCCCTAGCATATAGGCCCTGGCAAAACTTGCAGTGACGGTAGTCTTCAGTTTGCTTTGCTTTGGTTGGTCTACGACAAGCAACCATTTTTCCTGTCCCGTATCTTGCCACCATAGCATTGTGGTCAAAGTTTCCTTTTTTTTTAAGAGAGCTAAGCAACTTTCTTCTTTCACTCGATCGTTTCCTGAAACTGAGAGCCTGTGCAACTTCTACCTCTTTGCTGTGGCAGGATTCAAGGTGTCTTGCCAATTTATAAATGGCTTTTTTGCAATAAATACAATATTGCCTTTTGTTGTACCTGCTTTTTTTTTTTGTGTTTGGCAATTGTTCAACTTCAACAGGGGTCTTCTCCTGTGATGTGTTGACTTCTGAATGACTGCTGCTCATCAGTGTTTCTGAAGCAGTGGTATTACACCCACTGTGCTTTGTGGTATTGGTCCCCAACGAAATATCCTTAAACATTCTGTGTGATATCTCCGGTGCAATATTCAGTTCGGTACTAGAAGAACTTTCATCCGATGAACTGCTACATGACTTCGGAAGAAAGTCAACATCATCAAAGTCTGAAGCGTCTGAAAATTCATCATTCATCATAGCCTGAAAACAGAAGAAATTGGAAAAAGAAATTATATTTTAAATAAAATCATCATGTCTGACACATTATCAATGATGTGATTAAAATTGAATACACATTGCACTCAAAGTATAATATAAAAATAAAATGGAACTTCGCTCTATCAAGCTATCCTGCTTCATATGCACCTAAATGCCAAAGAAGAATGATATCTTTATTTATATAGTGCCTTTCACAGACATAGTTACAAGTTCTCTTTTAGTAATATTTGTTTACCTCTTCATAATGACTCTCGCACTGATCATAATGCCGCTTGAGATGAAGCTGACGATATGTTGCTCCAAGCTGTTCAAATAAAAAAAATGTGTCATGTCACTTGAAATTCTACCCGCAACTACTACTGAAAGAATTTAGCTTGTCATTTATCAATAATCAACCAAATCAGGACCTGACGTTACACACATAATAAATAAAAAAGATATTGACCTTTGGGCACGGTGAGGAGGCTCCATTAATCTCTTCAGGATCTCCTGGACTTTGAACTTCGACCCTGGCACTTGACTTCTGTAACAATATTTAGGACAAACTGTCAGAATACTCTGCTTAATAAAAAACATATCAAGTTGCAACTCTGATTTGTTCATTAATGTTGGTGTCATGATATCATAAGACCAGCAAAAAGAAAAGGATACTATTAAGTCAGACACACACTTTAGTCTAACAATCAAGAACCAAACAAAGACCTAATGTGACACACACACTTTAGTCTAACAATCAAGAACCAAACAAAGACCTAATGTGACACACACACTTTAGTCTAACAATCAAGAACCAAACAAAGACCTAATGTGACACACACACTTTGTCAGACTAAAGTGTGTGTAACGTCAGGTCCTGATTTGGTTCTAGCGTCTGTCAGACTAGACGCTAGAACCAAATCAGGACCTGACGTTATACACACTTTAGTCTGACAGACGCTAGAACCAAATCAGGACCTGACGTTACACACACTTTAGTCTGACAGACGCTAGAACCAAATCAGGACCTGACGTTATACACACTTTAGTCTGACAGACGCTAGAACCAAATCAGGACCTGACGTTACACACACTTTAGTCTGACAGACGCTAGAACCAAATCAGGACCTGACGTTACACACACTTTAGTCTGACAGACGCTAGAACCAAATCAGGACCTGACGTTATACACACTTTAGTCTGACAGACACTAGAACCAAATCAGGATCTGACGTTATACACACTTTAGTCTGACAGACGCTAGAACCAAATCAGGACCTGACGTTATACACACTTTAGTCTGACAGACGCTAGAACCAAATCAGGACCTGACGTTACACACACTTTAGTCTGACAGACGCTAGAACCAAATCAGGACCTGACGTTATACACACTTTAGTCTGACAGACGTTAGAACCAAATCAGGACCTGACGTTACACACACTTTAGTCTGACAGACGCTAGAACCAAATCAGGACCTGACGTTACACACATAATAAAATAATAAATAAAAAGATGTTGACCTTTGGGCACGGTGAGGAGGCTTCGTTAATCTCTTCAGGATCTCCTGGACTTTGAGCTTCGACCCTGGCACTTGACTTCTGTAACAATATTTAGGACAAACTGTCAGAATACTCTGCTTAATAAAAAACATATCAAGTTGCAACTCTGATTTGTTCATTAATGTTGGTGTCATGATATCATAAGACCAGCAAAAAGAAAAGGATACTATTAAGTCAGACACACACTTTAGTCTAACAATCAAGAACCAAACAAAGACCTAATGTGACACACACACTTTAGTCTAACAATCAAGAACCAAACAAAGACCTAATGTGACACACACACTTTAGTCTAACAATCAAGAACCAAACAAAGACCTAATGTGACACACACACTTTGTCAGACTAAAGTGTGTGTAACGTCAGGTCCTGATTTGGTTCTAGCGTCTGTCAGACTAGACGCTAGAACCAAATCAGGACCTGACGTTACACACACTTTAGTCTGACAGACGCTAGAACCAAATCAGGACCTGACGTTATACACACTTTAGTCTGACAGACGCTAGAACCAAATCAGGACCTGACGTTACACACACTTTAGTCTGACAGACGCTAGAACCAAATCAGGACCTGACGTTACACACACTTTAGTCTGACAGACGCTAGAACCAAATCAGGACCTGACGTTACACACACTTTAGTCTGACAGACGCTAGAACCAAATCAGGACCTGACGTTATACACACTTTAGTCTGACAGACGCTAGAACCAAATCAGGACCTGACGTTACACACACTTTAGTCTGACAGACGCTAGAACCAAATCAGGACCTGACGTTACAAACACTTTAGTCTGACAGACGCTAGAACCAAATCAGGATCTGACGTTACACACATAATAAAATAATAAATAAAAAAGATGTTGACCTTTGGGCACGGTGAGGAGGCTTCGTTAATCTCTTCAGGATCTCCTGGACTTTGAGCTTCGACCCTGGCACTTGACTTCTGTAACAATATTTAGGACAAACTGTCAGAATACTCTGCTTAATAAAAAACATATCAAGTTGCAACTCTGATTTGTTCATTAATGTTGGTGTCATGATATCATAAGACCAGCAAAAAGAAAAGGATACTATTAAGTCAGACACACACTTTAGTCTAACAATCAAGAACCAAACAAAGACCTAATGTGACACACACACTTTAGTCTAACAATCAAGAACCAAACAAAGACCTAATGTGACACACACACTTTAGTCTAACAATCAAGAACCAAACAAAGACCTAATGTGACACACACACTTTGTCAGACTAAAGTGTGTGTAACGTCAGGTCCTGATTTGGTTCTAGCGTCTGTCAGACTAGACGCTAGAACCAAATCAGGACCTGACGTTACACACACTTTAGTCTGACAGACGCTAGAACCAAATCAGGACCTGACGTTATACACACTTTAGTCTGACAGACGCTAGAACCAAATCAGGACCTGACGTTACACACACTTTAGTCTGACAGACGCTAGAACCAAATCAGGACCTGACGTTACACACACTTTAGTCTGACAGACGCTAGAACCAAATCAGGACCTGACGTTACACACACTTTAGTCTGACAGACGCTAGAACCAAATCAGGACCTGACGTTATACACACTTTAGTCTGACAGACGCTAGAACCAAATCAGGACCTGACGTTACACACACTTTAGTCTGACAGACGCTAGAACCAAATCAGGACCTGACGTTACAAACACTTTAGTCTGACAGACGCTAGAACCAAATCAGGATCTGACGTTACACACATAATAAAATAATAAATAAAAAAGATGTTGACCTTTGGGCACGGTGAGGAGGCTTCGTTAATCTCTTCAGGATCTCCTGGACTTTGAGCTTCGACCCTGGCACTTGACTTCTGTAACAATATTTAGGACAAACTGTCAGAATACTCTGCTTAATAAAAAACATATCAAGTTGCAACTCTGATTTGTTCATTAATGTTGGTGTCATGATATCATAAGACCAGCAAAAAGAAAAGGATACTATTAAGTCAGACACACACTTTAGTCTAACAATCAAGAACCAAACAAAGACCTAATGTGACACACACACTTTAGTCTAACAATCAAGAACCAAACAAAGACCTAATGTGACACACACACTTTAGTCTAACAATCAAGAACCAAACAAAGACCTAATGTGACACACACACTTTGTCAGACTAAAGTGTGTGTAACGTCAGGTCCTGATTTGGTTCTAGCGTCTGTCAGACTAGACGCTAGAACCAAATCAGGACCTGACGTTATACACACTTTAGTCTGACAGACGCTAGAACCAAATCAGGATCTAACGTTATACACACTTTAGTCTGACAGACGCTAGAACCAAATCAGGACCTGACGTTACACACACACACACTTTAGTCTGACAGACGCTAGAACCAAATCAGGATCTGACGTTACACACATAATAAAATAATAAATAAAAAAGATGTTGACCTTTGGGCACGGTGAGGAGGCTCCATTAATCTCTTCAGGATCTCCTGGACTTTGAGCTTCGACCCTGGCACTTGACTTCTGTAACAATATTTAGGACAAACTGTCAGAATACTCTGCTTAATAAAAAACATATCAAGTTGCAACTCTGATTTGTTCATTAATGTTGGTGTCATGATATCATAAGACCAGCAAAAAGAAAAGGATACTATTAAGTCAGACACACACTTTAGTCTAACAATCAAGAACCAAACAAAGACCTAATGTGACACACACACTTTAGTCTAACAATCAAGAACCAAACAAAGACCTAATGTGACACACACACTTTAGTCTAACAATCAAGAACCAAACAAAGACCTAATGTGACACACACACTTTGTCAGACTAAAGTGTGTGTAACGTCAGGTCCTGATTTGGTTCTAGCGTCTGTCAGACTAGACGCTAGAACCAAATCAGGACCTGACGTTACACACACTTTAGTCTGACAGACGCTAGAACCAAATCAGGACCTGACGTTACAAACACTTTAGTCTCACAGACGCTAGAACCAAATCAGGACCTGACGTTACACACACTTTAGTCTGACAGACGCTAGAACCAAATCAGGACCTGACGTTACACACACTTTTTAGTCTGACAGACGCTAGAACCAAATCAGGACCTGACGTTACAAACACTTTAGTCTGACAGACGCTCGAACCAAATCAGGACCTGACGTTATACACACTTTAGTCTGACAGACGCTAAAACCAAATCAGGATCTGACGTTACACACATAATAAAATAATAAATAAAAAAGATATTGACCTTTGGGCACGGTGAGGAGGCTCCATTAATCTCTTCAGGATCTCCTGGACTTTGAGCTTCGACCCTGGCACTTGACTTCTGTAACAATATTTAGGACAAACTGTCAGAATACTCTGCTTAATAAAAAACATATCAAGTTGCAACTCTGATTTGTTCATTAATGTTGGTGTCATGATATCATAAGACCAGCAAAAAGAAAAGGACACTATTAAGTCAGACACACACTTTAGTCTAACAATCAAGAACCAAACAAAGACCTAATGTGACACACACACTTTAGTCTGACAGACGCTAGAACCAAATCAGGACCTGACGTTACACACACTTTAGTCTGACAGACGCTAGAACCAAATCAGGATCTGACGTTACACACACTTTAGTCTGACAGACGCTAGAACCAAATCGGGACCTGACGTTACACACACACTTTAGTCTGACAGACGCTAGAACCAAATCAGGACCTGACTTTACACACACTTTAGTCTGACAGACGCTAGAACCAAATCAGGATCTGACGTTACACACACTTTAGTCTGACAGACGCTAGAACCAAATCGGGACCTGACGTTACACACACACTTTAGTCTGACAGACGCTAGAACCAAATCAGGACCTGACGTTACACACACTTTATAGTCTGACAGACGCTAGAACTAAATCAGGACCTGACGTTACACACACTTTTTAGTCTGACAGACGCTAGAACCAAATCAGGACCTGACGTTACACACACTTTTTAGTCTGACAGACGCTAGAACCAAATCAGGACCTGACTTTACACACACTTTTGTCTGACAGACGCTAGAACCAAATCAGGACCTGACTTTACACACGCTTTAGTCTGACAGACGCTAGAACCAAATCAGGACCTGACGTTACAAACACTTTAGTCTGACAGACGCTAGAACCAAATCAGGACCTGACTTTACACACACTTTAGTCTGACAGACGCTAGAACCAAATCAGGACCTGACTTTACACACACTTTAGTCTGACAGACGCTAGAACCAAATCAGGACCTGACGTTACACACACTTTAGTCTGACAGACGCTAGAACCAAATCAGGACCTGACTTTACACACACTTTAGTCTGACAGACGCTAGAACCAAATCAGGACCTGACTTTACACACACTTTAGTCTGACAGACGCTAGAACCAAATCAGGACCTGACGTTACAAACACTTTAGTCTGACAGACGCTAGAACCAAATCAGGACCTGACTTTACACACACTTTAGTCTGACAGACGCTAGAACCAAATCAGGACCTGACTTTATACACACTTTAGTCTGACAGACGCTAGAACCAAATCAGGACCTGACTTTACACACGCTTTAGTCTGACAGACGCTAGAACCAAATCAGGACCTGACTTTATACACACTTTAGTCTGACAGACGCTAGAACCAAATCAGGACCTGACGTTATACACACTTTAGTCTGACAGACGCTAGAACCAAATCAGGATCTGACGTTACACACATAATAAAATAATAAATAAAAAAGATATTGACCTTTGGGCACGGTGAGGAGGCTCCATTAATCTCTTCAGGATCTCCTGGACTTCGAGCTTCGACCCTGGCACTTGACTTCTGTAACAATATTTAGGACAAACTGTCACAATATCCTTAATAATAAGAAAGATAACAACTCTGAATTCTTTGTGGCACTGGTCCATAAGACAAGCTAGAACAATATGAGGAAATTTAATCTGACACTAAAGCTTCAGTCTAACGCTATAGAACAAATTAAGACCAGAACTGACAACACATAATGTACAGATGCAAGATAAACTAAAATAGGGGACCTAATGACCTCAAAGCATCTTTAATTAATGTGTTTGCACATTGTCCCTGATGAAATAAATTAATAAACTAAAACAAAGTTTTGATGTTCCTGACATTCATTATTTCCTTTTGATGTCAGAAATGGCTTAAAACTCTCCATGTACTGTCAGTGGTGATAAAAATACACCATGCATATTGATAAAAACTACTTAATGTCAGAACATACAGGGATGTACAAGATATGTTTTAAAGTTTTGCAGAAACTGTATTGCAAGATCTTACTCACCAAAGCCCTCCATGGCCACGCAGATTTCCCATAATCATACGTGATTTCACTTTTTCCTCGGATGTCTTCAATTGCAAACAGGCAAAGATGTGGTTTACCGTCAACTCTTACTTTCTTCATTTTGCAATTTGGAGTCCTGTGAGCATCATTTGCCAGTCGGCCCAGTGATCCATCTTCAGTGGATGCATCTATGCTAAAATTAAATAAAGCGCATTTATTTTTAAACAAAGATCTCATACTACTATGCATTAAATATTTTTTCATAGGGCTTCACCTACCAAAGAGTGGCATTGTTCCATTCAAATTCAAAACAGAAAGAAATTTGCCTTTCTGTGTACATCCCCTGTCTCTTGTCCCATTCATTCTTTAAAAGCAACTCTCCACGATACTCAACGACAAAGGATCCTCTTTCAATAGGTTCCCGGGTAAATAAACCACGTCCTGATAAAAAAGTTCACAAATTATTAAATGCAATCCAAAATTTCTTTGTAAATTGAAATTATGTTATTACTTAAACACCACAAATACGAATAAAGGAATACAAGACTAGAGGCTACAGAATGTACCACCGTATATATTAAGTTGGTAACAATGTACTTAAGATTGTTTACAAAAGGTGATAGATGAAAAATAGGAGGGGAAAAGTAGGAAAAGAAAAGTAAAGCTCAGCAAGCAGTTCACTTTTACTGGATTTAAATGTATTCAGTTTATCAATACACTTAAGGCATTCCTCAAGGGGAGATTTTAAATATGCATTGCTTTATGGTAGTTTAAGAGTTAGTTAAGATCTTGCACAGAATAAACATACAGTTTAATAAGGCTCCTCATCTCCCTGATGGAGATTCTCTGCAATTTTACCCACAAGCAAGCATGTACTTGTTGCAATTTGTTTAGGAGACACGCTTTAAAAATACTCACGACAGAAGATGATTTCAACATATAAACATCAGCAGCCTCCCTTAAATTAGAATGTCAAAGTGTGTGATACAAGCATGAGCTGGTCTGAGTGTCTGCCCATTGACAGTGCAAAGGGAGAGAGTAAGAGTAGAGTAGTTCAACAATAGGAAATGAAAAGTTTACCTTTAAAGTCATTGATCCATAGGGCCTCTAAACAGGGCTTGTCCCTTTTGGATAAAATAAATTGAATGGCTTCATCCTCGGGTCTTAACCTCACTTTCCTTCTCATCCTGGTCTACGCTACACAAAATGATGATAAAAAGTCAGACAAACACTTGATTAAAAAAATAAAAATAAAGTATTATTCTGCATTTCGTCTGAAGTTAACTTATTCATGGAAATAAGTAGTGTTACTTTTGTCAACTAAATAGTTCATCATCATTTTAGTCAAACAGACATGCAAACACAGTGAAAAAGGTGAACTAGTTTCATCAGAGTGGACAGAGAGACAGTAAAGGATTTGTACATAATGTGAAATTCCAAAACAGGTTCTGTACACCAGAAGATATTGTCTTGTAATTGAATACAATAAAGGGATAATAAAAAATATTAAAATGTTCGAGTTTAAATATACATTTTAAACTTTTATTGACTATGTATGGGAACATGTCACCCTACACCATACAAAATAAAGTGGTATCAGGTTTATTCTGGCTACAGTAAGCTACTAAAGCTTCAAGGTTTGGCTTATTTGAATAGTTGCAAGTCCAAAGAGGAGTTTAAACTTTGGTTCAGGTTCAGTAAACTTGCCAATGTTAACATCTCTGATCAGCAGAAACCACATCAGAACCGCTCATATCTATGAGCGCCCAATGACCACCTGGAGCTGACCGAGATCGCCCATTAAACAAGCGCAGAGCGCGCACGGCGCTGGTGACTGAAAAATGTTGGAGCTGCGCGTAAACACATTCAGCTGCGCGCCGCCGCTAGCCACTAAGTAAAAGCAGAGAAAGTTCACATGTCCTACTATACAGCGGTATAACTTTTACCTCAGCGTCTGTGCGAGGTCTTAATCGGTTTACCGCCCTCGGTGCTGCGTTTGTTGGTGGTTAGCGGGTTGCTGTTCCACAGCCCAGGTGTAGTGTGAGCAAGTGTGGGGCACACCACCTGGAGCTAGAGGCTACTGTGGCTGCAGCCACGGGGAAAGGGGAAATGGCGGTAAACTTTAACAAGCCTCAGCCCTTGCACAGTTTATTTACACGCAACACGCCGTGGTTTTTAAGTTAATTTCAGATTTAGTTAACTAAATTTGCACGACATTTTAGTAGACTAGACTAACTAAAAAAAAAAAAAAGGATTTGACTACATCGTGACTACAATTAAATTACATTTTCATAAAAAAGACCAAAACAGAATTTTAAATATGTTGTCAAAATTAATGGTTAAAAGGTTGCTATTACTAAAATAATATTGTAATATGACTGATTTGAAGATTGAATGATTGACTATAAATACAGTAAAAAGGCTGTTCCTTGTTGAAATATGTGAAAGAAAAGCATAGCTAAGGACAACAACAAAATCCCACACAGTACTTTTTGTTTAAATCGAGAGAAATCAGTAAATTACCTTGTAATCCTTGCAGCTGGAGCCTAAAAATGATCCACACGGCACGTGTCCGATGGCTTAGCTAGCAAAATTGCTAGTTTAGTTTAGGGTTGCCAGGTCTCAGCAGCAAAACCCGCCCAAGAGCGTCTCAAAAACCGCGGAATATATTATGAGATGTGATGGGCAGCACCCCTGTTTTTCCATAATGGCCTAAAAATGTAGGCAGCATATGTATACAACATACATCCAAACACAAAAAAACAAGCCAGGATATAGTGAATAAAATATACATATGTACACAATAAAAACATATAAAATAAATAAAGGGCTCCAATCCAAACCTTAAATGTGCTTTCAGATTCTTCTGCTTAATGACGTAAATAAGGCTAATACTAATATTTTACAATAAAAAATATAGATTGACCGCCTTCTTAGTGACGTCACAGTTTTGAACGCGTGTCATTGGTTGACGCGGGTGTCAATCAGATCAGCTGATCATTGTATATTGGCGCCTAGTCAAACATATGATCAATAAATGCTTATCTTTGAACCTTAAATGGCTGACCGAGGCAAACACAAGGACATTTATATCGTCGTGGACGCTTGGCATCACTTTCACCCAAAGGACTTTTGCAGAGGAAGTGTGAATCGGCGTTACGATCCTCCATGGGACTCCAGCGGGCCGCAGCTCAAAGCTAGCCCGAAGAGAACGCACCTTGGCCGGGTACAAGCCCGCGGCGGCTGCACACTTGTGGGATTTATACTGGAGTACTCGTCCCACGAAGACAGCAGAAGGTAGGGAAAAGGCTTTAAACTACGTACTGCTGTAATGCAATGCCATATTGTAAAAGTTCCTGAAGAAGTTTTTGTGATTGGGTTGGTCCGGCTTGGTTTGTCCTGGATCCATCATTTTTTGGCTTTGATGAACAACAGTTTGGCCTCAGATTCACGCAAATAGACGTGAATACTGTTCTGCGCTTGTGTTTGTGCTGAATGCGCTTTTGCATTTTTGTTTGTATTATAGTTGGCTAAACCGGGCAGTTTGTTCTATACTATGAGTTGTCCGACATCGCCTGGACTCTCATTGAAATAAATTACAAACCCATTGCGTCAATGGATACGCAGACGGGACCTTTTGCGTTCTATATTACGCATAAGGCGAGTGACCGTTCGTCAATTTATGACGCTTTCGGAGTGAGACTGTGTTGGTATTTGCCCTGATATCACGCCTGAAGTTGAGAATAATGCTGCCATTCACCTTGTATTTATACAATTTGACATTTATCTTGCTTGAACTGTAAATAAAGGAAAAGACAAAAAAAAAAAAAAAGACCTAGCAACCATTTCGCTAGTTGTTTGAAGTAACTTAAATGATCTGTGGAGGAATATTTTACACATTTATAGGTAGACTGGTGACTAAGATCATCAACTTTTATTTGGAATGCATTTTATTAATCTAATTAGAGGGTATACGTTATTAAGTAATGTTGATTTGTCATGCTAACTAGCTTAAAACATTGTGTGTGTTTATGACATAAATAAGAGATGTGAGGACGTAGTTAGGAGTCACGTGACCAAGTGTGTGAAAAGTGTGTGTGAGTACCAAATGTGACCCCTAGTTGGCGTATTGAAGGTGAGCAAAAAATGAAATACACACACACACACCTATTTCAAAAAAATGTGATCTTTCAGGACACGTGAGATTTTAGGTTTTAGGGCTGTTTTAGGTGCTCTACAACACTGGAGTAAGCTTGGAAAAATGAGGACCCGAAAAATGTCCTCATATTTCTCAGAGTCCTGATAGTGAAGGTGTGTTATCATTAAAATGTACTCATTTTTCATGTAAACAAGAGCACACACACACGCACACACACACACTCTTACACAGAGATAATGGACGTAGGTCCCGGGGCAAAGGGCCCCCTCAGAAGAAACACTGGAGATCCTAAAAATGCAATATGCAAATAATAACATTCAAATAAGATAAATACAAATAAATATAAAACTAACTAATAACCAATATAATAAGCTAATTATGAACATACATAATAATAGATATAAGCTAAAAGCTAAGCTAAAAAGGTGGGTCTTGAGCCTGCTCTTAAACACATGAACGTTCTCTGTGGTCCTGAGCTCCTCTGGCAGGTCGTTCCAGAGGCGGGGGCCATAATATTGGAAAGACGCCTCGCCGTGAGTCTTTCTGTTGACTTTAGGAATAACTAGGAGACCCCTGCCAGAGGAGCGAAGGGACCGTGAAGGTTCATAAGGTAAAAGCAGTTCTGAAAAATAAGGACCAAGACCATTAAGACATTTAAAAACCATTAAAATAACTTTAAAATCGATCCTGAAACACACGGGGAGCCAATGCAGCAACTCTAAAACCGGTGTAATGTGGTCCCGCCTCCTGGTCTTCGTCAGGACACGAGCTGCTGAATTTTGTAAAAGTTGTAAACCTGAGATTCTCTTTTTGGGAAGACCAGAAAGCAGGGCATTACAGTAGTCGATACGACTGGTGATAAAAGCATGCAAAGAATGAACGGGCATTGTGCGTGAAGTCTCCCCTGATCGCTAGCCTTGTTAGCACGCACGTTTCTAATAACTCCTCTTCCTCATTCTTCTCATTGAATACAAGGCAGTTTTGTCGGCTGCATCAATAAACCAGTGGCGCAAATACTGTGCGACGCCAATTCAATCACAATGACCTCAATGTGGCGCCCCTCGGAGCGCTTGATGCCCGACGCACAGCGCATAGCGGGCGGCGGCACTGGGCTCGTATTGGCCCGAGAGAGAATGGGGCGGACTCTGGCTATGTTCTTTAGATGGTGAAAACATATTTTTGTGATATTCTTAATGTGTGGAATTAAAGTCAGCTCAGAGTCAAACATCACGCCCAGGTTCTTCACCTGTGAGGAAGGATTAAAAGACAATGACTGTAGTTTGGGTAAAAGTTTCTCTCTCTGGGCCTCAGGACCGATGACTAAAACTTCAGTTTTGTCCTGGTTAAGCTGGAGAAAGTTTTCTGCCATCCAGGATTTGATCTAAAATGCAGTTAAAAAGTGCATCCATTGGCCTGGTGTCATCAGGAGACATGGAGATGTACAACTGTGTATCATCAGCGTAACTATGAAAGTTGACTCCATGTCTCCTGATGACATCACCAAGAGGGAGCATATACAGGTTAAAAAGCACTGGGCCTAAAATCGAACCCTGGGGCACACCACATGTAATTTTATGGACCTTAGAGGAGCAGGTATCCAAACTTACCATGAATGTCCTGTCTGTGAGGTAGGATGTAAACCATTTGTGTACAGCACCAGAGAGGCCGATGTGTTTTAAACGAGTTGAAAGAATAGTATGGTCGACTGTATCAAAGGCAGCGCTCAGATCCAGTAGAACCAACACTGTCAGCCTTTTGGAATCATAATTTAATCTAAAATCGTTTAAAATCTTTAAAAGGGCTGTCTCGGTGCTGTGGTTTACCCTAAAGCCAGACTGGAATTTTTCACGGACATTATGTGCATTTATAAAGTCACTAAGTTGGGTCAAAACAAGTTTTCCTAAAATGTTAAAAATTGTAAGTTGGATACCGGTCTGGAATTGTTTAGATCATTAAAATCCAAATTGGTCTTCTTCAGCGGGGCCCTCACCACCGCCCCCTTAAAGGCATCAGGGAAGACTAATCATCTCTAAAAAAAAATATATATGGATCTTTTAAACGGGGTTGGGACCGGGTCTAAAAAACATGTGGTGGGCCTCACTGAAGAGAAAACTTTATCAAGCATTAACCTGGACCAAACTGTGCAGTGTTTCCTCTGAAGATTATTTTGGGAGGATAAAATATTACATCTGATAGTGTCCTCTTTCCCCACGAAGTGGCCTGCAAACGCGTCGCAAAGGGAGTCAGAGACTTTAAAATGGGTTTTGTTAAATTCTGGGTTGAATAAATGGTTGATCGTGGAAAATACAATTTTGGGGTTATTTTTATGGATGTTGATTAGATTTGAAAAGTAGTTATTGCGTGCGTTTCTTATTGCGTACATTTTTTGATGCTGAGAGAATATTTGATCATTTATAGTTATTTTGCCCTTCCTCCCTCTCCTCTCCGCCGCCCTGCATTTTCATTTAAGTTTTTTAAGTTCTTCTTTTCTCCATAGAGGAATGTGTTTCATGTTAATGTTTTTTGTTTTAAGTGGAGAAACTGTGTCGAGGGTGAACCTTAGTTTGCTGTTAAAATGTTCAATAATATAATCAGGGGGAGCGGGTAAAACAAGAGGAGGACATTTCTCTAAAACATCAATAAAATATGAGGCCACTTCAGGGGTAAAGAGTGAAACAAATGATCTCCATTATGTAATTACATGTACAATATCCCTCCAGCCCTTTGTCTTTTCTGTCGGTGTAGTATTTACTCACGGACAATTAATGAGTAAAATAACGCAACAGCCTGCAGTGGCGCTTATGGCCTCTAGGGGCACGAGTTACTTAGGACTGCTTTAAACCTAGAAGGCAGAGAAACGCGCCGTCGTCCGCTGTGCCTCGTGAGGAGTCCTGCCTCATCCATCCATCCATCCATCTTCTTCCACTTGTCCGTTGCCGGGTCGTGGGGGCAGCTGTTGGATCTGCCCAAATCACATTGCACCAGCCGCTATGGCTCCTCCTGCAGGTGATGGGTCCACAGAAGGACGGCCTCATGGTTCTACCCGGGCCTGTTGGTCTCTCATAAGGGGCTTCTGAACCGCTCTTTGTCTGACCCGTCACCAAGGACCTGTTTGCCCTGGGAGACCCTTCCAGGGGCACGAAGCCCCCGACAACAGAGCTCCCAGGATCATTCGGGCGCTCAAACCCCTCCACCACGTTAAGGTGGCGGTTCCTGGCCTGCCTCAGGGATAGCGAATTCTCTGCGCAGGCTTTTAAAACACGATGCATGTGGTCCTCGTGCTTCTGTTTTGTGACGCCCTCCATCATTCTCTCCAACAATGGACTCCTGTTCGCGTAGTTTAGCCTCATTCTCCATTTGACAGAGGCTGAGCCATGTTGAGCCCGCTCTGGCAGGTTGACGCTGGTCACGACACACCGCTCCTCGAAAGGGTGTGACTGTGCCGCAATGCGCAGCAAAAAAGCCTGAAAAAATGATACTTTTATGGAAAATGAGCAGCGGGCCAGAGTTAAACTACACCAAAATCAACTGTAGAAATGAGGTCATAATCAGTAATTGAGTTCAGATTAA
This sequence comes from Proterorhinus semilunaris, assembly GCA_021464625.1. Taxonomy (NCBI): domain Eukaryota; kingdom Metazoa; phylum Chordata; class Actinopteri; order Gobiiformes; family Gobiidae; genus Proterorhinus; species Proterorhinus semilunaris. Next base: position 31,570,575 of record CM038356.1, read on the forward strand.
ATGATGAACACTAACAAGCTGCTAACCCTCTGAACCTCTGTTGCTGATGCTTGTTTTAGCTTTGGTTGAATGAACGGGCATTGTGCGTGAAGTCTCCCCTGATCGCTAGCCTCGTTAGCACGCACGTTTCTAATAACTCCTCTTCCTCATTCTTCTCATTGAATACAAGGCAGTTTTGTCGGCTGCATCAATAAACCAGTGGCGCAAATACTGTGCGACGCCAATTCAATCACAATGACCTCAATGTGGCGCCCCTCGGAGCGCTTGATGCCCGACGCACAGCGCATGGCGGGCGGCGGCACTGGGCTCGGTGAGGCTTGGAATGAGGCGGTACTCGGTGTGGAAGGCTTTAGCTAATGGGCTCGGCGTCTCTTTGTCTGCTGAACATGAAAGCGTTCTGCCACAGCCGGTATTCTGGGGGGAAAAAAAATATTGAAAGATTCCTCATCCCTATGTATTTTAGAAGGTAAGGTCTGTGTAGGCTGTTCTGTACCACAGTGCTACAATCACGACTGAACGTGCAGATAATAATAATGCCTTATACTTGTATTGCGCTTTACAAGCCTGTATTACCAAGTTTCTCAAAGCGCTACACTGTCATTATTCATTCACTCCATACTCAGTGGTGGTAAGCTACTGTTGTAGCCACAGCTGCCCTGGGGTAGACAGACGGAAGCGAGGCAACCAGTCCGTGCCATCAGCCCCTCCGACCACCACCAACCACTCATTCACTCACTACATTCGCTAGGCTTCCTGGTGTTCCCAAACGGTCTCCCATCCAAGTACCGACCAGGCCCTTCCCTGCTTAGCTTCCAAGGTCTGACGGGGCTGGGCAGAGCAAAGGCGGGATGGCCACTGTTTTACCCTACGTAAAAAGTCATTGCCCAAAGTGGAAATCCTGCATAACTGAGGTGTCAAAATGTTCTTGTTCCTCAGCATTGATGCTGTCGCTGATCTGAGTGAGACAGGGCAGGATTTGGAATTTGTGTTATCTGAGCGTAATCTGCGTTTTTTCCTGTTCGTTGTGTCCCGTTGTGTATAGGAGTACTTAAAAAAATATAAATAAAGATGCTAATTGACCATTATTTTTCGCAAATCGAAGAAAAAGTCCTGCCTTCCATTTTTCGAGTTGAAACCTCAGCACTTTTTCTTTTACCTGTCCCCAAAGCAGAACGTGATGACACGACAGTCATCTTTGCCCGGGAATTGTTCGCGGCGTGTTTCATATTCTTCCGGGAACCGTTGGGACACAATGCGGGGCCCATTTGCTCTTATTGAATCCGAGGCGCAGCTCAATAGGCATGAATTGTGACACGGCCTGCAGAATGGGGGTCTAATGCCCCTCCGAGTTCTCCGGGGAACGCTGCTTTGTACCTGACATAACACATTAGGCCTCTTAAAGCTATCGATTAGTAAATACGGATCACTCGCTCGCTCTTAAGATGGTAATTCCACAGACACACAACCAGGAGAGGAAAGAAAATCTGCCCTCACAGATGGCGAGGGTGAGATTGGTTTGATCCATTGTTCAGGTTTCGGGACACATAGAAGCTCACCTGGTAACAAAGAAATGGCCCAAAGTTCACAAAAAGCTTTTTAAATGTTGCCCTGACTCAGCGTTTCTCCACACACTGTATTTATTTGTCGAAATTGTATCAGGACATTTTCTCAAAAATAACATGGTGGCCGCAACTGCTTCACTTAACCCAGTTCAGCTTTACCCAAATCTAAAGGGTACAGCCTATAGGCCAATGTAATGCCTTATTTGAAAGCTGACCTACAAAACTGAACCAATCTGATTGTTTTCCTCATGTTGTTGCTGCGTTGTCACTGTTTCATTGTTTGTCACTTTTCTGTTGCTCTTTTGTGGCGTATTGGTCACACATTTTTGACGCTCTTTTGTTGCTATTTTCACAGTTTTTTCAAGAAGCTTTTAGATTTGGGTAAAGCCAAACTGTAGAAAATATGCTCGGTTCAGGTGGGGGTTAAGAGGTTAAAGCTGCACAATCAATCAATCAATCAATCAATCAATCAATGGCTTTGTATAGCTCAATATCACAACAGGAGTTGCCTCATAGGGCTGCACCGTTAAAACAATGAAACAAGTGCAATGTCCGAGCAAACGTAGTGTCCTGGCAGAGAGCATTATCCACATCAGTAGTCAGCAGCAGATGGAACCGAGTCTTTTAATGTTTTGGAGGCATGTATTTTATTTATTTTTTTATTAAAATGTTTTCATTAAAACTTAGTTTTTTTTTTCAAAAACAAAATAAGACATCCCACCTGAAAAAATAAATACATTTGTATTTAATGTCAATAAATAAACCCATCAATTCAAACCTGATCCCATCAACAGTTTTAACAGTTAGCGGTGGTAACATGTTTCACTACACAAAGTGAAATACATTTTTATAAAAATCTATTCTCATGAAAACACGAACCTCAGGTATTAGTTCTCAAACCGTCTCAGAGATTTATCAGGCTGGCTCTTAAAGGCAATGTCTGTGCGTGTGTGATTTCAAATGTACTTCTGCTACGGCTGAACTTTGAGTCATTTACAGCTTCTTTATTGAATTGAACAAGAAATATAATTAAAACTAACCTTCTAAATGTTCTGTACAAAGAGTTAGATTTTAGTTCGGATGATCATAATTATGAAACCAGACATGCCACGGAGGGCAGATTTAAACCACCCAAAGTGATACCAACAATGGAAAAAGTACTGTCATGTATAGAGCAAATCGTCCCGGAGCGCCTTCGTAAGGGAGCTGTGGGAATGAGAAACAAAAACAAGGAAAACGCAAGACTTCCTTTTTTAGCTATAAAGGCTTATTATTATTTGTTTATTTGATATGGACATAACAGCTTTGGACAAACCAGATACCTTTTTTTTAGTGTTAATTTGCAACACCTTTCCATAGGAGGCTAGGAGACGCAGATGCTACCAGATCAAGGGCGCCGTGATGAACGCTCCTTGAATCTGCTCAGAATGGGCCCGTGATGATTTGTAGACTTTGAAAAAGTGGTGGACAGTTCCATGTTCCATCTGGTGTGTTAATAAAACGCAGGAAGTCTGAAACCAAGTCAGTTTTTGCAATCAACATGAAGCGAACAAGCTTTTATTTTGAAAATCTGCATCCATAATGCACACACCCCTGCACTTTGTGGCCCTCACAGTTTTGGCCCCCGGTGTTTTGTTGCTCTGCCCTGACAGTTGTACTCGCCCTTTGAAACGGCCTGCATAATGCATCCGCTCCTTTTTGTTATTGTTGCGAGTCCAAAAGCCGCGAAAATGCCACCGCGGTCTCTGGATGAGACGCGTCGCCAGCCAAACCGTTTCAAGTGCACAGATTAAACGGTGAACACGTGTATCCATCATCTGTTCATTTGAATACGTTTCCATTAGGGCCGTGCCATATTTAACTTGCTATTGCAGTAATCGAGCAGAAGTCCGCAAGATCACTGTTGTACGGGTCGTCTCATGGGTCCACGCGTAATCCTGCCAGGCTCTGGTTGGTTTCTGAGATCAGTAAAGGGAGAGACTTATAAACACTATTATAGAGGGGCCTGAGTCTTAGACTGTACAATTAAGAATAGACGGAGGGGGCGAGAATTCCCCCATAGTGTTCAGCACAGGCTAGCTGAAGCTCATTCATGCTAGCAATTTGGCTGGGTTTTAGGAACCAGCTATTAGAAGCTTTTCCCTATTAGAAAAGCTTCTAATAGGGAATAAGCTTCCCCATTCATTAGTATGGGGATGGAACATTCATTTTAAATTTGGCCCGGAAGCGGTTGGCTAACTTACGTGCGCATTTGTAGGAAAAGGCTCAGATAGCTAAAGGCATTTCTGTGATTTCTATCATTGGGACACCCTATGCACTTGCACCCATCATCAGCATTCGAGGGGCACATGGGTGGGAGTGCGAGAATCGGGACAGGGCCTAATTCTGTCATTGCGAAGTCCAAACACACCATATAGTTTCCCCACAGCCGCACGGGCCGAGTGATGTATCTGTTTACTTCCCCTTTTTTACTCTTTATTGAAACAGCTGTGCAGCAAAGTGGAGAGGGTGGGAGGAGCTTATGACAACTTACGTGGAGGATCAGGAAATGAAACCACTGGATTTTGTTTCCACTGTTTTAGATCAATATTGCTTTATCTAAGTATCAAAGTTTAAGCTAGTGATAAATATGTGTTTGAGATTAATGAAGCCTAGGCGTTAATTCAGCCTGGTAGACAAACTTCAGCATCATCAACCTCCAGCCAATGAGCGCTCCTGAAAGGGCCACACCTCCACATCAGTGTCAGAGCCGCACCTCCATAGCAGCCAATCATCGCCATCGGTCCCGCTTTTAAGCCCCAGCAATCATGACCCGTTCGCTTCCCAGCTGTGCTGTGACCCGCCTCCACCCCATCTCCACGGCTTCTACCGGCGCATTCTCCACGGATCTCCTATACCACCACCAGTGTCCAGGCTCCGGGGGAAGACATCCCTAACTCCAAGCTGTTTACCTACACTGACTTATACATCGATGTCACCGCCGGGGTCTGATCGCCAAAACTAATACACATGTCAATAAATCTCCCTAATCACTGCTTTCGTCTGTGTGAGTCTATCCAGGTTGAAATACCAACTATACCATATCTGTGCGAATACTCGATTTTGATTGGCTGGAAGGTGTCCGTTAAAAAGGGATTTATTTTATTTTTATTTATGTATTTATTTGAACAGGGACAGTGTACAATATACATTAGCCTCAGAAAGGAGAGATGCATTGTACCAGGTTATAGCACTTGTGCTAAATACCACCTGCAGTCCCTGGGCCTATTGTACATGTTTTTAGTGGTAGGGGAAACCGGAGTACCCGGAGGAAACCTACGCAGACACGGGGAGAACATGCAAACTCCACACAGAAAGGCCCCGTCCAGGTGGGAACCGAACCCAGGACCTTCTAGCTGTGACGCACGAGCGCTAACCGCTGTGCTACCGCGCCGGATAATGTACACCTAGCCCGGAAACAGTTAAATAACAGTTAAATCATGTTCTATATCACTCCACTGCAGCTGTTCCCATAGTAACGGTAAACAATTGAGCTGGAACTAGTTTCAGGTAAAACTGATTAAAAAGTGAAATAACTCCTGCCCAGGACAGGCCCCAATGAACAGTTTCAGTTAGCCGGACCATGGTATAAGCGGGACAATGCACTCCGAGGTGTCCATTATCAGAAATAACTGGACTCCGCGGAAGCAACCCTTCACGCCTCCGCATCGTCCAGTTATTTCTGATAATGGACACCTCGTCGTGCATTATCCCTTACATACCTAAAAAAAAAAAAAAACGGCCAACACTCGCTCTTTAAGGATCGCCCTGGCTCGGGTCTAGTGTCACATGTTCACCAATGAAAATACCCGTAATTACGTAACAGTTCGTATTTGTCCTATTCATGTGGTGGAATGAGACGCAGCGCGGCTTTAATGCGACTCCGCTTTAATCCATAAGACACTGAAGCTTCAAATCTGTTCAGAGACAACAGCATAAATAATCATGAAGTGCTAAATCCGCAATACCCACTCCAGGCCCGGCGGAATCTCCCCCACGGTCATTAAAAATACAAGCACGCGCTGTTCCGCCGCTGTTCTATGAAATATTAAGGTAAGAGCGGTGTTTAGGAGGCTTCTCATACCCTCTGTTTGTTCGCATTTATATTACAGCTGGAAAGCCCTGGTAAAGGCGCTCGGAAACCTCCAAATAGGATTTAGGTAAATACAATAATGATGGGGCTGAGGTTATGTAACTTCCCTCCAGAACTCCAGAGGGAAGTTTGGATTCCACGTAACTTTGCATGGGGGGGGGGGGGGGGGTTTGCAATTTATTAGCTCTCTGCTTGGAATTGACCTTTCGCAAAAGCCCCGCCCACTCAGTTACTGTTGCTAGGGTCTGTCAGACTTCCTGACGCCGATGCTGGAGTGACTCGTGTCAGTGACTCTTATTGGAACAATACCTGCACAATATCGTCCAGATCGAGGCAAAAGAGGTCGCAATATGCAGCAGAGGGATTTATTCTAACTATTAAAATATCTAACGAAGATGGTAAACTATCCCACAAAGTGGACAGTACAACTATTGAGACCAAAGCGAAATCAGAGAAACCTCATGGTCTCCTTAAATGCAACCAGCACGGCTTTGTGGACCGCTCTTATTTTTGTAGTAATGTTAAAGAGGGGGTATTATGTTTTTTTCAATCACATAGCCCCAGTCTATAGCACACTACAATGATGACGTAACCTTCTGTTGGTCTGTATATGCAGTAAATTAAAATAACTGCCTTGAATAAAATTGCTCTCTCAAAATGGCTGTACTGAACGTCTTGAAATAGGCCTCTGTCTCTTTAAGAAGCTTTCCGACACGCCCCCTTCTGTGCGGGGGAGGGGGCTCTGCTGAGCTGAGGAGCAGTGGTTGGGGGCTTGGCTGGTGACGAAAGGTCCAGAGGCGTCTCCAGGAGGTGGGGGCGTTCCTGGGGACTGAGGCATAGCTACACCTAAAATGGCTGCCGTCTAAGTTTTTACTGATTACTCAAAAATATGTGAATGAGCCAAGGCAACACTCCAGGCATGTGTTTAATGAGGGAATGACATAATAACAGGATATAAAGCTTGAAAAAGTCAATTTTACATTTAAAAATATGAGCATTGCTTCGGTTAGCTAATGCTAGCTAAAGCTACAGGTTCCCCGATAATAATAAGCAGAAGCCAGTTATCGTTAGAACCGTGACAAAATGCACAGTATTTTTTATCGTAATGGGGCTTAACGTTTGGGGAAAACAACAACAAAAAACGTACTGTACAACTTGGGTCAGTTACGTAGCACCACTGGGAGACTGGCTTAAACTGAGACGGTGAACTTTTTCAAGCCTCAGTCGACAAACAGCTCCAGTTTCTGTAACGGCATGAGGCTGTGTCTGGGGAGCCGTCCTTCTCCCCGAGGACCTGACATGGAGGACACACACCAAGGAGCTGGTGAAGAAGGGTCAACAGTAGGGCCGGGCGACATGGCCTAAAATCTATATCACGATATAAAAAAGAAATATCACAATACCGATATATTTGACCATATAATTGACAATGGACACATGACTTCAAAATCCTAGCCTTATGCCTATTGGGAAGATTAATTCAGTGATTTTTTTTTTTTAGCATACCAATTTCCTCGCAAATATGATCTACTCACGCAGTTTACATCCTTCATTGGATTTGACTTTTTAAGCACCTGTCCCGTGTTCTACAGTCAGTGCTCATACTGCTCTGATGGAGCTGAGCGTAACATGAGTTATATCGATATAAAAAATGACTATGATATAAAAAAAAAAGATCTTGCGATACAATATGGCCCACCCCTAGTCAACAGAGGCTCTTCCTCCTGCGCTCCCTCGGGAAGGCTGCTCTGCCAAAGAAATTCCTCCACCAACTTCTACCGTAGCACTATTGAGAGCGTGCCCACATACGGGAGCCCCGCGTGGTTCTCCAGTTGCTCCTTGGAGGACAAGAAAGGCCTGCAATGAGTCGTCAAGTTTGTAGAGAGGATTATAGTAATGAGCAGAACTCTTAGCAGTTTTCTTCATATGAAAGATCAGGAGACCTTTTTAAGTTTATTTCCAATCAAATCGATTAAAATCGTAATCGTCAAAAATGAGTAAAACAAATCTAGATTTTATTTTTTGGCCATATTGCCCAGCCCTACTGCCAGCTTTTTCTTTCATAAGCAATAATTAGGCTTCCTTAAAAAGCAGCGTCTTCAGTTTCTTTGCAAAAGAGTCCACAGACAGACGGAGGGGCAGGTCCGCGGGCCTGGGGCTACAGCCTGAAGAGCCGGTTTCCCCAAACCCTGCAATGCAGCTGGAGGGTTTTCAGTCTTCAGTGAAAGACGTATGCTGAAGTGAAGTGTGCGTGGTCTGTCATCCACTTCATCAGTCGCTGCCCAAGTGCTATTCTTTCAAAGACACAGATCCTCCCTTTGGTGAGGGAGGACCTGTATGGGTACATTGGGTACATTGTATATCCATACAAATGTATGGGAACATTTGTATATCCTTTTGACAAAAGTGTAATGATCAAATGGTCAAATAAAACTAATCGAGTCTTCGAGACCTTCAGGAGACTCTGGATTGCAGACCAAAGAGTGAGCACAGCAAGTCAGCAATAAACTTGGGGCCTCACCGCAAAACGCAGCTCCAGGTTTGACTGGAAGCCAATGAAGAGATGATGAAACAGGGTTAGTGTGGGCTGTTCTGGGGAATAGAAAAAAGAAAAAAAAAAACTGTTAAAATCGTTCACATTTATTTCAGGATAACAATATATTCAACAATGTAAATGACACTGGACAAAACCAAATCCACGTGTCTCGTCGCTGCCATGGCAACCAAGAGCAGGTGACATTAGGATGAATAAGTCACAGATGAAAGGGATATTAGCATTCAAACACATTTATATGGTGGTTTGATTATGAGAAGTGATGATAGTATAATCCATTCTTTATTAATCATTCATTTTATTATATTTGACGTTACAATCCATGTTTAAGCATTTGAATTGTAAATGGAATATGCGTGCGCCAGATGTGTGTTTCAGATATTTAATCAACGTTAAAGATCGTAACGTTTGCTTCCAAAGTGATGTGTTCGGTCATGTTCGAGTCTCATGCCGCGCTTTAGCAGCACAAACAGTGGATTCTACGTCTTGTTTACAGGACGGGCCCATAAGTGACCGTCACGAGGGCCTGAGGCGACGTGTATGGTGGACAGTTTCTTATAAAAGGGTCTCTTTGGGCAGGTCATAAGTCACGACTCGTAACTCTGTATTTTTCTTTGTAACATCTATATTCAAATTCACAAAAACGCAGTACCTGGCTTCAGGTCAAATGTGTTAAAGTTACTGCTCTGCTTCTGGTTTTGTTCCTTAAAAGGAACAGGCCACCGTTTTTCCACACTGAGATATGTTCTTACCTGAGCTTAGACGAGTTAATACGTACCCGTCTGGTCTTTGTGCTCGTGGAAGAGCGTGGTCGCTTCTAACTTCACCCCCGTTTGGAGCTATAGGAAAATAATGGGAGAGGCCAAATGCTAACAACATCTTTGGTCTTTTTGCGTGACTGAGCGCACGCACAAAGACCCGACAGGTACGTATCAACTCGTCTAAGCTCAGGTAAGAACATATCTCAGTATGGAAAAACGGGGGCCTGTTCCTTTAAAGTAGCGGCTCTTTGTAGACCCGGGGCTGCAAAAAGACGGTACTGAGGTCGGTTTTCTTCACGACAGTTGTTCAGAGGTCCTCGTGGAGAACAGGGCGAGTATTGAGCTACTTGTTCTGCGAATAGCTCATATCTGGTTCGAGTCATACGTTTCGGAGCGACTGTAGTAAATAAAAAGGACTAGACTAGAATAAAAAGGGGTAGATGCTGTTAATAGTTAGATAAACAACACTTATTAACGCCGGCCTCAAAATATCATAAGGTTTACATTTGTACAGGCTGTGCTCACACATTTTAAAGCCATTCTCTTCTGATACAACAACATCGATTATCTTATTCTCAATTTAATTTCACTGCATTTAGGCAAAAATGAATTTGTAAAGCTGAGTAATATGGCTAATTATTGCAAATGATCACAGAGTGGTGATTCATTACATTACGACGTGAAAATGTGTCCCAGTCGGTCTCATCTGGAATCTCAACTTTATCGTATTCATCAATTCATTAGATCAATTCTTTCTTTTTTTAATCTCTTTTTAATAACCTCCAAATGACACCTTTGCCCCTTTTTTCCCCCGCAGAGCGGCAGAGGCATTACCCACCGCCGTCTCCCGCCTAATCGATCTCCGCTCCACATGAAACACCACAATATTGCTTTCCCCACCAATCTTTGCATTATTGATAACCCGCGCTCAGATATTGCTGGGATACATGTGAAAAATAGCGCGTGCGCCTCTGCGGCTTATTCATTAATATCACCGCCAGAGAGGAGAGAGAGAAAAGAAAAAAAAATCTATATCCTGATTGCTGCCTACCCTGCATGACTTTGTGAAAGCCAGGGGAAAGTAGCGGCGCCCGGCTCCGCTGTAGTCACCGGTTTGTTCCAGCTGGGCTCCCCGGGGGACTGACACGGGAGGGTGGGGAGGCGGGAGAATTATGTATGTGCCTCCACTGTAAAGGGAAGAGGCCGATTACTTGTCATGGGCGGACGGGTTAAGAAGGTGGTGGTATTGGGGGTGGGGTGCAAATACAGTGCCTCTTAAAAGTACTAATACACTTTGAACTTTTGCACATTTTGTCATGTTTACAACCATAAACATAAAATATATTTTTTTACTGAAAGTTCACACACAAGTAACAGACAACTGTGAAGTGAAAGCAAAATGATACATGATTCTGTTATTTTTCAAAAAATAGAAAAGTGAAAAGTGGGGCGTGCATAAGTATTCATACAGCATGACTTAATACTTTGTGGAACCCCCTTTTGCTGCAATAACAGCAGCAAGTCTTCTGGGGTTTGACTCTACAAGGTTTGCACATGTAGAGACTGACATTTTAGCCCATTCCTCTTTACAAAACAACTCAAGCTCTGTCACATTAGAAGGAGAGCGTTTGTGAACAGCAGTTTTCAGGTCTTTCCACAGATGTTCAATAGGATTTAGGTCAGGACTTTGACTGGGCCATTCTAACACATTAATATGTTTGTGTTTAAACCATTCCATTGTAGATGTTTGTGTTTAGGGTCATTGTCCTGCTGGAAGGTGAATCTCCGCCCCAGCCTCAATTCTCTTGCTGACTCCAGCAGGTTTTCCTCCAAAATGTCCCTGTATTTGGCTCCATCCATCTTCCCAACTGTTCTTACAAGGTTAGGGCAAGGTGTGAACATTCTGCAGTCATTAGGAATGTTATAAAGGCAATTTAATGCACTCAATTCAATTCAATTCAACTTTTTTATTTGAGCATCTGAATTCCACACAGTTCTACTCGTATACAAAGTTCAGCACAGTAATCAAAGCCAAAAGAGGTACAGTCGTAAGTAAATACGTAAATAATTAAATAAATAAATAGTGTGGATATGATGCTCAAAAGGAGTAGGCAGAAGCTTAAGCTTGTTTGCACCTACCCCCTTGTGTACTAAAGAATTTGACACATTGATACATACTGCATAATCAAAAAGATGTGACAGCTATTTTGTCCTATTCCAGTGACTAAACAATCAGCAATATAAACATCACCATCCATCCATCCATTTTCTCCCACTTGTCCGTTGCCGGGTCGTGGGGGCAGCTGTTGGAGCTGCCCAAGTCACATGGCACCTGTCCCCTATGGCTCCTCCTGCAGGTGGTGGGTCCACGGGAGGACGGCCTCATGGTTCCAAACGGTTCCAAACGGGCCTGTTGGTCTCTCATAGGGGGACATCACAAAAAACATCACAATTCTACCAATTCCAAGGCAAGGAAAGAAAACTCGAACCTTTTCTTCAATAATTACAAATACCCATCACTGTCAACACAACTAGTCACCAATCTTTTCATTTGATCATTTGTTACTTGATTTGGATTTAATGCTATTAATGGTCACAATAATTGTGGATTATGTTATTAACAACCATAATTATATGATTTATTAATGATGTAAATCTATTTCAGATTTTTAACTATTATATTATCCTTATTTATTTCTTTATACCATTTTAATAATAATAATCGTTCACTTCGTTGTCACCATCTACAGCGGACTATATGATAGTGTGAGGCCTATTCTGTGAGGTGCATTAAAAAGCAGAGTAAGGGCCAGCCGGGAGGGGGGAGTGGCCCCCAATCAACCAGCCCAACCCTGCTGCCCTGAGTAATTGACTTTACAGTGATGTTGGTAATCTGTGCTGTAAAATGCGCCACATGACGAGATCCATGAACCCACTGGGAGGAGGGGGAGGGGGGGCCTTCTCTCCACAGGTCCAAGTCTCACCTGCCATTATCCTTTGTATAGTTGAGGAGCAGTGATGGTGACAACAGGCAGCCACAATGGTGTTTTTAAGTTTTGACCTTGTTGCTGTTACTTTAGTTATGGCCCGAAAATGCTGTATGAATACTTATGCACGTCCCACTTTTCTCTTTTCTATTTTTTGTTAAATAACAGAATCATGTATAATTTTGCTTTCACTTCACAGTTATCTGTTACTTGTGTGTGAACTTTCAGTAAAACATTCAAAATAAAATCTTCATGTTCAGGGCTGTAAACATGACAAAATGTGCAAAAGTTCAAGGTGTATTAGTACTTTCCAGAGGCACTGTACATGCGTCGAGATGGGATTTGTTCGTGGGGTCTGTTCTTCTCTCAGAGCCATTCAGAATTAAGGGGTGCTGGTTAAGTTTCAATAAGGTATTAATAAGCATAGGGTAGGCCATGAGTAAGCATATAATGAATGGCCTAGGTCACAGGGGTCAAACACAAGGAGATGATTTAATCCGGCCCGTCACTTGTAGAGCATAAATTCTAAAGTCTATAGCCCATTTGTACGCAGTCCTGTCGGGCTTTGGACCAAATCAGGAAAATCACAGTGCTCATCATCATTATTGATTTATTTTGAAAAAAAATCTTAATAGTATTTTCCTGTTAACACCGCATTCCAAAGTATTATACAAATGACATTTTTCTAAATTATCAACTCAAATAACAGTCAGTATAATGTTTAAGCCTTTCACTGTTAGAAGATAATATGAATGTGACTGAAAAAACCTCCCGGTGATGACAGTTTTTTTCTTTTTCTAAAATAAATATAATAACTCAAGATCTACTGTTCCAAGTTATTATGCAACTCATTGTTTCATTCATCCATCCATTTTCTCCCACTTGTCCGTTGCCGGGTCGTGGGGGCAGCTGTTGGAGTCACATAGCACCAGCTCCTATGGCTCCTATGGCTCCTCCTGCAGGTGGTGGGTCCACAGAAGGACGGCCTCATAGGTTCCAAACGGGCACATTCACACTCTCATTCATACACCAGTGTACGCAGACACTGGAGGCAAGGAGGGTGAAGTGTCTTGCCCAAGGACACAACGACAATGTGCACTTTCAGGAGGCGGGATTCGAACCCCCGACCTTCCGATCATGAGACGACCCGCTCTACCATCTGCGCCACCGTTGCCCCGCCTCATTGTTTCAATACATTTTAAAGGTTGTAATTAACTGAAAATGGTAATTTGTTGAATGTGCAGCATTAGGAGGTCATATTTACTGACATTTCATTTTAATTTTCATTGTTTTGCTTGCGGCTCCAAAGGTTCTCAATAGGGTTTAGGTCAGGGTACGATGGGGTCCACATCATGAGTTTCTCTTCTTTTACGCCCATAGCAGCCAATGATCCAGAGGTATTCTTTACAGTTTGACATGGTGCGTTGTCATGCATGAAGATGATTTTGTTTGGGAAAGCACGGCTCTTCTTTTGGAACCATGGAAGAAAGTGGTCAGTTCAGAAACCCTACATATTTTTCAGACCAGCTCTCTCCCCCATGATTCCAGCCCGAAACATGACTCCGCCCCCTCCTTGCTGACGTCACAGCCTTGTTGGGACATGGTGGCCATTCACCAACCATCCACTACTCCATCCATCTGACCATCCAGGGTTACACGGCCTCATCAGTGAACAAGACTGTTTGTAAATGAGTCTTCATGTATGTCTTTCCCTTATTGCTTGAAAATGGTGGTCTGCTTAATAATGCGGAACGTCCTTTTTTCCCCCCTTAACTGGACTTACCTGACCACTGATCATCCCAGGCGTCTGAGACTCAGTGATTCAAAGAGCCCTGAGACTCAATACCATCCATGACTTTGATTGAAACACTTTTTACCCTTTTGACTTACAATGAGTTTGACACCCCTGGCCTAGTTAATAATAGTATACTGAGCATCTGCATTATGTGACTTTTTATGTGAAAAAAAAAAAAATCTGACATTAGTACGTATTTGACCTTTTTGTGGCCCAGCGGCTGTGGGTCCATGGCACCTTTACTTTCGATCATGGAAGCCTGAATTATGCTGCAGGGTCAAATTGAACGTTCTATCCCCATACAAATGAGTAGGGAAGCCAAGTGCAATACTAATGTATGGCGAGGTATGTTTGGTCCGTTCCATATTTCTGTGGTTTCTGTATGATGCTATGACTTAGCATTTAGCTCAGAGGATACTTTTAGACACTGATTTATTTCAGGTAAGATCTCAACAGGTCTGTACATTCATTGGCGATTTCTAACTAGGCTCTGACCTAAATGTGGTCGATGGTTTGACAACAGCTGAAAACATCTGGATCGTTCTTGTTTGCCATGATTGGGCGCTAATGCTTACGGCCATAGGAAAACGACATTGAGCCGGCTAATGCTAACAGACTAGGCGACTCGCTAACTGTCCGCAAAGGTTAGGATCAAACACCGCTTCTCCTTATTTATGGTGTCAACCAACCAGAAACCATCAAAATAATTGATCCTGGAGTGCTATGCTAACCACCAAATGTGCATTGTATTGTTTTTTTAAAAGCATCTCGCATAAAAAGTTGCATAATGCACCTTTAATATCCTCACAAGTATAGTTTTATGGTCTATGGTCTAATGCTAATTAATACTTCAGTAATACTTAACGGCCATCCCTTAATACTGTATGAAGCGTTACTGAAATGAACAGATCCTTTTTTCTGGCATATTCGCACACGAAAAGAGCAGTGAAAAGGCTTAGAACATTCCGATCAATCTTTTTTTTGATAACGTTTATTTCCTTGTTTATTTAGTCGGGACAGTGCATGGAACACACATGGAACTCCAAGAAGCTGGCCTATTGTACATGGTTTTTGTGGTTCGGGGAAACCTATGCAGACACAACTGCACACAGAAAGGAAAAATCCACCCCGGGAATCGAACCCGAGACCATGAGCACTAACGTCTGCCCCACCGTGCACCCCAGTTTGTTTATTTCTCTGCTGTTTTTATTGTTCCCCAAATGGCTTTTTACAACGTTCCATTCAAATAAATGTGCCTTTGCTTCTTTTCATTAACTGACATAAGGTTTTATTTTCATGAGACGCTTTTCTAAGGTTTAAATGAATCATGCAAATCATATTGCGTATTTTCACTCCTGTGAAAATGACTTTCAGTTCAAGACAAAAGAGATGTCTGGCTTCTTAAAAAAGAAAAATCCATATTTTAAATCTATATGACAATCTTTTGAATGGCTCTTTGAAATAAACAAATCTCAAAGACTGGGCTGCCATTAAAGAGAGTGCAGTGTCTCTGCTTAGGACATGGGTCCCCAAAGATCTCGGGCCACAACCTCACTGTAAAGTATAAAAGGTATTTATAATCATTTGTTCGTTTACTTGGTCGGGACAGTGCATGTTACACATGCCTCCATGGACACATGCATGTAAACACGCCACGCCGGATTGTTGACATGGCCTAATTTGCATCTGTTGTGCCCCACTCGCAGTCTCACACACACACACACACACACACACTCATTAATCCGGGCCTATTGTACATGTTTTTAGTGGTAGGGGAAACCAGAGTAAGGCCAGTTTATTTGTAGAGCACAATTCATCCACAAGGCAATTCAAAGTGCTTCAAAATGACACGAAAACAGATCAAATCAATCAATAAAACATCAACATAAAGTTAATCCGAGTACCCGGAGGAAACCTACGCAGACACGGGGAGAACATGCAAACTCCACACAGAAAGGGACCAGGTGAGAATCGAACCCGGACCTTCTAGCTGTGAAGCACAAGTGCTAACCGCTGCACCACTGTACTGCCCAGAAATATTAAAGCTGAGGTACCTGACTTTTTGTTGTTAAAAAGTACATTTTTACTACTTCAGAGTGAGTTGTAAACAGGAGGGATTGTGAATGCTAGAAAGGAGTTTGGGCCAAATAAAACAAAATCAAAGTTTGTGTGGGGAAAATCAGGTTTAATAAATAATAAATTCAAGCGTGCAATATTAACATCTGGTTTACTTTGATACTTGGCTTGATTTCACTGTAATATACAGCTTTCAATCAAAAACACATCAAATTAATTGATATGATTTTTTGTTTAGTTCATTCGTTTATTTTAGCAGCAAAAAAACAATAACAGACAACAGACGTTATCGTGAGAAAAGGAGTTCATTTGCACACTCAAAAGGAGTACACTGCAAAAAGTAATTAACTAGATTAGTATAAATGTTTCAATTTGAGCATAATAATAAAAATGTGAGTTTTTTTGACTAGGTAAGATGTATTTGACTTGGATTATTTCACTTGTTTTGAGATGTTTCTGACTCGTTTCAATACATTTTGTCTCTATTTCAAGTAATTTTCTTTGCCAATGGGGCAAGAAAATCGGTCTTATCTCATTGGCAATTTTACTTTCTTATTTAGAGCGAGATTTAACTTCGAACCAGTCTGAAATGTCCTCAAACTAGCAAAGTGAACTTGGTCAGACCAGGAACAAAGTCCTGAGTGAAAACCGCTCAAAACTAGATACATTTCCTCAATTCAGGACATTTAAGCCAAATGCTTGACATTTACTTTTTGCAGTGTAGGTTGAAGCTACCCCTGACTTGTCAAACATGAAGCTACAGTTTGTGAAATACATTTTCACTTTACAGAAGTTGTTCACAGTAAACTCTTGATAGGCACCTAGCATCTATTGGTCCTTGTTTATGATCATAATACACTTGAAAAGGTGAAAGGAATACAAAAACATTTACCAAGCATTTTTAACAGTCCTGTGATAGTTTCAATTTCAATTTATTGTTGGAAAACCCCTTGAGATGAAACATCTCGTTTGCAAGGGGGACCAAACATAAAACAAATACAAACAGTGTACAACACTTAGTTACACAAACAAACAATATAACACAAAACATAACACATATAATACAGAAAAACAGAAGTAAATAAATAAACACAAACATTAAACACAAGACAATCTTGCTCACACAACCCTCTCCCCTTCCCAGTCATCTAAAGATCAAGTATTGTTGTACAAATATAATTTTCTACTGAAACACATGATGTGATCCATACTTTTCAAACAGACAGTATCAAAAGAGCCTACAAACATAAACAATCCGTATTGAGATGTGTATGCAGAGAAGTTCTAAAGAGTCCGTAAGTGGTTATTGACCTTAATGCTATGGGAAGATGGTTCCAGTCATTAGGAGCCTTAAAAGAGAAGGACCTCCGACCGACCTCTTTCCGCATCAAAGGAGTAGTAAAAGAAAGATATTCAGAGTGTCTAAGGAAGTAGGTTGTTGTTGATGGAACTAGAAGACATTTCAAATATGGGGGTACATTGAAATACACACATTTAAAGACGAATTGCAGCCAGTGACACTGTCGTCTTTTGTCGGGCTGTAGCCAGTTCAGTTGACTGTATAATATGCAGTGGTGTGTTCTATAGGGACATTTAAGAATAAATCTACAGAGGGTATTAAACAAAGTATTTAGAGGTTTGAGGTGCACGTCATAAGTGTTTTGATAGACTATGTCTGCGTAGTCAATAATTGGTAAAATTAGTTGCATGATAATTTTCTTTCTTATTTGCAGTGTGAAGCAATTGGATGAGCGGCAAAGCGGCATTAGACAGGCATATGTGCGTTTGATTATGTAGTCGATATGTGGTTTGAAATTAAGTTCAGGATCTAGCCAGACACCTAGATATTTTACTGAAGATTCTCTCATCATTGAGGAGCCGTTATTAAAAGTGATGTTGATATTGGCAGAAGTGAGAGAATGACGCGTACCAAAAAGAATATAGTTCGATTTTTTCATATTCAATCTTAACAAATTAACATTAATCCAGTTTTGAATTGAGTTAAAATCCTCCTGTAAGAGATGTTGTAACAAGGGTAAGTTTGAGTCCGACAAATAGACAACAGCGTCATCGGCATACAGATGAGTTTGACAGTTAGTGCACACTTGAGGGAGATCATTGATAAAAATACTAAATAAGAGGGGTCCAAGAGTGGAGCCCTGTGGCACTCCTTTGTCCATTATAGAAAGAGTGGATTGCACGTCTTTAAAAACTACAAACTGCTGCCTATTGTGAAGATAAGCGTTAAACCATAAAAGAGAGCTCCTAGAGAGTCCTATTGAGTATAGTTTGTCAAGGAGCAGATAGTGGTCTACTAAGTCAAAAGCCTTTGAAAGGTCTAAGAATATTTCACCAGTATATTGGTTTTGATCATACGAGCAGAACACGTCATTAGTGAATTTGAGTAATGCAGTGGTCGTAGAGTAGCCAGAGCGGAAACCTGATTGATGCGGAGATAACATTTCAAACTGATTGAGGTAATTGTGTATTTGTTTAAAAATAATTTTTTCAAGGATTTTAGCGATAGTACATAGGATAGAGATAGGTCGATAATTGGATAAATCAGCGTAATCTCCTCCTTTGAAAATGGGGGTTACTCGTGCAGTTTTCCAAATAGTAGGAATCGAGCATGTGTTCAAGGACTGGTTAAATAGATCAGTAAGAGGGTATTTTATTACATCACAACCAAGTTTCAAAAATTTTACTTCTAAACCATCTGGTCCAGCACTACACTTATCTTTAAGTTCATGTATTGATTGTTGCACATCTGAAGGTAAGATCGGGCTGAAAGAGAAGGAAGCCTCATGAGCAACATCAAGAGATGGGCCTGAAGAGTAAGGGTAATCTGAGTGCTGTGCACTGCTTATGGAAGAAAAATATTTATTAAAAGCTTCAGAGATCATGCAGGGATCAGAGATTATATTGTTATCAACAGTGACATAATCAGTGCTTTTTTTAGATTTATTAAGAAGCTGGTCCAGATGGTTCCAGAATTGTTTTGGGTTGTTATAGTTTTGAGCTAAGGCCTCCTGATAATAATTAGATTTGGCATTCCTTGTTTGTGTTTTGGATAGATTCCTAAGATGACGGTATCGTTCCCAATCTGTCGGGTTTTTAGAGACCCTGAACTTTACCCAGGCCTGATCGCGTTGTTTAAATAATTTAATCAAGTCAGAGCTGATCCATGGAAGATGTCTTCCTTTGACACGAATTGTTCTAAAAGGAGCATGTTTATCAATAATTGCATTCATTTCTGAATGGAAGAATTCCCATGCATCCTTGACATCAGGGATCAACTGAAATCTTGTCCAGTTAATGTTAGCAAGATCATTTAAGAAGTGGTCTGAAATAATATTTTTGCTTTGTCTTACAGTAACATATCTGGGTGGGAGTTTAGGCACTCTAATCTTCCAAATGCAATACACCATTGAGTGGTCACTGAAGCTGTCAGACAACACACCCGAGGCAACAATTCTGTCTGGGTTAGAGACTAATATCCAGTCTATCAGGGTGGAAGAGCGGTGGTCGACCCTGGTAGGCTCCTTTATTATTTGAGTGAGGTTAGCACTAGCAACAAGTCTTCTATCATTGGAAGAGGAGCGATGGAGCCAGTTACTATTGAAGTCTCCAAGAATTACCATCTCAGACTTAATATGGAAAGAGGTAATTGTTGACATTATATTTTTCATTGAGTCTGGCGGGGCAGATGGAGGTCTGTAAATGTTAGTGATTATAATATTTTTGTTGCCACTGAAGATTATATTAATAGACAGAGATTCAAAGTTAACTGGCTCCACAGTTGGATATACACATACGGCAGTAAGATTGTTACAGACATATGTTGCCACACCCCCTCCTCTCGCAACTCTATCTGCTCTGAACAGAACATAATCATAAATGTTAATTTCGTCATCTGATATATTGCTGTGCAACCAAGTTTCTGAAATTGTAATAATGTCTGGCTTATTATATGACACCCAAGCTTTCAGAAGGTCAATTTTAGAGACCAAACTTCTTATGTTGAGATGGATAATTTTTAGGCCTTTAACTGAATCTATTCTTTACTTGATTTGATACATAGTATAAGATGATAGAGAGCAAAGAAGGATGTTAGAGCAAGAGACAAACAAACACACAAACAAACAGACAGACAGATAAACACAAATGCAGACAGACAAACACAGACATGAGAGTAAGAATGTCTAACAAACATCTACACTCCTCCCCTTGATACCCACTCACCCCCCCCCCCACCCCCAGAGCTAATGTTAATATCTGAAACTAAAGGAGAAGAGGAAAAAGTAGATAAATAAATAAAATTAGACATAATAGAAATCTCTTCTCATTGAAGGAAAATTTTGTATTGCAAATAGCTCAGATATGCATAAAAGTAAACCCTTTTTGTTTGTTTGTTTCTTTTATTATTTTCTTCTATCTCTTTCTTCTTTTAATGAAACAAATAGTTCAGGGCACTCGTTATAAAAAACAAAACAAAAACAAACACACACCCATAGCAGAACTCGGAAAATGTCCGTACGCGGTCACATGATGTCCTCATGCCTGGCGTCATCAAGTCCGGAAGAAAACAAATCAACGTGGGTGCTCCACGAAGAGGAAAAACAAAACAAAGTGCAGCAGAAATAGTCTTACCGGTCACGGAGGTGTCCCACTGCTTTTCGAAGACTCATAGTCAGAAAGGAAAGTCTCTGCAGCTGATGGCTCGTTGAAGAGATGTTGCACATCGCCGTCAAAGAGCTTTATTACTGCTGGATAGAGCAGAAACGCTTGCATTCCCAGGGTTCGAGCACGATGCATCACAGGATAGCAGGGTCGCCTCTTCTTCGCGGTGGCATCACTGTAGTCTGCGGCCAGACGGATTACCTGTCCATCGATCGTCACTGATGTTTTCCTGGATTCATTCAAGATGCGGTCTCTGTCAGTGAATCGCAGGCACTTCACTATAGTGGTTCTTGGGATTGTTGACTTACGAGAGGAGCCAAGGCGATGGGCTCGCATTAGCTCCGGAGGGTTGCTTGCGAGGTCGGGAAACCATTTAGGGATATTGGTGGTCAGGTAAGACAGCATGTTACCTTTTTCTTCCCCTTCTTTAATGTTCATTATGCGGAGATTGTCGCATCTACTCCTGTCTTCAAGAGCCACTATTTTTTGGTCCATCTGAGCGAGTGCCTCTTTTATATCAGGAATAGTTTCCTCATTGGTTTTGACACGCGACTCAATTGTAGCTAAACGTGAGCGCTGTTTCTCAATGTCCTCCGCATGTTCAACCAATGTGTCTTGTATAGTGCTCAGTTGGTTTTGTAATCGGTCAAATTTTTCGTCTGATTTCCTTTCTGCTTCACCAAAGAATTTAGTCAGAATTTCCTCCAACAAGGCCGCAGTCACAGGGCCAGGTGCTGCAGCCGACTCTATTAGTTTCTCCATAGATACTTTCTTGCCTCTAGTTCTGCGAGACATATGCAAAGTAATTTGTTTGCTTTTGGCAAAACAAACCGTTAGAACTGCACAGTGTAGTAAGTTTACAGTGAACTGGTGGGTTTACTGTTCAAAGGGTGGAGGAGCTCAGGACGTGGCAGTCCTACTCAGCCATCTTGGAGCTGAGGTCCATAATACCACCTATTCTATCGTTTATGATCGTACAAAGTACTGTCACTACCCCCATTGTCCCGTGTTTCGTAGCATGTAGTATTTGTGTATAGACATCATGTTTCTGTAACTCTTAGTGCAATGCAAATAACTGCGATATCCTCACAGCTCGTCTGAATCATTGTGCCGAGTGTATTGATAGTCGGCTTATTTATTATGGAATTAATAATAATGTCTTTTGTGTATCAAGCAAAATAATATACAATACGTGACCCCCTGTGAACTTCTGCTTGGGGCCCCGGGGCACCCTTGCACACTGGAAGAGCGGATTGAAATTTCTCAGAGACTTAACTATGACATATCTGAGGGATGCTGGAAATCATGGACAGACTTTATGAACAGGACGCCCACTCTTGTTAGCTAGCGAACCTTCACAAATGAGTAACCCAGGTAACCCGTAAAAACCCAGGTCACAAGAAGATTCAACATAGAAAGATGAATCCTAAATACATAATATTTTTTTTAAACACAAACCACGGCACTGCAAAAGCGCTGGCGCCGTGGACCAGGTGTACCTAATATTGTGGCCCGCCAGTGTAGCAAACAGGAGCTCGGCGAGGCGGCAGCAACGGGGGGGGGGGGGGGGGGGGGGGGGGGGGGGGGGGGGGGGGGCGGCGGTTTTGCGGCGGTCTAAAAATAGTGTTTGATGATGATATACGCGCGTGCGAGTTTGAAAGCCGCCGGGCCGGGCGAGTGACTGAGCGTCTGAGCCCGCCGGCGGACACACGCAATTTATTAGGTTTTATTTACAAAAGTGCAGAATCTTCGGTCCGCGGGATGAACGACTCCAGGAGAGTGACGACCGGGGACAGAGCGGGAGGGGGTCTGAGCACGGACGCACCAGCGCCACAGTAGCATGCGACGGTTCAGTTAGCTTAAAGGGAGAGAACGGTGTGTCAGGGTTTAATGTGTGTGGAGATGCATCATAAACATGACTCTGCGTCCTGAGGTCATACATGTTCAAACCATGTATTGACCGGATACAAATGGGGTTTGTGTACATTTTGTTGTCAAAATGGGGGTTGCCAGATCCTTTGGCTAAAACCAGCTTGGAAATGAACATGAATTTACTCTCTCGATTCTTGCACCCACAGATCTTTAATCTAACTCTAGACAGGGCATGGTCGTAGTAATATGTTGGAACAAATAGTCATTTTTGTGGCTGGCCCTTCTAACCCAACGTAATCAAATGGAAACGCCCTTGACACTAGTTTGGCTCGATCTTTAGTTATTTTATCTCATGACTCTAGGTTAGATCTGGCGCTCTCACTGCTCCTACAGGTCGCCCCAGCGGCATCGAGGATGGGTCAAATGCAGAGGAAAATATCCTTACGGGGATTAAAAAAGGCAAGGCAAGGCAAGGCAAGGTTATTTGTAGAGCACAATTCATACACAAGGCAATTCAAAGTGCTTCACAGTTGCATAAAATTACAAGAAAACAGATCAATTCATTCATTAAAACATCAACATAAAAATTAATCAATTACAGTAAAAGGCAAGAGTGCAGATAAAATACTTTCAGTTTTCATCTGCTCCGGTAAAAAGAGCTGTTTTCAGCCTGGATTTGAACATTGTCAGAGTTGAGGCCTGTCTCACATCCTCATGACTGTTCCAGATTTTAGCTGCATGAAACTGAAACGCAGCCTCACCGTGTTTAGTCCTGACTCTGGGAACCACCAGGAGACCCCTCCCTGAAGTTCTCAGGGCCCGAGATGGTTCATACGGCTCTAACATGTCAGAGATGGACCTTGGTGCTAAACCATGAAAAGACTTGTACACAAGCAGAGCTGTTTTAAATTCTATTCTCTGAGTGACAGGAAGCCAGTGCAGAGACCGGGGCACTGGACTAATATGGTCATATTTCCTGGTTCTTGTCAGGACTCGAGCAGCAGCGTTCTGGATGTTCTGCAGCTGTCTAACAGCTCGTTTAGAAAGGCCAGTGAGCAGCCGTTACAGTCGTCTAACCTGCTGGAGACAAACGCATGGATGAGTGTCTCCAAGTCTGGTTTTGACACTATTCCTCTGATCTTAATGTTTTTCAGATGGTAAAAAGCTGATGATGTTATTGCTTTGATGTGGCTGTTTAAGTTCAGGTCTGAGTCCATGATTACTCCTAGATTTCTAACCTGATTTTTTGGTTTTAGTGAGAGAGACTCAAGGTGACTGATAACACTTTGTCTTTGTGTCTGTGGGCCAAAAACAATGATCTCAGTTTTGTCTGAGTTTAGTTGGAGAAAGTTGTTTTGCATCCACAAACTGATCTGTTCGATGCAGTGACAGAGAGTATCTACAGGCCCATGTTCACCTGCCGTCAGTGACACGTAGATCTGAGTGTCATCTGCGTAGTTGTGGTACGACACATTGTTGCTGTTTATTAGCTGACCCAATGGAAGCATGTACAAGTTGAATAAGAGGGGTCCCAAGATTGACCCCTGGGGGACTCCACAGGTCATGGAAATTTTGTCTGAGACACAGTTGCCAATTTCGACAAAGTACGTCCTATCCTCCAGATAGGACTTGAACCAGTTTAGCGCAGTACCAGAGATTCCCACCCAGTTTTCTAACCTGTGAAGTAAGATTCCATGGTCCACTGTGTCAAAGGCAGCGCTCAGGTCCAGCAGAACTAAAACTGAGACCTTACCTGCGTTGGTGTTCATACGGATATCATTTGTCACCTTGATCAGAGCTATCTCAGTGCTGTGGCAGGGCCTAAAACCTGACTGGAAAATATCAAACACATTGTTAGAGAGGAGAAAGTAAGTGAGCTGTTGATATATTACTTTCTCCAGGACTTTTCCTAAGAATGGTAGGTTTGATATGGGCCGGTAGTTGTTCAGTATCTTGGGATCAAGGCTGCTCTTCTTTAGAAGAGGCTTAATGACCGCGGTTTTCAAGGCCTTTGGAAATGCTCCCGTCTCAAATGAAATGTTGACTAACTGAACAAGTTGTGGTAACAAGCTGGTCAGCACAGACTTCAGAAATCTAGTGGGCAATTCATCAAGGCAGCATGTGCATGAACTCAGACCGGAGATAACCTCTTCCATTGTTTTGTCAGTAACAGGTGTGAAATGTGTTTATCTGGTGGCAGGGTTGCTATTTGTGTTGTGGAAATTATGGCATTTTTAATGCCTTGGACTTTGTCATAAAAAAAGGTTTTCAGTATTATCGCGGTATTTTTCTAATGTGTTTTAATAGGTTCAGAAAGCATTGATAGTCCTACACAAACTGAAATAGTTTCAAAAAGTGTAACAGTGTTTGTTGTATTTAAAAAATACCGACAAAGCCATTTCAAAAGTGCAACTTTTCACATCAAAGTAAATGAACTATAACTTTGATCGTTGTTGATCGTTTGGAGGGTATATAGAGGCTAGATAAACCCTCTATATCAGGAATATTGTTCAGTTTGTGTCCTTCCAGTTTGCTTTCGCTCTGCAGATTTGGGAAAATGCCGTCAGACAGTAATCATTGTTAAATTCATAATAATGTGGCGAGAGTGAATCTATTGCATTGGCAACAAACTTTAATCTGCCCTCCAGGAGCCCTGTAACGCAGTTGTGCCATTTCAATACGGAGGTATCCGGACACGGTTTAGGGAGGGCAGGGAGTTCAGCTTCCCGATGGCCTTGTGTATGAAACAGTTTTTCAGTCGACTCGACCTGGCCCGTAGATTCCGCAGTCTCCTCCAAGAAGGCATTACCTTGAAGAGACTGTGTGATGGGTGCGTAGGGTCCCTGGTGATTCTGGCGGCTTTGCGGGTGAGACGGGTGGAGTACATGTCCTTAATGGAGGGGAGAGGAGCTCCACAGATCTTCTCCGCTGCTCTCACGGTGCGCTGGAGGCTCCTTCGGCAGGAGGCAGTGCTGGCGCCGTGCCTCACAGTGATGGAGCTGGTCAGGATGCTCTCTCTAGTCCCTCTGTAGAAGAACCACACAGTGATGGAGCTGGTCAGGATGCTCTCTATAGTCCCTCTGTAGAAGAACCACACAGTGATGGAGCTGGTCAGGATGCTCTCTATAGTCCCTCTGTAGAAGAACCACACAGTGATGGAGCTGGTCAGGATGCTCTCTATAGTCCCTCTGTAGAAGAACCACACAGTGATGGAGCTGGTCAGGATGCTCTCTATAGTCTCTCTGTAGAAGAACCACACAGTGATGGAACTGGTCAGGATGCTCTCTATAGTCTCTCTGTAGAAGAACCACACAGTGATGGAACTGGTCAGGATGTTCTCTATAGTCCCTCTGTAGAAGTTCCACATAACAGAGGCTGGGACTCTAGCTCTTCTTAACTTGCGGAGAAAGTAGAGACGCTGATTACTTTACTTGACCAGAGATGTAGTGTGCATGGTCCAGGAAAGGTTCTCTGTGATGTGCACACCCAGGAACTTAGTGCTGGTCACCCTCTCCACTGCAGCACCGTTGATTGTTAGAGGAGCATGCTGGACCCGTGCTCTTTGAAAGTCCACAACAATCTCTCTTGTCTTCTCCACATTTAGAGAGAGGTTGTTCTGTGTGCACCACATGGCCAGACTGCTCACCTCACTCCTGTAGGTTGACTGGTCTCTGTTGTTGATGAGACCCACCACTGTTGTGTCGTCTGCAAACTTGATGAAGAGGTATCGCTAGCTTTAGAGACACTTTTTTCCTGCACGTTCCGCAAACAGAAGAAGAAGAAGATCTTTATTTATACAGCGCCTTTCACAGACATGGTCACAAAGCGCTTTACATGAGTGCATTTTACATTCACTCCACACTCGGTGGTGGTAAGCTACGTTTGTCGCGACTGCACACATCTGCACCAACAGTCCCTATGATCACCTCCATACATTGACACACACGTCATTCATCCTGGCCTATTGTACATGTTTTTAGTGGTAGGGGAAACCGGAGTACCCGGAGGAAACCTACGCAGTCACGGGGAGAACATGCAAACTCCACACAGAAAGGCCCCGTCCAGGTGGGAATCGAACCCGGGACCTTCTAGCTGTGAAGCGAGAGCACTAATCTTCGAGAAAGTTTTGCTTTGGTTGTGCTACGGAGTGCGCCAACTTCAGCAGATGAGACGGCACTTTTAGTCCAAGACGGACTTCTTTGATGAAAACTACCATTATTCATTTGCCAATTACAAAGATAAACCTATAATGAAAGACTTTTTATTTTTTTCAATGAAAGTAGAGACGTAGCATGTGGTTGTCAGACTTGAACAATATATATTCTGTGGGACAGCGAAGATTGAAATTCTGGCAGGAAGGTATTGCAGAAGCACCAAACGTTTATGGCGATATTTGCCAATGAACACAAGACCGGCGTATTTCACTGATATTATCCATCAAACCTGGCCAGAATTACAAAAGCACTGACACCTGTCATAACCACTATGTTTCAGGGTTTCAGGGCCGTCATAACTTCTACATCGAATCCAAGCAAAAAAAAAAGACAAAATATAATACACCCAAGTTTGGAAAGGCGTTGGAAAGATTAGAGCTCAGTCCAATTCATTTATCTTCATGGTGGATTTCACCACATGTAAAGGATATACAAACAATGGAAATGTCTTTACTCCCAGACCCTTGGTGCGGAGCAAACCGAAGCGAGCCATAGAGGAAAAGCCTGTCTGTTTGGTATGCCTGGTCAAACCCTGTCTGGTCTGTGGATCAGTGCTGGCTGTCCTCAAAACAAAGGGAAAAGCGCTCGGTAGAATTGCCGTTTTTCCGCGAGTCGGAGAGTAAATAAACTCGCGGACACGCATGGTTTCACATGTATAATGCAAGAGGTTTTGAGAAACACAAACGTCGAAAACAGCAAAGGTGAGAGCCGCAGGGGCACCGCGGAAAATCATTATTTATGGCTTCAGGTGGAAAACGGGTCGTCAGACTTGTCAGAGGAAAGGTGTCTGGAGCCATTAGAGGTCTGAGATTTTCTTAATAAACTTCATCCATCATTTCTAAAAACGTGCGAGAAGCGGTCCTCGCCGTGTGTTAATTCAGAGCGCAGTGGGCGTCATGCTGGATGTTACTTTCATCATCTCGTCCACACGCTCCTCAATGTTTGGAACCAAGCCTCAGACAGTCCGAGGTAACAATACAGGATAGCTGCAAAGCCACTCCACTCACCTGTAGGTAGAGGGGTAATCCAATTAATGGATAGAGGCAAGTTTAAAGGGACTATATGGAGATTAAAAATGTTTAAACTAAGCATCTCCCCCCCACACATTCCAGCCATGTCCTAATGTGTAGAATGAGCCCAGATCTGTTCACCACAACTGCCTCCAAAATCCTGCACTGTCACTCGCAAAGGTGTTACTTCGGGTCCGAGGTGCACGAGCTTAATATAGAGACTGCATTTACGCATAAGACCTGAGGTGGCAGTAGTGAGTATAAAAATGCATCTAGTCTCTTTAACATTAAGACGGCCTCAGTTAAGGCCGTCTTACTCCTGGCCTCAACTGAGTACATTTTTTTTAGTTTGGTTTAACCCACCCCTCCTGGAACCGTCACCTTAACTAATTTGAAAGCTAAGGCTTTGTTACATTGTTTATCACATTTTTTAAGCGTTTGTCATTTTTATTTTCCGTGTTTTCGTAGGTTTTTTTGTCAGGTTTTTGTCGTTCATAGTTTTTTCATCACTTTTTTCGTTGCTTTTTTCCCGTTGCTTTTATATAACGCTTTTTTGGAAACTCAAAGACTACATTACATTATTCATTCACTCCATACTTGCTGGTGGTAAGCTACTATTGTAGCCACAGCTGCCCTGGGGTAGACTGACGGAAGCGAGGCTGCCAATCTGCGCCATCGGCCCCCTCTGACCACCACCAACCACCCACTCGCTCAGTGCATTTGCCAGGCTTCCTGGTGTTCCCAAACGGTCTCCCATCCAAGTACCGACCAGGCCCTTCCTGCTTAGAGCAAAAGGGGAAAAGAATCTATCCTGTAGGCCGCATCCTAATCTCCATACTCAGTCATTACTTGCGCAGCATCGCCACACACCTGTCAATGACATTCTTCCCGTGGTGCATTTAGAAACTGCTGCCCTCACATACGCCGTAAATCCCCCCCGACAGGGCACATCTGCGTCTTAGCACGTCCCCCGCCCCGCCCTATCCGCGACGCATCTCGGGCCGCGGCTCAGTTTAAGTAAATGAGCGGCAGACACGAGCGGAGCCCATCTCTCTGCCAACAGCCTGTGTGCGGGTGACATGATAAGGGCTTCCTCAGGTGGCCCTCTAAACACAGGTTACACGCATTAGAGGCGCTGGAAGAGGAGGAGGAGGAGAAGCTAAAGTCTAGCCAGGCGGAACAGCCAAGAAGAGGATCAGAGAGAGAGAGAGCTGGTTAAGTGCGCGGGGACGGGGAGGGGATAAATCTGACAGATGGCGTACTTTTTTCCTGATGTCTTATTTTGACACTCGGTTTCATCGGTGCTTTCGACTTGCGGGGAAAACAAGTCTGACTAACTCCTGTCCGTTTGCCCCGTCTCGCAGGGTAAACAGTGGCCCGCAGCCTCCATATATAAATGTCAAGTCTTTCCACTGTGCGCGTCGCTCTAAACGCGTTCAGACAGTCATCGGCGTGTGGGCCGGTCAGGTTGAAGCCGTTCAGGTTTGTTTTTTTGTTGTGGAAATTAGTTTTTTTTTTTTTTTTTTTTTGTGGGGCCAGGAACAAATTGATTGCACATCTGTGATTAGTTCCAGGCAGTAATCGAATAGTCTATTTTGATTTATTCATTCATTCATTCATAGGGATGTAACGATTCATCGAAAATCAATTTAATATGCGTAAAATGTGAATCGATGTAAAAAATAAAAGAATCGATTTCAAAGCCACCCTCAGCTACTCCATTTGGCGCGACCGAAACAGACCGGAACATACTAGCTCGTTGTTTCTAACGACGTTAACTTTTTCTCAAGACGAGCTCCACCCCTCCCCCGCCTCACCCCCAACACACCATGTAAACACATACACGTGCAGGCATCGAAGCAACAGACGCAGCTAAAGTTAACGGCTACGAGATTAGCGTTAGCGGCTAACAGAGTTTAGCCTTTTGACAGAAGTTTACCAAAGATCGTAAACTGACAAACATCTGACCAACCTGCTCTGATTCTGCTGAAATCCTCATCAAATGTCCGTTTGTCAAATAATCCAATACCTACAGGAGCTGCCATGTCTTTGTCCTCCTTATGTTTACAAAGGCTGCACCGGAGGCAGTGAGGCTTCAAAGGTGAACAAAACTGCACTGTAAAATTAGTTCTAAATGGTAGTATTATGTTCAAACTGCAAAAAAAATTTAAAAATAAAGGTTTGGTAAAATAAATATAATCTCAAAATGTTTGCTTTGCTACATAGTTTATTTATGCTGAAAACATGTACATTTACAAGCACTCTGTCAAAATGATTATAGTTCATTTTCATGTCTTTAATTTTTCGTAATGTAAAGTTCTCTTACTGAGACAGTTGCAATTTGTTACAAGGGCAAAAATACAGATGTTAAAACAAAAGAAACATTGGTATGAAGGAGACATTATTTTCTACAAAAAAAAAAAGTTTAGGAAAAGTTTTAGGAAAATTCAAATCGAATCGAAGCGGGGCTTGAGTGAATCGTTACATCCCTATTCATTTGAGACCCCTTGTTTTCAAGAGGGTCCTCAAAAATCTCCAAAGAAAGCAAAGCACAAAAACAGATGCAGCAGTGCAGGCATGGAACCAAAACATACAAGACACAAACAAACAAACAAATATATCCCTAACATACACTTTCTAACACACACACACCCCCCTTGCACACTACAGCACACACATCCACTCAAACCACCACACACAGAGCTCTCTACTGTAAACAATCAATTACAGTAGGATATAATGTGATCTACAATTTTAAAAGCAATTACAAGTGGTTTGTAAATATTGCTGAAGGGCATTTTTATACATTTGATAGTAGGTTATAGAGCGGATAGAGGCAGGTTGATTATTCCAATCAAAAGGTGCTTTGTAATTAAATGAAAATTTTCCTATTTCTTTATGAATTCGAGGAACGACCAAAAAAAGATTTTATTTGCATGTCATAAATTATAAAAAGAGCTAAATGGTGTTAAATATTGTCTCAAATAATCAGGATAGCTGAGATTAATGCATTTGAATATAAATAAACAATGAAAAGGGCGTCTGGAGGATGGAGTGAGCCAGGAAAGTTGCCGATACAGCAGACAATGGTGAGTTCTGAAGGGACAACGGAGAATGAACCTACACAGATAAATGGTAAATGGTCTCAACTTATATAGCGCTTTTCCACCTACATTAGGCACTCAAAGCGCTTTACAGCAAGGAACCACTCACCCATTCATACACCAATGTACGCAGACACTGGAGGCAAGGTGGGTGAAGTGTCTTGCCCAAGGACACAACGACAGCGTGCACCTTCAGGAGGCAGGATTCGAACCCCCCAACCTTCCGATCACGAGACGACCCACTCTACCATCTGCGCCACCGTCGCCCCCACAGACTATTGGAGATAACATTAAGTGGCTGAAGATTAGCGCCAGTAGTATTTTGATAGACTACATCACAGTAAATCGAGAATAGGAAGTAGCAATTGAGTGACAATCCTTTTTCTCACTGACTGTTTTTATAATAATTTCAACTTTTTGGGTTTATTGAATATTTAATCAGCAATACTTTTATAAAAAAGGAAAATACACTATTTTACATTTGTTATGACAAATTAAATTCTGCTTTGGGTCACGGCTTGTCATTCTATGGGAATGGTTTGTCCCGAGACCATACCAGTTGAGAACCACTGCTCTACAATAAGGATATTAGTTTTTTATTTAATCTAAGTGACTTGATATGAACCCCTCCTGGAACCACCTTAACGTGGTGGAGGGGTCCCCTGAAAAAGAGATTATTAAACTCAGTCGGACTATCCTGGTTAAATAAAGGTCAGTAAAATAAAAAAGACGGCTTTTAGAGCTCAATAACCATGGATCCTGAATCTGTTAGCGGCATGTCTCTGAATGGGGGACAGAAAACAATCCTCATGTGTTATGTGAGTGTGGACTTTTGGACTAGACTTTGCAATTATTCAATTAGGAACCATAGAAACGGCCGTGCTGCTCCAAGACTGGTTGGCCAGTCATGCTTTTGCGCGGAGAGGGAGCGAATGACATTTTTATAGCATGACCTTAAGCTGATGAGGTGGAGGAAGGCAATGGCCCAGTCCTGACATTTGTTAGCGACGCGGCCGTAAAAACAATAGGAGCATAAGAGCTACAAAACACTGGCATCCGCCGGCAATGTTTTGAGTGAAAAATGCTTATAATTGTTTGGACTGTTTAAAGAAAAGAATGAGCTATACTGGGTAATATAATATATATTGAGTAAAGCTTTTATTGAAAACAACCATTAAACTGATTCAGTGTCATTTTCTGTCAGGTATTCACACTGTCATGGCGTCCTAATGGCAAAGGCGCACGTGTTTTTGATCATGGTCAGGTTGTTGAGCTGCACAAGCTGGGCCTACCATGCAAAATGTGAATTTTTGTCATTTTTCAAATAGTCGTAAACTTTTGATCGGGACTGTGTGTTCAGACCAAATATCTATAATAAAACTAGGACGTTGCCATGGTGATCCATTGGAGCTCCAGCTCGGGCGGCAGAGTTGTTATTGTCACTACATTGAAACCCCATGTTAAGAACCTATTGTTTAATACTGAGGTGGTGGGCAGCCATGGACAGCACAGAAATGCCTTTAGCTCTGAGCCTGTTCCTGCAAATGCGCATATTTTGTTAGCCAGTGGTTCCCAGGTCTGTTTGAATCGAGCATTGTATACCCATACAAATGAATGGGGAAGCCAGGGCTAATACTTAAGTGGGAGTTTTTTTATATTTTCATTACATTTATATCATTTCTGATTTAAGTTAGCATTAAGCATTATTTATACACCAATTTGTATCTGAAGTCAAATCTCCATCATTCGTTCATGATTTCTAACGAGGCTTTGACCTAAATGCAGTCGATAGTTGACAACAGCTGAAAACATCTGGATTGTTCCTATTTTGCAATGTTTGATGGCTAATGCTAAAGGCTATAGGAAAATTAACAGGCTTACGGACTCTGAAAAGTCTCCTGGACTAGCCGACTTAGCTTAATGGAAACCGCTGCTCTCACCCAGAAAGGTAATGACAATTTTGGTTTATGTTACACGACTAAATACTGTATGTCTATATTTGTGAATGAATGCACGTGGCAAACCAGCCGGAGCTCGGCAAAGTTGTAGTTATTTCCTGGATGTCTCTGGCTCGCTAGCAACAAAACGTCATAAAATAAGCATTGTAAAGGGTAAGTTTGGTCTTTTTTTTTATACGCTGACATTAAATCTAAAATGTTAAGGCATAAAACCAGGTAAAAATCTGAAATCTCAACTCTCAAATAGCCTGAGAGTGCTTCACCCTGGCTCTGAAGAAGCACTCGGAGTCCTCTGATAATAGGTAAACACTATTCTGACATTTCCATGGAGCACGTATTGAAGAACATGCATAAAAGAGCAGACAATACAGCCACAGACATCACCTCATTAGTGTAACATTATGCAGCGCTCATTTGAGAGGTCATTCTCTCTCTCTCTCTCCAGTCGGCGGTACCTTCCTCTCGCCGCGAGGACGCCCGTGTGTCCGTTCACGGCTGTGTTTAGTGAACGCGGTCGAGCGTGGATTCATTAGCGGTAATGTCATTCACGCCGTCGCCTCTGATTACAGACCCGAGCTGGATCACCGTCTCCTGCCCCTCGTCTTATCTGCATCTGTCGTGTTTCAGCAACTCAAAACTGTCAATTGATTTCATTCGCAAAAAGGTCCTTTTCGGAGTACCTGGAATAGTATTTTTGCGTCACTCGTGCAGTTTTGAGGATACACACGTGTTCAGTTTGGTCAGTTTGGTCCGGTCTGTATGTCCTGGATTTGCCGCGTAGTAGATGGAAACTGAAACAAGACCTAAACTGGATTAAAATATGACTGAACTCAATGTGAACTATGTCTAAACAAGGGGGAAAAAAACAGAAAAACGTAGGTCATTTTCATACAGGCTCTGGTTAGGTGGACCTAAAGCGGCTCTTGAGCGATTTTGGGTCAGTTTGAACCTAAACGCAGCCCTTTAGGCCGGCCTAAACAGCTGCTCCGAGACTGGCTAAAACAGGAGTCTCTCGGAGGCGAACTTGAGCCAAACTGCTCTCACTTTCATTTCTCTGTTTTGCGTGAAGAAAGAACGTATTTATAATGAATACGCGCCGCGTGGTAGGAGGTTCAGGTGTTAGTCCTGAGCAATTGTGGGCCAACCTGACCATGTCTTTGGAGCGAGCACATGTGAACACGGACTGAACTAAATAAAAGTGTTTAACAGGGAAAACATTTGTATTTACTTTACATTGGTTCTTTGGAATTGTTGATGCACCAGCGTTTCCACAGACAAATCCGATTTTCCCGGCAAAGGCACCAGCATTTGGACCAAAACCTCTCACCAGTAAAACATCTCTGACTTGTGTGAAGCTTTTTAGCCATTAATAAGGCCCACAGAAGACACAAGTGTAAAGAAGCCGTGAGCAACAGTTCTGCTGCCTGTTGGATCCGGAATATGACAACATCTTCTGGGTTAGCATCTTGTCAGTCTGAAACGACGAGCCGCTAATTGTCAAAGCGCCTTTTTTCGGTGCCAACTGCCTTTCACTGTCGGAGAGCTGTGATTCAGTGCAGCTCGTCGTCACTCAGCTCTCGCACCAGTCTCTCTCTTCCATTAGTCTGGGTGTGTGTGGGTGTGTGTACACGTTTAACAAGGCATGTGGGGACTCGGACCTCTTCAGACAGTGACATCTCAGAGGTCTAAACATGTCCATGAGGAGGGGAAATGGACCCATACTTAGGCCAAACTATCTATAAAGCCACTCCAATTTCAGTAAATGTGACTTATCAAGCTCTGTCTACAGTTCCACCCCTGGAAAATACGATTAACGAATGTGTGGGGAATACATGACCTTTTCATACAACCTTTAAAGTAAGTCCAAAAAATATTACAATAATAGAGATTAGGGATGGGGATTGACAAGATTTTATTGATATCAATGCCATCAATAATTGTACCTATCGATTTGATTCTTTATCGATTCTCTTATCGATGCCTGACTTATCTGTGTGTTGGGGAAAAGCAAGGAAAGAATGTGCTTTCGATAAACTCTATGAAAAAAGACACATTGTTAGTTTTTCTAAGAAAAAAATATTATTAAATAAAGCAAGTTTCCAGATATACTGTGGCTCCTGCTGGCACTCGGCCTGCCTGGCATTCTCTAAAATATAATGGTAACGTTTGTACTTTTCAACAAGTGTCTGAAATATAGCGCTCAACGTTATTACGTTAGCTAGTAGCACGCTGCATGCAAGTCTGTGGAGTCTCCTGTAGGTAAAACCAGACCCACAAAAAGAAGCTCCAGTCTTTCTTCCACAAGAGCAGAAGTTCATTCCTTGAAGGTCATCAACGACAGACAGCTAGACGATGGACATGAAGGCTCTCAACAATTGGAGTAAGTCGCCTACATAGAGATAAAGAGTCAACGAGAACAAAGTCATCACACATTGAATATAGGGTTGTATCTGTTCTAATGTTCTTACACATGTGGTATAGTACAGGAGAATGGGAGAGATTATTATTGACCATGCTGACTTTATCTCGGTATCGTTCAAGTTTCTGTTTCCTGACAAAGTAACACATTGTTAGATATAAAATGTTGCAGTGCCACTCTTTACTGGAGTCTTTTTGGTACAGATGGTACACAATGACAAAGGCAAAATGCGAATGGGCAAAATCTGAACTTTTACTTATATCATATTGTGAAAAAAACCCTTATGTGTAAATCTAAAATGACCACTAGATGATGTCATGAGGGAGATGGTGTAAATAAGCAGGATTAACACGCATGAAACCAAACAACTTCCTGTATGCTTTTTTATATTGAGGAAACAACAGTACAACGTGATCAAAGCTCTAAGATGTCAATTCCTCATAATGTAGGACTTTGGGTGTGTGTGTGTGTGTGTTGTGCGGAAGCCGGTGAAAGACAAGTCAAGGTTGAACGAAGGCAATCGGTTTCTATTAGCGCCGCGCATCCGAGTGAAGCCATTAGCGGCACATAATAAATACATCATGCTACGCTAGTGCCGTAGGCGTTACATAATAAACCTTTCATTAACAAATAGTTAGCAGGCAGGCGCGGAAAGGTTGACTGGAGTGCTACCCCTCGGCTTGTCTCCATGGCGATGCCGCCGCCGTGTCATATTTACCGGTGTAAAACTTTAGGACCAAATTGGATCTTTTGGATTGGCTTTTTCAAACAGATCTCATTTGTGTAAAGAACATTTTTCATTTTCAAGAAAACTAAAATCAGTGGTGGAGAGCTACAGAAAAAGCAAGTTGTATTAAGTATTTATTTAAATGTTATGTAACTTGTCATGAGAAAAAAAAGAAAAAAGTTGATGAATGCGTATTTGACCTTTGTATGGGTAGTGCCTTTACTTTCCATCACGGTGGCCCATGACGGGCCGAGATCTGTTGTTTTTCTGGTAAGTTTTCTGGGTGGAATATATGCGTAACCATGGTGATGGTTCCATCAGCAAAGAAAAGCGTGATGGAAAGTAAATCACCACATACGGCGGTTGTGTCAATAAAAGGTGAAATACACACCAATAAAAAGTTACATAATGCACCTTAAAGTAAAAGTGCCAGATATTGTTTTACTCACGTTTATAAAACATGCTTTGTACTTTTACTTCATAACATGTTAGAGCCTGCATTCTAGTACAAGTACTTTCATACTTTTGAACAAAATTAAAGCAAACAATTTCATTGTTAGTTAATAAATGAATACATGTATAAGTACAGTCACTGTGTCCCACAGCTGCATGTAATGGGGGTGTGAGTTTTATGAAGGAAAGTCGGATTTGTAAGAGGTTGAGTTAACTTTAAACTCAAAGACAGAGAGATGGTGTGACCAAAACAAAGAGGCAAACAAGTAAAAGGTTAACAATTTATTACAAAGTTTAAAACTAATATTAAGAATGCGAATAAAAGGTGAATTAAAAGGGGATTGTGAGTGCAGAAAGGCAAAGCGTCAGAGAGGTCCAGAATCGGCCGCTCCACAAGCGTTGGGTCGCAGATCCAAGCCTCTCCTTGGCCCACTCCCGTATCCTCCCCTAGGGGGCACAGCAGAGACCCGGAAACAGTTCCACGCACCGAGCACCACTTAGGCCAAAGGCTGTCAGATGCAACACTGCTTCAAGTGTGGGTACTCACGGCGAAGGCGGGGTTTCCCCTGCCGCTGCGTGTGTGCAAACCAAAACATGTATATGAAACAACCTAACTATAACCAAACATATGCCATCCCATTTTCGATCACATGCAACTCAACAGAGCAAGTCATCGTGAAAACCAGTCCCACAATGTTTGCTTAAATGGATAGTCTGTAACGTGAGGTTTCCCTGTGAACCTGCCCGTTTACTTTTGTTTTTATCACTTTCCTTAATTTAGCGAAACATTAAATCTTAGGTTGCAGTTAGTGAATATGATAATGAAATTGTTATTATCATTATTATTATCATCATCATCATCAGCTGACACAGTAACATGTCAGCATAGCAACAGTGCACTATTATATATTCACATACAGTGATCCGGGTTCTGGACTGGCTTGGAGCCGGTACTGACTTGGTTTTCCACCAGATAAGAGCTATTCTACGTGTTTACTGGATAGTAATCTCACTGCTTCTGGTTTTACACACAGTTCATCATCAGTTGGTGTACGCTCCTTTCATACTGTAGCCGCTCATTCATATTTCTTGGATATTTTGGTCCTAACTGCTCCCTCTAGTTCCCGCTGTATCTCAGCTCCCTCACTGTTTCGGATTGTCCTTCTGCCACTTTTTATTGAATTTACCTAAACCTTCACGTTTATTTTTTAACATTGGCTGTAATTTGTTGCTTACCTGGAAAAGCCTGAGCCTTGAGAGTCAAATTGTCCCAGAACCAGAAATAGGGCTCACAGGTCCCCCCTCTTACTGATGTCCACACATCTTTGGATACCACAACCCTGAACAAAACCACATGTTAGTGCAAAAGTATTTAAAGTTACATTCTATAGACATTCTACCATGATTCTAGTACCATTACAGACTGTTTTGTTCCAGTCCAAGTCTTTTTCCCCCCCCTCATTTCTTTCCCCTCATTGTAAATTTCTCACTACAATAATTCACTTGAACGTGTGTAAGTCATCAAAGCGGATTGCGTAAGTGTTTAAATGATCCAAAAAAGATTTGCCTCCTATAAAACATCATTAAGCCCCAGCCCTGAACCGTTGGTGGACCCCGCCCTGCCTTATTGCGCCTCGTCTCCACGGTGACCCAATCGCTGTGTCATACTGAAGCGAGCAGTAATTGGCCTGAGAAGCCCGCTGTCAGATAGGAGGACGTCAGCGGGCCGCGGAGGGAGCGCACTCGTCTCCTCATGTCAAATAATGAGACAGAGCCTTCTGTAGTGCGCTCATGCATCATTTGGACTTCACTTTTCATCATCCAGACGTCTGTCCACAATCTGTAACGTCTCCCCTCAGAAGGCCCCTCTACGTCTCTACTCCGGGAGTTTAGTGTCGCACAAAAACACACTTAAAGCACAAATCTACTTCCGGTCGGGATCTGCTTTTTTTTCTGAAATGTGTAACATTTGGTGCAGTGGTTAGAACTCCCACCGCCCAGCAGCTAATTGGCATTTATTTTATTTTATTTTGTTGTGGAGTACATTTTTAATGATCTACATTGTGAAAACACAGCATTTATGAAGGAAAAACACTGTGGAAGTGCAAGTCCGAATTAAAAGCGTGTTTTCTTTGGCGGGCCACCTATAGCTCACTTCAAACTCTAAGCTCTGGAAAACAGGAACCTTCAGATACATGTGGCTGGTTTGACAAACACCAGAACATACGTGCGTAACGCCATTATATTTAGGATTGTCGAGGACTTTTCTTTGTAACGTTTATTAATTCACTTCCTAATGGGACATGTACGGAGCCCTGGAAGTGACATCAGACAAAACAAAAAATTGGGGGTGAATTACAATTTTTTTTTTACATTTTGATATTTTTTTCCATAATTGTTTTTGTATGAGTTTTTTTTTTTTACACTACAATTTATCTCAGGGGAACGTGATAATTAATATATATATTTTATATTTGAGTGATTTCTTAGTGAGGTCACTTCCAGGGCTCCCTAGACATGTGCAACATAACAGGTTTTTGGTTTAAAAATGTTCACCACTCCTCCGACATGTTATGATTAGGAATGTGAATCGAGAACTCCATGGGAACCACATTAATATTATAAACCTGCAGAGCAGAGCCGCTGCAGATCCAAGACTGCAGATTCAAGCACCACTTTCACTTCATCACAAACTAAAGTCTGCACTGTTTTAGGATCCGCACTGCATGTCATAATGAGTCCGTCTGAATCTGTCCTCTCTATAAACACTTATAAACGCACTGACGAACCAAAACAATGAACGTGTGGTCTGCTCACGTCGTACGCCATCATTCGGGAACAGCGGTGCCGCAGAGCTGACAAGGATATCCTTCAACCCTCGTGAGAGATAAGGCGAGGGGAGAAATAGGTAAGAAAGTCACTAAGGACCTGTCGATGGAGCTCCAGCTCCTCTTGTGCGTGTCATTGTTAAGTTGAATTAGTCAAACGGACGTTTTAGATGAACAAGCGTCTGCCCCTCTGCCTCAGATAAATATTTCTAATGTTTATCCCATTAATTTAATAATTACAATAATGCTTTGTATGATAGGAAGTTGCTAATAATTGGCCTCCAGAGCATCATCATTTTGTTGACGCATTAAAATATGACGAGATGT
Source organism: Proterorhinus semilunaris (assembly GCA_021464625.1). Lineage (NCBI taxonomy): Eukaryota > Metazoa > Chordata > Actinopteri > Gobiiformes > Gobiidae > Proterorhinus > Proterorhinus semilunaris. The sequence goes on from CM038356.1 coordinate 31,610,034, forward strand.
TTGAGTTTACGTCAATGAGACAAGAGGAAAATGGGAGAAGGCGGTTTGTCAGATGAGTGAGAGAAACACTCGCTACACGTGACCAATGCCCGCTGGCTGCTCTGCTTTGTGACGACAACACTAGGGGCCGCCATTGCAGTAGTACCTCCATATAGCCGCTGTTACAACCCGGCTCAGCTAGATAAAAACGGAAGTAACAAAAACCAAGATGTAAAATGGATGTTTAAGTTGTATTTTAATAAAAGGGATGTAGAAGGTAAATTAAACAAAGGGGTAAACAAAAATAACCAAACAGAGGCTATTTACAAAAGGTTAACACAAATGTAACCTAACCTAAAACAGAAGGGCATATACAAAATTTAGGCCTAAACAACTAGATCGAGTCATGACTCCAACATTTGTCTCCTGATCACATACCAGGGAACATTCCAAAGGAGACAAACATTCTTCGAGTGGTCCCTAGACACACAACGTCATCACAGAAGGGACACAGACACAACACAGAATGGCGTACTGGCCACCAAGACCAGCAGCCCCGAATGATCCAAGGTGTGGACTTCTATAGCTGTGGCTGCAGCACGAGCTTGATTGGGGCCAGGTGTTGAGATGTTGCACCAATCAGGAGTTGGAATCCGCAGCCAACCAGCCCAGAGCGGGAAACCAGTCCTCCAATCCCATGTCAGGGCTGACACATCAAGGTTTCCATAGACAGCAAAGTGGAATTAGCCACACACACACACAAGAACTACAACAAAGAGAGACTTGAGGCCTGGGGCCGTAAGAGCCGCTAGTACCCCATTGGAAAGCATTGCACTTTAGACACGGTAAAAACAACTTTAAAGCCCGATTTCAAATTTTTGGAAACTTTCTACGACTAGATATTCCTTTCCTGTGATAACGCTGGGTTAGACACAATTAAAGAAAGCAGGCTGGTTTTCGTGAGAACATTTTTAGAACTCTCGTATACTAATGAGGGCCGGACTGTTAGCATTGGAGCACTACGCGTCACGTGAGGGCCGAGTCTACAGTGTAGATCCCGCCCTAATGCCCTTTTTAGGAACATGCTTCGAGGAGGAGTCGGTAAATCCGCATTGATTTCCCCCTAGAACGCGGTCATTGTGGTAAACGGGGAGGCGTGAGGAATGACGGTCTATTATATCGGTCTAATATGTCTACACACGCCAGCTCACGGAGGCTCACATGCTCCCTCCCCCATCAGCGTACGTCCTCCATGGATGTCACACGGACTTTATCTCTTCTTCTCAGGACATATTTAAAGACTTGTGCAGCATGTGCAGACAGCCCTGTTGGTGAAAACAGATCTGGAAGCGACGATCAGAGGAGAGCGGGAAAAGTCACAATGACACTTCTGCCAGTGCCTATTGTGGTTTGTCAAAAGCGATATAAAGCCAAGAGATTATTATTTATCCCAATTTCCAGTACTTATATTTGACCTTTATTTAATGAGGAAAGTGCACATATTTATTTAGCCTATTTTTATTTGATAAGAGAATCGATAGATGTATAATGCAATAGGTTATGTGTGGTAATGATAACTGCATGATGACTGTTGAGTAAGTCATCAACTCAGAGCCGTATATTACACAGTTTTAATGCACGACACGGAGTCAAGACCACGACACGCATCAGACGAACTGAAATGTTTGACTTTACTAAACTAGCCAAGTATACATAAAAGGTTAATGGTCCACTGTCCTATACTGGCTTTATTGTCTGCAAATAATCATGTTACCAGTGACTCCTGGGCTCTGGTATTGAGTTCCCCGTCCGTGTGCACAGACAGTCGCAGACCTTGTCCGGGGCCTCATCGGAGCGCGACCCGATTATGCGGTAATTGGCCCGAGGAGCCGTCCCGTCAGTGACAAGGACATGCACAAGTGATACACGGATCGAGCCGCTCCCTCGCGCTGCCCGTCGGCTAACGGCCAGTAATCAGACACGGAGCCTTGTGTCGCCGCCTCATGCATTATTTCATCTTCATTAGCACGTTAGCATCGGGGCACAGGGCTAACACAGCTTCCACTCACTGCTTCATCGCAGCATTTGGGAATAATAAGGTAGAGAGGCTAAACTTCCAGAGCGGGAAACTGAGACACAAGTCAGAGTCAAGACATGTCTTGCATCTGGTATCTCCCGTCGAACTAGCTCTAGAACAGGTTGGGTTTTTAGCGTAGCATTTGTTTTTGATTGGCCAACACAAAAGATAGAATGATCCAATCTGCTTAAAACTTAAATACAACATAATCATATATCCCAAACCTTAACATGAACGAGTTTATAGGCACATTTCACAACTTGTAATGTCACTTTCCAGCATCACGTTTACAGAAATGCTTAAAAGCTAGCCTGCAAGTAAAAAGAAAATACAAATGCTTTATCATTTGAATGACAGTATTTTCCCCCACAAATACACTACAATATACTAAAGGAGGAAACAAAAAATGTAATCGAATTACTCTAAACTACATAAACTACAAAGATGTTACGGTTCCTCACGATCATTTAACAGCTAAAGCTAAGCAGCTAATGTTAGTAGCGTTTCACTGTAATAACTTTTAAAGTTGAGGTGAGTGTTTTGTTGAAAACCTGCTGATGTCAGATTTCCCAAAGCATCGTGGTCCATATTGCTCCGTCACAGGTACATTGATGCTCCCTACTCAAGCTCTATTCACCTTATTCCGCCCCGCCCATTTTTGTCTCTTTTTGCACTTCCTCTGTATTGACTCTTCCGGTAGAGCGCAAAGTCCGTTAATTAAGTGGGGAAAGAGGGGAAATGTTGGCCGCTAAAGGGCCTGTCACAATTGGCGCACGGGGACTATGCAATCGTTTGCGACCTCAAAATATGAAGGTTGTGCGAACTCTCGCTGTTGGCGCACGAGCGACCGCTATTGACCGCATGAAGAGGCGTGAATCGCAGTTGGACCATCAGCCGCAGCTGAATGTCATGCATGCACAACATTCAGTGGCAGTCAATTGCGATTGAATATAGGCTGCTACAGTCGCGAGAATGGTGAAAGATAAATCTTCTCAGAAGCACAGATGGTGAGAGACTAGTGAGAGACTAGTGAGCACCACTATCAGTCTCGTGTGATTCCTGCTGTAGGTATATAGAGGCTATAGTTTCCTCTTCCCCCGTTTGGTCTAGAGCGTGGATCAGGCTGTTTTTTTCTGTGCGAGCCTGGCCCTTGGAGGGGGAGGGGGACGGGGGTGCTCGTAAACCCGCTGTTACCTCGTAGCGCAGGTGAATTCAATACTTGTCAAAACTTCAGTCCGTGCGCATTCAGAGACACTTTAAAACAGTTTCACCACATTTCTACTGGCAGTGATGCGCGCGCTTCACAGAACCCATTAACCTGCTAAAAAGAACCACGATTGTCCTCTTTCTTGCAGCACGGACTTACGTGGTATATTTTATTTTTGATCAATGGATAAATAATGCGTTTAAAGCGCTGCAGTTTAAAAAAAGCCTTTGATGTGAGGTCAAACAGCGCGTAATGTGGCATGGCACATGGTGCGCTGCGTTTGCCTTGCCCGCCAGACATTCCTCCTTTCTGTTCAAAAGAAAAACCGTCTAATGATGTAGATAAGAAATATGCAATAGGGTTATTTATTGACCTGAGTAAAGCATTTGATACAATAAACTATGACATATTAATTAATAAACTAGAACATTATGGAATTAGGGGGGTAGCTCTACAGTGGGTCACCAGTTATTTAAAAAATGGAAAACAATGTGTGAAAATCGGTGATTATCAGTTGAGTTGTCGACAAATTGTTTGTAGTTTACCTCAAGGTTCCATTCTGGGCCCAACATTGTTTAATATGCGTCAAGGTTTAGGTGGAGTGATGAAGAGACCCAATTGCAGGCAGCCAAAATCAGGGGAAAAATCTAATTTAATGGACGACTCCAAGAACAGACAAGGCAAAACAAGCTTACAGGCCAAAAACAGGAAAGCAGGACTTAGACACACACCGAGTACAAACCGTAACATGAAGAACGACGACAATGAACCGACAAGGACAGTGGAGAACACAGGGGTATAAATACACAGGGAAACAGGGCACAGGTGAAACACCTCAGGGCGGGGCAGGCAATTAACACAAGGGAAGCAAAGCAAAATCACAAGGACAGAACAGACATGTCAAAATAAAACACAGGACTAAACCAAAGACGAATACACAAACAGGGGGACAAAGGACGAATCCTGACAATATGTATATTAACAACATTTGTAAAACGTCTCAAGTACTTACATTTATCTTGTTTGCAGATGATACAAATATTTTTGCATCAGGAGACGACTTAAAACAACTGTGTCGGATTGTTAACTTGGAACTCAAAAGTGTCAACAAGTGGTTCAAACAAAATAAATGATCTCTAAATCTGAGTAAAAGCAAAATGATGATATTTGGCAACCGTAATTCCAATGCTCAGGAAGCAATTCAGATAGAGGGTGTTGTTATCGAGCGAGTGCATGAAATCAAATTCCTTGGTGTGATTATTGATGACAGAATTACTTGGAAATCTCATATTAAATATATATCTACGAACATTTCTAGAAGCATTTCAGTAATTGCAAAAGCAAAGCACATTTTAAACATCAAAGCTCTACATACCTTATACTGTTCTCTGATTTTGCACTATTTATATTATTGCACTGTGGTTTGGGGTAGTACTTATAAAAACACAGTTAAACCAATAATATTGTTGCAAAAAAGAGTAATTCATAAAGTTGGGTTTTTGGACCACACAAACTCATTATTTTTAAATTCAAAGATCATGAAGTTTTGTGACATTGTTGAGTTCCAAACTGTACAGATGTTATTCAAAGCAAGGTATAAATTGTTACCAAACCAATTACAAAGAAGGTTCCAAGAACGTACTGGTCGTGATGAATTAAACTTTAGGATTCAGAAACATAGCACAACTTTGAAAAGTTTTAGTCCAACAGTTAATGGTGTACAATTGTGGAATAAACTGGAGATGGAATTGAAACGATGTCCAAACATCAACCTGTTCAAATATAAATACAAACAAAAGACTTTTGAAATATATAGAGAGGAAGAAATGCAATTATGTGTATTTTTTTCCTCTATATTCAAGGAAGAGTGTTGCTGCTTGGAACGGTTGTCATTCTATTGCTCAAATTCACAAATGGAGAATTAGGGTTGGCAGGTTATGGATCTGTTGAGAGGAATCCTCCCAACGGGCTCTAAACCTTGTCCTTTAATGCACCACTCAGCATAGGAACATCATCTACAAAATCAGCTGTTAGGGCAGCTGTGTGGGGGTTTGTTGATGGGGAGTTACTGCCCTCTTCAACTGGCCCGCTCCACACTCTGGCTTTTTAATGCACCACACTATGCAGGGCTCGCATCATACTTCACATATAACTCAATTAAATAAATGTATAGTAATAATAATAATGATAATGATAATGATGATGATGATAATTAAACTCAAATTAAAATTATACTGAGGATGGTAAAGACAACTGGGACGTAGCAAGATCTCGGAGTATAATATGTATTAATGTACCTTTGTAACATAAAAGTAACTCTCAGTAATGTTTGGCACGGGTAACAATCAGAAATAAATATATTTACTTGCTTTGTACTAGACATCGTACATGAAACGAGATTGTTGTTGTAGTTGTTTCAATTAATTATATTAACAGTTCAAATATTGTTTTGTTAGTTGGTCTGTGCTAATGTAGCTGCTGAAGTGTTTCAAATTCTCTTTGGATGAGGTCTTGTTGATGTTTTGTTCCTCCTGTACCATTGTGTGAAATGTACTTTTTTATTGCACTGAATTTGGGGGTGGGCGCTCATAAGCTTTTTGCTTTTGAGCAAAATGTTTACTGCTCAAATAAACAAATAAAATAAAATAAACCGTCTGGGCCCTAACCCTAACCCATTTCACGATTTTACCCACATCGGTCCAATCACGCACCAAGAGGCGGAAGCCGTCACCTGTCACCACCTCTTCCAAAACATTAAAGATGGCGGCCGATACGCCGTTTTCTTCTGCTCTTTTGTCTGTTTTAAATCATTTGGAAAATATGAAATCCCTAAAAGAAAGAAAGAAACAGCGTTCGAAGTGTTCCTCGTACAAAAGGAGGTTTTTGGAAAGGGCCCATTTTAATTGTACACCAGTTTGATGTGTTTTAACGCGCTGATGTGTCCGAGTACGACCCAAGCCCGAAAATAAGTTCCAAATATTTGTCCGAGCCGGTTGCAGCACTCTAGTCCGCAATCAATGTCTGTGGCCCGTGAAACACTCGCTCACCAGCCGCTCACCAGCCGCTTTCCTCCTTGCACCACTCACATTTGGACACTTTCCAAATCAACCGCATCCAGTGGCAGCCCGTACTCTGTTGTGACCGTCAACACTTCACCGTTTCTCTGCACGGCCTAAAAATGGCTTTTGTGTCCATTCCAGTCCTATGTAAACTAATACGAGTGAAAGGGCGGGCACAGTTCATAGTGGCACCAATGAGAACCTCCGGAATAAGGTGAATATGGGGGCACGGTGGCTGGTGCCTCACAGCTAAAAGGTCCCAGTGGGCCTTTCTGTGGACTTTTCCTCCTACCTAAGACACCTAAATCAGGGTGTGTATGTGAGCGGTTGGTGGTGGTCGGAGGGACCAGTGCCACAGATTGGCAGCCTGGCTTTCGTCAGTCGCCCCAGGGCAACTGTGGCTACTCAGGTCACCTACCACCACCGAGTATAGACTGAATGTAATTGTCCCATGCTTTACGAGCATGACTGCAAAAGGCGCTATACATACACTCGACAACAATTTAACACCTGAAAATTTGTACCAAAAAAAGTGTTGTGTTTAAATTTGTGTTTAGTGTATGTGTGTAGTGTATTTAGTGTTCCTTATTAAGGAACCACAGAGGAATATTTCTCTAAATCAGACAGTCTCGATATTTGCAGAATTTGCCCAGTCCATGGTGTATCTGTCTCTCCTGCAGCGGTCTATAATAATAATAATAATAAATAATTAAGAACACAAAATACAAATGTATATAAAATCACTAATAAAACACTATGAGTGCAGATTTCTTCACTTTTTGGATCCTCTGAAACACTTTTGGGAATCAAACGCCTTCACAACGTTCGACTTTATTATCTGTCACTGTAGCAACAACAACGAGTGCGCCATAAGCTGAGTGTATTTGTTCAAAAGTGTGCCTGCCTCTCATACTTTTACGTGCCAAGAAACGACTTTGTTCCAAGTGTCTCTGCTGATCCAGTCAATACTAACACCCATAAAGCTTCTATTGTCCGCTGTCCAAATATCAGCCGTTGTGGATACAATCAGCACCTCCTCCAATGCGCCACACAGTCTCTCTCCAGCATGTACGAAGTAAATGCATTTCTGTGTGGCATCTGCATGTTGATGTCTGAGGGTATGTTATCCATAACATGTTGAAAGGAAGGTTTAGGTCTACTCTACTAAACCGAAAGCGGAAAAGAAAGAGGCAAAGCATGCTGCACCAAACATCAAGGATAGCAACAACAACAGCTAAAGGCCATAATTTTCCCCCAATGTATTCCTCATTTTTCCATATTTTCGCCACTCCCAATTCCCGATATCCCAATAAACCCAATATTGTAAATTTGCAGATCTTCCAGACATTATTGTTCGGTTTTCTGGTTCTAGATGATAAATATTTTAGTATAGGTATCGGAAAAAGTATTGTTGAGAATTTCCGGTGCCATCACTTTAACCGAGACCGAGGCCTGTCAGGTCCAATGATCGTTTACTTTCAAATTTCACTCTCACTTTCTCCTCACTTTGCAATCTTACAGACTATCACTTTAAATCAGGGGTGGGGAACCTTTTTCACATCAAGGGCCAAACAAATCTTCATAAAGTACTCCAAGGGCCTTACCATTTAGTGACATACATTCTAGAGAGTTCATACAACACTCAGGTAGGTCTGATAGCATGGAGGATCATCATCTCGACGCCTTCTTCATCACGGCCAGCCCCTCACCACACACCAGGAACATTGGCTTGCCTTTCACTTTGACAAAGAAGACATTTTTGTCCGTTTTTCCAGGAATACATTCAGGATCCACCTTCCTTTTCTTAGCGGTCGCCATGATGCAGCACTTGTCCATCAAATCAGTCACTGCCGCAACTACAAACACTGGACTCCTCAGGGCTGTGTACTTTCCCCCTGGCTCTTCTCCCTGTACACAAACTGCTGCACCTCCAGTCACCAGTCCGTTAAACATATCAAGTTTGCGGAAGACACCACCCTCATCGGGCTCATCTCGGACGGTGATGAGTCCGCTTACAGGAGAGAGGTGGACCGGCTGGCGTCCTGGTGCAACCACAACAACCTGGAGCTGAACGCCCAGAAGACAGTGGAGATGATCGTGGACTTTAGGACAGACACAGCCCCACCATCCCCCCTCGCCCTGACAGACTCTCCCACCCTCATCTCCATCGCGGACTCCTTCAATTTCCTGGGCACCACCATCACCCAGGACCTCAGATGGGAGCCAACCATCAGCTCCCTCATCAAGAAGGCCCAGCAGAGGATGTTCTTCCTGCGGCAGCTGAGGAAACTCAAGCTGCCAACCAAGATCCATCCTCACCTCCTCCATCACCATGTGGTACCCCGGCGCAAACTCCACTCAGAAAGGCTTCGTCCAGGTGGGAATCTAACCTGGGACTTTCTAGCTGTGAAGCATGAGCGCTAAGCGCTGTGCCACCATGTTGCCCAAGTTAGTTGTGTTAATGTCTTATGTCCAACACTGTCTGTCTTACATTGTCTATCACTCTTCTATTTGTTATTAATAATATAGGCCTTTCAAATTGAAGAGATATAATATTTTTATACGCTGTTTTGTTCCTTTGGCTATTTAGCAAACTAACCAAAAGTTGTCATTGAGTTTGTATAAGGTGTGGTTTCCCAAGTCCTTTGTTTCAGGGAAGATTGAGACTCAGCAACCCCCACCCAGTCCACTGGCCACATGGTCAAAAAGGGTCAAATTACAAGGGAGACCAAGGCGGAGCTGAATGCACAGCTGTGGGAGCCAATGGGAACGATGGAAACAACGACACGTGGTCTTAGACTCATAAATCTTGTAAACATTGGAATGTGAAAAATACTGTGTTTCCCCGGGATGAGCCAGTCTGCCCATTGGAACGGCGGCTGGCAGACTCACAATGGATAGGGAACTGGGGAAAGCAGAATTCTGTATTAAGATGACATGTTAGGGGAATACAACTTCTAATTTGAACCCCTTGATTTGTCATCAATCTTGGTATGTAATTATTAGTTATACGTAGGGTAGATTTTGACGACTCTCAACTCCTCTTCCAGTTTGAATATGCGGTGTTGTCAATTAAAGGTAATGTTTAAAATAGGGGAAAAGTAAACTCCGTCGTAGCGATACTATTTTATTGTGTACAAGGACAACACAGAAAACCGGCTGTTTTCTTTTAAAATGAAATACATTGGTAACACTTAATAATAACTACACCTTATTTTACTTAATAAATGATGAATTAAGACTTAAGGGGAGATGCAGCAGGTTAAAGTATTGATTTGTCACACAGTGGTCGAAGTAGAGATTTGTAGCTCGTTTCCTTCCTTAACATCTTAGTTTTCATGTCAGAGTATAAAAATGACAAATCTTGCCCCACATGATGATTATTTTATGACGTTTTGTCGCGAGCGGGGCGGAGATAACCCGGAAGTAGCTTCTACGTCGCTTCACAAGGTCGATCTGATATCACCAAGTAATTAAGAGTCCAGGATCAATCATGCGCATCCCCTTCCGCCACTCTTCCGCAACAGGTGCTTTGTAGGATGAAAAATACCATGTTTGTATTATAGCGTCATCACGGGGACCCTTCGCAGAACATGTGGATGTAAAATCTGTCAATATTTGTGAACGAATAATCCGCAGGAAAGACGGCTTTGCGAAGCGATGGAGTTGCTTCTTCCAGGTTATCTCCGCCTCACTCGCAGACTAATGATCATAAAATAAGCATCATACGGGGTAGGTCTGGTCATTTTTTAAACTCTGAAATGAAAAATATGACGTAAAGGGAGGAAAATAGATTTAAAAAATCTCTATTTCAACCACTGCATGAAAAATCAATACTTTCACCTGTCGTGTCTTGCCTTAAAGAGCAACTAAACACCTAATCAACTTTTTTTTGCTGATAAACTATCTATATGGGTCACTAACACAGTTATCTACATGTCCTTATCATTATTTTGACATTTTAGTGCAAACTTGTTCAAAATCAGTAACAGCACTTACTGCATTTGAATTTAGGGGTTGGCTGATGACGTACCATCATACGTCTCAGAGCCATCATACGTCACCAAATCTGCCGCTGTGGTATAAAAGCTGACCCCTCCCCTTTTGTGACGTGTGCACAACATGCTTGTCACAGCGGCCAGGGAGCGGGAGGATGAGGAGAGAAGACCCGAGACGGGATTTGACCTACAGGCTCCGCTCCACTCTGTGAACCACAGCACTCACAGCCCCGACCTCTCCTACTAAATAAAGACAAATGTTTCCCCAAAATACCCAGATTCACTTATTTAGTGACATGGCTGGATGTTTTCACGTTGAAACTACAGACACGATAAAGCTGTATCGGGCAGACAGAGCTCATCAGGGCTGTCAGTGTTTATGAGACGGGGCTGAGGGCTTTTTACTGTAGTCTCCCCCAGGGAGAGCTCACAGACACCGGGGCAGCGGTTAGCCATCCCCTGCCTTGGAGGCTCAGAGCGGGGCAGTGTGTGACTGAGTGTCCGCTAAAGCCAGGAGGGGGAACGGGGAGATACGAGCGCCAAATGTCCGCCGCGTGTGCTCGGCATGTAGCCGGGACGACAGGCTCGATAGTCCGGGACAGTGGCGCCACATGTCCGGAGAAGTTAGCCGGGACGAGAGGCTCGAGAGTCCGGGAAAGTGGCGCCACATGTCCGGAGAAGTTAGCCGGGACGAGAGGCTCGAGAGTCCGGGAAAGTGGCGCCACATGTCCGGAGAAGCTAGCCGGTACGAGAGGCTGCAGTGTCCGGGTGGCTGCAGTGGCGCAAACATTGTCTAAATGCGGCATAACGGGAGTCAGTCAGTCCCGGTCACACATGGTCTGAGACTGTCAACAGAGCAGAGACCGCCCACACACTCCCCCTCCCCGCGCCCCCCCAAAGCCTCCCGCCACGCCTCTTTCGCTGAGTTTTTAGAATTTTGGGAGTGGGTGGAGTAAACCCCGGTAAGGGGTGTTTAGTAGCTCTTTAAGTGTTAGTCACACTTAACTAATGAATTGTTCATGAGTGTTAACTCATTTGTTATTAAGGTATAATTATTCCATTTGTATATAGACTTCATTTAACACAAACTTATTGTGTCTTCATTGTGAACCCACAGGCCTCTTTGACATTGAGGCGAGTGCGTCTTGGATTTGTTGGACCTTTTCTGGACCCTGTGTATGCTTCTAATTGCAAACAATGACTCGGGCAAACAGACATGGCTGATCATCGCGAAGATCATTAGCCACAGTGTTCAAAATGTTTCTGGCCGTGCTGCTGCTTCTTCCGTCGTTAGCCTGAAGCTCAATGCTAAGATGCAGTATGCACTCCTTTGTGGACTCGCACATGGAATCCGCGGCAAGCTTACGTAATATGTGTAATGGAGACAGTCCCCTTTGTTCTTTACACCTGGGCAGCCCGGAATCATTTCACTGGAGGGAGAGCGCCGTTCAAAAGACAAAACAACATGGCATTCCAAAGGACGGATCGATGCCTTGCCAAAACATCAATCACTCTGGATTTTTGTTGGCACCGCGTATATAGTGTCCTTTTCGAGCTGTTAACGCGAGCATTCCGGGGACATAAGAGACACTGTAGTACAATAACTGGTGATTGATTTCGTCCCCTGCCAGTCCGGGAGTGCAGACAGACACATTCCCCACCGGGCGCGCAGAGATAGATGGAGCACCGAGCACGCCATCGCAGCTGAGAAGCACATTTCCACTGACAAGGTAGTACCATTTCCCCTCCTCTTTTCTGCCTCCAAACTCCCAACGTGACAAATGACGTCGCACTGATGGACTCTCCGGTTTGTTATGTGGACTCTGTGCTGCGGAGTGCTAGGTACAGGGCTGCGCTCATTTACACACTCAGTGTTTTGTCAATGTCGTTTTTTTTTGTTTGTTCATTGTAGCGTTACAGGTAGGGTCGTTTTTAATCAACACAACAATCTTTAGCAGCAACTTCCCTCTCTCTTGGTACAGTGCCTTTTTCGGCGAACTGCATTTGTAGTTTCTGTTCAACATTGTTTTACTGGATACTTTTGTATGTCTTTTTTTGTAGAGGTTCAGTGGTTATTTTTTACTGCAGACAGTCCGCACTAGCCTTGAAGGAAACCCATCCATCCATCCATTTTCTTCCGCTTTATCCGGGGCCGGGTCGCGGGGGCAGCAGTCTCAGCAGAGATGCCCAGACTTCCCGATCCACGCACACCTCTTCCAGCTGTTCTGGGGGGACCCCGAGGCGACACCAGGCCAGCACGGAGACATAGTCCCACCAGCGTGTCCTGGGCCTTCCACGAGGCCTCCTCCCAATAGGACATGCCTGGAACACCTCCCGAGGGAGGCGACCAGGAGGCATCCGATACAGATGCCCTAGCCACCTCAGCTGGCTCCTTTCGACGTGGAGGAGTAGCGGCTCGAATCCGAGCTCCTCCCGGGTAACTGAGCTCCTCACCCGATCTCGAAGGGTGCGCCCAGCCACCCTGCGAAGGAAACTCATTTCGGCCGCTTGTATTCGCGATCTTGTCCTTTCGGTCATTACCCAAATCTCATGACCATAGGTGAGGGTGGGAACGTAGATCGATCGGTAAATCGAGAGTTTTGCCGCTTGGCTCAGCTCCCTCTTCACCACAACGGTCCGATACAGCGACCGCATCACTGCTGACGCCGCACCGATCGTCTATCGATCTCACGCTCCATCCGTCCCTCACTCGTGAACACGACCCCGAGATACTTGAACTCCTCCACTTGAGGCAAGGACACCCCACCGACCTGAAGCGGGGAAGCCACCTTTTTCCGGTGGAGAACCATGGCCTCAGATTTGGAGGTGCTGATCCTCATCCCGGCCGCTTCACACTCGGCTGCAAACCGCCCCAGTGCGCGCTGGAGGTCCTGATTTGAGGAAGCCAACAGAACAACATCATCTGCAAACAGCAGAGATGAGATTCTGAGGTTCCCAAACCGGACACCCTCCGGCCCCTGGCTGCGCCTAGAAATTCTGTCCATAAAAGTAATGAACAGAACCGGTGACAAAGGGCAGCCCTGGCGGAGCCCAACACGCACCGGGAACAGGTCTGACTTACTGCCGGCAATGCGAACCAAGCTCCTGCTACGGTCATACAGGGAACGGACAGCCCTTAGTAGAGGGCCCCGTACCCCATACTCCCGAAGCACCCCCCACAGGGCACCACGAGGGACACGGTCGAACGCTTTCTCCAGGTCCACAAAACACATGTGGACTGGTTGGGCGAACTCTCACAAACCCTCGAGCACCAAATGAAGGGTATAGAGCTGGTCCAGTGTTCCACGACCAGGACGAAAACCGCATTGTTCCTCCTGAATCCGAGGTTCGACTATTGGCCGGATCCTCCTCTCCAGCACCCTGGAATAGACCTTACCAGGGAGGCTGAGAAGTGTGATCCCTCTGTAATTGGAGCACACTCTCCGATCCCCCTTCTTGAAGAGGGGGACCACCACCCCGGTCTGCCAATCCAGAGGCACTGTCCCCAACCGCCACGCGATGTTGCAGAGACGTGTCAGCCAAGACAGCCCTACAACATCCAGAGACTTAAGGTACCCGGGACGAATCTCATCCACCCCCGGGGCCTTGCCACCGAGGAGCTTTCTAACCACCTCGGTGACTTCAGCCTGGGTGATGGACGAGCCCCCCTCCGGGTCCCCAGCCTCTGCCTCCTCATCGGGAGACGTGACGGTGGGATTGAGGAGATCCTCGAAGTACTCCTTCCACCTCCCCAGTCGAGGTCAGCAGCCCCCCACCCGCACTGTAAACAGTGTTGGTGAAGCACTGCTTCCCCCTCCTGAGGCGCCGGATGGTTTGCCAGAATCTCTTCGAGGCCGACCGATAGTCCTCCTCCATGGCTTCTCCAAACTCCTCCCAGACCCGAGTTTTTGCCTCTGCGACTGCACGAGCTGCAGCACGCTTGGCCTGCCGGTACCTCTCAGCTGCCTCCGGAGTCCCACAAGCCAACAAGGCCAGTTAGGACTCCTTCTTCAGCTTGACGACATCCCTTACTTCCGGGCGCCACCACCGGGTTCGGGGGTTTCCGCCGCGACAGGCACCAGAGACCTTACGGCCACAACTACGAGCAGCCGCATCGACAATGGAGGAGGAGAACATGGTCCACTCGGACTCCATGTCCCCTACCTCCCTCGGAATCTGGGTGAAGCTCTTCCGGAGGTGGGAGTTAAAGACCCTACTGACAGAGGGATCCACCAGACGTTCCCAACAGACCCTCACAACACGTTTGGGCCTGCCAGGTCTGACCGGCTTCTTCCCCTGCCAGCGGATCCAGCTCACCACCAGGTGGTGATCGGTTGACAGCTCAGCCCCTCTCTTCACCCGAGTGTCCGAGACACGCGGCCGGAGATCAGATGACACAACTACAAAGTCGATCATCGACCTCCTGCCTTGGGTGTCCTGGTGCCACGTGCACTTATGGACATCCTTGTGCTCGAACATGGTGTTCGTTATGGACAAACCGTAACTAGCACAGAAGTCCAATAACAGAACACCACTCGGGTTCCGATCGGGGAGGCCGTTCTTCCCCATCACCCCCACCCAGGTCTCACTGTCGTTACCCACGTGGGCGTTGAAGTCCCCCAGTAGAACAATGGAGTCCCCAGCCGGAGCACTATCTAGTACCCCCCCCAGGGACTCCAAGAAGGCCGGGTACTCTGCACCGATGTTGGGCCCGTAGGCCGAGACAACGGTGAGAGACCTGTCCCCGACCCGAAGGCGTAGGGACGCGACCCTCTCGTTCACCGGGGTGAACTCCAACACGTGACGGCTGAGCTGGGGGGCTATGAGCAAACCCACCCCAGCCCGCCGCCTCTCCCCGCGGGCAACTCCAGAAAAATGGAGCGTCCAGCCCCTCTCCAGGAGTTGGGATCCGGAACCCAGGCTGTGCGTGGAGGTGAGCCCGACTATATCTAGCCGGTATCTCTCTACCTCCCGCACAAGCTCAGGCTCCTTCCCCCCCAGCGAAGTGACGTTCCATGTCCCGAACGCCAGAAGCTGCGCACGCGGACCAGGTCGTCGAGGCACCTGCCTTCGACTGCCACCCAGTCCTCTCTGCACCCGACCCCTACGGATCCCTCTGCGGGTGGTGGGTCCACAGGAAGGCGGGCCCACGTCGTCCGTTCGGGCTGTGCCCGGTCGAGCCCCGTGGGCAGAGGCCCGACCACCAGACGCTCGCATTCGAGCCCCAACCCCAGGCCTGGCTCCAGGGTGGGGCCCCGGCTGCGCCATACCGGGCGACGTCACGGTCCTTGATAGTATACTGTCCATAGAAGTCTTTGAACTGCTCTTCGTCTGAAGACGTTTGAAGGAAACCGTTTTTTTTTTCTAAATAAGCAAACAGCTAGCTTATGAGCTAAAGACATTTGAGAGACACATTTCTTCTTCTGAAAAACTGAAGAGGCACCATGAGCCCCCCACAAAAAAGAGACAAGACATGGACACACGAGAGGGTCGGCCCATTAGTCCAACGACCCATTGTTGCAAGATGGCGCCGAGGAAGGCAGCCACGGTGCTTTCGTGCGCTCTGTTGTGTCTGTTATCGCGTGCTCTTACACCCGTGAAGAGCTTCTGAACATCAGGTCAATCACCTCTACGGACCTACTGCCAGTTTTTTTGGCAACAGCCGCGGATTTGGTCCACTTTTTGACCAAACGAGTGAGACGCCGCCGGAGGGGAAAGCGTGCGGGGGCCCTTGTTCGCCTTCGCAGGCGCGGTGCACGCACGCCTTTACCTGGCGTATTCCTCACGAACGCTCGCTCACTTCCCAACAAGATGGACGAACTAGCGCTGCTGATGAGAAGAAACAAGGACCTCTCCTCGTCCTGCGTTCTCTGTTTCACGGAGACATGGCTGAGCGCGAAGGTCCCGGACAGCGCGGTTCACCTGGAGGGCTTTCAGCTTCTCCGCGCGGATCGGGACCCGACGCTCTCCGGGAAAACAAAAGGAGTGGAGTTTGTTTCTACATCAACAGCAGCTGGTGTACTGATACTACAGCGATCTCCCAACACTGCTCTCCTGCTCTGGAATATCTCATTATTAACTGTAAGCCTTTTTATTCACCGCGGGAAATAGTCTCATTCATTCTGGTGGCTGCGTATCTACCGCCGGGCACGGACATTCTCGAAGCTCAGCGCGCGCTCGCGGAGCAGATACTACACACGGAGCGGACCTTCCCGGACTCTCTTGTTATTGTGCTTGGTGACTTTAACAAGGGGAACCTGAGCCAGGAATTACCCAAATACAGACAGTTTATTAAATGCCCCACCAGAGAGGAGAACACGCTGGATCACTGTTACACTACAATACGCAACGCATACCACGCTGTCCCCCGCGCTGCACTCGGACTTTCAGATCACGTGATGGTCCACTTAATCCCCTCATACAGACAAAGACTGAAACTCGCTAAACCTGTAGTCAGCACAATAAAGACGTTCACCACTGAGGCTGTGGAGGAGCTGCGCTCATGTTTGGAGACTACAGACTGGGAAGCGTTAAAGGCTGGCAACAACCTGGATGAATATACGGACACTGTGACCTCATACATCCAGTTCAATGAGGAGCGCATCATACCAACGCGCACTAGGGTTTGTTTTAATAATGATAAACCCTGGTTCACCCCCAAACTCCGACACCTACGAAAGGAGAAAGAGACGGCCCACAAAAATGGCGACAGAGACCATTACAGGGAGGCAAGGTACAGCTTTAGCAGGGAGGTGGAGAAAGCTAAAGCTGCATACTCTGCCCGTCTCCAACATCAGTTCTCCTCCAATGACTCTGGAGCAGTGTGGCGGGGTCTTAGGGCGATCACCAATTACAAGCCCAAGGCCCCCCAGGCTCTGAACGACCTGTGCCTCGCCCAGAGTCTGAATACACATTACTGCCGCCACGAACGCCCATCAGCCTTTGACACCTCTCTAGACACTCCAGCTGCCCCTGCTCCCCCCATCATCACCTCTACCATCAACGACCCCAGCACTTCATCAAAGGTCTCCACAAACCCTCCCTCCCCCCCTGCTCTCTCCATCCAAGAAGAGGAAGTGCGTCGGCAGTTCCTGAAACTGAAACTGCGGAAGGCCCCTGGGCCGGATGGTGTCTCCCCCTCCACCCTGAGACACTGCGCGGATCAGCTGGCTCCCGTCTTCACAGACATTTTCAACACCTCCCTGGAGTTATGCCGCGTGCCGTCCTGCTTCAAATCGTCCACCATCGTCCCTGTCCCTAAAAAAACACGGATCACAGGACTTAATGACTACAGGCCGGTGGCGCTGACGTCTGTGGTCATGAAGACTTTTGAGCGCTTGGTCCTGCCTCACCTCAAGGACATCACCGCCCCCCTCCTGGACCCGCTGCAGTTCGCCTACAGAGCCAACAGGTCTGTGGACGACGCAGTCAATCTGGCCCTCCACTTCACCCTGGAGCATCTGGACTCCCCAGGAACCTACGCCAGGATCCTGTTTGTGGACTTCAGCTCTGCCTTCAACACCATCCTCCCTGAACTGCTACGAGACAAGCTCTACCAGCTCAGCGTGCCCGACTCCCTCTGCAGGTGGATCACCGACTTCCTGACGGACCGGAGACAGCACGTGCGGCTGGGGAAGATCGTCTCGGACACTCGGACTACAAATACTGGAACTCCTCAGGGCTGTGTACTTTCCCCCTGGCTCTTCTCCCTGTATACAAACTGCTGCACCTCCAGCCACCAGACCGTTAAACTGATCAAGTTTGCGGACGACACCACCCTCATCGGGCTCATCTCGGACGGCGATGAGTCCGCCTACAGGAGAGAGGTGGAACGGCTGGCGTCCTGGTGCAGCCACAACAACCTGGAGCTGAACGCCCAGAAGACAGTGGAGATGATCGTGGACTTTAGGAAAGACACAGCCCCACCGTCCCCCCTTGCCCTGACAGACTCTTCCACCCCCATTTCCATCGTGGACTCCTTCCGTTTCCTGGGCACCACCATCACCCAGGACCTCAAATGGGAGCCAACCATCAGCTCCCTCATCAAGAAGGCCCAGCAGAGGATGTTCTTCCTGCGGCAGCTGAGGAAACTCAAGCTGCCAACCAAGATGTTGGCGCAGTTCTACACGGCCATCATCGAGTCCATCCTCACCTCCTCTATCACCGTGTGGTTCCCCGGCGCTACAGAACGGGACAAGCACCGTCTGCAGCGCATTGTGCGTGCTGCAGAGAAGGTGATTGGCTGTGAGCTCCCATCTCTCCAGGACCTATTCACCTCCAGGACCCGGAGGCGTGTGGGTCGGATCACAGCTGACCCTTCTCACCCTGGACACGGACTATTCACCCCTCTCCCCTCAGGCAGGAGGCTACGGTCTATCCAGACCCACACCTCCCGCCACTTGAACAGTTTTTTCCCCTCCGCCATCAGACTCATGAACAAATACAAGTCTCTGTAGCTCAGTTACAGAGTCATGGATGTATCTGCACTTGCAGTGTGCGGTGTGTCCACACTTAGACCCGCTGCTATCACTTTATCACTTTAAACACTTAATACCACTTTAAATGCCAAAACATCTGTATATACAATCCCGCTGTTGTTCATTGTCAAATTGTTGTTGTCTTAACATATGTCACTTTATTTTATCTTATTTATTTAATATTTTTTATTTTATGCATGCCCTTATAGCCTTATAGTTTAACGTTCTTAGCTTATTTTTTATCTTAATTCTGTGTTATATGTTTTATGTCGCACGTTTGCACCAAGTAAAATTCCTAGTTTGTAAACCTTGTTCACAAACCTTGGCAATAAAACGAATTCTGATTCTGATTCTGATTAGTCCGACGTCTCATTATTCCGAAAACGTCCCATTGAGTAGGGGTTTGAAAAATTAAATGAGGTTCAGGCAAGAGTCCACTGACCTTAAGGTTAGGGCCAGTGGCTGTATATGGCTCTCTAATCCACAACACAACTGGGTTAGAGATGCACCTCTGCTTAATAGGACATTTTTTGAGTAATGAGACGTCGGACCAATGGCATGGCACCCACACGAAGAGGTATCCAGAAGATGGTGAAAGACTGTTGTGGAGTGGAGGGAGCTGCGCTGGAGGAAGGAGGAGATGGAGGAGCTGACCAGTGCGGGACACCATGCTCTTAAGCAGGGACAAAGCCGCGGCTTAAGACTGGTGCCATGCCATTGGTCCGACAACCCATTAGTCCGACATCTCTAACCCAGTTGTGTTGTGGATTAGACAGCCATATACAACCACTGGCCCTAACCTTAAGGTCAGTGGACTCTGGCCTGAACCTCATTTTATTTTTCAACCCCTACTCAATGGGACAATTTTGGAATAATGAGACGTCGGACTAATGGGTTGTCGGACTAATGGGCCGACCCCCTTAAGGCTAACCCAACGCCTGAACACTCTATGCGTGCAATGCGTGCAACGCTCTATGCACGCAAATGACATGTGACTTCCCAGTGCGATCTCCGGAGGTCAAGGTCATTCCTCTCTCACTATTTTCCCATTAAGGATTAGCGATGCCCAAATCAACGAATAGTTCAAGAAAACAGTGAGATACTGGTCCAAAGTCACTCGCTACCTGTTGAAAACATTACGTTGGATGTAAATTCTTGACTGCATTCTTTGAGATAAAATGTCCTACCTCAGAGTTAACAGCGAGTATCAAAAAACAACGCCACAAAAATTAATCAGCTACAAATGATTTATACTAAAGACAGGACAATTATTTTTTGAGCGGCTCGTTCAAAATCTTGGTGCTATTTTAATTTTTACTTTAGCCGTTAGCTGCAAGACAAAAACACTCACAGCTCACAGCCTGCCATGGAATCTTGAGCAATTTATTTTTCTAGACAAGACCTCATCGGGAAATAACAGGATGACAGGATGAGAAAGCACCATGCATATAGCATATTGTGTGATGACATTGTAATAATGTACAATTGTAATAATGTACAATAAAGCACTTACTTACTGACTTATTCAACTGAGTGCAAATCTCAATCTAAACCCCTATCATAACGTCTCATATGAAAGCTAAGACCTACAAAACTCATCAAAAAAAATATTTTTCCTAACAGTGTTGCTGCATTTTTGTCATTTTTTTACATTTCTCTTCATTGCTATTTTCCCATTTTTGTCCCTTTTTCATTGTTTTTTGTAACTTTTTTGTTGCTCTTTTGTGGATAATTTAGTTGGATTTTTTAATGCTTTTTCATCTCAGTTTGGTTGCTATTTTGATGCTTTTCTCAAGAAGCTTTCAGATGTGGGTAAAGCCAAATCTTCTCAGTTCAGGTAGGGGTTAAGAGGTTAAAGAATTTAAAAAACCCAAACTGTGTGGTTAGATTTATAATTAAGTAGATAATGACGAGGATCGTCCGACTCATTCAGAGGGTTATCAGACATTGTGGAGGTAGAAAATTCAGACTTCTGAGTACAAATGGTACAAATGATAAATAAATAAATTAAAATACATTAATTAATTAAAATTGAGAGTTAGGGGGGCAGCCATTCATTCAATCCCATTGATAAATCCGCTTCAAAGTACCCCAGAAACAGATCCCATATCAAAGGAAAATTACCTTTCAATTCAAATTAGATTTTTCCTTACTGAACATGCTTCATTTCATCATGCAACAAATCAAGATAGGTTGGAGTTTGTTTGTTTTTATTCAAATTTGGTAAAATTAGTCAGTAATCCAAAAAGTGCAAGCCCAGGGTCAGGGTGTAACTGGGTTCCACAAACAGATCAGAAATCAGACATCAATTTAAACATTTTGGTCCAGTAAGCAGTTATGTTAGGACAGTCCCAAAAAGTGTGAGCTAGTGAAGCCTGTTCCTGGCCGCACACATTAAAAGCTGTGTTCACCCCATGGAACATTTTGGAAAGTAAGGCTTTCCAAAAGCCACACTTTTGTAGTTATTATAACACTTATAACTACACCTTCATTCATTAACACTTCATTCATCATGGACAATCATTCATCAAGCATTAGTGAAGTGAGACTAACTTAATAACTAAACTACTACAGTTAATGCCTGATAATGAATCGTTTTTCACATACTTTACTTATTCATTGTTAAGTATTTATTAAGTGTTAGTCACACTTAACTAATGAATGATTGTTCATGATGAATTAAGTGTTAACTTATCATTTAGTAAGACCAAATAAGCACAGGGTTAAGTCTCCCGCAAAGTCAGTAACTTTGAAGAAGATCCCTGGATCTCCATGGTCTTCATTGCCATGGCGGCGAGCAGAACATATATATATATATATATATATATATATATATATATATATATATATATATATATATATATATATATATACATATATAAATATATACACACACACCAGCCTGGCCCTCATCTGGCAACGTCTTCAGTCAATTGTCTCTGCTCTCAAACAAACCTCTCAGCATCCTGCAGATCAGCAAACATGTCCCTGGTTCCTTCCAGCATGATGTTCAGCAAAGCAGGATAGTAAAGGCTGTACAGGATCTTTGCAGCATGCATCTTGGTTTTAAGTTGCTTGAATGACGCTCAGCGTAGTAATGCAGATAGGCAAGAAATGGTCAGGGACGCTCACCTGGTTTAGACTTTGGGCCGAGGGTCCTGTGTGCTCGGACGATAATGAGAGAGGTACAGACATTTTCTCTCCCCAGTATCTGCGTCAAAAGATCTGTCACAAAGCGAGTAGGATTGCCTGTTTCAGCCCTCTTCATCCCCGACAATCCTAATGTTTGATCTGCGACTTGTGCTTTCCAAATCCATGCAGTTGTACTAAACGTTTTTGTACTGTTTTGACAGGGTTTCGTTAGATTTTTCCAGTGCTGCAGCTCTGTCACTAACATCAGCGACCTTTAGAGCTCCCACTGCGTGTTTATTGTCTCATGTTGGTCCACCTCATGGACCATGAACCACCTCACTGACCGACCACAGTATGTGCGGCTGCGCAGCTGTGAGTCTGAGGTGGTCATCTGCACCACTGGGGTCCCTCAGGGCACTGTCCTCTCACCGTTTCTCTTCACCATCTACACGTCGGACTTCACATACAACACAGACAGCTGTCATCTGCAGAAGTTCTCCGACGACTCCGCCATTGTGAGATGTGTGTCTGAGGGGAATGACCTGGAGTACCAGTCGGTTTTCATGGACTTTGTGGACTGGTGTGAGCGCAACCACCTGTGCTTGAACACCAGTAACACAAAGGAGATGGTGATCGACTTCAGGAGGAAGCCACTACTGCACACACCGCTGAACATCCAGGGGGAGGACATCGAGGTGGTGGACAGTTTCAAGTACCTGGGTGTTCACCTCAGCACTGGACTGGTCCCACAACACCAACGTCAGTACAAGAAGAGCCAAAGTGGCCTCCACCTTCTGAGGAGACTGAGGTCCTTCGGAGTGAGCAGGCCTCTGCTCAGGACTTTGTATGACTCTGTGGTAGCCTCTGCTCTCCACAACGCTGCCGTGTGCTGGGCCCCGGGCAGCACAGAGCGGGACAAGAACAGACTGAACAAGCTGGTCAGGAGGGCCAGCTCCGTCCTGGGCTGCCCCGGGACTCCGTGGAGGAGGTGAGGGACAGGAGGGTCAAGCTCAACTCCATCATGGACAACACCTCCCACCCACTGCACGGGACTGTAGAGGAGCTGAGCAGCTCTTCCAGTGGAAGACTGAGGCACCCTCAGTGCAAGAAGGAGCAGGTCCTTCATCCCCACTGCTGTCAGACTCAACACTACTGTAAAGTAGTGCAATAACCCCTTTGCAGAACACATGCAATAATCCTGTATTCACATCACTCGCACTATGATGTAAACCTGCACTGCTAATACTGACTGTAAATGTTTTTGTTATAGTCTGTTTACTTTATTATTTACTGTTTATACTTTTTTGTCCCCACAAAGTCCTTGGTAGTCATTGTATATAAGATACCTCTATTTACAATTTAAATTATTATGATTATTATTTTTTCACATTTCTTGCCTATTTGCACACCCTGGGTGTTTCTAAGAGCTGAATGTAACAAGTACATTTCTCCATTGTGAGATCAATAAAGGCTTATCTTATCTTATTTTGGCTGGTAGCCAGTGTCTCTATCTGTGTAATAATCTTGTCTCCCAGAGCAGCGGTATTTTGTTCAGCCTTCCGCTGGGGCGCGGCCAAAGCCTTGCGTACGGCCCCAGCACATGCTCCGTGTTCGCCCCGTTCCACTCCGCCCTGACCTCCGCAGCAAATTAAGCTTCTGTTGCTTTCATTCATGTAACTTTTTTTTTCTGCTTCTCTCTCCCTCGCGCATGAGGGGGGCACAGGCTTCATGCCTCAACGCGGTATAGCTCGCATGCTCATAAATAGTTGTTTATTATTTCATTGGGAGTTATATTTCTCAAAGTCGTTGCTTCGTGCGCGTGGCGGAGAGGACCTGGGCGGACTGAAGTGGAGGTACTGGGCGTTGATGTCGCAGCCGTTCGGTGGCGGGGGGGAGGGGGGGTTGTTAGCCTCCAGTGTAGCCATGCTAGCACTAGCCCAACATTTTAGCTAAAGGTATCCAAGACTCACGATATGTCACTTGCTGGTGCTATCAGTCCGTCTGGAAAGTTCCGAATCCTAACTCGAGGATCCTGCCAAAATTCCAGTGTGAGCAACTAAACATAGATTATTCAGTATTTACTGTATTTTATGTTCAAAATGTTCTCAAAGTCAAGCCCTTTTACTGAAAAACTTCGTTAAAACAAACATTTAAAGTCGCTTCACCTTCTATTTAAAATCTGAGGTCATTCCAAGTACACCCTGCCAAGCGCTCAAGTACTTGGAAACACTGGACAAACTTTTTAATGCAAAAAACAAATGCGTTTTAAAAGGTGCTGTGAAGCCCGGACGGTTGCGTTTTGGGGCGATTTAAACAAGTACAAGTCTAAAAAAACGCCTCCTGGAACCGCCACCTTAACGTGGTGGAGGGTTTGATCCTGGGAGCTCTGTTGTCGGGGGCTTGGTGCCCCTGATAGGGTCTCCCAGGGCAAACAGGTCCTAGGTGACGGGTCAGACAAAGAGCGGTTCAGAAGCCCCTTATGAGAGACCAACAGGCCGGGTAGAACCATGAGGCCGTCCTTCTGTGGACCCACCACCTGCAGGGGGCGCCATAGGGGCTGGTGCAATGTGATTTGGGCAGCTCTAACTGCCCCCACAAAGCGGCAACGGACATATGGAAGAAGATGGATGGATGGAAGTCTAAAAAAGAATTGAGTTGCGCTAAACACATAGAACGGCAACACGACTAATAATGCAGAGACTGGCTGTATTTTCTTTCATTAAATGGAGCAATAAATATGGCCCAAAGTCATTCAGCATTGTCTTCATGTCAAGTCGGTTCGCTTTCTGCCAAACTACGCACAGACATTTAGGGAGGGAGGAATAAACAGAGAAGTCCTCCAGATGGTGCTTCTATTGCAAAGTTTTTTTTTTGCTATGCTTTAGATCGATTCGGGTCAAGTCAAGTCCAGTTTTAATTCTGCTTTAATCATATTTTTTTTCTATAAACCCTGAAGATTCGGTTTCGGGGATAAAACAAAAAACTGATTACAGCCACAGAATAACTAAAAAGACCAATAACTCTCCTAAATCTTCAAAAGCACTTTAATCTAACTGCTGGGAGTAGAAATGTGTTGTCATATTACCCCTGGCGGAGGCATATGGTGGGATAATGTCCAAGGACGCAAAGACGCTGCTTCATTCCAGGGAAAGATCAATGAAAAAAAACAAACTGCTCCCATTTGTTATTGATATGAGATTAAAAGGCTTAACAGGGGGGGCTGTCAGTACATTTGGATCAGACGATCCCTGAGAGGGTCTTTGTGATTTCTTGTTTTGTGAAATCTGTCGAGCCGGAGAGACATCTGGGATCAATGAGGGAAAAAAAACACACAAAAAACGTTCTTTAACAGCTGTGAGTCCAACTGAGAGAGAAAAGCACCAGTCTCAACGGGAAAATCTCCAAAAACACACTATGGCAGACTGTAGTGGCCAGGGAGAAAGGTAACACTTGTTAGAGGTAGTAGTACTATTGACAATTCACCCTCCCTCCCTCTCCACTAGGGCTGGGTACTGTCACTTTTTTTATCTCCGATAGCAGTACTTGAAATACCTGGTTTTCGATACTGATACCTGAACGATACTCTTTCTGTTACCTATACTAAAATATTTGTTTGGAAGATTGGCAAATGTAAATGTAATGTGTGAAAAATGGGAAAGTGCTCACAGGGACCAGACGACGGGAGCACATTACCCCTGTGCTTTCCTCCCTCCACTGGCTTCCTGTGACTTTTAGAATCCAGTTTAAAATCCTACTGTTTGTTTTTAAATCTCTTCATGATCTGGCACCTTCTTATTTAAGTGACTTACTGAATCGGTATTCTCCGGGCAGAACACTGAGGTCTTCTGACCAGTTGCTCTTAGACTGCCCACGGTCCAACCGGAAAACCAGAGGTGATCGAGCCTTTGCTGTTGCCGGTCCTGAACTCTGGAACTCTCTGCCCTTGGAAATCAGGGCGGCCTCCTCTATTGTCAATTTCAAGTCGCTGTTGAAAACGCATCTTTTTGCACTGGCATTTTAATTCAAGCTGAGCTAGAGCTGCATTGTCTGTATTGTTGGAAGTGACACACAGTGAGTGTTGTGATGTGTTTGTACAAACATCTGTTGCCCTTAAGGGATCAATAAAGTTTTCTGAAACTGAATCTAGACATTTTGATTATACTGCAGTTTTATTTTTAATCTTCTGTTTATCATTTGTGGTACCTAGTATGTTGTATGTTGTTTATATGTTTGCTCTGAATATGGAAAGCACTTTGGGGCAGTATTCTGTTTTTAAATGTGCTATACAAATAAACCTTGACCTTGACCATAATTTGGAGAAATAAAAAATGGGGAATGTATTTGGGGAAAATGTGTGGAATAAATTGTGAAAAATTGGGGTAACTGGTATCGTTTAACAGTACCAAGCCCTACTCTCCGCTGTAACATCAAAAATAGCCTTTCCAGCACTGTTGTTTAATTTTGAAGGCCTGGCACTAAGCACGCACCAGAAGCCCATGGCTACTTTACATGGGTAAACAAAAAATGTGCTTAAGGGTGAATTCAGACCAGAAAAGTCCTTTGGTCCGCTTATTTGTTCCGGATCAAAAGTGGACTTTTTTTCTTCCGTTTGGTGCAGTTCGCATTCAGACTGCACTTTTTGCGAGTGAACTATATTTTGTAAACACATACACGTGTGTGACGATCGATCCTCCCATTGGGCAGCAATGACCACAACAAATGAAATAAAAATGAATATTTGACTCTTACTATAATAATAAAAGAAACGTAAGAGTCTAAACCACTGACCATTAACCCCAGCTCCACCGGAGTAGCTGGAGGAAGAGGTGTTTTGTTGCGGATGAAGGGTCGTCTGCTGAGCTGTTTGTTTCTATAATGTCCACGGGACAAACTGTTGGTCTCGTTCCTCCGCTCTTCTTTAATGCGTCTCGTACTTCCATTTATGTTTGGCGAAGTTTTTTCCACTTTTGCGCCGCGGCTGTTCAGGAGACCGCTCGAAGCCCCTCTCCTTCATTTTCTCACTAAACATGCTGAACATGAAGCATTTTTGTGCGTCTTTTCTAGCAGTTGGGTTAAGTGCACATCTGCCCAGATCTCCTCGTTGCCCCAGGTCTGTCCACGGCTCAGCATCCATCCAGTATTAGCGTTAGCGGCCGCGGAGGGCTACATTTTCCCACGGTGCCTTGCTACGGTGGCTTGTTAAACCTAAAAAGGCGCATGTATCTTGGAGTTGTTTCGGATCAACAGTGGTTATATTCACACCTGAAGCGAACGGGACCAGAGTCCGTTTCGAAGCGGACCGAGACCACCTGAAAAAGTGGGTCTCGGTCCGGTTCTTTGATCCGCAACAGGATTCACACCTGCATAAAAAGTCCGGACCAGCGTTCGAAAAGAACCCTGGTCCGTTTAAAGTGGACCAAACAGTGCAAGTCGGTGTTCCCGATCTGGCTCTAAAGGCTAAATGGATGCACGGTAAAGGTAACGTGTTCTTCCTCTGTAATCATGTTTTTAACACGTGCAGAGCATGGAAATAAAAATGAGAAGCAGCATTCGATCCTAATGAATGTGGACAGTTAGCAAGTCGGGTGATCCATTAGACTTTTCAGAGTCCGTTAGCCTGCTCAATGTATTTTAGCATTAGCTTCCAAACATCGCAAATTATGAACGATCCAGCTTTCAGTTTGCAGCTTCTGCCAACCCATCAACCACATGGAGAATTCACTTTAGATACAAATTAGTGTCTAAAAGTGTCCTCTGAGCTAAATGCAAACTCAAATTTAGTCAAGCTTCTTCTTTTTGTGGGGGTCATATACACATGCTACGGCCACTAAACACCATCTTATGAGATGATAAAGAAACCATAGGACAAAACATACATGTAGGAACAGGCTCAGATAGCTAAAGACATTTCTATGGTGCAGAGCCTCGGTGAGTGTATAAACAAATGTGGATGTTACCCACTGTAGCATGTCATTATAGTGATCATTTAATAATAATAATAATAATACATCAAACTTGTATAGCGCTTTTTGGACACTCAAAGATGCTTTACATGGGGAATAAAACAAAACACAAAAGGGGTTCAAGGAAAAACTAGTTTGAACACGTGGGTTTTGAGTACCGATTTGAAGGTTGGTAGTGAGTCAGAGTTTCTAATGGGCTGTGGGCGTGAGTTCCAAAGGGTGGGGGCGGCGATGGCAAAGGCTCGGTCCCCCAAGGTCCGGCGGTTAGTGCGGGTGATGGGGGTGAGGTGGTTGGTGCCAGCTGAGCGGCGGTGGCGGGTAGGTTGGTGTTGTTGCAGGAGCTCGGTGAGGTAGGGCGGGGCCAGGTTATGAAGGGATTTGTAGGTGAGGAGGAGGAGCTTGTATTGAATGGGTAGCCAGTGGAGCTGTTGGAGAACGGGGGTGATGTGTTCTCTGGACCGGGTGTGGGTGAGGAGGCGGGCAGCAGAGTTCTGGATGTATTGCAGTTTTTGGAGATGAGTGGTGGGACGTCCGTAGAGGAGGCTATTGCAGTAGTCGAGTCTGGAAGTGATGAAAGCGTGGATGAGGATTTCAGCTGTAGACGGGGCGGAGGCGGGCAATGTCGCGGAGGTGAAAGAAGGATGTTTTAGTGATGTGGTTGATGTGTGTTTGATATGAGAGGGTGGAGTCCATTATGATGCCGAGGTTGCGTACAGAGGGGGAGGGGGTGACATTGTGACCGTCGATGAGGAGGGTAAAGTTCTGGACATTGGAGAGGAGAGATTTGGGGCAGGTGATGAGGAGTTCTGTTGAGTTTGAGAACGTTATTGTCCATCCAGGTTTTGATGTCAGAGATGCAGTCAGTGATGGTGGAGAGGATAACCGGGGTGATGGATTTGGTGGAGATGTAGAGTTGGGTATCGACAGCACAGCAGTGAAAGTGGAGTCCATGGTGGCAGATGATCTGACCGAGGGGAAGCATGTAGATGGTGAAGAGGAGGGGGCCGAGCACGGAACCTTGGGGGACCCCGTGGGTGACGGGGGAAGTGTGGGAGTTGCAGTTGTTGACAGAGACAAAGTGGTGACGGTCGGAGACGGTAGGAGGATGGTATGGTTTATTGTCTCAAAAGCTGCGGAGAGGTCGAGGAGGAGGAGGATGGATATGGAACCAGAGTCAGCGGCAAGGAGGAGATCGTTTGTGACTTGAAGCAGTGCTGTTTCTGTGCTGTGGTGTGAACGGAATTCGGACTGAAATGTTTCGAAGAGATAGGAGGAGTGAAGATTTTGGTGGAGTTGGCTGATTACAGCGCGTTCCAGAATTTTTTTAAGTAACGAAAGATTGGAGATGGCTCTGAAGTTGTCCAGGTTGTCAGGGTTGAGGCCGGGTTTTTTCAGGAGGGGTGTGATGGAGGCAAGTTTGAGCGGGGATGGGACAGATCCAGAGGTAAGGGACGTGTTGATGCTGGTGATGAGAGGGATGAGCGTTGGTATGCAGGGTTTGAGGAGGGGAGGTGGGATCGGGTCAAGCTGGCAGTTGGACAATTTCATGGTTGTGAGAAGTTTGGTGGTGTCGGAGGGAGACAGAGGAGAGAAGGAGGCAAGGCTATGGAGTGTGAGTGGAGTGAGTTCATGTTCAAAGAGAGGAGAAGCGGAGGAAGTGGATGCAAGTGAACAGTGTATGGTATGGATGTTAATATGGTAGGACGACAGGAAGTTATTGCATTTGTCAGTAGTGAATGTGGAGGTTATATTGTCCTTGGGTTCGGTCAGTCCGCAGAGCAGAGTGAGAAGCGGTAGCCAAAACACGCCAGCGTCCTCTCACCCAAAGCACTAAAGCACAGGGAGGGAGCACAAAGGTTATTGCTTCCACAACAAACCATTGTTTACCAGTTTCATTATGTGTATCTGTTTTATTTTTGGTTTAATTTATTGATCTCACCTCACAGCAGAAGGTTGTTATTGTTCTTTTTAATTTTGTAATATCAATTGATAAACTGTCACTGGCTTGAGAATGTGTTGTGTAACATCTGTAACTTTTATGTTAAAAATAATGTTAATGTTCAAATCAAAAAAAGTGATATATTATATACAGTATGAGTATGAATCCAAGTATGAATCAGAATCGATTTTATTGCCATTGTCGTTTTTTGCTAATGATAAATAAGCAATAAACTATGGAAAATAAAAAGAATATATCAATCAATAAAGCAAATCACTCAAACATTGCTTAGAGAGCGCTTTTCATACCAGAATGATGAAAATTAAGTTCACAATATATTTAAAAAACAAGAGAAAATATCTGGTGTTTGGGTATTTTAATGTTATTGCAATGCTCTGATTCATGAAACCTCACACAGTTTCTATACATCATCCCCCAAACAATTCATAATTTACACATAATATGAATAGTTTTTTAAGTGAGTTACAACTTTACTTTAAGCCATAGAAAAATGCCAATTGAGTGAATATGAATCAATATTTCAGTAATAAAGGATCAATATCTAATATTTACCCCATTTACTACATCACATTTGCTGCCTGAGGTTTGTACTGTCGCCTGAATGGAGGTTGATTTTTATTTAAGTTTTTTTTTAAACTCAACACCATCTGTTCTTAAACAATATTTTCCTCCAAATCTGCACAGTGTAATTTGCACTTTATGAAAAAAATAATAATACGTTTTCTGTTTTGGCAAGCATTGTGAGTGAAACCTTGATTGGTCATTGTCCACTTTAAGAAAAAAAAATATATATACAGTGCGGTGACGCAAATGACCCTGTTGAAGCTGGTAGTACAAACATTGAAACAAGAACATAAAATGTTATGAATTAATTAATACATGTAGAGTCAGGCACATAAATAATTTGGCATTTACTCAAAAATCAAACATAAATCAATCCAAAAATCATGCCAAAATAATGCACAACAGTTTTTCTTCCTGATAAAGGTCTAGTAGGATGTTCTGAGATGAGTCGGCATTGCTTCTTCTGTGTGGGTAGTGGTGGGTGAATGTAACACAAAGTCTCTCAAACTAAATTCAGGTGCTTGGTTGATAAAGTGACATTGCAGAGCTGCTCCTCTGCAGTCCCGTGCAGTGGGTGAACTCTCCTCCTCCACAAAGTCCTGACCACTTTTAGAATGGCCTGATGTTTCCATACAGATAGGTCTGTCTGTGGATGTTTAGTCCTGGTGGGGCCAGGACAGGAAGACCATCCATACGGGGCAGATCTGCTCCGTCGCGCAATAGTTGACAACCTGATGACCAAAAAGTCAGTAAAGTAAAGTGAAAGTACCTCAGCGATCTCTGCCAAAGTGTTGACTCCTGTCTTCATGTAGACTTGATCAGTCCAAAGCCACAGTCAGGGGAAAACAGTGAGGCCAGCAATAAGGAAGTTGATTTCAATGTTATCGTTAAGCTTGTGTCCAACACGCCAGGCAAGGAACCAGAGCATGAAGTTGTTCTTGTTCGGCCCACTGCAGTTGTCACAATGAAGATCCACCTCTGTTTCTCCAACTCCAAAGTTGCCGATGCATGTAGCAGATTACTTCATTACTTCACTTCCTTTAGTAGATGACATGCCTTCATCAATCAGGTAATTCACCTGTTTCTGCAGCCCTTCACAGGAAACACCAAAGAGGCCACATGTCCGTGGGGTCAGGAAGTACATTGGTCCTGGCTGGAGAAAGTGTAACTGTAGGAGACAGAGGTAGAGAGGGAACTTGGATTAGATTAAATGAAATGTGTGTATTTTCATAACTGTCTAAAAATTACTATATTGATGCTATTCTGCATTATTTTTGCGCTACTATCAGGCTGCTTATTCTCATGCATAAATCGCCCTTTAAGGGACATTAATAAAGTAAAGTGAATGTGGGGATGGAGACAGGAAGAGAGCGGACATAACAGAAAAATAAGAATAACAGAATAGACACAGGTGAGGAGCTCAGTTACCCGGGAGGAGCTCGGACTCAAGTCGCTGCTCCTCCACGTCGAAAGGAGCCAGCTGAGGTGGCTAGGGCATCTGTTCCGGATGCCTCCTGGTCGCCTCCCTCGGGAGGTGTTCCAGGCATGTCCTATTGGGAGGAGGCCTCGTGGAAGGCCCAGGACACGCTGGTGGGACTATGTCTCCGAGCTGGCCTGGTGTCGCCTCGGGGTCCCACCAGAACAGCTGGAGGAGGTGTGCGTGGATCGGGAAGTCTGGGCATCTCTGCTGAGACTGCTGCCCCCGCGACCCGGCCCCGGATAAAGCGGAAGAAAATGGATGGATGGATGGATGGATGGAGAATAGACACATACCTCTTGCTGGCAGTTTGGAAACTGGAGCACAGTAACCAGATGATCTTTAAACTGGATCAGCAGGCTGGTCTCTGGCGGAAACTTGGCATACAGATTTTCTTGCTGCATCTGGCCGGGCTGGAAGAAGAAGAAAAAAAGGATCTGAGTCTGTATCTGTACTTCCTGGTTTAGTCTTGGTTTAGACCTCAGTTAGTGGTTAGCCCTGGTTTGAGTCAAAGGATAAAAAAAATCCTGTACATTAAACTCTTGATGAATACTTTTACTTTTGACTTATAACGCACAATGGGAGTCCTGAGCTAGCTAATAACAATAGGTATGAGAAAGTCTAAACATGGACTAAACATGAGAAACATAACGTACGTGTTTTTACAATGAACACAAGACGACAAACTTTGATGTAGATAATGGACATAGTGTAGCCTACTCTTTAATTTACAAAATCCTGCGTGCTTCTCCCCAGGTTGAGCTTCTGTGTCAGAGCTGCGTCTGCCCCACGCTGAGAGAGAGCTATGGATGCGCTGACTACATTAATGGAGTAGTTTAAGTTGGTATAGATCTTGATTTTGTGTAAATAGCAGGTTCAGTTGCACGTTAGCTTACACGTTAGCTTAGCCGTTAGCTTACAACAGCACAATAGCCTTCAACTGAACGATTCTGCAAAAAACTTTTTTTCTCGGGACACGGGCTGCCGACTTCTGTCTTTGGAATCCAATTTGACAGATTTTCCATTCACACTCTTTACAACGCCACTAAAAGCTTACCAAAGTAGTGCAGTCATTTTTGAAATGGAAACTAACTGAGACTGTTGCAACCAGTGCGAGTGCGAACGTTCGGTAAAAGTTTTTGGCATTGCTTTCCTGAGATCCGTTTGCGATGAAGGAAAGAGAACAGTAATGTGGCGGCCCTGACAGGAGAGTGCGAGTGTGAAGGAGCTGTCGGTGCGGTGGATCATTATAGGGAATGAGAAGCCTCTCCACTGTTCAGACGGATGAGAGGGCGAGCCCCGTTAGAGGTCATCCACACCATATATTACAGACCGTTGTCATGGACACCGGCAATCACCCTCATTCAAATCAGCCCTGCAATTTACATTTGGCTTCAGGACGATTCTCGCTCTCACCTGTGGCTGTACTTAACTCTCCTGATGTGCTGGAGAAGTGCTGTGTCTCATGAACGACCTGTTTTTGTTCATATGCTTGTGTTTAATTTAGTCTCAATCAGGGGCGATTTTAGAGTTTGATAAGATTGGGGGCACAGCCCAGCTGTGTTTGTGTAACAACACAAAATAACGAGGGGTCTGGGAGTACTCCCCCAGGAATTGTTGAAAAATACACAATTATTGACACAATTTCCTGCATTCTGGTGAATTTTGGTAGGTCTTGAACAGATATTGAGGAGTGGATAATTGTTATGTTTAATGTGCTCTGACTCTGTGCTCTGACTCTCTGCTCTGACTCTGTGCTCTGACTCTCTGACTCTGTGCTCTGACTCTGTGCTCTGACTCTGTGCTCTGTGCTCTGACTCTCTGACTCTGTGCTCTGACTCTGCACTCAGACTCCCTGACTCTCTGCTCTGACTCTGTGCTCTGACTCTGTGCTCTGACTCTCTGACTCTGTGCTCTGACTCTGTGCTCTGACTCTGTGCTCTGACTCTGTGCTCTGACTCTCTGACTCTGTGCTCTGACTCTGCACTCAGACTCCCTGACTCTCTGCTCTGACTCTGTGCTCTGACTCTGTGCTCTGACTCTCTGACTCTGTGCTCTGACTCTCTGACTCTGTGCTCTGACTCTGTGCTCTGACTCTCTGACTCTGCGCTCTGACTCTGTGCTTTGACCCTCTGACTCTGTGCTCTGACTCTCTGACTCTGTGCTCTGACTCTCTGACTCTGTGCTCTGACTCTCTGCTCTGACTCTGTGCTCTGACTCTGTGCTCTGACTCTCTGACTCTGTGCTCTGACTCTCTGACTCTGTGCTCTGACTCTCTGCTCTGACTCTCTGACTCTGCACTCAGACTCCCTGACTCTCTGCTCTGACTCTGTGCTCTGACTCTCTGACTCTGTGCTCTGACTCTCTGACTCTGTGCTCAGACTCTCTGACTCTGTGCTCAGACTCTCTGACTCTGTGCTTTGACTCTCTGACTCTGTGCTTTGACTCTCTGACTCTGTGCTCAGACTCTGTGCTCTGACTCTGCACTCTGTGCTCTGACTCTCTGACTCTGTGCTCAGACTCTCTGACTCTGTGCTCAGACTCTGTGCTCTGACTCTGCACTCTGACTCTGTGCTCAGACTCTCTGACTCTGTGCTCTGACTCTCTGACTCTGCGCTCTGACTCTCTGCTCAGACTCTCTGACTCTGTGCTTTGACTCTCTGACTCTGTGCTCAGACTCTCTGACTCTGTGCTTTGACTCTCTGACTCTCTGACTCTGTGCTCAGACTCTCTGACTCTGTGTGCTCAGACTCTGTGCTCTGACTCTCTGACTCTGTGCTCTGACTCTCTGACTCTGTGCTCTGACTCTCTGACTCTGCGCTCTGACTCTCTGCTCAGACTCTCTGACTCTGTGCTTTGACTCTCTGACTCTGTGCTCTGACTCTCTGACTCTGTGCTCTGACTCTCTGACTCTGCGCTCTGACTCTGTGCTCAGACTCTCTGACTCTGTGCTTTGACTCTCTGACTCTCTGCTCTGACTCTGCGCTCTGACTCTCTGACTCTGTGCTCAGACTCTCTGACTCTGTGCTTTGACTCTCTGACTCTCTGCTCTGACTCTGCGCTCTGACTCTCTGACTCTGTGCTCAGACTCTCTGACTCTGTGCTTTGACTCTCTGACTCTCTGCTCTGACTCTGCGCTCTGACTCTCTGACTCTGTGCCTTTGCTCTGCTCTTAATCCAAAGTTTGTAAAAGAGTAGTACTTTTTTTTATCTCCTAAACCCTGGTCCCATTTTGTACTCCAAACAATTTCCACCTCCCCCTTATTTTTGATTTAAAAATAATATTAATAATAATAATAATAATAGGCTAATAAAAAATGTGCTTTAATTAAGTGCTTAGCCGTGCTCGTATCCATGTTAGAGCATGTGTCTTCTGTTTGTGTGCCTTGTGTGTAAATCTCATCCATCTATCCATCTTTTATGGTTAAAAATCATTAAATATGACTGAGATAAGACATGTCAGTGTGTGTGTTTGAAATAATTGCTTATTGGTCATTATTTTATGTTTTAATGCATTTGTTGGGGCCAAGGTTTGGATTGTTGGGGTGAAGCCCAACTACAGCATGTGCAGGGGGAAGGTTGGAAACCACTGTCCTAAATAATTGTTGTTTTCCTTCCCCTAAAGTTATATTTCACAAACTCATTGCCTTGCTCATGCTCTCTTCAAGCTCCTCAGAACCTGCAGCCCAGCGGACAGGAGCCAGGACTGAAAGTGCATGTATGATTTCCTCCCTCATTCAGAGATGGTCTGCAGCAGAGCGGAGTGAGCACACGTGAGGTGAAGTCAGGGGGTTGGTGGAGTCTTAATGTGGACTGTCACTCACATCCAGCACAGTTTTGCATGTGCAAGTTTACCTCTCACAGGGCTCGGCATAGTCTCTGCTTTGAAACAAACCAGAACCAGATTTAATCCAAAATTGTGTAGACGTATTATGTATCATCATTAAACTTACAAACTTGTAACTGACAGGCAAAGGGTCTGCAGAGAGGAAAATATGGCAGGAAGATTGTGGTTGTTGTCATTGTCTGGGGCTTTTGCATCATGAGAATCCCACTGCTGTAAACAAGCATTCAGACAGCTTCTGTCACGCACACAGTAAGGGCCAAAGAATGCTTTCACGCCAGTCTGCTGGGCACAAGAATACATGCAGCAAATATCTCATATAGCACTGCTTTTGCCCCAACACACTTACAGGCACTCAAAATCAAGGCAAGACACAACTTTACAGGACAAGCAGGGTATGTTAAAGATTGCCTGGCCAGCTACATGCTTTTTCAAAGATATGTAGTCTGGGAGCGAGCGTGGACCGATATTTGTAAAATCGGGTCAAATGATTGGCTGCGAGCATCTGCCCATACTGTTCTTCTTTTTAACAGAACGGAGACATTCTATGCTCACACTCTTTGGGCATACATTTAAAGTGTCTTGGTGTATGAAGTGAGTTTTATTTTCAAAAATAAAACTGCTATTCATCACAGAAACTTTAGTATGGCTTTAATACAGCCTTTGATACAGTCGACCATACTATTGTTTTAACTCGTTTAAAACACATCGGCCTCTCTGGTGCTGTCCACAAATGGTTTACGTCCTACCTCACAGACAGGACATTCATGGTAAGTGTGGATACTTGCTCCCCCAAGGTCCATAACATTACATTATTTTACATTTATTTTATTTTATTTATTTTATTGCACTTGGGGGTGGGCACTCATAAGCTTTTGCTTCAGTCCACTCCTTTTGAGCACTATGTGTACTGCTCAAATAAACAAATAAACTAAACTAAACTAAACATGTGGTGTGCCCCAGGGTTTGATTTTAGGCCCAGTGCTTTTTAACTTGTATATGCTCCCTCTTGGTGATGTGATCAGGAGACATTGATGCACTTTTTAACTGCATTTTAAGTATCAAATCCTGGATGGCAGAAAACTTTCTCCAGCTTAACCAGGACAAAACTGAAGTTTTAGTCATCGGTCCTGAGGCCCAGAGAGAGAAACTTTTACCCAAACTACAGTCATTGTCTTTTAATCCTTCCTCACAGGTGAAGAACCTGGGTGTGATTTTTGACTCTGAGCTGACTTTAATTCCACACATTAAGAATATCACAAAGATAGGTTTTACCATCTGAAGAACATAGCCAGAGTCCGCCCCATTCTCTCTCGGGCCAACACGGAGACGCTAATGCATGCTTTTATCACCAGTCGTATCGACTACTGTAATGCCCTGCTTTCTGGTCTTCCCAAAAAGAGTATCTCAGGTTGACAACTTTTACAAAATTCAGCAGCTCGTGTCCTGAAGACCAGGAGGCGGGACCACATTACACCGGTTTTAGAGTCGCTGCATTGGCTCCCCGTGTGTTTCAGGATCGATTTTAAAGTTCTTTTAATAGTTTTTAAATGTCTTAATGGTCTTGGTCCTTCTTATCTTTCAGAACTGCTTTTACCTTATGAACCTTCACGGCCCCTTCGCTCCTCTGGCAGGGGTCTCCTAGTTATTCCTAAAGTCAACAGAAAGACTCACGGCGAGGCGTCTTTCCAATATGATGGCCCTCGCCTCTGGAACGACCTGAGGAGGAGCTCAGGACCACAGAGAATGTTCATGTTTTTAATGAGTGAATGCAATTGCTCTCATGTAAAGCGCTTTGTGACCATGTCTGTGAAAGGCGCTATATAAATAAAGATCTTCTTCTTCTTCTTCTTCTTCTTCTTAAGAGCAGGCTCAAGACCCACCTTTTTAGCTTAGCTTTTAGCTGACTGTATGTATATATATATATATATATATATATATATATATATATATATGTGATGTGGGGCGTATTGTAAATGTCGTAATCTGTAAAGCATTTTGTGATACCTTGCGGTATGATAAGCGCTTTATAAATAAAGTTTTATTGATTTACTTTGTACATAGAATATTACTTTTTATTATTTTATTACGGGAATTGGAAGGTCACACATCCACACCAGGCACAGTTAACAGAAATAACACTAAAAACATGTACAATAGGCCAGGATGAATGTGAGTGTGTTTGAGAGTGCACATGGGGGACAACGGATGGAAATTAGCCCACGGCAACAATCCGGTGTGGCTTGTTTACATGCATGAGACCCATGTATGTTCATTAACATGCACTGTCCCGACCAAATAAACCAATAAATAAAAAATACTAAAGATTTTGACTTAAAGTGTAAGTAGTTTTCCCTGGATTGACATTTCATTTAGTTTCATTTTCTGATTAGAAATGGGCATGAGATGTGACATAATAATAGGTGAAGTTGTGCAAAGATACTGTATCAATGGGCCAGTCCAGCTTTTAACTTTAAAATGTCCCTCATTCTGTCTCTGTTTTTTACATAAACATAAATTGTTCAGATAAATTAAGCAGAGATTTTGATTCACCACTTGCGCTGAATTAACCATTTTTCTGCTCCCTGCGTAAAACAACTATATAAAAACTGGAGTACCTGATTTTTCTGTTCAAACAGTCACATTTGTTTTGTTTTTGGGCCAAACTTGTTTCTAGCTCTCGCAATCCCACTTGAGTATCTGAATTGTTCCAACTATTGAATGCACGTTTCACGCCCGTATAGAGCTTTGAGCTTGAAGCAGGGGGGACCACCCCCAAAATAAATGGCGCTAATTTCGATCTTCGACTTCTATGTTCCATGGCTCAATAAAACTTTAGGAGAGGACAATGCAACCAGGTCTGAGATTTGCTGTGTTTACAACACACTCTGAGGTGGGAAAAATACATTTACTCAAACAATAAAAAGTACCCCAGCTTTAGGGCTTGAAAATGAAAACGCTTGCCCATTTTTATGGCCATAACTTGTAGTGGCCTGAGTTGTTTTCAGGTGTTAAAGTTGACCTTGTAGAGGTGGTGGAACCATTGTTTATTAACTCATTGACTGCCAATGACATCCATAGACATCAATTAGGTTTTTCAGTGGGGATGGGTGCAGTAAAGCGTAATGCAGCTTTCATGTAAAGATCTTACATGTAGACATTATTTTATTGAGTCAGCAGGTGGCAGCAGTGCTCTTTGGATGCGTTCACAGGCAGAAGTAGTAACCGTGGCTACTTGTTTTGATATACCGTGATCTCAGACGAGGAAAGGACTATATAGCAACGAGAGTAGGAGAAGATCCAGAGAGAATGGCTAAATGTAAAGACAAATACGGTAGCACAGCGGTTAGCGCTCGCGCTTCACAGCTAGAAGGTCCTGGGTTCAATTCCCACCTGGACGGGGCCTTTCTGGGTGGAGTTTGCCTGTTCTCCCCGTGTCTGCGTAGGTTTCCTCCGGGTGCTCTGGTTTCCCCTACCACTAAAAACATGTACAATAGGCCAGGATGAATGTGACTGTGTTTGAGAGTGCACATGGGGGACGACAGATGGAAATTAGCCCACGGCAACAATCCGGTGTGGCGTGTTTACATGCATGAGACACATGTTCACACATGCACTGTCCCGAACAAATAAACCAATAAATACAAATAAATACAGGCAACTTACACTTGATTGGTTTTGGTTAGGGGTGTTCTTTGTAGTAAGAATTGGATCATGGTGGAGGATGATAATCAAAGGAGCAGACAGGTATTAGACCGTAAAAAGGCGCTGACAAGCATGCTAAAAATGCTAAAGCTAAGTCCGCAGACATAGCGTCCGGCTGCGCTGTGCCTTTCATCACAGCGCACACAAGAGAGAGGCTGTTTTATTGCTTCTCTGTTCAGATGTTCGAGGTGTCACTAAAGCAGAAAATACTAGCGTGAAAGTCACTGTTCTGCTCGATTACAAAAAGCTAGTTTTCTCAGCTTTTTGGTCAGAAACCAGCCTTTTGGCGCGCCTGCCTGTATGTATATGTGGGTGTGTGTGGTGTAGTTTAATGGTCTTGTCGTTGTTTCCGTTGGTGCGGTCATCACAACTACATCATTGTAGCTATGCTTATGTATGTGTATGTGTGTATATATGTATGTGTATATGTATATGTATATATGTGTGTAGGTATAAACGCGATAAAACGCAAAGTCGCCCTTTTCCTCTAGTGTATGTGGTTACAAGTAGTATAGGAGGCTTTCTAAAGTTATAAATGTAGTCAGTGCATCCATAGCTCTCTCAGTGTGAGGCGGAGCAGACGCAGGCAGAGAAGCAGCAGGATTGTGTCTGTAAATTAAAGAGCAGCTACACTATGTCTATTATCTACATCACTATGGCCTAGTAAACATCATCTTGTGTTCATTCTAAAAACACGTATGTTATCTCATGTTTAGTCCATGTTTAGACTTTCTCATACCTATTATTAGCTAGCTCGGACACTCATGAGTTATAAGTCAAAAGTAAAAATATTCATCAATGTACAGGATTTTTTTTTTATCCTTTGACTCAAACCAGGGCTAACCACTAACTGAGGTCTAAACCAAGACTAAACCAGGAAGTACAGATACATACTCTGAGATCTTTTTTTTCTTCAGGCCGGGTCTAACAGCTCCAGCCCGACCAGATGCAGGAAGAAAATCTTTATGCCAAGTTTCCGCCAGAGACCAGCCTGCTGATCCAGTTTAAAGATCATCTGGTTACCATGTGTCTATTCTTTTATTCTTATTTTTCTGTTATGTCCCCTCTCTTCCTGTCTTCATCCCTCTCCTCCTCCTCATGCCTCCATCCCTATTTTATGTACATTAATGTTTTGATTTTGCTCAGCAGGTGATCTTTAACACACATTCACTTTACTTTATTAATGTCCCTTAAAGGGACATGAGGATAAGCAGCCTGATAGTAGCGTGAAATAATCCAGAATAGCATCAATATAGTAATGTTTACCTTTGTTAGACAGTTATGAAAAGACACACATTTCATTTAATCTAATCCAAGTTCCCTCTCTCCTACAGTTACACTTTCCCGCAAACCCTCTCCAGCCAGGACCAATGTACTTCCTGAAACAGAGGTGGATCTTCATTGTGACAACTGCAGTGGGCCGAACAAGAACAACTTCATGAAGACAGGAGTCAACACTTTGGCAGAGATCGCTGAGGTACTTTCACTTTACCGACTTCAGTGTAGTTTTCTGATTTGCTTCAATGAAACATTTAACTGAAGATCTTTTTTTCTTCTTCTGCCCCGTATGGACGGTCTTCCTGTCCTGGCCCCACCTGGACTAAACATCCACAGACAGACCTATCTGTATGGAAACATCAGGCCATTCTAAAAGTGGTCAGGACTTTGTGGAGGAGGAGAGTTCACCCACCCCTTGTGTCTTTGGTTCCTGTGACTGGTCACATATGTGTATGTGTGTATATGGATGTATGTATGTTTATATACGTATGTAGGTAAGTGTATTTTATCTTTTTTGTATTTTATTTATGTAGTTATTTTCTCTTCATGTGCTTGTACATGTATGTATATATATATATATATATATATATATATATATATATATATATATATATATATGTGTATTTGTGTATGCATGTGTGTGCATGTATATATAAATGTTTGTTTATGTATGTATATATATATATATATATATATATATATATATATAGATGTTTTACATTTTTCATTTCACTGGGTGTAAAAAAAAAGAAAAATAAATATATATTGTGTTAATTCTGAAATACTAATTGTGTAATTATAATATGAAACATATGGCACAATAAAGTAACAAAAAAAGAAAAAGAAAAAAAAGAAACCAGCCATTTGGGTGATTTCACCTATTTTCTATGGACAATTACTAAAGAATGGAAAGAGGTACAAACAAACCTTTTTTATTATTATTATTTTTTAGATGAAAGAAGAGAGTCTAATCTTTCTTTTGGTAGGTTGGTGTTGACACATAGACCTAGAACTCATTTTTCGGTGGGTCTTGCAAAAACATCATGAAAACCTCTGGCAGTGGGGAGCCAGTGCCCCTCTTCTTTCTTGGAATTCCAGATGGGCGTGATTGACAAGCGTAATAACCAATCAGAGCAAAGCTGGATATGACACAAACAGCATGCATCATATTTTATAAAGAAGGAAGTTTCACGATGCATCGGCCAGAGGAGCGGAGACAAATGTGAATGATCTACATCGTTTTGCCACAAAAACTTAAGGAACAAGAAGTCATTAGCAACTCGGTTCAAATTTTCATGTAGGATAAATCAACACGAATGTGCTGTTTCAATCGATGTACGTTTGGAACGGGACAGAATGACTTATAAATCTTGAGCACAAAATCAACCTGGAAGACCTACCTGCAGCATTCATTCATTGCCTCATCACCCACAGCGCTTCACCAATCGTCCAATCACAGTCCCATCTCAAGCCGCACCTCTGAGACAGCCAATCGCTGCTCATTCATCGCATCTATTGATCGCCCAGGATCCCCTTCTTAAGGATGGTCAGATGGATGGAGTAGTGGACAAGGCTGTGACGTCTGCAAGGAGGGGGCGGAGTCATGTTTTGGGCCAGTATCATGGGGAAGAGAGCTGGTCTGAAAAATATGTGGAGTTTCTGACTGACCACTTTCTTCCATGGTACAAAAAGAAGAACCAAAAAAAATCATCTTCATGCATGACAACGTACCTTATCAAACTGTAAAGAATACCTCTGGATCATTGGCTGCTATGGGCGTAAAAGGAGAGAAACTCATGATGTGGACCCCATCGTACCCTGACCTCAACCCTATTGAGAACCTTTGGAGCCTCAAGCAAAACATCTCTGAGGGTGGGGGGCAGTTTTCATCCAAACAGCAGCTCTGGGAGGCTATTCTGACATCCTGCAAAGAAATCCAAGCAGAAGTCCAGGCCCCAGAGGAGAACCTACATGTTTTCAGTGGTAGGGGAAACCGGAGTACCCGGAGGGAACCTACGCAGGCATGGGGAGAAAATGCAAACTCACACAAAAAAGCCCTGTGCAGGTGGGAATTGAACCCGGACTTTCTAGCTGTGAAGCACAAGCGCTAACCGCTGTGCTACCATGCTGCTGCTGCATTATTATGTTAGGTTTTCAAATATTGCAGCACTCCGCAGTGGCCAACACTGTCAG
This sequence comes from Proterorhinus semilunaris, assembly GCA_021464625.1. NCBI lineage: Eukaryota > Metazoa > Chordata > Actinopteri > Gobiiformes > Gobiidae > Proterorhinus > Proterorhinus semilunaris. The sequence continues at coordinate 31,652,947 of CM038356.1, forward strand.
CTGCTCATTCACGTCAGTTATTAATGGTAAGAGAACTGCAGTCTGTTTGATGTCTTTGATTAAACAGTTATACAATATGCTTTTCCATTACAGTATACTTATCACAGATGTACTGTAGTTATAGTGTGTTATTTAAACCAGTAATGGTAGGTTACACATAAAAAGGACAAGTCAAGAATGCCACGAATCCACATTTGTGATCCTCTATTCTTACGACCAGGAAGTGCTTTTCCTACTTTCCGCTCTGTTGTAAAGCTTATCCTTGCTTTGCTGAGCAGCAACAGATAATAAACAGCTGTCGAATCTGTTTTATTAGACAGCAACGCAAAGGGTCATGACTAGCCTATTAGCCCATTTCCCACTGGCACTTCCTGCCTGGCGGAAGAGTGCCAGGTCTAGTCTGTAGTGTAGTGTAGCCGTGTGCTGCAGCGTTCTACATGGAAACACAGCATATTCAAACTCCTGGGTAATCCTGAGAGCAGCGAGACATATCCAGACACATGTACTCTTTGTCCAAAAGTGCACTGTAGTCTTGTAAAAGGTACTTACTAGTCAAAAACCTGCATCCACAGAAGATCAGTGAACGCCCTATAGTAAAACAGCTGCACTACGTTGGATTTTTATTTTTTACACAAAACAGTGGTGATACAAGTCCCACGGGACGCGATTTTGAAAACATTTGGAACAATATAAATTATGTTGTTTCAAACTAAATTAATAAACAAATAAGGGTGGGAATTAATACGATTTTACCCATATCATGGCTCTATTTGTGTGCATGTAGTTTAATATTTCAACAAGGCTAAGAAATGTGGCTTCTTTGACAGAAGGTGTACTCTGAATAAATTTCCTTTTGCAATTGTAAAAATTAATAATTTTGAACAGAATTTGAAGCTTTAAAGTTAATTACAGGAGGAGAAGCAGGACACACAGATTTAGATTTAGACACAGATGAACTTAGTAGCCAGCACAGGAGGGCTTTAAGCCTCGTGCACACCAAACGCAATGCATCGCTCGAGTTGACGGTGGAAAACTCACCTCACCGGCCTAATGACCTCCTACCCCAGGTTGTGGGGAAATCTCTGTCCAAACACAACTCATACAGTCTATAAACATCATTTCATATTTTTAGGCCTATTTCATATAATTTCAATAATACATGAGTGGTTTGGAGTGTCCATTACCTGTCTGTCTAGTGATCATGTCATGTTAATGCGGTTTAAAACATGTTTGTAATCCGTTCTTTATTGTGTCTGCATCCATGTTTTCATAAGTTTATTGAAGCGTATAATTCCTCTGATCCGAATGCCTGGGCTCAGGAAAGGTTTTTCAAACCAGAGCTGCAGCGTTGTCATAAAGACGGGGTTTCTGTTTCACGTTTGTCTTTATGATGTAGTAGAGGTGATGTTCTGCTGCTCTTAATTCAGATAGATGATCTTCCGAGTCTTTTTGCCCAAATGTGTGTGTTGGACTCCACTTTCTCTTCTCACCAATGCTGCATTCACCCAGGGCAGTTGACAGACTTTGCGGGGCCCAGGTCAAGAGCATTTCACATGGGTCCCCCCAACATTAGGCTACTGAGCCTCAGGCTGTGTCTTACTTCTTAATCATATAGAAAAAGGGATAAATAAAAAGTCCCAAGATTACTTTACAATGTGACGAGAGATCTCATGGCCCACCCCTGCAAAACACCGTATTTAGGACTGTATAATTACTATATCAACTTATCATTCATTAAATGCCAGACATTTTGGGCTCAATATCTATTGTTTGTGCATTTATTTGCATTTTTCATGATTCTACGTACGTTATGTTTTATCATAATATGTGATACATAATGTGTGACAATGAACATGTCGTGGGGCGGCACGGTAGTATAGTGGTTAGCGCTCACAGCTAGAAGGTCCGGGTTCAATTCCACCAGGGACGGGGCCTTTCTGTGTGGAGTTCTCCCCGTGTCTGCGTAGGTTCAACGTGAGTGTGTTTGAGAGTGCGGCTAGGGGACGACGGATGGAAATTAGCCCATGGCTACAATCCGGTGTGGCTTGTTTACATGCATGAGACCCATGTATGTTCATTAACATGCACCGTCCCGACCAAATAAACCAATAAATAGTAAATGATAAGATTCAAGTGCTTTTCAAACAGAGCTTTACGATAATCTTTAAGCTTTAGAGTTAGTTTCTGTGTCATCTCAATATCATCGTTTATTGCAACGTTATCTCGAACATGCATTTTCGAATGCATTTTCCACATCAACATTCAGGAATAAAGTTAGTCTCTGATTGTCCTTGCAGACAATGTTTTGCAGGAACAGAAAGTCAAATTCGAGCCTTCGCTCTTGGTGGGGGGTGGGGGGTTCCTGCGTCTTATCAACGGAGACGTGCTCTAATTAGACTCTTCACTGGCTGTTAGCGCTAACAAAGCAAGTCTTGCATCTGTCGAGACGCTTAATTTTAAGTAATGTGTTTGGGTTGTTGTTTTTTTTGCCAGTCCAATCAAAGGCTTTCACACACGATCACAGGCTTCTCGACTGTTTAACAGTCGCCCCTTTGCTGTAATCAAAAGTGCTGTCTGTCGCCGAGATGAAGTCGGGTCCAAAGCCGCGTTTGTTCGCTCGCCGCTGCCAATTAACACGCCTTCATCTGATTCACCCGTTAAATCGTGTTAAGTGATAAATGCTGCTGTGGCTCTCAGAACCCCCCCCCCCCCCCCCCCCACCACCACCACCACACTCCCTTCTGAGGTTTTTGTGTGCTCGTGCTGACAGTCTTTGAAATCAGGCCGCTGTCTTTCTTTCTTCTCTTGTAGCTGTTGCTGAAGGCCCGCTGCTTTGACTGGCACTGACGAGCGGCTTAGGGAAAAACAGCATCGACACGCAAAAGGTCAGTCAGCGCTGATTGATACAGGAGCTAATCATCAAAGGAGTGGAGCCTTCAGAGAGAGGAACACTATTGGCGGTGCGCGACTGGCAGATCTGGGGAGTCAGCGTGTGAGCGATGCTATCCGCGCACTGAAGGTTAGCGGTGAAGGCGCGGGGGATTCGGATTGCCACGCTGTCACTTTTGGCGAGGGAAGTTACGCAAAAGGAGGGCGAGGTTCAGGGCCAAACTGAGAGCGCATATTTCGATTTTTACTCAAATGTTAAAATAGAAACCTAAAGCAGACTGAGCCCTGCACTCCGGGAGTTGCCGGGTCCTGTGACCGTGAAACCAGTTTAGAAATAAACACTCTCCCCCCGACCTCACAGCTCCTGGCCCCGATCAAGTCCAAATCGCTTTTTAGTACTTGTAAACTTGTAAACATTCACCGTTTCTAAAAATTAAAAATGCTTTAAGATTGTTTTGCACTAAAACAAATAGGCCTACATTGAATAATACAAAACTTGACTTCTTTATTATGACCATAATCATCATAATTATTTTACTATACATTAATAGGCCACACGCTAGGCTAGGTTTCCTGTTCTCAAAAGTTATGCTGCTGTTTAATTATTTGTCAGATGTTTTGATGAACAGAGAATGAACCGTGTTTACAAAATGACTCTTCAGTGAGTCAACAGTGAGAAACTATATGTAAAACCAATGAAAAGGCAGGACACCCTTTGCGCCCGCCTGACGTAGCCCTCAGACTCCAGTGCATGCGTTGTCACTGGCTGTGGCAGAAAAACACTGATACAGAAATGATCACTCTCACAGGTGTGTGAATGTGCAGGAGTTTTACATCTGTCAGTGAGAAACATTATGTTCACACACACTTCATAAAAAGACACATTTGCATTTTTCTCTCACTGTCAGACATTAAACCAGAATTTTTTTAGGACAATTTGAATTTTTCAAATTATTTCTATTTGTCAAAATCCAGGAGAATAGAGTGCCAGTATAACTCTATGGGAGAAATGTCCAAAAAGAAAACGTCCATATTCTTTTTCCCTGATCATTATTTGACAGTGATTGGAGTCAAAAACCTGCCACATTATTCTTATGGCTGAATCTCCTTTCTACTGACCAACCTCACGCATACGTTTTTGAATTTTGTCTCCACTTTTGGACGCCTTTTATGAGTCAATTAATCCTTAACATCCGCTCTCTTAGCAGCAAGGGGCCAAGATTTTAACTTATTTTTAAAAGACCTTAGTGTATCGACATTGCGTATGTGAGAGGGGACCTACTACTCCAGTTTAATCTACTCCAATCAACATAACTCTAAAACTCTCTTCTCTCTATTCTCCAATATCACAAAACCCCCTGACTCTCCCCCCCCCCCCCCCACCACATGCAGGCCACTGACTTCTGTAACTCACTCATGTCCTTCTTTGACTCCAAGATCTCCAATATCCATCAACACCTGATCACATGTGGAGCTGCAGTTTCTGGAGTAAACTCCCCAGCCCCCCACTCATCCCTTACAACTACATTCTCCAGCTTCATCCTCCCCTCCGTCCAAGCCATTTCCGATTTCATCCTCAAATCCAAACCCTCATCCTGTCCGCTTGACCCCCTCCCTACAGCTTTTGTTAAATCATGCCTTACTTCAATTGCTCCCTTTATCATCCACTCATCTCTTATCTCTGGTACTGTCCCTGTCTCCCTCAAATCCGCCACAGTCACACCAATCCTGAAAAAGCCCGGTTTGGATCCCACCAACTTTGACCACCTCCGTCCCATTTCAAACCTTCCCTTTGTCTCAAATACTCGAAAAATCTGTCGCCGCTCAACTCCATAACCATCTTATCACAAACAATATCTACGAGAAGTTTCAATCTGGCTTCCGTCCCCTTCACAGCACTGAAACAGCGCTTCTCAAAATCACTAATGACCTCCTCATAGCTTCTAACTCCGGTTTGCTCTCCATCTTTATCCTCCTTTTGACACCATTTCTCACTCCACTCTCCTTGACAGACTCTCTTCCATTGGCATAACCCACACCCCCTTGCTTGGTTCACTTCCTATCTCTGCTCAAACTCAAATCCCACAGGTCCTACACTTTCCCTGTAGATAATGTAGATAATGACATTCTCCCACTCGGTAACATCCTTCGTAAGCGGATAACACCCACCTCTACCTCTCTACCAAACCCTCTTCATCTCTTCCTCCATCCTCCCTTGTCGTCTGTCTACAAGAAATTCATTCTTGGTTCTCTTCCAACTTCCTCAAACTGAACAGCTCTAAAACAGAAGTCCTTCCCGTAGGCGCCCCCTCCACTCTCGAAATCTAACAGTTTTCCTATTCCCATCAACAACTCATCTGTCCTTCCCTCCCCTCAGGTTAAGAGTCTGGTTGTCATCCTCGATAGTACACTCTCCTTCCAGTCTCACATCAATAGCATCTCCCGGTTTGCATATTTCCACCTACGTAACATCTCTTGTCTCCGCCTCTCTCTTTCCCCCCACACCACCGCCATCCTCGTCCACAGCCGTGTTACCTCCCGCGTTGATTACTGCGACTCACTTCTGTTCGGTCTTCCCAACAAATCCCTCCAGAAACTGCAGCTCCTTCAAAACGATGCAGCACGAATCATCACACGGACCCCTGCCTCTCACCACATCACCCCCGTCCTACAACAACTCCACTGGCTTCCCATAAAACAAAGAATCAACTTCAAAATACCCCTCATCACATTCAAAGCACTTCAGAACCTGGTCCCTCCGTACATATCTGACCTCCTCCATATCGCAACTCCTGCCCCGCGCACTCCGCTCCTCCGCCACTCTCGAACTCTCCGTCCCACCGGCCAAACTCGTCACCATGGGCCACTGAGCATTCAGCTCTGGAACTCTCTCCCCTCCGACCTCCATAAACATAGACTTCCTGCCACTCTTCAAATCCAGACTCAAAACTCACCTGTTCAGACAGTCCTACAACACCTAGTTACACGTTTTATTCTGTTCCTCGTGTTGTTAATGTCCATTGTACAGTGTCCTTGGGTGTTCTGAAAGGCGCTTTGAAATCAAATGTATTAATATTATTATTATAAGAGAGGACTTTAAACTTTGTGACCGTTTTTGTTTCATGTGAATTGGCCCAGGACTTACAGAGAAATTAGCGATAAATTAAGACTACAAATCTGCATAAAGATAGTTACCAGCTGCCGCTTTAATCTTAAATAGGCTGATTAGAATGTTGTGATATTCCGTGAATGCAACTGATAAAACTAATCCGTACTCTGTTCTGTGGTCAGCTGATAATGCACAATAACAACATTAGTTGTGAGTTCCATCCATTTTCCTCCACTTGTCCGTTGCCGGGTCGTGGGGGCAGCTCTTGGAACCGCCTAAATCACATTGCACTGGCCCATATGGCTCCCCCTGCAGGTGATGGATCCACAGGAGGACGCCCTCATGGTTCTAACCGGGCCTGTTGGTCTCTCATAAGGGGCTTCTGAAACGCTCTTTGTCTGACCCGTCACCTAGGACCTTTTTGCCATGGGAGACCCTACCAGGGGCACCAAGCCCCCGACAACGGAGCTCCAGGATCATTCAGGCTCAAACCCCTCCACCACGTTAAGGTGGCGGTTCCAGGAGTTATGAGTTAACATGTGAAAATGTTCCCATAGTTTCACCCGACGAATCTTTAAAGCTCTTTGTCGTCTTTATGTTGTAAAAGCAGCTCACAGAGGTAGAAGGCCTGGAGAGTCTTGGAATAGGTCAGCTCCGTCTGAAGGCAGCTTTGCTGACGTCTTGAAGACATTGTGCGTAAAGGTCTACAGTTAACTGGCCAGCATCCCTGGAGGCTTACAGAGGGATTAAGTTATACTGTAGTGTCCCCTTTAGGGAAATCTCCCACATTAAACCCATCCATCAGACAGTGCCACTGGGGACGACCTGCTGGAGGAGTGGGCTCTAAAGAGATCGTTATCAACAATCCATTCAGGCTCATGTCGTTTAAGTGACTTCCTATTACAAAAAGTGTATTTAAGGCATCCACGCAAACGACTTTTCAGGAAATAAATAGGAGAGTGAAAAATGAGAGCTAACCCTCATACCCAGGAAACACCTACACAGGCAGGCCATTTAAGATAAGGCAGAACTATTGCGGATCCATTATTTCTACACCAAGAAGCTTTCTGGTGTCATATAAGCCTTAATAACTAAAATCCTGAAACATCGAGCACGGATTATTTATTGGAGAAAAAGTGTCCCCCTTTGTTAGCTTTACACCGGGACCATAATGGAACCATTTTAATGCACGCTGGCGTTTTCATTATACCCGAGCTCCACAATTTCACCGCGTTTAGCTAGATTAATGTCGCATAGGGCTCTCGAGCACGCGATTTTTCTTAATAGGGAGCAGCAGCCATACGAAATCAAGTACTGTATTTATCAGAGTAAGGCGAACGCCAGGACCTCTGCCTCTTCAGACCGGCGAATCCATTATTCCGCCGCACTTTCCCCCAAACTACGGCTAAATATGGGAGATCATTTTTCTTGCTGGAGAAATGTCATGGGAGCGTCGGCTTTTTCCAGTTCCCTGCCACTCCCGCTTTAATTATACTTCTGTAATTACCGGGACGGGTAATTTCGGGGGTGGGGGGGGCTTGCAGGAGAAGGTTGCGCAGTGACTGTGTGTTCCAAAGTGCGTCCTCCGAGTATTCCACGTACGGAATGGGTTGTCGTCGTCGTTTTTTTTTTTAATCCATGGTAGCAATCAAGCGGAGAGTCCCAGCGAAACGGTGTTTAAGGTGAAGACGAATTGGAGTCACTTAGTTCAATTATGCAGCTGTGTTTTTCTCCATGTTCAATCTATACGAATCAATACAGATGCAGGTGTTTGGACGAGCGGGCTAGGAATCCACTGGGCCTGTTTTTTTAGGGACGTCCTGCAACGCTTTCTAAATGCAAATATGTCAAAATACAAAAGAGGGAGGCCATGCTAAATGTACTGGAGGGGGAACCGAGTTGGACATTTCATTTGGTGGCGTGTGAGTGGGTGAGCTTTCATCATTCAAATCTAATGAATGGATAGAGCAAGGTTTAAAGTTTTGCTGATATATTTTACAAACAATCTTCAGAGGGGATTTTGGATCTTGTTTTGTTTTTTAATACACTTTTTATGTGTGGAAAAAAAAAAAATCTGTAAAACTGTGTCATTTGGCTTGTGTTTTCTGGGTTCACAGCTCAATAAATCAGGCAGGGAATTAGAAACTGAAAAATCCCTTTGTAAAAAGCTTCAAAATCTTTTTGCATCCCAGATTGGAGCGCTTGGAGTCTGTCGGAGCTACTAAAGTTGAGATTGTGTCGCAAGAGTGCAATGAAAACCTTTGGAAAAGAACAGGTCCTATAGTTTAGTAAGGTCTGCACATGCGCGTGTACAGTGAGAACCAGATGCTTACATACACTTCATAAAAAGACACATTACTCTACCTCAGGGGTGGCCAACTAGTCAGAGACCAAGAGCCGAAATGTTCAACCCTGATCCTGTGAAGAGCCACAAAGGCACCGATCATTCGTGAGATCCAGGGACGGTAGTTTAATGTGGCCGTTATATTTAATCACAATAAACTATAACTTTATGCCTGGCCTTTCTCTTTTCTGTTCAATAATTGTATTAGATTTTATGGTTTTACTCCTGACCAAGATTGACTGTTGTTTAACCTACATCCCGCTTTGAGGGAAGCTGCTGCACAGGCACCTTTTACACGCCGCCTCGAAAAGGAAAGATATATAGACTCTCATTCATGTGTGTAGAGATGGGAACAATGGTAGGACTATGGTTGGATTTTTGATCAAGATTCTAAAAGACTTTTACAGTTTATGGGAAAGATATACCAATGCTTGTGCAAAGAGTCGCATTGTATTAAACATATCCAATCATGCAAAGATTGTGCTTCCAAGAGACCTTGGAAGCACAAGTCCAGTTCATCCTTGAGGGAATTTCAAGACACTTGAAAGTCCAGGTTCATTGGTTAAAACAAGGACCAATCATCATACAGATCAGAAAGAGGGCGGGTTCTGTGTCCCAGAGATAAACGTGCTGTGTCTGAAATATGAATATACCCAAGAACAAATGCAAAAGACCTGGTGAAGCTGCTGAACCTGGTAAGAGTTTGTCATTATCCAGAGTGAAACAAGTCCTGTACCGACATGGGCTGAGAGGGAACTCTGGCAGAAGAGAAAAAAGACAGATTGGAGTTTGCAAATAAAAAAAGGATAAAGACTTTTGTTGAACCATATCCTGTGGTCTGATGGGGGGAATGTAATGACCATCGTCAAACATCGTTTGGAGGAAAAAGGGTGAATCTTGCAAGCCTGAGAAAACCATCCCAACTGTGAAATAAAAGGGTGGCAGCATCATGCTGTGGGGTTGTTTTGCTGCGGGAGAGACTGGTGCTCTTCACAAAATATTTGACATCATGAAGAAAGAACACTATGTGGAAATATTGGAGTAACATCTCAAGACATCAGCCTGGAAGTTAAAGCTTGGGTGCAGATGGGTCTTCCAATGACCCAAAGCCAAACTGGTTACAAAGTGACTTAAGGATAACAAAGTCAATGTTTTTAAGTGGTCATCACAAAGTCCTGATCTCAATCCAGTTGAACATGTATGGGTAGAGCTGAAAAGGCATAGGCACACAAGGTGGCTTACCAATGTCTCTTAGTTACAGCAGTTCTGTTTGGAGGAATGGACCAACACTCCTGCAAACTATTGTGAGAAGCTTGTGGAAGGAAATCCAAAACGTTTAACCCAAGTTATACAGTTCAAAGGCTATGCTACCAAATATTAATAAAATGTATGTAAACCTTTGGCTTAGTAAAAACATAAAACCGTGTCGAAAATTCTATCTCTCATTCTTTTGGCATTTAGCAAATAGAAATAGTTTTGACCTAAAAAAATAAAAGTTAATTCTGGTTTCATGTCATATGGTGAGAAAAAAATGAAAATGTGTCTTTTTATAAAGTCTATGTGTCATGATTCTGTTTAGTTAGTCATTGTTTACGTTCTGATTCACTCCCTGCTCCTTGGTTTTGCCCGTTCCTGTTCATGTTTTCCTGCCTGCCCAGTTTTCCTGCTCTCCACAGCTGCTCCCCATTCCCTCGTCAAGTCGGGGGAGGTTATTTAACTCCCTCAGTTCAGTCAGTCTCTTGCTAGATTGCCAACCTGCGAAGAGAGACTTTCAAGCTCAGTTAAAGTATTGAGAGATTCTGATTCTGTTAAGTGATCTGTTTTCCTTTCCTGTCCTAAAAGAAACTATAAACAATAAACAAGTCCTGTTGGGGAAATCTTGGTTATACTTCTTTGTTTTGTTTGGTGCCCGTTTATTCAGGCTTGTTCAGATATTTCAGTTTCCTTTTACTCCATCCTGTGTTGCATTTGAGTCCTTCCATATCGGTGATAGTACAATCTAGCCACATTATGGACTCAGCATCACAGAAGGAGAGCCCAATGGAGCGGCTAGACAGACTAGAAAAGTGTATGGAGCGACATCAGGCTCAGTTAGCATCTGCTACTTCTGATGTTCGTCAGTCAGTGTCAGCTAATGATCAAGCCATTGCTACTCTGTCCGCTCAGATCCAACAGCTGGCAGGTACTCTCACTCAGTTAGTCACTGCTGTTGCTCCCAATCCTGCACCAGCACCGCCCCCTGCTGATCTTGTTCCTCCATTCCCTGTTTCTGAACCCCGAGTGGGTACTCCAGAGCGCTATGGTGGTGACCCTGAAGGATGCAATCCTTTTCTGACAAACTGCTCCATACTCTTTGCCCTACAACCACATACTTTTTCCACCGAGAGGGCCAAAGTGGCTTTTGCCATTAATCATCTTACCGAAAGGGCTCGGTTGTGGGGAACTGCTGAGTGGGAGCGACAAACACCTGCCTGTGCCTCCTTCCAGGCCTTTGCGGATGAACTTCGTAAAGTTTTCGGTGAACCCTCTTCTGGTCCAGATGCAGCGGGAGGTCTACTAGGGATTCGACAAGGGGCCCGCACTGTTTCTGATTATTCTATTGAATTCCGGACCTGGGCCCTTCAGAGCCAGTGGAATACTGCTGCCCAAACTGATGCCTATCTCCTGGGTCTGAACGACTACATCAAGGATGAGCTGGTTTCACATGACCTTCCCTCATCTCTTGATAAATTGATAGAGCTTGCCACCAAGTTGGATCGCCGTATTCAGGCCCGGCGGAAAGAAAGAAGGCACACATTTCCTGAGCAACGTCCTGTTCCACGACCACGTCGTCCGGTCGATGTGGTAAACCACTTCCCGGCTCCTCACGACGGTGGTCCAGAGCCTATGCAGGTGGGCCGAACCAGCCTTTCGCCTGAGGAGAAAGAACGTCGTCGTCAGGGAAATCTCTGCCTTTATTGCGGAAAGCCCGGCCATTATGCTTTCAGATGTTCGGTAAAAGGGCAGGCTCATCAGTAGAAGGGGGAGTACTGATGAGTCTATCCACCACATCATCCCCTGTCAAACGACCCCACTTCCAGGCTCGTCTGTTGCTCAAAAGTGGTATTCACACATTGGCTACTTTAATAGACTCTGGATCTGATGTTTGCCTCTTGGATGAAGATCTGGCCCGGAAACTAGAGATCAAATGTGTTCCTCTTTTTGTATCTGTTCCTGCTAATGCTCTTGACGGCAGACTCCTGGGTACTATCACACATCGCACTGTTCCTGTTCATCTGATACTGGCTGGCAGTCACCACGAGACTGTCCAGTTTCACATCCTGAAAACTCCACAACATCCTGTTATTCTGGGTTTCCCTTGGCTTCTCCGACATAACCCACATATCGACTGGTCTACATGTTCCATTATCAGTTGGAGTCCGTACTGTCACCAGGTCTGCCTGAAGGGAGCTATAACAGCTCTGCCACACAATGACACCTCTGGCCCTCCGTCTGACCTACAAGGGGTGCCGGAGGAGTATCATGACCTCCAAGAGGTGTTCAGTAAGACTAGGGCTACCTCACTTCCTCCACATCGCTCATACGATTGTAGTATTGATCTGCTACCGGGAACATCACCTCCTCGTGGTCGCATTTACTCGCTGTCTGGACCTGAAAGGGAAGCGATGGAGAAGTATGTCAACGAGTCTCTGGCTGCAGGCTTAATCAGGCCCTCCTCCTCTCCCGCCGGGGCCGGCTTCTTCTTTGTTGAGAAGAAGGATAAGACGCTCAGGCCGTGCATCGATTACAGAGGGCTTAACAACATCACCATCAAGAACCGCTATCCTCTTCCGCTCATCTCATCAGCATTTGAACTCCTGCAGGATGCCGTAATTTTTACTAGGCTCGACTTGCGCAATGCTTACCATTTGGTCCGTATTCGGGAGGGAGATGAGTGGAAGACCGCTTTTAACACTCCGACGGGACACTACGAGTATCTGGTTATGCCATTCGGTCTCACCAATGCTCCCGCAGTTTTCCAGGCCCTGGTTAATGATGTTCTCCGTGACATGTTAAACCAGTATGTTTTTGTTTACATCGACGACATCCTGATTTTCTCAAGGTCCAGGGAAGAACACGTTCATCACGTCCAGTCCGTCCTGCAACGCCTGCTTGCAAACTCACTCTTTGTCAAGGCAGAAAAGTGTGAGTTTCATACCCCATCTGTTGCTTTCCTGGGTTATGTCATTGGTCAGGGAAGCATTTCCATGGACCCCTCCAAGGTGGAAGCGGTTGCTTCCTGGCCTGTTCCTGAGTCCCGTAGGATGTTACAGCGCTTCCTAGGGTTCGCAAACTTTTACCGAAAGTTCATCCGGGGTTACAGTTCGGTTGCTGCTACACTTACAGCGCTTACCTCCTCCAAAGTACCCTACGAGTGGTCTTCAGAGGCGGAGGAAGCCTTTAAGTCACTAAAGAAACGTTTCAGCTCTGCCCCCATTCTCAGAGTTCCAGATCCTGAAAGGCAGTTTGTGGTGGAAGTCGACGCTTCCGAGGTGGGAGTGGGGGCAGTTTTGTCTCAACGAGCACTTGATGATCGGAGGCTTCACCCCTGCGCCTTCTACTCTCGGCGTTTAACATCGGCAGAGAGGAACTATGACATCGGTAATCGGGAACTATTGGCAGTTAAATTGGCTTTGGAGGAGTGGAGACACTGGCTCGAAGGCAGCAAGGAGCCATTTCTGGTTTGGACAGATCACAAGAATCTGGAATATCTTCAATCTGCAAAACGCCTCAACTCTAGGCAGGCCCGGTGGGCTCTGTTTCTGACTAGGTTCAATTTCACTCTGTCCTATCGACCTGGTTCTCGTAACACTAAGCCTGATTCACTGTCCCGCCAGTTCTCCACCTCTGAAGACTCCACTGCAGAGCCTGAGACAATCCTGTCCAACTCCCACATGGTTGCCATCCTCACATGGGAGGTGGAGGAACGTGTCAAGGCTGCACTGGAGGACAGTCCTGGACCCAGCACGTGCCCTGACAACCTGCTCTTTGTGCCACAGCATCTCCGGTCTGATGTTCTGCAATGGGCCCATAGTTCTAAACTCGCATGTCACCCTGGTATCCAGCGTACTAAGGAGTTCCTGCAGCAAAGGTTTTGGTGGGCCTCCCTGGCTGAAGACACCAGAGATTTTGTTAATGCCTGTCCTGTGTGCAATCAGTCTAAACCTACACACCAAGCACCTGCCGGACATCTTCATCCTCTACCTGTTCCTCATCGGCCTTGGTCCCATATTTCCCTTGACTTTGTTACCGGCTTACCTGCTTCTGATGGACACACTACCATCCTGACGGTCGTAGATAGATTTAGTAAGATGGCTCATTTCATTCCTCTTCCTAAACTGCCATCAGCCAAGGAGACCGCCCAACTTATGTTGCAAAATGTGTTTCGTCTGCACGGACAACCTACTGATATTGTCTCGGATCGGGGCCCCCAATTTACCTCAATTTTCTGGCGGGAGTTCTGTTTGCTTCTAGGAGCCACTGTCAGCTTGTCATCCGGATACCATCCTCAGTCTAATGGCCAAACCGAAAGAATTAACCAACAGATGGAAACCATTTTGCGTTGTATGGCTTCGAGAGAGCCGTCGTCCTGGTCCCGACAACTACTGTGGGTCGAGTACTCTCATAACACTCTGCAAAGTTCTGCCACCGGCCTTTCTCCATTTCAATGTGCTTATGGGTATCAGCCACCCTTATTTCATTCCCAGGAGAAAGAAGTATCTTGTCCATCTGTTCAGGCCTTCATCAAACGCTGCCACAGAACCTGGAAACAGGCACGGGAAGCCCTGCTCCGTTCAGCAGGTCGTTACTCTGCTTCTGCTAATCGCCGTCGCTCAGAGGCTCCTGCATACCAAGTTGGCCAAAAGGTTTGGCTTTCCACAAAGGATCTCCCTCTTAGAGTGGTGTCCAAGAAACTCGCTCCTAAGTTTATTGGTCCTTTTGAAATTGAGAAGATGGTCAACCCTGTGGCGTTGCGCCTCAAGTTACCCAGGGCCATGCGTATCAATGCCACTTTCCATGTCTCGAAGGTTAAACCTGTCCATGAAAGTCCTCTTGCTCCAGCCCTACCACCTCCACCACCAACTCGTTTGATTGATGGAGAACCTGCATACACAGTCCGGCGCCTTCTCCGGTCCAGGCGCCGTGGCAGAGGACTCCAATACTTAGTCGACTGGGAGGGGTATGGTCCAGAGGAGCGTTGTTGGGTGCCTGCCAGATTTATCTTGGACCCTCTTCTCATTCGAGCTTTCCATGAGCAACATCCGGACCAACCTTCTGCGGCCGTCACTGCCTCTGGCCGATCTGGTTCTGGGGCGCCTTCTGTCCTTCCTCCGGTGGCCTCGGAGGAACAGCTTGGTGACAAGGGTTCTGTGGATGGATCGAGTAGTGGCTCTTCTATCTGTTCAGAAAGTGGTTCTGAGGAATTCTAACCCTCCGCCGTGTCCCCCTCCTCCCTCCCGGTATGGTGGTTGCTTTTGGGACGGCAGGTGCCGTCCCTTGAGTGGGGGGTTCTGTCATGATTCTGTTTAGTTAGTCATTGTTTACGTTCTGATTCACTCCCTGCTCCTTGGTTTTGCCCGTTCCTGTTCATGTTTTCCTGCCTGCCCAGTTTTCCTGCTCTCCACAGCTGCTCCCCATTCCCTCGTCAAGTCGGGGGAGGTTATTTAACTCCCTCAGTTCAGTCAGTCTCTTGCTAGATTGCCAACCTGCGAAGAGAGACTTTCAAGCTCAGTTAAAGTATTGAGAGATTCTGATTCTGTTAAGTGATCTGTTTTCCGTTCCTGTCCTAAAAGAAACTATAAACAATAAACAAGTCCTGTTGGGGAAATCTTGGTTATACTTCTTTGTTTTGTTTGGTGCCCGTTTATTCAGGCTTGTTCAGATATTTCAGTTTCCTTTTACTCCATCCTGTGTTGCATTTGAGTCCTTCCATATCGGTGATACTATGTAAACATCTGTTTCCCACAAGCCTGGGAGTACCCATGCTACTGTGTGCGCTCGAATCATTTCCAACTTCACAGCAGCCTGGGGACCATGGCCAAAATGTTCGCATGGATTTGATGACCAATCAAAACGAGGAGGTGTGCTGTGATGTTCTTGTTATTTCCAGGAAATCTCTGCATCAATAGTGACAAAACGTCATAAAATAACATTTGTAAAGGGCAAGTTTCATCTTTTAATTTATTGTCTACATTAAAACTAAGTTGTCAAGGGAGACAATTAAAATGTCAATGTTGACCACAACATGGTCTGTGCATCTCACCTTAATTCATTTTAAGGACATCAAATGCCTTCATTTTCTCCCCTCATTCAATGACTTTCCATGCTTTTTAACCTCGCGTGGTCCTTCAATTTTGCACCCTTTACAGACCCTAATGTCAAAAAATGTACACTTCAAAAAGGAGCCTGAAAATCACCACACATTCATATTTTTTTCTGCTTCATTTTACAAAAATCCATTAGTGGCTTTTGGGCCATTTGGATGGGCTGCGGCTCCAGTGGCTTTCGGGTCAAAATGGCCCGAGGACACCACGAGGGTTAACGTCCAGAAACCCTGGCAACAGAATCTAAATGAGTGGCAAGTCTTGATCCCTGTTGGATGTTTCCACTCAGAACTTTGAACGTTCTGATTGGAATAAAAAAATTATACTACACCGACACTTTACCTTTTCCCAACCAATCCCAAAGACAAGTCCGTCAGCCAATGAGCAGCATTTTCATATTAATCAAACCTGTCTTTTCTGGCAGCGACTCCCATTCTCACGCTCAAAGCCACTTCAATCTTCTCAGCCTCAGCCTCATCACATCTGCCTCCAACACGGCGATAATACACAGAGCAGCTGCCAATTGGATCTGTCAATTACACATTTGCATTTAAAAGCAGAAGACGATGTGCATCTAGTAATAAGCCTCCCTTTTTTTTTTTAAAGCCTGGCGCGCATCCAGCGACCGGGAACAGGTGGAACTATTTTTGAGAGCGTGTTTTGGAGGAGCCTTCCCCGAGTGGGCTGAGCTGATGTGTGCGTCACGCCGGGAGGTTGATGATGATGATGCAATCTTTTTCAAGCGAACGCTCCCCGTTCCCCTCAAGCATCTGTTACTAAATAGAGGTCTTATCCTGTTACGGCTGCACGCGCGTTCTAACCTTCAACTGTGGAGGCAAGTTGGACCCGCTGCTGCCAGGATACGCCGTCGGAATGGGTAATTACTACAGTCGCGCCTGTCTGCAAACCCGAATTTGAAGATCCTATATGATGCTTAACAAGGGCTGGGTACAAAGCCGGTATGGTGTCGGAAAAAAAGTTTAGGTATGGCTGGTATAAAAAAAATAAAAGTATCGAAAGCAGGTGCCAAAAAAAATAAAATTACAGTTTTGATGCTGTGGGTGATGGGACCGCATTAAAAAGGCACACCGTGTACATTTTGGCCACTAGGGGGCGCTAGACCCGTAACTGTCACGTCTATCGCCCCTAGTGGCCACAAGCGACGCAGCACTGTCGCAAAAGTCAACAAACAGTCAGAATAAATTAACTGCACAAAAGTGAACAGAAAACAATGTCTGATGTTCCCTGCACACATCAGAATATGGTTCTGAAAACTCTCCAAATCTGAGGTAGTCCTGTAAAAAATAGATTGAAATAGTAAGTGTGGTCTATAGCATTTGCAGTAACAAAAGGATAAAGACAAAAATAGATAAACAGCACAAACATACCTGAATGTGATTTATTTTTTCAGATCTTTCAGCCAGCGTTTATTCAAAACAACAACAGTCCGATAAAGCGACCGCATCACTGCTGACGCCGCACCGATCCGTCTATCGATCTCACGCTCCATCCGTCCCTCACTCGTGAACACGACCCGAGATACTTGAACTCCTCCACTTGGGGCAAGGACTCCCCACCGACCTGAAGCTTATGAAGATTATTAAGATGACTATTATACTGCATTGTTCCCTTGTCATCTTGACACTCATAATCTTTCCCCATTAAGACTCAAGAACTCTGTTTTTCATGATAATTTTTGTTCTTCAAAAGTCTCTTGAAAAGCACCTCACCACCACTCGTTTTCTAACAGTGTCTGGGATACCGTGTATGTGCTCTTCTTGTGTCCTTGTGTCAATCTGGTGGCCTAGTGCTAAGGAGATCTCTCTGCTTCACTGACCTTGAGATGGGAAGGTTCCGGACTCCTACCCCTCTGTGTACGTCAGACTTTCCCCCCTCAGCAGATGGCGCCACGTTCTCCACACACCTCAGTTTGCAAAGTGAGAGATGAAATCCTTGTTGATTTCTCTTTGCGACCGGCACAGTGGATGGCGTAGCTGGGAGTACTCGATTTGGCTCCTCCCATGGCAAGGCAAGGCAAGTTTATTTGTAGCACAATTCATACACAAGGCAATTCAAAGTGCTTCACAGTTGCATAAAATTACAAGAAAACAGATCAAATCAATCATTAAAACATCAACATAAAAATTAATCAATTACAGTAAAAGGCAAGAGTGCAGATAAAATACTTTCAGTTTTCATCTGCTCGGGTAAAAAGAGCTGTTTTCAGCCTGGATTTGAACATTGTCAGAGTTGAGGCCTGTCTCACATCCTCATGACTGTTCCAGATTTTAGCTGCATGAAACTGAAACGCAGCTTCACCGTGTTTATTATTGACTCTGGGAACCACCAGGAGACCCCTCCCTGAAGTTCTCAGGGCCCGAGATGGTTCATACGGCTCTAACATGTCAGAGATGGACTTTGGTGCTAAACCATAAAAAGACTTGTACATAAGCAGAGCTGTTTTAAATTCTATTCTCTGAGTGACAGGAAGCCAGTGCAGGGACCGGAGCACTGGACTAACATGGTCATATTTCCTGGTTCTTGTCAGGACTCGAGCAGCAGCGTTCTGGATGTTCTGCAGCTCTAACAGCTGGTTCAGAAAGGCCAGTGAGCAGCCGTTACAGTAGTCTAACCTGCTGGAGACAAATGCATGGATGAGTGTCTCCAAGTCTGGTTTTGACACTATTCCTCTGATCTTAATGTTTTTCAGATGGTAAAAAGCTGATGATGTTATTGCTTTAATGTGGCTGTTTAAGTTCAGGTCTGAGTCCATGATCACTCCTAGATTTCTAACCAGATTTTTTGGTTTTAGAGAGAGAGACTCAAGGTGACTGATAACACTTTGTCTTTGTGTCTGTGGGCCAAAAACAATGATCTCAGTTTTGTCTGAGTTTAGTTGGAGAAAGTTGTTTTGCATCCACAAACTGATCTGTTCGATGCAGTGACAGAGAGTATCTACAGGCCCATGTTCACCTGCCGTCAGTGCCATTTTGGCTTGATCACTCTTTCTTTTTTGTGACCTTCACAAACACATGATCACCATCCGTCACCATCTCGTCCTCCTGTGAAGGTCCTCCTGTCTGGCAGATAATTTGTTCTCTTTAGTTTGCTTTTTTTAAAATCAGATTCATCTTTTCTCTCAAATGCAATTTGCCAAACATACGGTTTCCCATATAGTTTTTCACAGGGTGTTAGTTATTAACCTTTCTGTTTGGAGAATGTGAAGACTCAATTGTACTAAGTCAATACATTCAGACAATTTATTCTTTTACACTTTAGCTACAGTTCTTACATCGGGACTTGCACAGACAGTTCTATCCATTCTAGAAAATGCATCCATTATCACCAACAGTATTCCTATACTTTACTTTTGTGAGTTTTTCCATATGCATTTTCTCAAATGGATATTCTGGTTTTGTAAAAACTTTTATGTTGCCCTGTGCATTGTTTTTCTGCATGTTTTTCTGCATTGACTACATTTTTTGTTGTAAATATTAAACCCATATCCATATCTATTTTAATACTTGTTTACTAGGTCTGATATCCTTCCTGTTTGAGATATGTTATTTACACATCTCTCAAAAATGTCATTCCATTTAAACAAGGGGACGTACTACTAATGTAGTCTATCTGTCTTTGGCCAATCGAGACAGCATCTTTCCTCCTGTGTGAGCGTCAGACAAGGTATTTCAGTAAGCTTATAGTCTTTAATCATTCTTTTTAATCATGGGTTACCAATTTGCCTGTAGAAGTTTTAAACCCACATAGGCAACTTATAGGCATATTGGCTATCCGTGTAAATCGTTACATTTTTCCCAGCAAATAATTTACACACTTCTATTAGTGCAACTATTTCCTCTGCTTGTGCAGATACATGTTAAGGTAATTTTTCTTAATAACTGCATATCTTACACAATTTTTCTTTTGCAGAACTATCCACAAAAATGACCTTTCCACTCATAAGGAGTGTATCATGTTATACACTAATTGAGTTTCATGTGAACACTCATTTTTAGTACTTTCCCCTGGGTTTGGCACCAGGCTACTAGGTTAAAAATGATGCTAAATTTTTCCTTATATTTCTAAATGTAAACGCAAACCAATGCTGAAGACCTAAGTCTATTGGAATCGACTAAATTGCATTGCTCAAGTCTATGACAGAAAAATATTTTTCATTTTGGATTCATAGCGTTAAGCAATGTCTGTGAATTTGAAACATTTGGACTCTCTGTTGCACAGCATTATCGTTTGCTCTTAAATTTGATACCATCCTTACAGGCTAATTAAGGTGGTGCCTTTATGATTAGAAAATAGGTGTGTTTCATGGTTATCTGAACACAGAACTATTATTCCAGCCTTTTTCAAATCTTCAATTACTGTTGCTATGCCGACTTCGGCATCATATTTAAAAGGATTTTCTTAATCCTAGGCCTATTTTGTTTTGCCTTTAATTTTTCTTGGGTCACACCTTTAATTAGTCCTACGTCAGATGGACTTTTATACTATAAATTTAATTTATCATTAATTGGATCTGGACCCGGTAAATATTTTTAACTTTAGTATTATCAGGATTCTGCTAACCATCAAATTATTTTGGGACTTTTTCTGGTCTCTCTGAGAGGTCACGTGTTAACGTACACATCAGAGAAATGACTGATGGCATTTTTCTACAGAAAGTTGACCAGTGGTTTTTGGAATTATGTGTAACTCCAGACACACTAAAGCGTCTCTCCCTAGCCACTCTGCCTCACGGTTCGCTGCAGACCACAGACACCAAACATCACACTCAGCCTTAACTGACATTCTAACCCCCGGCTCACTGAATCCGGTCCGGTTTCGGTCGTGATCCAGTCCGGTTTCCCCCCAAACTACCACTCACAGTGACACTGTGGCTCCGCCAGCTCCGGCACCAGAAGCTGCGCCAGGCACAGAAACGGCCCTCGCGAGAACAGAAGCGCACGTGAGTTTCCCTCTTGGTGCGAGGTCACGTCATAAGTCGCCCCATATATCGGTAGTTTTTGTAACAAAAGCCGTATTTTCCAGTACAACGACTCTCCCCAGTGAAGTGGATGCTTTAAACTAATGCCCCCGTGTCACTGGTAATGGAGACATGTTTACATTTACGACGTTACACGCGTGTACAGGTGATAAACGAGACCAAATAAGTAGTAAGCGGACAGATTTTATTTTGAAATACACCGGATCTTCCTCTCTCACGAGACCTGACTTCCTGTTTGGCGCGTGTTTTTCTGTCAGCTTGATCCTTTGGGGCTCCGGTATCTGGCAAAAATAGACTTCTTGCGGATTCTTTCCGTTGCCGCCGGAAGGCCTCGGTAGCAGGAGCCGGACCTCGCGGAGCAGTGTGAGTGTGAAACATTGGTTTTAATGACTTTCTAAGTTCTAAATGTACCTTCATAACATAAAAGTAACTCTCGGTTATCAAGGGTAAAAATCTGAAAGAAATATATTATGGATCACATTTTTTTTTGACTGCTTTGTTCTAGACATCGTACATGAAACAAGATCGTTGTTGTAGTTGTGCGTTGTTTCAATTAATTATATAAACAGTTCATATATTTTTTTTTGTAAGTTGTAAGTTGGTCTGTACGAATGTAGCTGCTTGAAATGTTCTGAAATGTTCTTTATTTATTTTTATTATTATTATTTTATTTATTTTATTGCACTTGGGGGTGGGCACTCATAAGCTTTTGCTTCAGTCCACTCCTTTTGAGCACTATGTGTACTGCTCAAATAAACTAAACTAAACTAAGTTGGCGGACGCCGTACCGGACCTTAACCGGATTCAGTGTGAGCCGGGGGTAAGAGTTCATTTTGGATGCTTCTAAATATCAGATTTATTCTACAGCGATTTAGTACTGCCTTTGACAGAAATATTTCTACTTAAAAAGTATATTTTAGTATCTTTTACATCGAAATTTCCTTTTGGAGCCTTTAAAGACTGTTTTTTCTTCTTCTAAGTTATATGGTAAGGCAGAGCTGTTGCCTATTGTTCTTGAATTCCTATTATTATTATTATTATATTTACTTTTTATTTCTTTTTTCTCTTCACAGTCCACATAAATGAAGACACTAAAAAAAACGTTTCTTTGCTTATAACCATATTTCTCACTTCTCTCAATGCTTTCTGAATCTCTATCTCTGTTTTTCTCTCTCACCCGTCGGTCTCTAAGTCTCACCTATCGGTTTCTCTTCTGTACTTTCAATCTACTCTTTCAGCTGCTTACAAGTATCTTCAATCTACTCTTTGAACAAATGTTTGAAAATAATTGGCCCCTGCCAATAACCCTTTTCAAAATAGGGTGACAATAAAAATGGAGACTGCAAACAGGTCGATTCTGTTTACCTTCAGCATTTCAGTCTTTAGAACAGCTTTCTCTCCCACTTAATGTTCAGGAGATCCATTTCAAATATTCCCCTCTTATCTTTTTAATAGCCTTAAAAATGCTCCTACTTTGTCCTTCTTTCCTTATTCTCTGTCATTTTCTCCACATGCATTACATGTTGCATGTATGAAACCAATCCTACAGTTAATAACTCAACATAATGAAGTCATAATAGTTAAAATCACATTTGCATCTACTGTGAGACATTCTGGACCTCAGTCACTTAGGCCCAATCCCAATTCTCTTTTCTACCCTTGCCCTCGCCCTTGCCCTCGCCCTCCCCCTATGGCTTAAAAAAGAGTGGTAAGGGAAAGGGCTTTGTTTTCAACACTACGAAATGGGACACCCCTCGCTCCGTTGCGTTATTATGACGTCATCACTTACGCGCCGCTAAAACAGTGAAGTTGCGGCTGTTCATTCATTTGTGTACTTTTCCAGTGTCGACATGCCGTCCGAAGCTCAACTTGCAGCAATTGCTTGTTTGCTTTGTTTATTTTTTCGCCTTTCAACGTCAAGGCGAAGAAATATTCGGAGACGAGGATTTCTTCGCCGACTAGCAATTATGTCCGAGAATTACGTGGTATGTATTATGGTCCTCTACGCTGATATCAAAAATATTCACTATTATTTAAAAAAAAAAAGGTTTAACTACTGTTACAATGCGTGTGTTGTAAACTTGGGATGTTAAGTATTTTCGTACCACACAACTGTAAAATAATAATATTGTTTTACAGTTGTGTGGGGTTCTCTGTAACTGGGGGGAGGGTATACCTGTGCATGAGTTGGGGGAGGATTGTACTTATATTTTTTCTGCTTTATCTGAATACTGTATATTTTGTATTTTGTATGTATCTTTGCAGAGAGGACAAACACCAAGATATTGCCAGCTGAACAACAATGTCCCAATTTTGAGACTCTGGTTCAACGTAGAGCAGGAGTTGAAGCGAGATTTTCGTCTCACTAGACGAGCAATGAACAATCTGCAGAGAGTCTTGCAAAGAGACCAGAACCATGGCTGGGGACACCAATTGGAGGTGCTGATCTATACATACTGGTTGGCTCACGGTTTTTCCTACCGCGTTGTATCCAGTGTTTTCAACGTGCCTAAAGCAACAGTTCATAGGGTGGTGCACAGGGTGGCAAATTTCATTTGCAGAAATCTGACACGAGCCATCACTTTCCCAAAACAAGATGAGCTTGAAGAAATAGGACAGGGATTTGCCAGGATCTCCGGACGTCCTGCCTTCAGCTGTGTTGCTGGTGCGATTGATGGTTCCCATATTAGAATCAAGCCCCCACAACGGTACCACATGGACTATTTAAATTACAAGGGCTTCCATTCCATCAACATGATGGCAATCTGCGATGCAAATGGTCGTTTCCTGGATATATTTGTTGCATACCCGGGCTCTGTGCATGACACAAGAGTGATGAAAAATAGCACCTTTTACAAAGCCCAAAGATATCCCCCTCCAGGATACATTCTTCTTGGGGACGGAGGTTACCCCTGTTTTGAGACCCCAATCACATTGATCACGCCATACAAGGAGCCTGTACATGAAAATGTTGAAAGACGTTTTAACTTTTATCATTCTAAGGCACGGAGCATAGTTGAAAGAGCCTTTGGAGTGATGAAGACGAGGTGGAGGTCTACACTTTTCAAAGCTCTTGAGGTGAAGGCTACATTTGTACCACTGGTTGTATCCACTTGTGCCTTCATGCATAATGTTTGCCTGGCTAATGGGGACCAGCTAGAGCCAGACAATGACATTTTAGCAGATGCATTTGACCCTCAACCTCCACAGGAACTTCTAGTCCATAATGAAACCCCTGGCAATGCTACAAGAGACAGGCTGGCTGCCATGTTGGGCAATGCACAGTGATTGTTGATAGTGTATCACAGTTGTATTTTGTGTTGCCTTGTGCTGTGCTTTATATACCATCTTGAAAAAAATGTGTGTGAAATAAAACTTTTAAAAAGATTTTAGAAAATATTTTTTTACTGGTATAAACAACACTTGAATGAACTTTGAATTCAAATAAAATTAACAGGCTGTGCAAAAATATGCAATTCTAAAATGCAGGCTGAGGTAGAATTGAAAAAAAATATAAATAAACATAGAACATTCAATGTCAAACCTTCAAGTATAACAAATGTAAAACCCTTTTAGCCAATTACATTTTCTCCACCATCTGCTGAAACAGGTCAAGGAAACGTTCGGACTTCTCCTCGCTCTGCTCATGCCTCTTCTGCTCCTTTGTAGATTCTTCTTTTAGAAAATCTACAATGGAATTAGACTTTCTTTTTCTTTTACGGGGAGAGGGAGATGCAGCAGGAGGAGGACCACATGACACAGATGCTGTGGGTTGGGACTCGTCCTGACGTGCAGTAGATGAGGATGCTGCAGAGGTGCTGGGCTCCACAATTTCCTATAAAAATATGGAACATATTATTGGTTACATCATTACCAAATACTACTGCATTTCTAATAAATTACCAGCACTATGGTTGGGTTGTCATCCCCCTGAAATGAGGCCACGACAACGGGAGGATCCACCGAAGGTCTGGAGCCCAGCACCTCATGCATGTCCTCAAAGTACTGCCAATCGGCAGCAGTTTTCTCCCCCTCCTCAGTTCCTCCGGAGCCTGTTTTCAGGAGTTTTAACTCCTGGCACACACAAAAAACAAAATAATGTCATAAACCTTTACATTAGTAGGTGTATTCATAGATTATGTAAGGGTATTGTATTTCTTACCTTATATTTTCTTTTAAGGTTTTCCCACTTTTTGGAAGCCTTATCGGGAGGAACAACTCCATCCAGCCCGTTCTCCTTTAAAAAGATCCTAAACAAATAATAAATCATGTCATGCAACTATTTTAACATTATTGTGTGTAATATATGTATAAAATGACGTACTCCCATTGCTTTTTTGCGCCATATCGGGACTTCAAAAACTGTTCCTCATTTTCAGCTCTGAAGCGTATCAGTTTCCTAGTTAGCTCAGAGGACCCTGTTGAAAAGACACACTTATTAAAGAGCTCACGATAAAACAGAAAGGAGAATGACAACGCTATAATCGTTATTAAGATTAGGCTAGTTTACATGAAAAGTTACGTTAGGCTCCGTAACAACAACAACAGTGCGATTGACATGCGTCTGACAACCTACATTCTAGCGTAATATGTACATTTCGAAATTATCCACACTCAAACTTTTTTTCTTTATAACTTATTGAGCAAAATATGCTTACATTTGTACGACTCTTGCGGCGCCATCTTTCCTTGTTGCGCGTAAACACGAAACTCCTCCTACCCCTTCGTCTGAAGTCTGCATCTGAAAAACCCTCGCTGGAAGAGCTATGTGGCCCTCACCCCTTCCCCTCACCGCAAAATAGAATTGGGACACCCCTTCGTCTCTCGTGAACGCGCAAAACCGAGGGGAAGGGCTAAGCGGAGGGCTAAGGGGGAGAATTGGGATTGGGCCTTAGTCTCAGTTTCTCTTTACTTACACCGTGAAATCTTCTCATAATCTGTATGATTAACATACTTGGCTTTGGATTTTTCCAAATTAATCATGCATGAGAAATATCTTGTTCTTGTATTCTCATGAGCAAGGCACTTTCCTAGCATGCACACATTTTTCTGAGTAAGGCATTTTTCTCTTAACTTGCTCACTTATTTTACTCTACTTTGCTACACTATTTTAAAATCAGACTCACTGTAGATTAAAATAATTATAATAGCAAGGACTTACATTGCAAGGTATAATTCCTTAATGCTCAATTTACTATGTGCGTATCAACTTTTCATTAACACTTACTCACACGTATTACAGTTACAATTAATTTTATGAGAAGCTTAGTTCACAAGCAAAACTAATTATCTCTGTTATTTTCATGGGCACACTTCTTTTTCTCCTGCCCTGTTTTTCTCTGGTTTACATGTTTCAACCATATTCAGGCAGAACATTCTTCTTTCACACACATACTTTCTGACATGTCTACTGGAGTTTTAATACTCCTGTTGTGGTTTAGTAGTATCGGACCCAAAGACAGACACAAGACAGGATCAAGGTTCACAATTTATTTTCTTCAATAGTCCAAACAAGGCGGAGGGTCTCAGGTCCTAGGAGTCCTTCCCACACAGGCACTAGGAGCACAGGAGTTCAAGGTAAGTTCACGTAGTCAAAAACAGGTAAGTCTCAGGAGCTAACTGCAAAATCACCATCTAGCTGACGGAACAATCTGGCAGAGTCTGTCTGGAGAGCCGGGTCTTTCACTGTGGCAGCTTGATTGCAGATGGCCAACAGGTAAGTAGCTCCAGCACTGACACACACACACACACACACTTGTTTCCATGCTTTTGGGGGACCATGTTTCAAATCATCACTTATGGGGACCACTCTTTCTGGCGGTTCAAGAAAAAATTGGAGTTACTTTACATGACATTGCAAGCTTATACACACCTTGAGATTTCTAAATTGATGAAATAATGTCCTGACCGTGTGCTGTGGGGACCATAAAAAAAACGAGTTAATGTCACTTATAAGGACCAGATTTGCATAAATTAGCATAATTCACACACTTTAGTATTTTACTTATGGGGACCTTTTAAATAGTATATTACTAATGACAAAGAATGCATTTATTAACCATTTTACGTTGCAAGGCTTGTGAACAGCTTATTTCTTGTGTAAAACAATGTTACTCAAAAGGTACATAGTTATTTTTGACAAATTGGAAGTACATCAAGCCTTTTATAGGTTGTTGTAATCTTAAATCTTGCCATTAGAAAAGGCTGTAACTAAAACATCTTAAATTCTCCCTTAAACTTTCTTATTCAGCAAGAACTCTGCCCCTCCCCCCAACCTCCCCTTTATGCTCCTGTCTTAACAGTGCTTCAATTTCTTATTGAGAGCTGTACTACGGTTATAAACGTAAAATTTGATGCTTTTCCAGTCACGGTTGATTAGTGCTTGTGGTTCTGCTTTCAAACATTTTTCGCAGTCACTCTTTGTAGGTACAACACGTGATGTAATGAAGCGCTTCAGGTGCTTTTCCACCGCCTTTACCTCAGTCGGCTGCCAGGGACATTTCGTTTTGTTGCCTTTAAGTGGTCACAAAGAAAGAAGTGGTTTAGAGTGCATTCAGCGTTTCCAATCCTATCTCTATTCAGACAATGTATAGACGCAAGGAGGTTAAAGCCACACTGTATATCGCAAGAGTAAACTGAACAATGGAAAAGGACCTAATGTTTGGCTATCTAATTAAAGCTTAACAACAAGAGGACTTTCGTTTCTTAGGTGGTGGCGGAATATGTCCGGTGGGAGAAAGTGCAACCTGTTCTTCTGGTTCTGTGTGAAATAATTAAAATCTTAGTTCAATATCTTTTGAAAGATCAAGAGTACCATTAAAAACTGAATACACAAATTATGTGTCAAACATTTTCCATAGAAGCTCAGCTATAGTTCTAAATATGGCCCAAAATTTAAATAAAAGTTTAGTGTAGTAATACAAACCATCAATAGCCGGAAAACTGTCTCCAACTTTGCCCCCATCTTGTTGCTTGTTGCTTGAGTCAACATTTTCTGTGAAAGTTTAGAGTACATCAGTGGACTATAACTTTTCTTATGAACCCACATTTTTAATAGTATAAATATATAAATCATCCACACAAAAAACAGCAAAGTAAAATAGTTATTTCGTTACATACCATAAGTAGCTGATGAACAGTGTCCCTCTTCTATTGCCTCATTTTCCTCAGTGAGTTCAAAGTACATCATTACAGTTTAATACAATTGCTTGTGTAGCCCAGTCTAAAAATGCAATTTTAGACTAAGCTGACTATGTGCATAAATTAAGTTGGATAACAATATAAATAATATTCAATGTGATTAAAATGCATACAAATCTACCTAAATAAATAACCCATTTCATTAATGTATAAATAGTTACAAACCTAATACTATGTTAAAAGTTCATTTTCATAAGTAATGTTGTTTTTATGATTTTGTTGGACGATGTACCTGTGGCATCCAATCGGAGATGGGTGGGCGTGGCCTGACACCGCAAGTGCGAGGAAAGTCTAGCTCTCGAGTCACTCGGCTTTTAGCAGCGAACTGAACAGTTGTAATTAAACCAGTCCAGTAAACACGTTCTATCCAGGTGGATGCAGAGTCTACAAGCTCTGGGTGGATTTGTTGTTACCAGTAAACGATGTGAGTACATGCTGTATGTATTGTATTCAGCGGCGTCGGAAGCGTTTGGAAAGTGGGGGGGACACATTTAAAAAATGGAGGGGGTCGACTTCTTAACATTAAGAACTACAGTGGGACACGGTCAGGACAATAACAGAGCAATGTTATTGCTTTAGCGGGACTACATCCAAATCGAGCGCTACTTCAAGAATACGTGAGAGACTCGATCGGCTCAGCAGCGCCTCCTCCTGGCAGCTGGGTGGACATATAGGACGGATAACCAAACACCTGTGGAGCCGCTGTTCTCCTGTCCAGTCCTGGCTTCATGACGCTTTGTGAAAAAAACTCAGTGAATGAAGCTCTTATGAGACGGCGCTCGTGTTTGCATCCACATTTAGCTTCAGCCTCACCCGTTAACTCCCGCCATCGCAAAGAAACATCTCAACGCTCGTATCTTCACATTTCCCACAAACGCAGATAAAATTTAGTCAAGGGGTAAAGGAAGCAAACATTTATCCGTCAAATGAATAATTCAGATGTTATTTGGTTAAGTTAGAGTCCAGACAGCGAGGTTTAACGGCGTATTGACCGGTTGAACACTCGTGCTAGCCCGGTGCAGTTTCCCCAAACTCACGCTACATCAGTTTCATCACTCGCTTTACAAACACGTCCAAAACTGATGTTCCTCACCTTAAAGTTACAGGTCAGGCCCTTTGTACCGATGAAGACACGCTGTCCACCTGCCGAGGACGCGAAAAGTCCTGCTCCCCCATGTGAGAATCCGTGAGAAACTCCGGAAACACGATGCACGAGTGTCCTTGTGCTCCGGTTTGGTCAAATCTGTCCGTCCGTCCAACGTTAATCCTCAGTATTCTCACTTTAGCCGTTTTTCAGCGGTTTACAGAGACACGTTTACATTTCAGCCGCTCTGAGGTGAGGAGCCGCATGAACACAGCTACGCAAAGCGGAGCGTATGCGCCGCGGAGCGACGCGATACTGGCGCGGATAATGGATAATGCCAATACATATGTTTTTAAATGTATGGAAAATAAGGCGCGGGTCATATTTAATTGTTTGGCCTCGGGGAGCCTATTGAAAAGGTCCAGTCTAAACTAGTAAATGTAAAGTCAATGAAAATTCACGTTGTGAAAGTGGGGGGGGACCAATCAACCACTTTTCAAAAGTGGGGGGGACACGTCCCCCTCACAATGAATGGTTCCGACGCCCATGATTGTATTTCATTTGTGTATGCACAGACGGAAAGTGTGGGCAGAATTTTGATGCTGACCGCGCGCGGTTTAGCATGCTAATCGCGGCTAACGCTAATGCTAGTAGTTTCTTTCTCCGTCTACATGAAGAGTGTGGACGTGTCAAATTTGTTTAAGACTAAATATAGATTTCTTGATACGCAGTGGACCAGAGATGCCCTCTTGGGACCCTACTGTGGGATTTAAAGTAGTTTTGGCTGTTCATCGTCGGATCTGCTCGGGTGAGGACTAGAGAAGCCGATCCCCGCCATTTTAAAGTTCGATGTCTCGTCTCGTCTGCCGCCTAGCCCGGTCACTACCATCTACCATCTACACGAAGGTCGTGAGTACTCCAAAAACACCAGGTGCACGTGCTATATTTTTTTTTCAGCTTGCATGGCAAGTGAAGAGGCCATTTTTTTATAGTTTGTAAGGCCACAACGATCACAAGCATCATCAGGCCTGCAACAAAACCAAAGAGAACTGAACTGAGAACTTTTGGGTAACAAGAGAAGGAAAAGGGGGTATTCAAAAAGTGATTGTACCAACCACTATTTTGTTTTATTTTTGTCAATTACATATTTTCTTTATTTACTAAATTTCTACCTTTTTGCATTTCACTTGTGTGTGTGCGTGTTGTATTTTACGAGGTTACAAACAGATATTTAAAAGGTTTATAGATTTATTATTATTTTCTTAGTCGAAGTAAGAATACATACCTGTATTTCTTCCGCTAAGTGGAGGCACCGTCATTTATAACTTAGTTAGTAGCTCTAGGAGTAATTATTTTCTTGTATCTCCTGTTTATCAGTTTTATTATTTTAAAGTAAACGTACCCAGGACACCGCCCATAGTTTACCACCCCAGTTGATTAGTTTGAAACCCTTGGTCACATGGGACAGGTGTTACACTTGCAAGCTCACGGTATACAAATGAATAAAACATACCATCCGGCTCTATATTAATCTCATCGAGGTTTTTCCCTTGGAATTGAGACATTCTTCCTTGTTCAAGAGCCATTAGCACTTTGCTGATTTTGGCCAGCTGCAATGTCTTTTCAGGGAGTCTATAAAACTCACGATGGATCCTTATATCATGTCCGAGAAAATTTGCCAGTTGGTCCATCTCCGTGTCTGTCATATTCAGTACTGTAGAGAGAGTCGCAGCATGCTTTCTCAGCTTTGTCGATGTTAGAGCTTCTGGACACTTTGCACCACACACTCTCGAAAATTCACGAAGGCAGTCTCTCAAGTGGGACATGGCTTCTGGTCTAGCAAACATATGCATGTTGTTTTTCAAAACACCACAAGTCTCTCTATGGTTGACAAGGATATCTAAGGAATTCTGAACTTTAGGAGTTAGAAGAATTGGAACAGGCCGGCCACGCTTGCCCCTGGTAATGACCCTGGTGAAGTGTCTGCAGAGTTTTTTCTCCACTTCAGAAAGAGCCCAGTCCTCATCATGAAGTGGATCTGAAGTGTCTCTGGACAAATACGCAGTCAAAGTCATGGAAGCCACTTCCCCTTCCCTGCGCCGGTTAAAGAGAATCATCTGGGCAAGACATACTTTGGCTAACTCCAGCCACGCTTTAGTAGAAGGATATTCAGACAGCGTGTTGAACCACTCATCTTGCTGTTGACCCAAGTATGCATGCAATTTTTGAACGTCATCAGTGAAAGGCATTAGTGCTGGGACATTCCATTTGGCTTCTCTGATGTTTCATAATGCTGTAGCCGAGATGAGCTCATTCCATTTGCACTGATGTACTTGTAGAAAGTCACTTGCATTTTTCACACGCTGCTGGTCATTCGAGATTAATCCTTGTGCTTTTAGGAGTCTGTTCACTTTCACTAAGGAATTTCCAAGCTTATTAGCAAGGGATGCAATCGTGAACTTGTCATTTTTACTATCATAACCACATGTATACTTCACAGCTTTCACCATCTCAATGTACTTCTTTGGATTTACACAATCTTCCAGTGTTTGCAAAGAGGTGACACTTCTAGCATTGGAAACCAACCTTCCCAGTTCTCGCATCTTCGCCCGCACATATTGTTTGTTCTTGACTGAAAGGCCACCCTTATTCAGCAAGTGCTGCCCAATTTCTGTAATTACATTGTCACTCTTTATTATATCAGTAATTGGACCCGGATTCATTACACTAATAACTTCCCACAGTTGTTTGGTCATGTTTGAAGGCACAGGCCCAGTGTAGGTGCACATGGACTGGACACGGTTTTTTCCTGGTTTGGGACGAACAGACTGTGGTTTAAGCCTACAATTACGGATGTGTCTCCAAAGTACTTTTCTTGTAAAGAGCCCTTGGCAATAAGCACAATGCATGAAATCTTCACCTTGCAGATTTTTCTGCGGTCGTTTAAATGGGACTAACTCTCCTGATCCAGATTCCATAACAGCAGCATTATGCACATAGTTTCCTCTATTGCGAATATAGTCAAGTTGATATTTCCTCTCTTTTGATCGCTTTGGAAAGCTTAGAGCACGAGCCACGTCAGATATGTTTGCATGTGAGGTTTCTAGATGCCTTCCAATTTTTGCATAAGGTTTAGAGCATAACAGACAATAATGTCTTTTGTCGTAGGTTCTGTGTCCACGCGTTTTGTTGTATGCCCTAACAACAATATCTGTAGTGTCCTGACTTGAACTGGGTTCAACTACAGCCGATGTTTTGGCTGAAAGACTTTGCATCACGTCTGAGTCACGTTGTAGAGTCACATTGAAGATGGTTTGCAGAGTAAGGTTCATCAAGATTCAGTTCATCGTAAAATCGGCGTCTAATGTTGTTTCTTGTTGAAGTAGGATCACCATCACTTT
This sequence comes from Proterorhinus semilunaris, assembly GCA_021464625.1. NCBI lineage: Eukaryota > Metazoa > Chordata > Actinopteri > Gobiiformes > Gobiidae > Proterorhinus > Proterorhinus semilunaris. The sequence continues at coordinate 31,685,337 of CM038356.1, forward strand.
CGGAACTAGATGTGGAATCTGGAACATAACTGTCTGAACTATCAGTAGAATCAAACAGCTCATCCGAGTCGAGAGGATTTGTGTTGGTCATCTGAATGAAAGAACAAACATGTAAAACACTTGGAATGCTAAAAATATAACAAAATAAAAATCAAAGATCAGAATGCAATGCAGTGAAAAAAGGATTAAACAGAAAAGACACATAACGAACTTCACTGGTCCATAAAGAGAAAACAAAAGTGTTTCATGAAAAAAAGGTACATCTTTTATTGTGACTTATGATGACACTTTTTGTCCTCCTCAGTTTTGGAACAGAATCGCCTTTCTCATATGTGGGCTGTGTAAGAATATATGAATAAAAACTAGTATTAACAATAGAACACACAGAAAAACGGCAAACTAATGAGGACCCACATACAATCCAATTACTTAATGGGAACCACCGAACTAAATACACACTAGGGCTGAAAGTGCTTTAACCTGATCCACTCTACATTGGCCTATTCCGAAAAAAGCATATCCATACTATTTCATAATTAGAAATCTTTTACAAGGTTTTAAAATACAAATTTACTCACAGATGTGCTATTGGGGCTTGGGGATGTTGTGGATGTGAAGATTTGGAAAAAAAATAATTGTGGGCAAGACTAAATGTGGTCTATTTTCAACTAATTTGATTTCCGCCTATAAAAAACAGAAGAAAAGGAGCAAAAAAATCTTATTTTTACTGTAAAGAAGCAATATCTCAACCTAAATTGTAAATAAACCCTGTCATCAACATTTTCAGCAATTTTGGTGCCTATTGAACAAAGAATTGAAGGGTTTTAGAGATGTACAATATAAAAAAGTCCAGGCGGAGACCAGCTGTGCCATTTTGGCACAATTTGGCACAAAATTTGAAATATGGAATATCTCAATGAAAATGAAAATTTGGGATACTTTTACATATTTGGTCATGAAAATGCTTTTTTTTTCTAAAAGTAAAGACACAATTTATATATTACAACACACTTTATTGCAAAAACTATATACAGTAAACACACAGGTAATCAAAAGTAAAATAAAAGTTCAACAAAACTTTTTAGACCCTCACCTTAGTATTCTTGTCAAAGCAGCCTGTGACCTGCTCTGCACTCCAGATGAACCTGGCTGTGGTGATGAAGGTGTGCTTGGCTCACCAAACTCTTGTTTCCCATCATCATCATCACTGCTGTGGAATAAATCATAATAAATCTCTATTCAGATATGTGGTACAAATTTGGCACATAAGACTACAATGTTTTGTTTTTGACACACTGTGTGGACGTTACATGATCAATTGTGTCTCATATAGTACTGAAGTGATGGAAATAAAAAAGACAAATACTAATAAATCGGTTTTACATAGCACTTTCCCAATCATGCTCCAACTATGATTCCCACTAAATAGCAATACACTTGTCTATACATATTGAATTTACACCATTGACATAAAAATATACATTTACTTTACAAAAAAAAAAACCTAAAACAGTTACCTTTCATCTGGCGGATATTCATAATTTGACCGGCTGGTTGTGGTCAAAAGGTCCGACTCGTCAGAAGAGGAGTCTTGAAGTACCATGTCTTCAAATGCCAGATCTCCAAGAACTATATCCCTTGTCTCCTGTAGAGTGTAAACACGCTTTTCCCTCTAAAAGCCATGGTGTGGTGACCAAAAGTGTAAAAATCTGCTCAAAAATACGCTAACTGCAACTTCCCCGTGCGTCATGCGCTCTGCGCGCCGAAGCTCACATGACTACGCAGCTTGACGCAGACTGATAACTCCACGGAATTTTATCCAATCAGTGAGCTCCATATATCCCCGGAAAGAGGACATTCTACAGAATCCAATGATACCACTCATTCTGTGACGGACAGAAGCCCTGGCGAATCACAGGCGAGCTTGTACAGACACTGTGTGAGCCACTCCGAGTCTCAGTTGCTGCGTTTTGCCCTGTTGTGACTGAAATACCGGGTCTTTTAGAGCCAAAATGGCGTCAAAAGGACGGTGCCATCTTACTCTTCTTCAGAGGAAAAATAGTTGGTACAATTGCGTATATGAAAACAACGAAACAGCAAAAGTAAGTCCGCAATTGCATGTTTTATTTTGATTTGCTGGTGTTTTTTGTGCAGTTTGATGCGGGCTCTGCTGAACATGTTTACTGCTGTGCAAATAAGCTTTACACCGATCGATTCAGTGAGTTGTTAGCTTTCTTTTGATATCTTCTTCGTAGTTCTGCGTTTCCTATTTTGTAAACCCAGAAGCAAAAACAATGACTTGGTCAAAACTTCAATTCTAGCCATGTGGTTGTTTTATTGCTAAGAGTTTGAGCTGTGTTACATTGATTTGAGTTTGGAGTGGATACTTTTGTTGAGGAGTTTCTGCTTGACAATTTGATGTATGATAAGTGTGTTTTGGTCGAAGCGGTAGCGAGATACGTGCGCATGTGTGTAACGCAGCGGGGCTGGTCCCCGGTACCGGGTACTCGCGAGTTTAAGACGTTAAGTGGACGATAGATGTGTCAGAATGTGCCCCCATGATGCTAATCACTTCCTTGGCACAATATAGTAATATAACAGTGGTACACAAAGCACAGTTTGACAAACACAGATATAAAACTCCTGTTTGCACTCACACACATCTAGGGCCAGGGACATGTCACATGAGGACCTTAACACACCATTCCATCCCTTCTTTATGGGGACCAACTAAAGGGACATTCACACAAGATTCAACTCAACAGCAGCAACTCCAAGTGCGTTATGGGGACATCGTGAGGGTACATTTGAAAGAAACATTTGAGTTAAAAGTCCTAGTCTGCCATGACCAAAAAAGGCCCCAAATATTATTTTTCCACTACCCCACTGAATATAGTTTAATGAATTACAAATACTAATCTGATAAAATTGTCAACAAATGTTTCTCAGAACTGACCAAGAGTCTCTGGTCTTTTGTCATGACTGATAAAAGTGATCCTACCTTTTTCGGAAAGGCTTTTTTGTCAAACGATGCAGTCATGTGGGACTCGGGCTGGTCAGAATGAACACCTGGTGGGGTCCCATCTGCAGTCACGTGGGTCATCTGTGGGAGACAGAAGGTATAAGACTTTACAAAAGAACACAACTAAAATAATCACCATCTAAAGCAGTGCTGCTCCAACACTTCAGACCAAGCGCCATGTTATGAAATACTGAAATGTACCACCAAGCCTGGATCACAATCAAATCAGGGTTTTTAAGGGTCTAAACTAGACTTCCTTTGGACTAAAGTCTGAATTTTGTCCAAGCCATGTCTACTGCAGAAAAGTCCTAGCTCCATTACTAAGGCACAGTGATCACCAATGAAAATCAATAGAACCACCTAAAGAGGCTGAAGTACCACCAGTGGTACACAAAGCAGTTTGACAAACACAGATATAAAACTCCTGTTTGCACTCACACACATCTAGGGCCAGGGACATGTCACATGAGGACCTTAACACACCATTCCATTCCTTCTTTATGGGGACCAACTAAAGGGACAGTCACACAAGATTCAACTCAACAGCAATCACTGAAAGGTCGTTTGTAGTATCAGTTTAGCAATAAGCAATTCTTTTGTGTTTTTGCTACATACTTTTTCTCTCCATGGACAGTCTCCTCCATAATTGTATGTAATTTCTTCTCCTTTTATGTCTCGTAATGTAAACAGACATAAGTGTGGCTTCCCATCAACGTCGATTCTTTTCATTCTACAATTTTGGTGGATGTGGTCATCATTAACAATACGCCCAAATGTGCCATCTTTTACCGAGGCATCAATGCTAAAAAAAAAAGGTTTAAAAAAAAAACACAAATATAGTTAATGCTGCAATGTTTTATACAATATACAGTGCTACAATCACCTAGTTTACATACACAAACCTTACCTCCTTACCAATTATTATTACATTATTTTTCAGCTAAAAGCATCGAGTTTGTTTACTTTATCATTTATATTATTGTATTATTTTTTTTGCATTGTGAATTCTTACCCCCATTTTTTCCCTCTCCACTTAAATTCGAACAGGAACACTGCACAGGATGGATGGTAGACTCTCCTCCGCCTTTCTAGTTCTGTGCAATCAATCACATCTCCTCGATACTCTACAACAAATTTTCCTTTGCCGAAAGAGCTTTTTGCAAATAGACCCCGTCCTGCAAATAAAGCAAACTTTTTATACAACTTATTTCTATAAATAATAAAAATGGACAACTGACACCCTACTGCCAACCAACATACCTTTTACCGGATCAATGAACTTGATATCCAATTTGGTTTTGTCGCACTTGTTAATGACATGATGCAAGGCATCTTTTTCTGGGCTAATTCGTCGTGCCATTAAATTACCCAAAACTGAAACACCAGAATGCATCATTATGATTACACTTGAATTACATTATAGATTAAGGCTGCATCTAACGATTATTTTTCTATCGATTAATCTATAGATTATTTTTTCGATTAATCGATTAATCTATAGATTATTTTTTCGATTAATCTATAGATTATTTTTCCTTTTACCGATTATTTTTTCATTTAAAATGAAGGGGAAAAAATTGACGTAGGCCAGTATTTTCAAATGGCATGGCTTTTATTTAACCAAATAAAATTATGGCTCAATGTGCAACTCAGTAGCCTTTAAAATGTGCAAATCAAAATATTCTGGAACACTCACTGTAAACATTTGAATAAAAGTAAAAGTATTGCTTATTTGCTTTAAAATGCGCAAAATAAAAAATAAATAACCAGCACACAACAATGATTGTATGATTAAAGTTAATTGTTCGTTTGTACATAACTGTTAATGTTGTACAAAGGTAGTTTAGTTAGTTACACAACTAACGTAACGTTATGTAGCGTTAGACACGCGCGTTTTTGACTCCTCTCAGAGCGGAACAGTGCTTTAGTTTATTACAACGCAGATACAAATAATACATTAATGTTTTTGTGTAATGATAATTACTCACGCGGCCGATTGACTGGTTGATGGCGATGGCATGAACGCTGTCGGTTGTTTTCGTTTTAAATGTTCGTTCATAGCCGTTGTGCTGCTGTGGTAGGCCATTTCCGCTCGACACAGTGTGCATAAACAACATTATTTGGCCGTTTCTGGAAATACTCCCACACTTTTGATTACTTTTGGCGTGCCTTTTTCCCCTCGCTCGCATCGCCAGCATCGCGCGCCGCCATGATGTAAACAAGCGACGCGTCGACGCACAAAAACTGCGTCGACGTATTTACGTAATCGATGACGTCGACGCGTCGTTTCAGCCTTATTATAGATATAGATTTCCTCAAGTACATAATTAACTTTTTGAATCAATTGTGCCTAGTAGTTTTTTATTTATCTACATCAAATCTGTTTAGTTATGATACAACTGTTTCTACTACATTCTTTTGAAATATCAGGACTTTTATAATGTATTATTTTCTTGTAGGATTATGTCACTAATCATTAAGAGTCAAACCTTTACACTCAACAGTTAGTCAGTACTCAAGTACTATTTTCACCAAGTACTTCAGTAAATTTTCTTTCTACTGGAGAAAATATTTCTGCCATTCGACCCACTTCTGAATGTATGTGTGAAAGAAGTAGTTTGCAATTAAGTTGTATTTGTTTAAGAATAAGTATAGCTGCTGGAAACTTATAGTACATAGAAAGGTCTTATATAATTTAGTCCCTGCACATGTGCTGAGAAAAAATATGTTCGCTAGCTCAAAGTACCATTAACACGCGTGCGTTTTTTCGTCAGAGCTAGTTGTTAATGCTAACAGTTAGTACAGTACACTAAAACCACAGCTAATCTTGCTTCAAAGAAAAACTATGCAATGTAAACCTCTGAACATTAACCAATTACCGGTTTAATTCGTTTTACATGAGCATTTAACAGATACAGCCCACTAGTTTACCAGCAAAGAGTCACCAGATTCTTTAACCTTTTAGCTAACACATTAGCCTGTTAGCAGCGATCGGCGCTAACAGGCTAGCTCTAATCACTGCTATTTGAAAGCTCCCACATAGATTATAGGTTACTTCTGGTACATAAAAAGCTCCAATTATATAATTCAGTCCCTACATGTGGACTGAGAAGACATTTGTTCGCTAGCTGAAAGCAGGTAACATTAAGCCACGTGCTGTTCAGCCACACAGATTGAACAGTCAAACTTAAATACGTCATGTTAACTTCAAATACGGAATTCTTTAACAGCAACGCTTCAATTTAAGGGGCACATTTATAATTAATTTTGTTTGTCACTTCCGCTCAAGAATTCATCATGATCATGATAAATGAATCATTATCATTAATGAGTTAATTGTCTGAATTAACCATGTTAATTCATCATGAACTCGCATGAATTCATAATGAAATAATTAATGAAGTCATGATGTTTTCATGTACCCTTTTGAAAGCGTTACCAATTTTTTTTTTTTTTATGTTTAACCCATTATTCTATACATATTTTCCTCATATTTGCTCAATTTTTCCCCCTAATTTTTGCTGATTTTTACCTACTTTTTGCCAATTTTCTTCCAATTCTTTCTGAAATAGACCCATTATTCCCTAGTTCTTTAACACCATTGTTCTTATTTTTTGCCACAATTTCCGTATTGGCATCGAAAACAAGTCGAATCTACAGAGTCTAGAACTGCATGACCATAATATTGCTACATTCCCCCCAAAACAGCTAAGCCAGGCTAACTTTCAGATATTGAGTAGACGAGGGATGTGCTGCTCTCAGGACCCACTATCAGACTGGGTAATTACAGTTACAATCCCTCGCGTCTGTAACCGATACTTGAATTTAATAGGAAAAAGCAATTCCACCCGTCAAATGTCACTCTATTCTGTACTAGATTTGTGCGAACAAGCCGATTTACAAATCCGGGCCTTGCAGTTTGTGGTGTCCGTAATTATTTTTGACTCTTTGAGCGTCTTCAGTTTTAATTATTCAAATCCAATTTATTCCCTTCACTGATTGTAAATGCCATCATTTATGTTCTACTTCCTGTCTCCAGCAATCACTCTAGAAGCACATTTGCATCGAGTGGTACAATATGGGTCGTGCTGTATGGAATATTTTAGTGAAGAGGCTTTTGTTTACAACTGGAGATGTCAATTGGAATTCTTTACCACCGTGTATTTTACATTTTAGATCCAGCGCGCACAAAACATCTGCGCTGTCAGTAAAACCACGGGCCAATGATGACGCAAAACAGCGAGTTAGCCAACTATGAAACTGTAATAATGGTAATTATACCGGTGTCGACAAGTTTCTCAAAGTGCAATACTGTAGTCAATATGTATTTACTGTATACTCTCTGATAGGGATACACGATGATGGAAATTGGACCGATAACAGATCTGCAAAAGAAATCAATGAAACCATTTCCAGCTCTGCCCAAAACATATAAACTCTCCCTGAAATATACAAGTGTATGAATGTCGATCACAAAATTAGATTTTTATCTGATCGACACTTTCTGAAAAGCTTAGGACTTTTACTATTCCATCATCTGAGGTCTGTCTTGGAGTAAATATCCCTTTTAGAGTTTTTATTTTCAATCAATCATTCCTTCTTAATTGTCTGCATAGCGTTGTTTTGCTGGAATTTTTTTTTTTTTTATTTGATAGGGAAAAATGTGAACAATTAACAAGTCACACACTACAACATTTATAGCCAAGGCTAATTTGCAATGTTTGTCCCTAGAAGGGCTTTCAAAGTGCAGAAGTGGCTCGGTGAGTGCGTGTATCCACTGCTATGACTTTTGGGTTTATTGTTAAAAAGTGAATAATCAGATTATCAGTGATGACGTCAGAAAGTCAATTATTGGCTGATAATTGACTTAGTGGCTGCCCCTCTGACCACGACCAACCACTTATTCTCTGGTTTTGCCCAATGACCTGACGACCAACCTTTCGATCAGTCCAGGACATCGAGTCTCCTCCAAATAAGAATCCAGTCTGTTCAAAACAATATGGGATGTTTTTACAAATACATTTTGATCTAAAAAATACAAATAGCAATAACTAGGCTGAACAGTGACTCAAAGTTGTATACTGAAACTGGGTACATCATTGTATAAGCTTGATGTGTTGGCCACGGCAAATGAAACCCCCACAGCTGTAAGGTTATGGATTCACTTCATCCATGGCTTTACAGCAGATTCCCTCACAACAGTCCTGTGGGTGCAAACAATCAAAGCAATGTTCAAAGCTTCTTTTCAAATTTGTATTTTGCTCCTGTTGTATAAACTCATCTTTCCTCTTTTTATGAAACAGTTTCACAAGCTCGCGGAGAAGGTAATGTGGTTCAAGGACCAAACAGAGAAGAAAATGTACTCAGAATAAAAAAATCTATCAGTTTATGGCTATGTGCTCTGATCAAGCAGATAACAGTGTGTTCTCACATGTCTTTACTTAGGTTTGTCAAGTTCCACTTTTTCGCCTCATAATAACATCTGGCCTTGGTAACGTGTTCAAGTGGTTCAGTTTAAATGTGAGAAAACATAAGCACATTTTCTGTGGTGGTTTGGAGAGTGTGGCCGATTACTGGAGCAGATGTATCGATGCTGCGTCAACGTTTCAGAGTAACGGTGGAATTCTTGACGCAAAGAGGAAGTAGCCTAATTTGAGCTGGAACAGAAAACATTGTTAAGAAGGCTCAGAAGTTTAAGTGGATCTTTAGAGGGGCAGCCACTCCTTGGAGGTGAAGCAACAGTGCCAAACTGTCTCCATTTATGGATAGTTTTTCTGGATTTATGAACAAGACTTGGAGATGGTTTTGTAACCTTTTTCAGTTTTATACAAATCATTCTTGATCGTAGTTCCTCAGACAGCTCTTTTGAGCGAGGCATGTTGCACACAGACAATGCTTCTCAACAAGAGACAATTCTTAAAGGAACAGGCCACCCTTTTTCCATACTGAGATATGTTCTTACCGGAGCTTAGACGAGTTGATATGTACCTGTCTGGTCTTTGTGCTCGTGAAAGAGCATGGTCGCTTCCAACTTCACCCCCGTTTGGAGCTATAGGAATATGCTGGGAGAGGCCAAATGCTAACAACATCTCTGGTTGTTTTGCGTGACTGAGGGCACACACAAAGACCAGACAGGTACGCATCAACTCATCTAGAACGGTTAGCGCTTGTGGTTCACAGCTAGAAGGTCCGGGTTCGATTCCCACCTGGACGGGGCCTTTCTGTGTGGAGTTTGCATGTTCTCCCCGTGTCTGCTCAGGTTTCCTCCAGGTACTCTGGTTTCCCCTACCACTAAAAACATGTAAAATAGGCCAGGATGAATGTGAGTGTGTTTGAGAGTGCGCATGGGGGATGACTGATGGAAATTAGCCCAAGGCTACAATCCGGTGTGGCTTGTTTACATGCATTATGTTCATTAACATGACCAAATAAAAGACATGAATAAAAATAAAAGTATGGAAAAACGGTGGCCTGTTCTTTTAACTAGAGTGTATTTTTCAGTGGCAAAAGGCAGCTTTAAGCCACACACAGTGATTGGACTTTAGGTTGGCTCACACCTGACTTTAAATGTCTGCATACATTTGTCTAATTAGCTCTTGGAGGAGGGGGTACTCACTTATTCCTCCCTGTCCTGTGGAATGTTTACATGTTATGGTCAATACCAAGGGTGGAACTTTCATCTCAACATTGGGGGGAGGGTTAAAATTGCATAATCATGTTATATTTCTCGGCGACAGCATACATAGGGGGTCTGGGAGGGTCCCAAACAGGGCTTTAAGTCTGAAAAGAGCAGTTTCAATTACATTATAGACTAATATTACCCAAAGGTCATAACTAATAATAATAACTAATAACAACAACAATAACAACAATAATATATTTTATTTGTATTGCGCTTTTCAGGACACTCAAAGACGCTTCACAGAAATACAGTAATAAAATCACACAATAAAAACAGCACATTAAAACTGGAGGACAATTGCTGGACCTTTTGAAAAGGTGGGGTTTGAGCTCTTCAAGGTGAAATAGCTAATATAAGGGCATAATGTTCTAGTAATATTAATTCATTTCAAAGTGCAATGCAAAGTATAGTCCAGTCAGTCCCACTGATAGAGGAGTGAAACCAGGAAATCTGGGCTCATTTCCTTAGACATACTTTCACTTGGCACCAAACCGGAGAAGAGAATGTTGCTATAGACAGACACAGGCGAGTAGAGCTCATAGTCAAGCCAATAGTGCGGACTGCAGATCAATCCTGTTTATTTCAGAGATTGTTGGCCCCTCCGTCCCCTTTCTTTAGTGCACACATCCGTCTATGCCCAATACAAATAAGATAACATGTTATTGTTTGGGTGGTATTAATTTAAGCAGACACTGTTTATTCGTTCTTGTGATTTTAATAAAGTTCAGACCACATTTCATGGCCAATTTAGGCAGAATTCAGAGAAATTCCAAACGGTGTACTCACGTTTTCCTCCCACTGTAATGTTAAAACTTAATCAGGACAGTATTCTCAGTGATTTTATCCAGCCACGTCGCAGTTAAAAAACATAAAATCAAGATTATAAAACAGAAATAAGCTTGTTTAAACGTAATCGGGCTTGATGCCACATTCTGACAACAGATACAATAGGCCTCTATGGATCAGATGTAGTCTGTTGAACTTTCTCTCTGGTTATTGTACGTATACTAAACATCCTTGGTGTTTGATGAGGGGGACTGGCGTCATCATAATTTAATTATTTCACTTTACATCAAAATACTGTATGCACTCAGAATGTTCAATTCTTTGCATTGTATTAAATTAGTTACACTTTTAGACTTGCAGACAGTCACTTTAAGATTAACTCGGACCCTTTTGAAAATAATGGTTGACCAGGTTGACGATAAATACTGTGTGTTGATTGAAACTTGATGCAGGATGTATAAATATAAGACACACGCTCGCACTCGTAGTACACAAAGACTTTTCACCATTGTTGGTTTTGGTCTATACTTAGCATTTCCAGGTTTATTAACAAAGGGTCATTGACAACAGTTCAGTCAAAGCCACAACCGTCTGCCACAGGGGAATGATGTCCATAGACAACATTTTTTGCTCTGTTTTTAAGTAGTATTCCTTTATGTAAAAGTTTAGTCGTGGGTTAGACCTAACTTGCCTTGCGTTGTTTTCGAAAGGGGCAATTCAAAAACTTGAAGTTGCTGTATGTGCTACATGTGCTCTCCATACTCTATTAAGTTTACTTTAAATCGTACATTTATGAAAAATACATTTGCATCTATTTAGCCTGTTTCTGTTGTCGTCGTTGTTTAAGACCCTGGTGTGCATATTTGAGAATCCTATTCCAAATAGCAAGAAATTAGATTTATCTACAATATGCACCTGCCACTAGATGTTGTCACAGGAAATTGTCATCCAGCTTCTTGACAACCTTTTATACGAAAGAGTTTTAAACTTTGGAGAGTGTTAGGGACCAGGCGGTGAGGCACTGAGACAAAGGCATTAAATCTCAAAAACGCCGATAAAAGAGGTTAAATTAAGGTAACTTTACAAAACCAAACTGTCCAAAGTAAACTAACTAACACAGACAAACCTCCTCAAATGAGACATAAGGCAAATTATATACAGCTTGGACCATACCAAAATATAAATAGCCAAAGACACAGGGGAGAAACAGACCCAACTAAGGGACAAACAAAGCCCCTTTAACCCCCAGTCCCCCTCTGCACTGGTCTGGTCCGGATAAGGCCGCCTCCAGCTCTCTCCAGGTCCGCCCCTCGCAGCTCCTAAAGGGACAGAATCAAGTCAGTGCCAATATTCATTAAATAGGTCTTGTTACCTGTGTGGCCTGGCCATCACCGAGAGGAATATGTAAGAATCAAAACAAAGAGATCAACCACTAACAAAGCAATGAGGCCGGGAACAGGTTGATCCTTCACGCTTGAACATTTGTGTGGTCCTGCTGCAAAACCTGCCGGAGACACCCGCATCTTCTGGATATCCATCCTGTGACCTTAAACTCAGTCGAGAACCGCGTGGCACTGCTTATCACTAATATTACCTCTGCGGATGAAGAAAATAACAGGCGCGGAGCAGAGAAAGATGAGGCGAACATGGAGAAACTACTCTCAACCGCCTCCCCCACACATAGGCAAAATGTCATGTATGCCTAGTCAAATGTCGCCTAGCCGGGGGAAGGAAGAACGATTTTTGCCTTGTCGCGCTAGCGCCGTTGGAAATGAACTGAAAAGGAGTAGGGCTGAACGATTTTGAGAAATAATCTAATTGCGATTTTTTTTCTTCAATATTGCGATTGCGATTAAATATGCGATTATTGTTGCAAGGTCCTCTTATGTATTTTTCACCTAACACAAGCAATAAATCAGCCTGTTTCATAATAAACTATATTTGAAGTGAAAGTTGCAACAAAATTGTTGCTTGACCTATTCAAAATGTGTGTGGACTGCACTTCTTAAACTGTCTGAACTTAACAGTACAGTCTATAAATAAATGCTAAATTATATAGATATTAAAAAAAAATAACTCACTGATCCAGTCAGTAACATCACCCAGACTAAAGTGCAGGGAAGTAAGAACAAACGTCTGCTTTAACTAGTTGGAAAAGTTTTAGGAAATCAAACTCCCAATTAATACAAAATAAGCTATTTAATTTATTAAATAGTACTTTATTATTTCGGCCAATTAAATCCCAGTCTGAGCTGCAACTCGTAGTTGCGTCAGATGCGCGTTATTGAAGGACACGGAGAGGCCAGATGGAGCACACGCCAAAACACAGTGGAATTAAGAGCAGCATTTTGGTTTTGGGATGTAACTTTGGACAATATGAAGAAAGAAAAGAACACTGACGCAAGGAGACGGGACATGAGGTGCCAAACACAGACACGTATCTTTGACTCGCAGCCATTTAGTGACATTTCAGCTTAAACAGCACATTTCCTCAGCAAAATAAGACATGACACGGACTCCTAGTTACCAACCCTTTTCATACTGCAGTTTAGTGTTTATATCTAGCGTCTGTACGACCTACGGAGCGGATATGCGGTAGACGCAAAGGTAAATAAAGGCACATGGCACTTCGCCTCCGCGGATACTTAATGGTCATGAAACGTCATTATGCTTTTGAGATAAGTTCTTTATCCACAACATTCCCAAACATAAGCCCCCTAAACTGAGCCACAAACGACTCTTTACTTTTTACAATCAGCACAGACTCACCTATATATGTCTGTGGAGGTAGAGGCGTAGAATCCGGAGGTGAGGGAGTTTCTGTGATCACCAGAGCGTGTAGTAGCGGCGACGGAACGGCGTGATTAGCGCTGCGGCTAACGCAATGCTAACGGAGAAAAGCAATATTCCTTTCGCGGTGGCTGCATGATAAACGCTGATATTTTCACTGTACATCCACAATCTACCGCGCACCTTAACTAGACTGAGACGTAAACAAAAGCACGCGACGGAGCGGACTTTGCTGCCATATCTCGCTGCTCCATTTACTTCCCAAATCGCGTGCCCTGCGATTACGAAATCGCGTGGTGTAATATCGCGATAAAATTGCAAATGCAATTAATCGTTCAGCCCTAAAAAGGAGCGACATCGCCTCCCGTGTGTCCGGTCCGTAAGAGAAGATCCTCTCCACAAACTGTTGTCCCTCTGAACAATGAACAAACTGTTTTGGATTTGAACATGCACCTTTATTGTTTTATTTTCTCTTACCCTTACTTTATTTATGTCAGCTCTTTAAATGTTTTTTGCACATGGATTCCAATGTGTCGGTTTTAGCGCAATAAAACTGAACTGAAAACTAACTGGGAATTGGCAGAATAGATAGCACTGTCTGAATTGTGCTCAGTTGCAACTGATTTCTCACATTCTCAAAGAGCAATGGAGGTAGAGACATCAATATTGTTGTGTACATGTCTTGTGTTCTTAACTCTTTAGTTATCCTCTACTGCTCACCCCTTAACTGTAATCCAGCTCCTACAGCGGTTATCAGCGGTTTCCCTTGGCTGATGACAAAGCCTGTTACTATCTCAGATCATGACAGACGCTGACCTGTAGAACACTAAACTGTAGAACCATGTGTACAGACTGACACATGGCACAGACTCTGGAAACAAGATCATTTTGTAATACTGTATTCACTCGTTGAATATCTGCGAGATGGACCCGAACATGGAATAAGTCTGTTCCATTTCCTTTTTCCCGGCCACACATTAAAAACGCTGTCCTCTTCAAACCCTGGTGTCAGACATGATGGAAATTATCTATTTGAGACTTTTCATCTCAGCTGTGATGGATATTTTCAGTGTAACTATTAAATCAGATTCTTATTCTGCAGTTTGAGTGTCTGCAAAGAAGCGACTTTCAGTTCCATTTATTCCCTGTTAATTACCCTAAATTCCAGATGAAAATTGTCAACATTGAAAATTTCCGGAATTTTGCAACGCTGTTCATTAGATAAACCAGTCTTTTATCAGTTTATTTACCTAAATTACTCAATGTCGCAAGGTTATTAAACTTTCCGACTTGAAAAGTGAAACACATTCAAATTTGAGGGAAAAAAAATCGCCAGGGCTCCAACTCATTTCTAGCTCTCACAAACCCTTGCATCCCTTTTCACTCTGATCCAATTTGCTTCCGTCGGTAGGGATTGGGCAGGCTTGGGCGAGAGTACTACCATCAAATGTCGGATATAATTGGAGATTGTTAAAGCTTTTATTTCACGATTGTGCCTCTCTGACTGGCTGTGTGTTCCACTCACAGTCACAGACTTTTCCTGTTTCTGTAGCTTTTAATCAAACTGCTGTTCTTGTATGCTTCTCTAAGTCTCTAAGGCTACGTTCAGACTGCAGGCTGAGGTGATCCAATTCTGTTTTTTTTTTTTGCCCCTATACGACCTGTATCTGATCTTTCCATGACAGTCTGAACAACACGGATCCAATTGTGACCGTGTGGAAGGCTTTAGCTTTCCTCATTTCCAGATAACATTAAAAAGGACCACAGGTTCGTTCATTGAGAAGAGGCAAGTCGTTCCATTCGTTTTATGCAATTTATTTTCAGAATGAGTTATATTTCAATCTTTCAGTCCTTTCGCTTTTGATTCAGTTCTTAAACCAAGGAAAACAAAGAGGTTGACAAAAGTCCACTCATTGGCAACACTGATTATCACTTTTCTTCGTTGTTTTAGCTTTTCATTCTCAGACACTCATCATTTTAGTCGGGGACACAAAGCAGCAATGGTTGTGATTTCCGCTGGTTCTAGGTGGTTGGATTCGTTTCCTAAACATACGTCAGAAAGTTAGAGTCTAATCCTACGCTGTTTACTTGGCACACGTGCAGAGCACATACCGCTTTTGGATCCATCATGTACGCGGGGACGTCGTAGCCTGGAAAAATCCAGTCACCCCTGCGTCGAATCCATTTCCCACAGCAGTAGATACGCAAGCAAACAGGAAGCGGAGTGAACCAATCAGCGAAGGGCGTCTGCTGTTGATGTGGTGTTATTAGCGGTTTTGCGTTAATATTTGCGCAGGATTATGAATAACGAAACTCACCTACTGTCGATGTGTTTTTTGGTCATTTACCGCCGACTGGAGACACGCTTTCTCTCTTTCGTGCATCGTTCGTAGATTGTTATTGAGGAACTTCCGCGTCCCGTGAGTGACGTTGCTCGCTAACAACACGTCATGGCAAATAAACCAATCTGATCGTTCTGCTGTTTGAGGAAGTAAACATGAATTGAAACACAACGCCGCGGAGCTGACGGAGACAGCACACCAATGACCTCATCATTCAGAGAAGGAAGAGAGACCGTTTTTTGGACTATGGACTTTGGCGGAGCAGAGGCAGCGATGTCTTCAATGAGAAACGTGCTGTTTGGAATTCAGCGGAGGAGGCGGAGGTGAGCAACATCATTCACACTAACTTCATTCATTATTATGGAGACAATTTCCGCCATTGGTTTCCAGGGCGACCTTTCGTCTCACATAGCAGTTTATTTCAACAGTTCAATTTGATTTTCTAAACGAATGGCTTCCGCAACATTTGAAAAGATGTCCTCGCACAGCTCAGGGACACGTTTCACTGTCCGTGGTTGAATTAAAAAACAGAGAAAGAGACACTTGTGGCTCTGGAACATGCAGCGTTTGGAACATGCTCTGGACTAAAGCTGGGCTTACACTGTGACATGTATGAACATGCCGACTGTGACTGACTCTCCTACGAGGAGAACCTCAGCCCACGGAGGTAGTAGCCTTGCGAGGCCAGAATGATACCCCTCTATAATTTTTTATAGAGAGGGATATCAGTCTGGGACCCACGCCCTCGCTGGCGGCATCAGAAAACTCAAACGAGCCCGTGCATCAGATTTGTTTATTTACGGTCTTGGTTGTTTGCGAGCAGTGTCACTCATGGGACGCAGAAGTCAAGTCCAATACCAATCTACGAACGGAGCACGAGAGAGAGAGAGCTTTTCTGTAAATCGACGGTAAATTACCACAAATATATCGACAGTAGGCGAGTTTCGTGATTCATAATCCTGTGGGAATATAAAACCGCTAATAATGGCAGACGCCCGCCCTCCTCTGATTGGTTTACGCCACTTCCTGTTTGTGTATGTACCGCTATGGAAATGTAGTTGATGCCACGGTCACCAGACTCGATCGCTGGTACAGCAGTGAGGCTGGTTTCCAGGCAACCACGGAGGTGCTTACACTGTTGACACAGACGACTGACCTGCTGTCACTGTACAGGTGACATGAACCCAGCCCTGTGGGGTGACACAAGCTGAGCTGGGTCACTCATTTATTACATTTTAATATTCTTTAGCCTACTCAAACATATTTATGCAAACATTTTATACCCAAAAGTCAGTATACATCCATCATTTCCCCGTGCAGCAGCCCCTCCTCTTACAGTGCTGAGAACAAGAAGCAGAAGCTACTTTCTGCTCACATGATTTGCTAATCAAACGTAGTTGCGGACAGAGAATACTAAACATTTTTAAGTCAATCCTTTGACCTAATCAAACTACAGACATGGCATGTTTCCGCGTAAATGCGGCTTCATAAATAGACTGTAGCTCAGTTTAATCCGAAAATGTGACGATCTCTGCAGATATTTGATCAATCAACACGTAACAAAAAGGGTTTTTATGCCGACAGTCCACCCTCTAAGCCTACTTAGGTACCACATCTGAGTAAAGTCTTTGTGAAAGATCGCAGAATTAGAAGATATCCACAGAGGTTAAGTTAAGGTTAACATTAAAAACTCGGACGGTGCCATTTTCAGTCCTAAGTTTATTGTGAGCAGCTAGTAGTTCTCGTAGTTTAGTTTCAGCTGTGACAGCTCATGCCCCCACATAGTTTACATCTTGAAAGCTCATAAAAAGTCTATTAGAGCGAAAGGTCTACAGCTGTCCCAGTGTTTAGTTTCTTGATGGTTACATGAGTGAAACACACGACTGAAGTGCAGTTTCCCATAGTTTTATTCCGGACTGACGAGAAGATTTGTCATGGTTTCCTATTGTGTCTTTGTTCCATGTCTCAATTCTACTAAAAGCTAAAAGCCAGTCAATAATCTTGCTGTAATGTAACTTTTTTCATCCCCATGATTTACAAAATGGTTGCGCCAGAACCGAAAGACTCCCCCCTGTGCGTAAGCCATGCTGCAGCGTAAAACCATTAGAGAAACTGATTTATTATGGAGAATTCAAATTACAAGTCACGCACTCATGTAACGCTAGCGCCTTGTTCTCCAACATTAGCGCCGTGCCTCAGTATTTTTGCCAATTTGCATAACGTCGTAATTAGCTCGACATAAGCTCAAGGCAACGTTCAAAAAGTCAAATAATTAAATCTTGCTTTACAGCTTCCCCAAAGTTGTTTTCCTTGTTCCAATCAATACAAGTCAATCAACGCGGCGAAGCAATTTCTTTAAGTTGCCTCATATCGTCCTTCGCTGTGGCATTGTCTCCATAAACTCCATAAACTGCAATGTCCTCAGCTCCAGGCTAATTTTTCTCTAAGATCTTGTATTGATGATGGGAGAGTGTGACCACTGCACACAGTTTTCTCCAGCACATCCCAAAGGTCCTTAATGGGGTTAATATCTGGACGTTGTGGTGGCCAATCCATCTAATGCTCCTTTTCACAACGTGAGCCTCATATATAGAGTTCAGGAAAATCCACTGTTACCATGGAGATCCGCCATGTTTGTGGCTGTTTTCCATAGATGGAAAAACGTCTACGTCACATTGAAGTTAGATTTCATGCATGACAGTCGGGTTTGGGTCGGGTCGGGCTTCGAGTCCATCCATCTTCTTCCACTTGTCCGTTGCCGGGTCGTGGGGGCAGCTGTTGGAGCTGCACCAGCCCCTATGGCCCCCCCTGCAGGTGGTGGATCCACAGAAGGACGGCCTCATGGTTCTACCCGGGCCTGTTGGTCTCTCATAAGGGGCTTCTGAACCGTTCTTTGTCTGACCCGTCACCTAGGACCTGTTTGCCCTGGGAGACCCTACCAGGGGCACCAAGCCCCCGACAACTCCTAGGATCATTCGAGTGCTCAAACCCCTCCACCACGTTAAGGTGGCGGTTCCGGGAGGGGGGCTTTGAGTCTATTTTAGTTATTTATTTCATTTGTTATTAATGTCATTATAATCTCTAATAAAAATCTATGCTATAGGCTTAGTGTATTGGATACAAAATGTGGTTATACTCAGGGAGGTGGTGCAGGTGCGGGGGGGAGGCACGTGCTGCTGTGTTGTCTTGTTTAAGCAGCATGGTCAGGCACAGAGAACATCGCTACTCACTCTATCTCTCAGGACAGCGTTTCATTTATAGTGGATAAATAAGAAGTTTGGGTGCTGTTACTGTGTAAAAAGTAGGCTATTCACGGTGAAGCTGCGTTTCAGTTTCATGCAGCTAAAATCTGGAACAGTCTTCATGAGGATGTGAGACAGGCCTCAACTCTGACAATGTTCAAATCCAGGCTGAAAACAGCTCTTTTTACCCGAGCAGATGAAAACTGAAAGTATTTTATCTGCACTCTTGCCTTTTACTGTCATTGATTAACTTTATGTTGATGTTTTAATGATTGATTTGATCTGTTTTCTTGTAATTTTATGCAACTGTGAAGCACTTTGAATTGCCTTGTGTATGAATTGTGCTCTACAAATAAACTTGCCTTGCCTTGCTTTTGTTCAGAGCCGGTGCTGGCCCTCTTGGGGCCCTAAGCAAAAATCCAAGAGTGAACCCGTTTACGGTCAAAAACAGTTCCACTGTGCAGTAGTGCAGGGTAGAAGTTGAACATAATGACCTCTATTCAGGCCCTGCCCCTCTGTGTGAGAACCACTAACCACTTAGCCACTGTGAGACTGGGGTTTAAGACTACTACTAGTCCATTTCCCCCACTTTTTAAAATGGTAAATGGTCCCATTCTCTCACCTTGGTTCCTGACCCACAGTTTGGGAACCGCTGATTTAAAACTAACTGAAACCTGCACCTGACGTCTTACCTCAGAAGCTCCTTGGAAGTGACGGGGAGAAGACGGTCGGTCTCTCCTGCTCGTCCACTTCAGCAGACTGACACATGTAACACTAAAACACAGCACAGCAGGCGGAGAGTGAGTGAGAGCCTTTCCCCGTAACAACGCATTGATCAATCAGTGAAACAACACTGTAGTTTGACTGAGATGCGGGGGGGCCCTTGCAGCTGCGGGGGCCCTACGCACCTTGCACAGTTTGCGTGTAGGAAAAACCGGCTCTGCTTTTGTAAATGCAGTGCGATGTTGATGAACAACGAGGCGGTGGAGGAGGAGAGGGAGACAGCTGCAGCTCGGGCACGTAACCTGCCCCCACGCCGCGCACGTCTCTCGGCCAGGTATGTGCCGTGCACGTGTGCCGTGCACGTAGCTGCTGTCCTCTCACACACGGTGCTGCGGCTGATTGCACTGCGCAGATGCTCCTATCCGAGCCTTAAATAAATAACGTCCGTCGGGTTTGTTTCGGGCTCGGGTCGGGCTTGATTTTTTGGGCCTGATCTAACCTCTAACGTCACTGGCGCCAAAAGGTTACCGTCCCTTTTAGGGGATTACAGGACCGAAAGAAACTTTTGATTTACATCTGAAAAAACGTTTTATTTATTTATTTATTTATGTATTGAATGTGAAAAGGAAGCCATAGAAGTGACCTGTTGCTTCAGATAATTCACAAAGTTAACGTTTTTAAACTGAGCAGCTAAACCACTTGTCAGTGACATTTTCTCGTGTAACTTTTTCACTGGTTGCTTTATAATGTCAGCTTTTAGTCTGTCCTTTTTATATTATCATTAAATTAAAATCATGTAGCCTACGATGTACCATGGTTCATGTAATGCAGCTAACATTAACATTAGCTGCTAATGCTAACGTTAATGTGCGTTTTAAAACCCAGATAATCATTAATTCGTCCTAGCGCTGAGCACGTTTAATAAGTCTGAATATTTACTGATTAAAGACGTCACAAAGGGCCTGACAGAGAGGAGCAATTAATAAACTCATAACTTTCAACAAAAAGTAAAACATCTTCCAATCTTCCTCTGACAGTGAGTTGATGTGAACGCAAAACCTGTTTTTTTTGTATGGTTCTGACACTGGTTTGGAATATTTTATC
This sequence comes from Proterorhinus semilunaris, assembly GCA_021464625.1. Taxonomy (NCBI): domain Eukaryota; kingdom Metazoa; phylum Chordata; class Actinopteri; order Gobiiformes; family Gobiidae; genus Proterorhinus; species Proterorhinus semilunaris. The sequence continues at coordinate 31,706,028 of CM038356.1, forward strand.
CTAAGAACGAGAAGTGTTACCACATACACACCAATGTAATTTTTAACTCTTGCTTTCCCTTGATGTTGCTCTCATCGATAGACTAACATTAGCTAAAAACAGTATAAAAAGTGGAGAGAAGCTGTGGAACAGCTCCGTGTGCTGTTGAGTCACAGCTGGTAAATACATCTAACTCACTGTGGTGACCAAGTGTTTTTATGTGAACAATAACTCCAGTATTCTACCTTTTAAAATCTCCATTAGTTTATTATTGCTGCAAATCCCATGATGCTTAGCGATATGACTTTAGACCTACCAGTGTATTTTGTGATATATTCAAATTAGTTTGGCAAAAATGTGTTGCCAGGTTGCCTGGCCAGCTAGACTACACGCTTTCAAAGATATATCTGTTTCTCGCTCCTGTTTTAGGGATTTTATATTTTCCACATTATTCCCAACAGAAGAAAGAGCAGAAGAGCACACCATCTTTAATGTTTTGGAAGAGTGACAGCTTCCGTCTCTTGGTGCGATGGACTCCTGCCTCTCGGTCTGTAAGTGGACCAATAGTGGAAGAATCAGGAAGTTATTGTCTGCAAGCATCTGCCCAGACGGTTCTTGTGTTTGCCAGCCCTGTTGACAACAAACTGAATAAAGCCAATCGATAATGGGGCTGAATTGTAACATAACAGTGTGAATTAAGTGAAATACCACTCCGGTGTTTTTGTCAAAAGGCTGTCCTAATGTGATGAACAGCTCCGAAATGTGCTTTTTGCATACGTCTCCTTTAACGTGAGAAAAAGAAGCGCCCTGGTCAGTTGAGCGACGACATTGTTCGCCTCTGGAAAGGTCACCGTGTCAGCTGAAACTGCACTTTGCCTCCTCTCCCGCTGCACAAAGATTATCCTTAAGTGCGATCCTATCGTATCTTCTGAGTCCTACGTCCCAGTGTGCGAGTCAGGCCCAACAATAACTTTAATAAATGAGCGCCGGGTCGACGAGCCATTAACAAAAAGTGCATTGAGGCTGCGTTTAAGAAAAAAACAAACCTTCCTCTTAACCTGCGAGATGTCATTTAAGAGAGGGATTAAGTCTGTCAGGGGCGTCTATACAAATGAATATGAATGCCGTTTGGAAGGGACTGCTCTTGTCATCGCTCAATGTGCCATGTGCGTTTATCTATCCATCTCTCGCTCTCTTTGGAGAGCACGTGTCCATGCTGAAAAGGGCAATAAGCGGGGAATCGACAATAAAGCCAGCATGAAAGTGGAGGTGGGTGGCAAATTAAAGGCATTGTGCTGACGCCGTTAGAAGGAATCAAAGAGAAGTGTGGGAGCTGACGACAGCAGCCATTGTTGTTGTTTATTGTGTGCTGGTGTTTATTTATTTATCGGCACGCTGTTCTGACAGATCTGAACTATTAACGCGCGCAGGAGGGACAGATTTTATTTATTTTATCCTCAATTTAACCAGGAAAGTCACTCAGAGATTTCAGAATCCTTTTACATGTTAGTGGAAGGGGAACCAGCACACAGAGGACACCTACATAGACACTCAGAAAGGCCCCACCTGAGGGCTACACTGCTGTAGGGTTGGGCGATAATTCGGTCTCTGCTAATAGCAGCGAAACACTTCCTGCTGTCCATGGAGTGATAAAATCACTCAATGTTCCAGGAGTTTCAGGAGGGTCAGACAGAAGAATATCACTACGACAAGAGCAGCAGGTTTAGGCCGATTACAGAAGATTGACCGCCACTCAGATACGACTAAAGGACTATGTTTAAGAACTTCAGTAAATCATATCGTCATTTCTGTAACCCGGGCGGACAACCGCAGAGATGGTGCTTTTGGATAACCCCAGGATTCCACATCTTCCGCCAGTTCGGGATCTGGCAGTAAGTGGCACTACATGGCATAATGGTCAGCCGGTGAAGTTAACCCCGGGTTCTCTGAGGATTTGTGAGCGCGCTCATGGGAAACGGGAAGAGTCAGCGCAAAGCGGCCGATCACAGAAGAGACACAGACAAAGTTAAGTTCATCAAAATCTATCACTAAACTCATGACGAATATACAGTATCATACAGCGCCTCGCTCCACTAAGAGAGCGGGGGATTTCTCCTTTGATAGTCAGAGAACCATCTTATCTAAGCTGGGAACTAAACCGAACATTTAGACAATTATATCGGGAATTATGCAATTTGTTTCCTCGACTTTGACATACTGTAAATGACATTTTTTTTATTGATCTCAAGGGGCATTTCATTTGTAGCAAACCTCAAAACATTTCACAAACCGTCACTGCGTGTCACTCTTAACATTTCAGACAACAGTAGAGGCTAAAGAAGACAATAGTCCATAACTCCAAAAAAGATTGATATCGTTCAGGTAGATACAACACAGCCAGCTAAATCGATTCATCTGGACATTATTTTACCATCTGATGGGACTCAACAGCAAGAGAATTGGATGATTCTCAAAACTTCAGGCAGACTATGTAAAAAAACAAACAATAAAAATAGAGCATATTTCAGATTGTCTATGTTACTAAATAAACACACTCCCTTCGGAATTCAACAGTTCAGTGACGGAGAATGGATGAAAGAGTTGGAGAAACGATTCGTTTTTTTCTGAGAAGGTACATAAAAACTACGTCCCGACGGCATGAGCGAAAACTCTGAGGACAACTTTCCAACGACAGGAGTTCAATCAGCGACAACAACACCTCGGTCATCTCGGTCCCACACTGCTGACTTCACTGTTTGTTTTTTTAGTGAATGTAACCCTGGTGGAGAGCGTCCTTCTGCCTTGCTCAACCGCCAATAACTTTATGCGCCGCTCGTGCCAGGCTGCGGCCCGTACACCGGAGCGAGACATTTATGTTATGGTTCATGTTGCACGATTGCACCAAAGAAAAGTTTGTGGACTCTCGTATTCTAATGAGAGAGTAATAGTCTAAAAATAATAATGCAGGCCCATCCTCCTATTATTACCACTCTAGATTATAGAAAACAAGCTGAAATAGCAACTGAACTTTTGAAGTGATGCGTCAAAATGATGTCCTTGTGCAAGCGTTCCATACTAAAAGAAACCAAGCCCAAATGTTGGTCGTGTATAAAGTCTGTGTGGATAGTTCGGTTGTGGATGCTGAATGATGGGATGATAACGGCAGAACACATAAAGCTCAGATGAAACAATAAGGCTCCGTTTCATTTCCCGGGTCAGCCTCTTTACTGTCGCCTGATCGGGGCAGCTCTGGGCTCGGCGCATTTCCATATTTGTACATATTTACATAATTCAAATAATGATGCGCTCTGCAGGTTTTTTTGGCGTGTGACCGGGCGGTGAACTGCTAAGTGCTGCAAACACTGTCCCTTGTAAGAGCTGATATCCGAGCTGACTACGGGAGGTTGAGGTTTGTGGAAAGGCCGGTGAATTCTTACAGATAAAGCCGGGGGAGGATTCTCTGTCGATAGATTCTGGACTTTTTTAAAAAGGTACAAACGATGCTAAATCATCTTTTTTTTTTTATCATGTAATGTTACCGTAACCCCGGGCTCACATTAAAACCCTGAACGGTTGCGGTGCAGCCTCCACAAGAAATCAAAAGTAATTTAAATCCATGTTGATGGTTGATGGCTCACATTAGCCCTTCACAGTGCAGCTCCGATGACCTCTATGCACGCGAGTGACGCGTGACTTCTGGATTGAATCTCTGGATAAGGATTAGCGAGGTCTAATACAAATTAACCAATAGTGAAAGAAAACATCACGGACTGTAAGATACCGTCGGAAAGTCACTGGTTATGTTTTAAAAATATTATGTTGGAAGTAAATACTTGACTGCATGAAATGTTTCTCTCAGAGCTAACGGCTAGTATCAATAAACAACACCACAACAATTAAACAACTAAAAAGTATTTATACTAAAGACAGGCTGATTATTTTTGAGCGGCTTGTTCAAAATCTTGATGCTAATTTTTATTTTGATCTAGTATTAGCCGTTAGCTTCAAGACAAACTCCAGTGAATTCTATGCAATGTTTTTAACATGATGCTTTGACTGTCTGTCAGTAACTCACTGCCTACCATTTGATCTTGAGCTATTTATTTCTTTGGACAAGACACAGCGACTAATCCATAGGGAAATAAAGGGAACAGGATGAACAGCGTCTCATGAGGAATAGACTCCCGCAAGTAGTCTATTTTTGACTCCTTTTGGTCAAGCCCAGGGAATCACACTAACCGAACCGGAAGCCAAGCACCAGCCAGAGACAAGAATCCAATGAATTTTAGGAATAAAATCTGCTGCTAACATGGAGCTAACTTTTGCTAACTTAGCTAATGCAAACAGTACGTCAAAACTGACACACAGGGCCGTGGAGGAGCAGCCAGAGGGGTGCCATGCCATTAGTCCAATGTCCCATTAGTCCGACTTCTCAGTCAGGAAATTTAGCATTGAGCCGAGGTGCCATTAGTCCGACATCTCTAACCCAGTTGTGTTGTGGATTAGAGAGCCATATACAACCACTGGCCCTAACCTTAAGGTCAGTGGACTCTTGTCTGAACCTAATTTTATTTTTCAACCCCTACCCAATGGGACATATTCGGAATAATGAGGATATTTGTGCACTCGGACAATAACTTTAACCATTGAGGAGGAAAACTATCTGTCATGGTTGGAGGTGGCGTGAGGAAAAATTAAACCCAAAATGCAGGACTGCAACAAAACTGGTGATGTTTAATAGACTAAATGACAAAATCCAGAGACACAAACCGGGGCTGACGTAGACAATGACACGACACAGGACAAGGGAAACACAGGGGTATAAATACATGAGGAAACAGGACACAGGTGAAACACATCAGGGCGGGGCAGGCAATTAACACAAGGGAAGCAAAGCAAAATCACAAGGACAGAACAGACATGTCAAAATAAAACACTGGACTAAACCAAAAACATACAAAACCAGGGGAACAAAAGACGAATCATGACACTATCGCCGTATTTGGATCATGTGGATTTCTGAGAGCATGGAGTGGATTGGCTGGACTTCTGACAGGGAATTCGATCTTTGATCTGTCTTTGTCCCCACATAAATGCACTGTTTATTAGTATCGCTTTATGTTCAAAGTTGTTATCGTGTGAAATCTTGTGAAGTCGGGGGGCTTTTTTCTACTGTGGTCTGGCCTCAGCTTGACGCCAGTGGTCTCTGTCTCTTTCAGATAAACTCCTTTATAATAATTTGCCAGTAAAGTTAGACAGAACTTGCTCTCACATCAAATTCATAAGCTGCCGCCTTTGTACACCCATGACATGTTTTTGTTATATATTATCTTGTCCCCGCTGCCCTTTCATTTCCTGTTAGTCCTTGATCTGTTTGGGCTTGTTTTTGTTGTGCCCATGCCCCGACGCTCCCCTCCCTCTCTCGCTCTCCTGCGTGGCCACGGTGGAAAGTGGATTGCTTCTTAGTTTCCTCACGCTGACCTCTTGCTCTTCTCTCAAAACTGTCTTTTCAAATGTGTTTTCACATGGACATACTTTTAAACAGAGAAGCCCTAAAAGACGGGGTGAAATGGGGAGCTTTTTGAGCAAAACTTTGCCAAAACTTTACCGCTGCATTTGGGAAAGGATCTCATGTGCCCTTTGCAGATGTGTCCACCTGCATGCTTAGAATAAAAATATAACAGATTGGTTATTTTCTAAAATATTTTTAACCACCTGGATGGCAGAGAATTTGCAGTGCCATGTCATTAGTCCGACGTCTCATTATTTAGAAAATGTCCCATTGAGCAGAGTCCGACATCTCTAACCCAGTTGTGTTGTGGTTTAGAGAGCCATATACAACCACTGGCCCTAACCTTAAGGTCAGTGGACTTTTACCTGAACCTAATTTTATATTTCAACCCTGTAGCTGAATAGGGAGAAAGAGTGTGAGCGCCAAAACTAAGCATGTTTTTTTTCTGAAATATAACTGAGTACAGTGATGTCTAACAGCAGTATTAGACGTTTATATGCAGTTCAATGTTTTAGTTTTTAGTTTAAGTTTATTTGTCCTGTGCATCAAGTAAAAGGTACCAAAAGCAATGAAACTAGTCTACATATAAAAACATCAATACAACACAACAAAACATTCCAGCAATAAAATGCAAAAAAAAACCTAAGCTCTCCTTAAGGCTGATGTTCATGAGCCTCACCGCCTGAGGATAAAAACTGTCTGAGTTTTGCGGCTCCGCAGACATCTCCCCGAAGGTAGGTAGGAGAAGAGGGAATGTGCGGGACGGCTCGGGTCCTCCATAATACTGCGGGCCTTTTTCCTCACAGCGCTTATCGTACAAGTCCTGTATCTGAGGCAGAGAAGAGCCAATAATCCGAGATGCGGTTTTAACTGTCCTTTTCAGAAGAGTGTGGTCATGGGATGTGACGTTACCAAACCACACCAACACACTTCCTGTCAAAACACTTTCGATCGTACATCTGTAAAAATTGATGAGTGTTTCTTTTGACAATCCAAATTTCAATGCTCAATTGCATGAAAAATAAAACACAAGCTATACTGTACTTAAAATATAAAATCACAATGTCTAAATCGTGCAGCCCTAGACGTCGCTCACCTTCCTCTATTGTAACTGCAGTACAGAGGAAGGTGGAGAGGGGGTTGGTTGTTTCAGCGCTGGTTTCGACCTCCTGCTCCCCTCTGGAAGCCGGGGCGGGTGTGGGCGCTCAATCTGATGTGCCCCATCTGTTCACAGACACTCGCACCACCCGGGACCTGCCGTTTCCGCCTGTCCTCAGCTGTCCGCACTGGGCTAAAGGCACAGAGACGTCGGCCATATTGCGGACTGACAAGCTACCGATGCCAGCCTCTGTACTTTTTCTTTCTCTGCTCTGCATACATGAATGTTAAATGTACATAAATGCTACAGAGCAGAACAGGAAATATAGAATGAACACAGCTTGATCAAGTAGTTTGTGTGCATTCTATCAAGTCATTCAAAATGGAACCTGGTCCGCCTGTTGATGCTGCAGCCTCCGCACAAGGAATCCAAGTCATTCAAATCACTGTTCAGGGCTGTCCACTCTCACGCTGAATTTGTAGATGATGTTCCTATGCTTAGTGGTGCGTTAAAAGATAATGTGCCGGTGTTGAGTGAAGCAAGCTATCATAACTCTTGGGAGCATTCCTTGCGCATTCTAAGGCATCAGTAATAATTTCTGGATATTTGGGAGCCGAAACAGAACGGATTGAAGAGCTTCCTTTACATTCGTATCCGCCGCCATTGCCGAACTACAACCAGCAAATGGGGCGCAAATGCCTGACGTCACCTACAAGCCCCGCCTCCCCGCTCGCTGAATGGTAGGTTGGAATTCAACCGATGAAACGCAGCCATTGAGATCAGACCCGGACGTACATGCAGGGAAAAGCTCATTGACCGGAGTTCACGGATGGCAAAGGCCAGGCTAGGTGCGAAGTGCCGTCATGCACGAGCTTAATATAGAAGCTGCAGTTACGCTTTCTTAGTTCTCAGAAATACAAAAATCGTCGGTTTAGGACCCGCTCTGTTTATGTTTAGTTTAGTTTATTTCAGCAGTATACATTCTGCTCAAAAGGAGTGGGCTGAAGCAAAAAGCTTATGAGCCCCCACCCCCAAGTGCAATAAATAAAAAAGTACATTTCACACAATGGTACCGAAGGAACAAAACATCAACGAGACCTCATCCAAAGAGAATTTGAAACATTACAGCAGCTACATTCACACAGACCAACTTACAAAACAATATATGAACTGTTTATATAATTAATTGAAACGAAGCACGACTACAACAACGATCTCGTTTCATGTACGATGTCTAGTACAAAGCAAGTCAAAAAATGTGATCCTTAATATATTTCTTTCAGATTTTTACCCTTGATAACCGAGAGTTACTTTTATGTTATAAAGGTACATCAATAGATATTATACTCTGAGATCTTGCTACTTCCCAGTTGTCATTACCATACTCAGTATAATTTTTATTTGAGTTTAATTATCATCATTATTATTATTATTATCATTATTATTATTATATATTTATTTAATTGAGTTATATGTGAAGTATGATGTATCCTTGCATAGTGTGGTGCATTAAAAAGCCAGCGTGTGGAGCGGGCCACTTGAAGAGGGCAGTAGCTCCCCACCAACAAACCCCCACACAGCTGCCCTAACAGCTGATTTGGTAGATGATGTTCCTATGCTGAGTGGTGCATTAACAGACAAGGTTTTGCGCCCGTTGGGAGGATTCCTCTCAACAGATCCATAACCTGCCAACCCTAATTCTCCATTTGTAAATTTGGGCCATAGAATGACAACCGTTCCAAGCAGCAACACTCTTCCTTGAATGTTGAAGTGACTTCGATGTAAAAAGTTAAAAAACGCTACCTTCACGGAGAGGAGAGCACTAGCACAGCGTCGTTTCACTGGAATACTCTTAGATGAGCTAACTTAGCTAATGTAAACAATACGGCAAAACAGACACAGGCGGCCAAAAGATCACGGGGGATATGTGTGCACCTGGACAACCATTTATTGGTTTATTTGGTCGGGGCAGTGCATGTTAATGAACACACATGGGTCTCATGCATGTAAACACGCCACGCTGGATTGTAGCCTTGGGTTAATTTATATCCGTTGTACCACACTCTCATTCATCCTAGCCTATTGTACATGTTTTTAGTAGTAGGGGGAACCGGAGTACCCCAAGGAAACCTACGCAGACACGAGGAGAACATGCAAACTCTACAAAGAAAGGCCCCGTCCAGGTGGGAATCGAACCCGTAACCTTCTAGCTGTGAAGCACGAGCGCCAACTGCTGTGCCATAGTGCTGCTGTATTTGGATCATGTGGATTTCTAAGGGCAGAGAAGGAATAATATTGTTATAAGGAAAAATAAAATGTTAAATACCTATCTAAGCGCTAAGAAAGTAACAAACAGTACAAAACTGTCAAATCAGGGAAAAGTATATTTTGATGATGGAATTAATCATTTGAATCTTTTTTTTTTTTTTACCTTAAGGGCAAACGGGTGAACAAACGACTATTGAAAATGGAATTCAGGCCATTGTCAGGTTTATGATGGACGCTGGACTAAGACAGCAATCCGGTTCATTTTGCACTCATATCACAAAGTGAAAAAGGCCTTGCCTAATCGGCTAATAAGGCTCGGCTGGGTGCACTATTGTCTTGCTTAAATTGTTGACAAGAAAGCATAAATAATTGATAGATCCAGGTTTAAATGTGTGGTTTCATTTTGTTGACCAACAGTTCCAAAGATTTGGGGGGGTAATGAATATTATATTTAGTCTTTGAGCAGAAATATTTATTCCACCTTCTTTCTTAGGGGTTCGGAGCTTAATAAATCAGGCAGAAATTAAATATTGAAATATTCCTCTGCATAAATCGTTCCAAATATTGCTAAGTACAAGACTGGAAAAAGAAGACATTTGTTGTGTAATGAATCAGGTTCTGTTGTAACTTCCGAATGGATGCGTTTTTACTTTATATGTGCACTATGCAACTTTTTACGTGAACACATTTTTTAATATTTGTCCATATTTGACGCTGGGTCACTGTATGAGTGCTCAGCATGGTGCCTTTACTTTCCATCACGGTGGTCTCTACAACACGCCAGGATTGTTTTGTCAGCCGTGAAAACCGTCCAAGCAGGTGGTCCTGAAGCTTCCTGCAGACCACTGTGATGGAAAGTAAAGACGCCATGCTGACCACTCATACAGCTGCTGGGTCTCTACAAGGTCAAATACACACACATATCAACGTCTTTTGCATTTAAAAGGTTGTTAGCATTTGGCGTGGTCACTTCTAACTTCACCCCGTTTTTTAGGAATATACTGGGAGAGGCCAAATGCTAACAACATCTTTGGTCACTTTGCATGACTGAGCGCACGCACAAAGACCAGACAGGTACGTATCAACTCGTCTAAGCTCAGGTAAGAACAGATCTCAGTCTGGAAAAACGGTGGCCTGTTCCTTTAATATACAGATTTTTTTTTATATAATTTGAAATGATACTAAAGCATGGCGGCTTTAGTCCCATGGGGCTGAAGAATAACCCAACCTCCTCGTCTCTTCTGTAGTTGTTTGTAAATCCATGAAGCAATGTCTGTTACTGTTTACACTCCACTAAAGTGTATTGCCCGTCTTTTATCTGTGGTAGCGTCACAGACACAGGTCTGGTTGATGAATCGCGGCGGTTTTAGGCCGTTTTCACGCATGTTGGAGTGCCTTGTAGGTCGCCCTGAAACTGTCCTAGTTCCAACTGTTTTTACTCCAAAGTTAGTTCAGTCCGTGTTCACACACGCTCGCACAAAACATCGCATCAGCCACGTAACAACGATCAGCTGTTCAACGAACACGTGGTTAAATACAGTGAGGGTGATACACGCGAAGCGAGGAGAAATGACCTTAATCGGCTCATGGAGAGGAAGGTTTCACTGCAGCAGGAAGGGAAAGACGGGCAGAAGAGAGACGTACCTGATGATTTAAAGTTGATCTATTTTGCCTCGTCAGAGCAGTAGTCCAAAGGTCCTCCAGCAGCGCGTAGTCATTCTTTCTTCACGCAAGAAAGAGGCATCAAAGTGAGAGTAGTTAAGCCCGAGGTCGTCCGCATTCACACCACACCCACTCCCAACCACAGAGCGGCTCAGGCCACTCCAACTTTCAGCCGCATTCGGCCGAAAGCCCCTTTTAGGTCTCACGATGTTTCTGCCGCTATGGTGTTCTCGCACATCAAATATTGTTTTACAAACTCTTACAAATGAAACCACTTTTAGACAAATAGAATCCTTATATAAAAAAGCTTTAAAAGTTTTTGCCAGAAAACCTGTTTCGTACCACCACTGCCGCATTCTTGAGACGTACAATCTTCTAAACTTCGAAAATTTTAAATACTTTAAATTTGCTTGTATGGTCTATAAAATACTCAACGGACTTGCGCCACCGCCATTAAGGGTATTCGTAAAATTGAAATCCTCTTCTGGCAGAGCCACTCAGTCTATGGTTAGAGGAGACTGTGAAGGGCCTTCAGACATCCCACCTTTGGCCAGACTGTTCTTTCAGTCAGGGGCTGTAACATCTGGAACAGCAGCCCTCTCACTATAAGAGAATGCCCCACATTTAACACATTTAGGATCAATTAAAAAACTGGTTGAAATCCAATCAACAATGTGCTCATTAGACCCTGTACAGATCTCCTGCAGGACTGAGCCGAGTGTCAGGATCCTCTGCACAGGTGTTACTTTGTAAATATTTATCCTTATGTTTGTTTGAACTGTATGACCTGCCCTTGCACCAACATCTCTATTCTATTGTGCGAGTCACAGAACGAGCGTTTGGATGTTGTTGGTGTGTGAGTTGTGTCAGCATTTGTTGTGTAGATGTGTAGCCAAACTTTTAAATTGTTTTATAATTGTTGTTGGCATTATACACCTTGCCCAGGGACAACAATTGAAAACTAGCTTTGCGGCTGATACTGACACATTTACAGAAATGTTCCTTAATGTTAGGGATGGGACGATACACTTAAACTCACGATACGATGCACCTCGATATGTCAGAGTCACGATACGATACGTCACGATACGATATCAAAAAAGAAAAAAATATTACTGTATAATAACAACTTGTTTATTTTTGTTTCAGTTTAACACAGGGAAACACAAGGCCTAACAGGCCAAACACAACAAGTGCTGCTCCCTTAGTGCTGCTGTAACCCTAGGTTAATGTATCTCAGGACTGGTTCTCCTTCAAAAAAACTCACATATCATTCCTGTGACTTGGCGTGACGATGCACTGCACCATTCCCCGGATATTTATATATTTTTTTCATTTAATAATAATAATAATAATACTACATCGAACTTGTATAGCGCTTTTTGGACACTCAAAGACGCTTTACATCAGGGGTGGCCAACTAGTCGGAGACCAAGAGCCGAAATGTTCAACCTTGCTCCTGTGAAGAGCCACAAAGGCACCGATCATTCGCGAGATCCAGGGGCGGTAGTTTATTGTGATTAAATATAATTTGACCGTTATATTTAATCACAATAAAGTATAACTTTATGCCTGTCCTTTTTCTTTTGTTTTAATAATTGTATTAGATGTAATAGTTTTACTCCTCACCAAGATTGAAATAAATGTATATTAAATAAACTGACATTTTGTGCTGTTCTGCTCTGACTGGGATAGAATTATATTTTTTTATTTTTAATGCTGGAGTGTGTTAGTGTGAGGGGCCCTGCCCACTGAGCCCCCTCCTCTGGTTCGCCCCTGGCCTGTGCGCTCAGTGCCTGCAGCCTGGTCCTGACTGGACTGTGCAGAGAACGCACTCTAGGCTGCACAAAGTTCATAAGCTTGAATCAGGAGCCTCTGGAGGACGTCTGAGATTATGTTTTATGTTGCATTTGTTACAGTTACAGCACATGTGACAGAAAAGTCAATGACTTTGCGTATTTCCGCGTTACGATGTCGCGCTTCGCATCATATGCTTCATTAGAGCTCCGCTTTTTTCCATTTCCTAATTTTGATCTTTTTCTGTGAATATGAGGCCAACTTTCATCAAATAAAGAGTAGGCTAATCAGAAACTTGAAATGCACAGAAGCTGATCCCAGTGCCACGATCTGCCTGACTGTTGTTTACCTACATCCCGCTTTGAGTGAGGCTGGTGCACGGGCACCTTTTACACGCCGCCTCGAAAAGGAGGGAGATACGGACATTCATGCGTGTAGAGATGGGAACACATGAACTATGGTTGGATTTTTGGTCAAGATTCTTAAAGACTGTTACAGTTTATGGGGAATATGTAGGCTACCATGCGGCTCGAGAGCCGCGTGTTGGCCACCCCTGCTTTACATAAAAAATTAAAAATAACATTTTTTTTTTCATTTCGCGATCCATTTTTTTTTTAACTCGATGCATTTCGTCACGTTTTGTATCGCGATATTTCGCCAAACGATATTTCGTCCCATCCCTACTTAATGTGTACTGTCCCTGTCAAGTAAACTAATAAATAAATAAAATAAATAGCTCGGGCAAGTCATGTGATACGCTTCCGGTTCAACACATAAAACATACTACAAACGGCAGTGCATTACATTTGCAAAGTCTTTACAGTGAACCATTACCAAACATGAATAATAAAAAAAAGCAAAAAAGCAAAGTGCAGAAAATGGGACGGCAACATTAGGAGGAAGTGGAGCCACACACTCCTGTGAAAAAGGACACAGGAGATCATCTGTCTGAATTTACATAAACTCACCTCTACTAGCCTGGAAAAATCCAGACTCACTGCTGTACCAGCCGGTGAGTCTGGTCACCCCTGCGTCGAATCCATTTCCCACAGCGGTAGATACGCAAGCAAACAGGAAGCGGAGTAAACCAATCAGCGAAGGGCGGGCGTCTGCTGTTGATGTGGTGTTATTAGCGGGTTTGTGTTAATATTTGCGCAGGATTATGAATCACGAAACTCACCTACTGTCGATGTGTTTTTTGGTCATTTACCGCCGACTGGACACACGCTTTCTCTCATTCGTGCATCGTTCGTAGATTATTATTGAGGGACTTCCGCGTCCCGTGAGTGACGTTGCTCGCTAACAACACGTCACGGCAAATAAAAACGAATCTGATTGCACGTGAAAGGATTGATTTTGCGGAAGACGCGAACGAGGACGGGGTGACCAGACTGATCCCCCGCTGGATAAAAAAAATACAGAGGGGAATCATTCTGGTCCCACCAGGCTACACCTCTACTACAACATCATGACACAAGTGAGGTGGAAACACCGCCTGAAAAGAGGAGGAAAAGCTTTGGTTTGAAATGCCTTTCCCAAGCCCTTGTATTCGGATCAGAGGAATTATTCGCTTCAATAAACCTACAAAAACGGACTCAATAAAGGGATTACACACATGTTTTAAAGGGGATTTTATCATGACATGAGGCTGGACAGAGAGGTACTGCACACTCAAACCACACATGTCGAAATAATATGAAGGTGGGGCTAGGTTGCATGTCAAGTGTCAGAGAAAGGTAGTAAAACATTTCCGCTGTCACCAAAGCACCATAGAAGAAGAAACAGCTAAAGTAAACAACTTTGCCCGAGGATTACTCAAAGCTGTATGCATGTAGGGAAATATCACTCACGGTCTGTCTTTGATGAGGGAACAACATTGTAACAAAAAACAAGATGTAAAGGAAATCTAAAAATCCTCAAAAACACAGCATCTCCACTGCAGACAGTCCCCTCCTCTGCTCCCCTCTGCTTTCTTGTCAGCCGGCTCTTTCAAATCCGCGCTTGTTATGGCACCGTCGGCCTTCGCTCACCATCACTCATCCCGCCATACACATGATGGGCAGGGCAGGGGTCGGCGCTCCCCCGCCTCGGCCCGGCTAACCCGGTAAAGCCCTCTGAGCCCCTGGCCCTCTCATCATCCTCTCCGCTGCCGCTGATCCCGCTCTACCGGAGCCTCGGTTTTTGTTCCCGGCGGTAGAAATAAAGTGAGCAGCAATTGTAACGCTCGCCGCGGGAGACGATTCCGGCTGAGTGAACTGCTTGACCCGAGCCGAGTTGTTAGAAGGTTTTCAAAAACAAGAGAGAGTTGTTTCAGGATGGCACAACGAGGACACGGTAACGATCACTTTTGGCGGTTATTAATTTTTATTGGAGTGGAGCGTTTCAGCGCTTTATTTGGAAAGAAAGTGTATTGCACGGATATAAATGGCAACAAGACGCAGCTAGACAAGAGAGTTTTAGGTTGTGTGCTCTGTCTTGCACTTGTAAAGAGCGGAGGTAGGTGTTGACGAGAGGCTGCAGGTCAGATCATTTGTAGGGTTCATACAGGGAGCAGCGATTCAGATTCACTGGGCCTCATTCACGACAAGTCCTTACGCACACATTTGCTTTTAACGCCTTCTTAGAAAAGGTTTTTGGCTGAAAGTGTTCCTCTGTAAGAACATTTCCAAAGAACAGTGAGGGAGACGGCATCACCCACCAGAGCCCGAATCTAGCCGCATGTTGTGCTAATGTCAAGCCCTGCAAGATACGGTTTTGAAAGGCCAGCGCCGAGAACACGTCGGAACGTAGCGGTGCGTAACGGCACTTCAGAGGCTTTCCTCGAACCATGCAGCGCTTTTAACACATGATTTGATGCAAGACTGGAGTATTATTTACAGAGAGAACGACACTAATAAAGCATATGATGAGTTTGTACAAGTATTCCAAAAGGTTTATGATAAAAATACTGTAAAAACAGAAAGCGTAAAGAAAACCCTTGGATGTCTAAGGGTTTGCTAAATTCATGCAAAAAAAAATAATCTGGGGTCGACTGACAGAAGTGGGGTGGGTACATCCACACTTCTGCAAGAAGGGTGGGGGTTGTTGTGTTTGGTAGGGGGCGCCAGGTTCCAAAAGTTTTGAACTTCTTTACTTTTTTTATTTAAACTATTTTTGAATTCCAAACGGCAGTCCTGACGGATAGAAGAGATACAAATAAAACACTAAAAGTGTGGAATAGTTCTCATTTGGGTGTGTGGACCACTGTCACTATGTCGCAGTTTGGTGATTCAGCAGTGAGAACGTCCAAGTCCATTCTATTTGAACATTTAACCGTGAGGACATAGTATCTCTGAACATGAAGAACTGCGCTCGCTGCTCATTGATTTAGTCTGTTTCTAGTGCACTTTAAAAGCAGAGTTTTCAGAAGCGCCTCAGCCTCAGGCTGCACTGAGGCTTTTTGGTTATTAAAATCACTCTGATGTTGGTTACTGTGAGAGATGGCTTTCATTATGATATTAAACCTTGAGGCCATGGTGACAGTTTTACCATCGTCTTTCTGTTTAACTCAGCCACAGCAGTCGTAAGAGTGTAAGTCATTTTGATCCATTCTACACTGAAATCAAATCCTTACTATCACATGCAAACAAAGAAAGATCAAAGAAACGCTGCTTACCACTGGATCAGCAACGCTTATACTCAAACTGAATCAAAGAAACCAGAGAGAGCAGGGTTTCCCCCAGTGTTTCAGAGCTAAGGCGGCAGAAACGATAAGACGAGATGACAGGAGGTTGACCCCACGTTCTAGAATTTGGTGACGCCATAATGTCAGATGGAGGGCACCAATGTGTGTTTTCCTTTTTTTTCCTTTTTCTAGCAGACAATGTTTGTGATTAGGTCCTCAAACCTGCTACAGGAAAGTTAATTCAACTGACCAACGTCAGGCACATGTTTTCTCATTCTGTCACCGCATTTGGACACCATTATGGACCACAGTTCAATTTGAAACTGTAGGCTTTTTTGAATGTTGTGATGTCACCATATACTTTAGGATAGTGGTGGCTCCTCATCCCCTCCTGGAACCGCCACCTTATCGTGGTGGAGGGGTTTGAGCGGCCGAATGATTCTGGAGCTCTGTTGTCGGGGGCTTCGTGCCCCTGGTTGGGTCTCCCAGGGCAAACAGGTCCCGGTTTTATGGAATAAACTCCCAGCTCACGTTAAAGAAGCAGATACAGTCCCTACATTTAAGACTAGGCTCAAAACGTACCTCTTCGAATTAGCTTATGATCAGGTCAGTTAGGTAAAGTTCTAAACCACAGCCTGAAGTGAAGCTGCCTTAGGAGAAACACTGCTGTGGGAAGTACGGGACACTGAGCGCTATCCTCTTCTTCTTCTTACGGCAAACTTTGTCTTATTAGGATACAATATTTATTTTATCTGTAGTCTGTTCATTACTATTCACATGGTGTCTCCTGTCCCACTCCCCCTCGGGAGGGCCTGTCTAGATCGAACGGAGGAACCCGGCTGAACGGAGGAACCCTGCCTACTGACAACAAGGACTGGACGGTCTGTGATCTTGGCCCGTCTGCTGAGGGACTCCTTCGGCCCTGGGTCTCTATAGGCGGATCTTTTGTGACGTCATTGTTTATGTTTGTCGTGTTGCATCATGGGAATCGTGTGGCAGGAAACACCGCTAGATTCTTCCTGTAGCTTGATTGTTTCGCACGTTTGGAGGAGGATTTAGAGAAGGGGATGGTTCACTCTTGCTGTGTGGTCGATTGTACGGCTCGTTGGAGGCCTGATAACAAGTTTTTTAGAATTCCCTCCGAAAAGGATCGCGAAAAACGAAAGAAATGGTTGCGTGCAATTAGGCGATTGAACCCGGACGCTCCAAAAAAAGCATGGATTCCTGCAGCTACTGATCGAGTTTGTGAGGCTCATTTTGTTCATGGTAAGTGAGTATGTATTTATAGAAGATTGAAATTTTTTTTTAACATAAAACTGAGTCAAATCAACCAAGTCATATGTTTTCACGTTCTGATTCAGGCGTCCCAAACCGCGATCCACAGCACCCGGACTATGTTCCGCACATCAAAATGGGCTATTCTGGATCGCAAAGCTTAAAAGGAAAGCGATACGAACGGAGGATCAAGAGGCAACAAGTATCCGCAATGCCTTCCACTTCTGCTACGGGTCCGGACCTGGGTGGTCATGATGATGTTAGCATGGACTGTGAAGTGGCCGTCAGTGTTGACCCCGATCCCACTTCTGCTGACAACGAAATGACCACAGAAACCAGCGCCAGTTGCTCTGACCAGGCAGCGAAAATACAGCAGCTCGAGGCAGAGACCAAGAAACTGGCAGAAGAACTTCTGACGCAGCGACGAGCAGCTGTGTACTACAATGAGAAAAGCACGAAACTCCAAGAAGCTCTAAATAAAGAAGAATTCACTGTCAACAATCTGAGCGAAAAACAACTCAAGTATTTCACAGGTATGTGCTTTTTAGTTCAATATGACTGAACACTGCAATATATGATGTAAAAATAAGTACAATTTTATTAAAAGTTTATTTGCCCTTGATTTGAGCAGATACAAGAAATGAAAATGAAAATTGAGATTTATAATGCAATGACATGTATATAAAATCGTACATGTTTTCATCACTTTTTGCGGTGCTTGCACTTGGAGTGGTTAATAAATATGTCTATCAGCATCCAACCGCTTTCTGTTTGGCAGAAAAGATCGGCCCAACTTTTCTAGAAACAAAATAATCATAGGCCTCCAGACTTTTGAAAGCCTTTAATCTTTCATGAGTGAAGGGTCCAGGGCTTTCTATTAAATAAGAATAAATGTCTCCCCAGCAGATTGGTGGCCAAGACACGGGCGAGTCGGACCAACGTTTTTTGTCATCCCAGATCTCATATGGGCTTTGAATATCTTCAATTTCGTCACCAATACAAATTTTTAGCTTCTCTCCAAACCTCCTCCGGTCTTCAGACGTTAAAGTGCTTATATATTGTGAATTTCGCCCGCTAACTCTCTTGAAAGTGCCCGTCGCCTCTTTACAGCCCGCCATATTGTTTGTTTCTTGCCACACAACGACTCGCACATGCGCACTAAGATGTCAACAAAGATCCGCCTATAGCCTGTCCGTCCATGGGAGTGGATCTCTCCTTCTGTGGTTCTCCTCAAGGTTTCTCGTTTCTCCCACTGGGTTTTTGAGTTTTTCCTTGCCGTGCTGGAGAGTCTAAGGACAGGGGACACCCGAGCTGCTCGTCCCACCCACTGCTGACGTTTATTTGGACATTATGTTTGCCTGGATATTTGATTCACCGGAACTTTACATTGTCTTATTTACTGTTCTGTTTTATTGCCTTAATGTTTGTGCAGCCCTGTGATGCAACTCCTGTTGTGATATTGGGCTATACAAAACCATTGATTGATTGATTGAGGTGACGGGTCAGACAAAGAGCGGTTCAGAAGCCCCTTATGAGAGACCAACAGGCCCGGTTAGAACCATGAGGCCGTCCTTCTGTGGACCCACCACCTGCAGGAGGAGCCATAGGGGCTGGTGCAGCTCCAACAGCTGCCCCCACGACCCGGCAATGGAAAAGTGGAAGAAGATGGATGGATGGATGGATGGATGGATGGATGGGTGGATCCTCATTGACTACAAGGGACGCGGAACAAAACAAGAAATTGACAAATGAAATATGTTTTATTTTGGAAATGTAGGTATTAAATGTCATGATAAATCCACTTGAGTGGATTATTGGTTTATTTGGTCGGGACAGTGCATGTTAATGAACATACATGGGTCTCATGCATGTAAACAAGCCACACCGGATTGTAGCCTTGGGCTAATTTGCGTCCGTCGTCCCCCATGCTCAATTGTGTGAGAACGTCAGAGAAAGGTTGCTGATCAAGTGTCTCAGTGTGGTCTTCCTTGTCGTCTCTCTGTCCTTCAGAGCTGCTGAAGCTCTAAGGGAAATCCCATTGAAGGTCTCTCTTCAGAATGCAGTCTCTGATTGGCAGACTCTTAATTGCTCTGAGGCTCGGCATCAAAGCGAAGGACGGGTTGTAACACCCACCAGCTGAATGCTGATTCGGTGCCTTCGCAAAAGGGGAAAAACAGCTCCTCCTGATGCTCCTGGTCTGTGTCTGTGAGTGCAGACACAGGCAAAGAAAAAGGCAAACAAAGTTTAATTAAGTTAATTATCCTAAATCAATATCAAGATTTCTGAAACAGGTTTGTTATTTTTAACACATTGTCACTCCGAGCCAGTCAAACACTGATGTACATTTAAATGGTGTCTCTGGAGCGGCGGAAACTGTCGGTACAAGTCAACACCCTTATGGAGGTGCGGATAAGGGGCTTGTCCCAAACACTTTCGGCGAGCTGTGCCCAAAGTGCCATGGTCATGTTTTGGGCACAGTAACAGTCGCCTACAACCACATACTTATACTGCATCCTCAGTGAAACGCCCTGCAAACCTTTGTCCATCGCAGCAACAAGCATCATCTCCACATCCACCAGCGCCCGGCCCACGCTTCACATGATCAGGCAATAACAGGTCCTGCTCCTGCGGTGACTCCAGTGTCGTCCCGTTGTCTACAGGACCGGCCCGCGAGTGTCCCATGTGTACTCCATGGCCGCTGAGCCGCGGGTCGAGCGCCAGGCCGTCCGGCCGGGTCCCGTTTCCCTGATTGAGGGAGGGGTGAGCTAACGTGAAGGAGCCACAGGAGCCGAAGTGCTTCTCGCTCTGAATGGGCTTTATATGAAATGTTGTCCGGTCCTGGGGGAGGAGTCAAATGCAGAGGACATATTTCCCCGACGGCAACAATAAAGTCTACAAACACAAATCCATCCCACTCCCTCATATCTCTATGGCCCCTTCTGGCTGCAGTTGGCCTCATCAAACGGCAAAGGGACAGAAATATTTCAGATATTCTTGGACTTTAAACCGGAGCCTTTGCTAAGATTCGACTGTTCCATGGGAAAAAAAAACATGTTGCCAAACTCACTAAACTATGTGCTAGAGGAAAAAGGTGTCAAGGACGGACGAGACTCGACAAAGAGAGAGAGAAAAAATAAAGTGCATTCCTTCTGGGAGCCTTGAGGACAATTTGTGCGAATGTACAGTAATGTGGCATACATGCTGAATGTCAAGGCGTCCATTAGAGTGTGCAACAAGCGGCCCCCCTCCCACCCTTCCTCTCTCTCATCTCTCCCCCCTCCCTTTATTCTTCGTCCTCCGTTCTTTCAATGTGCGACGTCTTACTTTTCTCCTTTCTCTCCCCTTTCCTTCTCTCTTCTCTTTTTCCCTCTTCTATTGTCTTCTTCCTCTCTCTCCCCCCTCTGCTGAGTTATCTACTGTATCTCTCCCCTTTGTTTGTCTTGTCCTCTCTACATCTCCCTTCCCCTTCCTCGCTTTTAATCTTATCTGTTTTCTTTCTCTTACTGTTGTATCTCTCCTTCACTCCTCTCTCTTCCTCTGTCTCTCTTTACCTCCTCTCTCTCTTTCACTCACCCTCCTCTCTCTACTTCCGTCTTTTCTTTCTTCATGACCCAAGAGTAAGCCATATTAGTCCAATGCTTCGGTCTCGCTTCCTGACGCTCAGAGAATAGTTTTAAAACAGCTCTCTGACGATGTTCAAATCCAGGCTGAAAAATCATTTCCGAAATACGCGTTAGTTCATAATGCGCAGGCACGCTAGCCTTAAACAGTGCTTCGATCGGCGACTGATATTATTGATAATATTTTCATCGATAATATTTGCGTGAGGGGAATCAGTCTAAAAGCATCTTCATTTCTCATATTGGGTCGTGCTGTAAGGTCATACCACCTGTGTAGTACAGCCATGATTCCATAATAGATAAATGCTAATGCTAACGTCGACAGCAGCTTTTAAATACACTCAGTGAGGAGGGTCTGCAGCGCTAACACATCGTCAGACTCGGACAGAATCGAGTCCAACAGCTGTAATCGGGAGCTGAACTAAGTACCCGTGTGAGCTCCCGATTACAGCTGTTGGACTCGATTCTACTCTTCAGGCGTAATGTTTGCAATGCAAAGGTTAGTCTTTCCTAATAAACATCCACATCAAAGCAATGACATCATCAGCTTTTTACCATCTGAAAAACATTAAGATCAGAGGAATAGTGTCAAAACCAGACTTGGAGACACTCATCCATGCATTTGTCTCCAGCAGGTTAGACTACTGTAACGGCTGCTCACTGGCCTTTCTGAACCAGCTGTTAGAGCTGCAGAACATCCAGAACGCTGCTGCTCGAGTCCTGACAAGAACCAGGAAATATGACCATATTAGTCCAGTGCTCCGGTCTCTGCACTGGCTTCCTGTCACTCAGAGAATAGAATTTAAAACAGCTCTGCTCGTGTACAAGTCGTTTCATGGTTTAGCACCAAAGTCCATCTCTGACATGTTAGAGCCGTATGAACCATCTCGGGCCCTGAGAACTTCAGGGAGGGGTCTCCTGGTGGTCCCCAGAGTCAGGACTAAACACGGTGAGGCTGCGTTTCAGTTTCATGCAGCTAAAATCTGGAACAGTCTTCATGAGGATGTGAGACAGGCCTCAACTCTGACAATGTTCAAATCCAGGCTGAAAACAGCTCTTTTTACCCGAGCAGATGAAAACTGAAAGTATTTTATCTGCACTCTTGCCTTTTACTGTAATTGATGAATTTTTATGTTGATGTTTTAATGATTGATTTTATCTGTTTTCTTGTAATTTTATGCAACTGTGAAGCACTTTGAATTGCCTTGCCTAATCATTTATTGTATTTATTTATTTATCGTACACTGTCCCTGTTCAAATCTACATTAGCCTCAGAAAGGAGAGATGCATTGTACCAGGTTATAGCACTTGTGCTAATTTCCACCTGCAGTCCCTGGGCCTATTGTACATGTTTTTGGTGGTAGGGGAAACCGGAGTACCCGGAGGAAACCTACACAGACACGGGGCGAACATGCAAACTCCACACAGAAAGGCCCCGTCCAGGTGGGAACCGAACCCGGACCTTCTGGCTGTGAAGCCCGAGCGCTAACCGCTCTGCTACCGTGCCGCCGTTGACGTTTAGCAGGTCCTCAAGGGAGTGTGAGCTAGCCAGCTAGCTATTTATTATGGAATCATGACTGCACTACAGAGATGGTGACCTTACAGCATGACCCAATAGGATACATTAGGATGCTTTAATATTATTTTTCTGCAGTTCTGGCTCATTTACAATGACGTGAGACGGTTGTTCGAAGCACTGTGTAAGGCTAAAAAGGCGCTTTATTTGTCATTATGCACCAACTCCTCAACGCCACTGGACGGCCAGTAGGGGGCAGTCTGTGGGCAGTGCTGTGCCTGGGGACGCACCTCCAGATGTGGAGCCAGGCTAATGGTCAGAAACACCTGGCTGGAGAATTCACCTATTGCACATGTTTTTCGTAGTAGGGGAAATAGTGGAAACCTACGCAGACACGGGGAGAACATGAGTGCTAAGCACTGCGCTACCGTGAAGGAGGAATTGTTTATGTTCAGGTGCTTAATGGATTCTTCTTGTAATTTGATGTCACTGTGAAGCACTTTGAATGGTCTCATGTATGAATTATTCTCTACAAACTCTTCTCATATACTCTACATCTCCCCTCTCTGCATTCTCCTTTCTTCTTCCCTCTCTTTCTCTCTTCCCCTTCTGCTCATCTTTTATCTTTCTCTCTCTTTACTGCTTCCATCTCTTTTTTTCCTATATTTTTCTGTCACTCTTATTTTGTCTTCCACTTTATTCCCCTCTCCGTTCCCTCTCTCTCTCCCCCGTCGTTTATCTCTCTTTCTCCCTCTATTTACTCTACATCTTTCTTTCTCTTTCATTTGCCTTTCTCTCACTTTACCTATCCCTTTTTTCTTTCTCATTCTACCTTATTTCTCTCTCTCTTCTCTCTCCTTCTCTCTTTCTCTACCCCCTTTCTTCTGTTGATTTTTTCCATTGCTTTTTTCCTATCATTCTCTCCTTTATTTGCCTTTCACTCTCTCACTTTGCCTCTCCCTTCTCTTTTTCATTCCACTTTATTTCTCTCTCTCCCTCCCCTCTTTACTCTTTATCTCCCCGTCACGCTCTTATTTCTTTCTCTTTTCTTTCTTATTCCCTCTCTTTCCTCCTCCCCCTTTTTGCTCATATTTTTTCATTCTCTCTCTCTTTACTCTCTCTCCTCTTTACTCTCTTATTGCTTCCATCTCTTTTTTCTCAAATATCTTTCTTTCTCTTATTTGCCTTACACTCTCTCACTTTACCCCTCCCTTCCTTTTTTCATTCCACTTTATTTCTCCCTCTCTATCCTTCCCTCTCTCCCTACCCCTTTCTGCTCATCGTTTATCTTTCTCGCTCTCACTCCTCATTCTTACTTTTTCTCCTTTGTGTTTCTTTCTCTCTTATTTTGGTTTTCACTCTCTCACTTTACCTCTCCCTTCTCTTTCTCATTCCACTTCATTTCTCTCCCTCCCCACTGTCTCTCCCCCCTCTTTACTCTATGTATCTCCCCCTCTGTCACCCTCGTCTCTCTTTCTATTGAGTCTTCCCTCTCTTTCTCTCTCCCCTTTCTGCTTTTATCTTTCTCTCTCTCCTCTTTACTCTCTTACTGCTTCCATCTCTTCTTTCCCCTACGCCTTTTATTTGCCTTTCTCTCACTTTACCTTTCCCTTCTTTTTCATTCCACTTCTCTCTCTCTCTCTCCCCTCTTTCTTCTCTTTATCTCCCATTCTGTCACTCTCTCCTCACTTTATCTCCCCCCTCTCTCCCCCCCCCCCCCCTTCAGCGAGCCCTCTATTTCTGCCAAGGACACCATCCCGGCTGCAGTTGCCATGGCGACGGGCCCAGAATGGCAGTGGGCGAGCGAGCGCAGAGAGACGGCGGCTCGTTGGAAAGCCCTCGCTCTGTGGCCGCGGTGTTAAGTGGACTTTATAATTATGTGAAGGTGACGCGTCGTTCCTGGAGCGCAGGGGAAGTGACTCGCTGCACATTGCAGATCGGGATTTCTTTTCAAATTGGTTTTCTAGAAGTGGAAGTAAAAGTAGTCACTCGTGCGAGAAACAAAACAAAAAAGAGCATTTGATAAAAATACTGTGACCCTTTGTCCGTGTAAGTGTGATTAATATTTGTGTAATGATGTAATCAAGTGGATATGAGAAAAATAAACAAACAAATAGTATACAATATATCACTGTTAGGATAAAGCATTGACTCCACAGGTGAATAGGGAAAACACGACATTAAGAGACATCAGTGTGAAACCAATGCTGCATGTGACTGATATAAATGTTAGCAAAACATCTATTGCGAGTTTTCAGTCATTTTATGTTTTGTTTTCATGCATCAAAATGGTCAAAATTGCTGATATTAGCGACAGAATCTAAATTCATGCTTTTATTGTGTTTGATATATTACTTTTGCAAACTGTAACTCAGTGTTTGTGTCATACAGAATTGACTGAATGCTTCTACATTGGCCGTACAAAAAGACAATTGAAAGAAAGATTTGTCAAACACAAATACGCCATCAACACACAACACTAATTAACACACAAAACTGATCAACACACAAAACTGAGATTACTCAATAATCAAAGCATTTCAAAAACATCAAAAGTTTCAAAGTCTTGGTCATAGAATCTGTCCAAGTTGATCTCAGAGAGAAGGAGGGACATGGTCACGTTGTTAGTGGTACCCGGAGGAAACCTACACAGACACGAGGAGAACATGCAAGCTCCACACAGAAGGGGGGTTGGCCCTTCTTGCTCAGAGGCACGAGTGAAAACCACTGCTCTACCACTGGGGGGGGGGATACACAGAAACTGTTCCAACGTGAGACTTACTGGACTGATAGACTGGGAGCCACCCATCGCCCAGGACTTAATGATAAATTGACTTCACCCCATTCTGTGTGCCGAGTGTGGAAAGATGTTGCAATGGTGGGATGAAAATGGGCTCTAAGTAAGGAATAATGTATAGAACGACAGGGCGAACTGGACCCCGACACGTAGCGGAGGGGTCTTGTTTATTTTCCCGATAATGACCAGCGTTCTATACATTATCCCGCTTATTATACGGCTATTTGCCAACTGTCCACACACAAATAAACTTCATACACTTTTATGAAGGGAGAACAGTTTATTTAATGATTTCCGCAGCAAATAGTTCCCAAACCTTTGTGCGTTGCTTGGAAACGTTTGTTGATCCCAGGCAATGTGGCTAGGCTAGTAGCAGCACGGCTAGCTACTTATTGCTAGCCTAGATAGTTAGTTGAAGGTGCAGTTGGAGAGGAGGAATGGAAATGGAAAGTCGGACTCCTGTTAACTTCACAAGCGATTCCCTCGACTTCTCTCTCAGGGACGGGGACAGAGACAGTGTCCGCCTGTCCGCTACTACTACTGGAGCACGGATTGGCCGACTTTGTGACACTTTTTCTTGGCGTAGCTACTGCAGGTACCAACATTTACTTTGGGCGTAGCGTGGGTTTCTGTCAATTTTGAGCCCGAAAACAGTGATTCTGCTCCACGAATGCTCTCACGCTGAATTACGAAGCGCCAATACTCCTCATGAAAGGACACGCTCCGTTGCGAACTCCACGAACAGAGGGTGATTCGTGACATTCGTGGAAGATTTTTTGACAGACAAAAACTTTATCCACGAACGTCACGAATGTCACGAACTGATGCGTTCTGTTGAGAATCCCATTGAGATGCGTTAAGTCACGTCACGAACGTCACGAATGACGGAAAAATGACATTCGTAACGCATCGTGCTTATGACTTTAGGGTCAGTGTGAATCTAACCTTAAGCCGGTCTAAACAGACTGCGGCTGAAACAGGTGGTCTCGGGGCGGCGCATCTCGCTCTCTGCCTTGGAGCGGTTGTGGTGTGAATGTGGCCGACCTCTGGTGAACTATTCTCGCTTTGATGCCTCTTTTTTGAAGAAAGAATGACTATGCGCTGCATGAGGAAGTTTGGATTACTCTGACGAGGCAAAATGGATTCACTTTAAATCATCAGGTCCGCCTCTCTTTCCCGTCTTTCCCTTCTGCTGCAGTGAAACTTTCCTCTCCATGTGCTGATTAAGTTAGGGTATTTAACCACGAGGGAGAGGAGTGACCACAGTAACATCGGGGAAGTGTGCACGTACATGCGCGCGTGTCAGTGTCGGCACATTGACAGGTCGATACCCGTTGTCATGGGAAGAAGTTCTTTGAACAGCTGATCGTTGTTACGTGGCTGATGCGATGTTTGAACACGGACAGAACTAACTTTGGAGTAAATACAGTTGGAGCTAAGGTGGTCTCGAGGCGACCGACAAAGCTCCAACATGTGTGAAACGGCCTAAAAGAGCCTAATAGATGGAGCAGCTGTAATTCTATGGCGGTAACTATGGTAACTGTCAAAATGCAAATTTCTAGTCTGGTTTAGTTTCTAATTTAGTTTATTTCTCTGTAAGTCCAGGGCCAATTGACCTTTCGCCAAGGCCCACCCCCCTTAGTTACTGTTGCTATGCCTGACAAACAAATGGTCAAACACGACCAGCGCAACAGATTGCCATACCTGTCAGTGACCTTTTTGGAGCAATAAATACGGCCTCATGGTTCTAACCGGGCCTGTTGGTCTCTCATAAGGGGCTTCTGACCCGCTCTTTGTCTGACCCGTCACCTAGGACCTGTTTGCCCTGGGAGACCCTACCAGGGGCACCAAGCCCCCGACAACAGAGCTCCCAGGATCATTCAGGCTCAAACCCCTCCACCACGTGACGGTTCCAGGAGGGGGAATAGATAATATAATCAATATAATTAATACAGTTTTACAAGATTTTACATTAAAGCTGTACTTTGTTTTTATTTCTTTATTATTCAACCACCAATCAAAACGTATATATGCTTTGTTGTTTGTGGATGAAAATAATAAATGCGGCTCTTTGAGACTTTGTTCTAGGACTGAGGTCTGCAACCTTCAACATCAAAAGAGCCTCGTTTCAAACAAACACAAAAACAGAGAGAATCTGACTTTTCCCCGGCCTTTCGTCTGCCTTCAAACTGAGCTTTAATTTGAAAACAAATAAAACCTGTGGAAAGAGTACCCTTTTTAACTCAAGTACCTACACTTTAAAACACCCTCAACTGGTGGGTCAGGACCCGAAAGTGGCTCCACAAACCATTTCCAGTGAGACCTTGCAAGAGAACATTTCTTGCACATTTACATTTAAAAAGTAGGCAGTCTACAATAACTTGTGAGAAGCTGTTTAAAGCAGTGGTTCTCAACTGGTGGGTCGTGGCCCAAAAGTGGGTGACGGAACCATTTTCAGTGGGTTATAAATGTCGTTAGCTCATAAGCTAGCTCTTTGTTTACGTTTTAAAAAGCTGTTTCGTTCATGGCTTGTATGAACTCTCTGCGGTGAAAAATCCACGGAATCTCACAAAAACACAGCAATTATAAAGTATCCAGTAAAACAATATGGAACACGGAATTTACAAATCCAGTTGACAGTTCCATTTTTATTTGGGTCGTCGCTTTCCATCTAAGGGTAATGGTGGGTCCTAAAGCCACACCAGTTGAGGATCACTAGTTTAAAGGAACAGGCCACTGTTTTTCCATACTGAGATATGTTCTTACCTGAGCTTAGACGAGTTGATGCGTACCCGTCTGGTCTTTGTGCCCGTGGAAGAGCGTGGTCGCTTCCAACTTCAGCCCTGTTTGGAGCTATAAGAATATGCTGGGAGAGGCTAAACGCTAACAACATCTTTGTGCGTGCGCTCAGCCACGCAAAATGACCAAAGACCAGACAGGTACGCATCAACTCGTCTAAGCTCAGCTAAGAACATATCTCAGTATGGAAGAACGGTGGCCTGTTCCTTTAAAGATGAACACATTCAAACTGCGCAATGTTTTATGAGTTTCATTTGTCATTAGGTGATTACCTTTAAAATGTGTATATATATATAAGAAAAACAGGAACATGCTTTTCATAGACTAGGAACTAACCACGGCAAACCTTTTGACAGGCCACAGAGTCCGGCTCTCCTGCACCTTTAAAAGTGTGTCCATAATGTCTGAGTTACATATAGTGCCATAAAACGTCTGCATGTCTGTTCCTTATGCTAATTACGTGATGGATTTATTGATATGGCTGCAATGCACCACTCAATACTTTGCCCCGGACATCCACTTTCATAAAACAGGCCTGTGGAGTCGGAAAGGCAGCAATCAGCGCAGCAGAGAGCCCACACAAAGGGCTTAATAACAATAAATAATGCATTACTTTTATTAAGTGCTTTTTCAGAAACTTTATTTATTGTATTCAGTTATATATAAAATAGATTCAGGTTTACCATATTAGTTGCAGGGTTAAAACAATTCACCATTTTGTGATGGGGCCCCTCTGTACTTCCAAATACCTGCAATCAGTGTCACTTTATCAATCACAGTCACCCTCACTATGACTAATCTAATTACATTTTTGCACATGTGTTTTAAAATATAGCTTTGGTCTATTATTATTACTTGTTTGCACATTTCACTTATTTTTATTTGATTGCACATTGAACTACATCTGCACTCCCTGTGTGTTTTGAGAGCTGCTGTAGCACGTGAAATAAAGTCTTATGTCTTACCTAATGTCTTAGGCAACAGACAAGCTTTATCTAGTCAGAGGGTTTGGTAATAAGAGATATTACTTGGGCAAATTAGATTTTTTGCCATGATGGTGAAATGTTTTGCAGACTAAAGGTCACAGTGAAGATCTGGAATGTGCAAAAGTGCTCCTTCTTTCGCCGTTTGAATGGGAGAAATGAGGTCCAGGGCTGTTGAACAATTATGTAAGTGCTTATTTGTGATTCCAATCTATTTTTAAAACCCGGACGCTGTAGCATTACCATCTGAAACATGAACTAATTCCAAATGGTAATTGGAAATTACTCACGCACTGGCTGTGAGTGAGTGACGGGAGGATTTAAAGGGAGTGCATAGCGTGCAGAGTCCATTTTTTTTTTTTGCGTAAGGCATAGCTTTGATAGGTTTTCTCCTGCTGGGTTCAGAACTGCTCACAGAGTTTCCAAGAGGGAATTCCGAGATGGAAGAGTGTTCCAGTGGAACTTCACAAGATGAACCTCAGAAAATCAAACCCCTGAGGACATCTGGTACCATATTTTAGGCCTGTATAGGTCTGCTCAGACATGAGGCTAGAACACAGGTATGGCTTTGATATGGAAATATTACAAGACTCAAAGCTTAAAGTCGGCGTCCGCTGGTGCCGAAGCTGAAATAATAACCGTCAGAATTTTATGTGTGGCAGAATGGAGCTGCTAATGCTGGTTTCACTTATAAAAGACAGGGCTTGCCTATGCTTGCCTCTCTCTGACCTGTCATCCTTGACTTCACCTGCCATTCAGGAACCGGACAGAGCTGTCAAGAGCACTTCACTACTAGATACATTCTCGTCTGCGTGATGAGCTTCGTCAGGGCTAACAGGTGCTGCGTCTTTGTGGCCTCAGCGTTAGACTCCTTGCGCCCAATCTTGTGTTTCCAAACGCAGACTGTAGACTAGATGTGTGCTCTTTAACTCACAGTGAGAGAATCGTTTGTACTTTGTCCAGCTCTTTGAACACTGATTAGGAACTGTCTAAATCTCACCTGGCGTAAACATAAGGAGGAAAAAGACATGACAGCTCCTGTAGGTGTTGGATTATTTGACAAACGGACATTTGATGAGGATTTCAGCAGAATCAGAGCAGGTTGGTCAGATGTTTGTCAGTTTACGATCTTTGGTAAACTTCTGTCAAAATGCTAAACTCTGCGTTAGCCGCTAACGCTAATCTCATAGCTGCTAACTTTAGCTGCGTCTGTTGCTTCGATGCCTGCACGTGTATGTGTTTACATGGTGTGGCGTGTGTTGGGGGTGAGGCGGGGGAGGTGTGGAGCTTGTGTTGAGAAAAAGTTAACGTCGTTAGAAACAACGAGCTAGTATGTTCCGGTCTGTTTCGGTCGCGCAAAATGGAGTAGCTGAGGGTGGCTTTGAAATCGATTCTTTTATTTTTTACATCGATTCACATTTTGCGCATATTAAATCAATTTTAAATAGATTTTCGATTAATCGTTACATCCCTATGAATGAGAGTGCGCATGGGGCACGACGGATGCAAATTAGCCCAAGGCTACAATCCGGTGTGGCTTGTTCATTAACATGCACTGTCCCCACCAAATAAACCAATAAACATCAACAAAAAAATACATAGTAATGTAATAAACCAAAATGTGCGTGCCATTTATGTAGATTCAAACACCAAATTCACCAATGAACCAATGGTAAAATACCCACAGCATTTTATTTTTATTTTTATTTTTACGAGTAACAATATTGATTTTTTTTTTATTTTTTTAAATGTTTTATTTATGGTTTTCATTTTTTTGAACAAACACAAAAAACAAAAAAAAATAAAAAATAAAAAACCCTCTCTCAGCAAGACAATAAAATAAATAATTATAAAAAGAGACAAACAGTAATAGACACAGTTTTACATCTAGTCTGTGGTCATGTCAAGTTGAGACAGCATATTCAAAAAAGGAGTCCAAGTCAGTTCAAAGTCGTCTAGTTTTCCTCGGATAGCATGCATAATTTTTTCTGGTGTGCAGTATGACAAAAGTTCGTTAGCCCAGTGCCTTTGGCTGGGGGGATTGATACTCTTCCAATCCTTCAGGATACACTTCTTGGCAGCTGTTGCAGCTAATAGCACAAAATGTTTCTGATTTGAGTTCACCTTTAGTAAAGTTACATCTCCCAGCAACCAAATCCGAGGATCAGCATCCAGAGCCTGTCCACAAACTCGAGAGGTCACTGCGATGATGTGAGTCCAGTATGGCTTCAGATGGGTACAACTCCATAGCATGTGCACAAGGGTTCCAACAGAGATGGAGCATCTTTGACATTGATCAGAGATGTCGTTTCCTAATTTACTTAACCTATATGGTGTAAAATATGTTCTGTGGTAAATATTGAATTGAATTTGTCTGTGTTTAGTAGACACCAATTTCGTTTGTGCCAATTTCAATAATCTATTCCAATTATCCTCCGTATAAATACATCCAAGATCAGATTCCCATCTTGTTTTGTTTAAATATCTAGCATAAGCCGGTAAGTTGTCTATTATGATTTTATACACAGTAGATATTAAACCTTTAGTTCTATTGCATTTGGGGTTTAAAATGCATTTTTCAAGTAAAGATTCCTCAGGTCTGTGTGGAAAACTAGCTTTAGTTTGACTCTTGATCCAGCTTCTAATTTGTAAATATTTGAAAAAGTTACGTTTATCTATATCATAAACTTCTAACATTTGACTAAAACTTAAAAAGACATTATTAGTTAGTTATTAGTGCCTGTAATGTGAGGAGTTTGACTCTGGGTAGTTTGTTGTGCCACAGGAAGGAAGTAAGTGATTTGTCCAATTCCTTGAAGAAGGATATAGGAACCTTCAGTGGTATACACTGGAATAGGTAAATAAATTTGGGTAATAGATTCATTTTTATTGTGTTAGTCCTGCCAATCAATGATAAGGGGAGGTCCATCCATCTCTGTAGATCTTTTTTAGATTTAGTAAGTAAAAAGGCGTAATTTT
This sequence comes from Proterorhinus semilunaris, assembly GCA_021464625.1. NCBI lineage: Eukaryota > Metazoa > Chordata > Actinopteri > Gobiiformes > Gobiidae > Proterorhinus > Proterorhinus semilunaris. The sequence goes on from CM038356.1 coordinate 31,737,978, forward strand.
CCTCATATATTTTGTCACAAGAGCTACAGATAGTGATTCCCAAGTATTTGAAGCCCTCCGTACACCATTTAAAAGGAACTGGAAGTAGACTTATGTCGTGGTTTGTCATGTTGATTGGGAAGGCTTCACTTTTAGAGTAATTAATTTTGTATCCCGATACAGCACTGTAATTTTTTAGATTAGTCATTAGCGAGGGAAATGATGTGACAGGTTGAGATATAAATACTACCAAGTCATCTGCATAGAGTGCGAGTTTGTGCTCTTCCGTTCCAATGTTTATGCCGGTAATAGATATGTCTGATCGCAGGGCAATAGCCAGTGGCTCTATTGCAATTGAGAAAAGCGCGGGGGAGACAGGGCAGCCCTGACGACAGCCCCGAGATAAGGAGAAGGCATCCGACAGGACTCCATTTGTTAGTATCTGCGACCTAGGGGCGCCAAATAGGGTACGAATGAAACACAGAAAATGTTCACCAAAATTCATTGCCCTCATTGTCTCAAGAAGAAAGCTTGGTTCTATCCTGTCAAACGCCTTCTCGGCATCCATTGAGACGATCACGGCGGGGTGGTCATGTTTTTTTGTGTGTTCTATAACATGAAGTAGTCGCCGAACGTTATCTGCACCTTGTCTGTTCTTGATGAAACCCGTTTGGTCAGCGTTAATGATTTTGGGGACTACTTTCTCCAAGCGTTGAGCGATGATTTTTGATAAAATTTTATAATCAGAGTTAAGGAGACTGAGGGGTCTATAATTGCTGCACTTTTGTGGATCCTTTCCAGGTTTTGGGAGCAGCGTAATTGTTGCCAACTCCAGTGTTTTTGGAAGTGTTTCTTTTTGGAATGACTCTCTGATCATATTTGTTAGAGGTGTTAATAATTTTTCTGAGAAGGTTTTGTAGTATTCAATTGGATAACCATCAGGTCCTGGGGCTTTATTATTTTGTAAGGATTTGATGGCTTGGTGAACCTCTTGTTCTAAAATCGCTTCATCTAGTAGTTTCCTATCTGCAGCTGTTAGTTTAGGTATTGGTAATTTATTAAGGAAGGTTTTAATTTCTGTTTCCGTTGCCTGCTCTGTTTTATATAATGTTTCATAAAATGTTTTGAATTCCAAGTTTATGTCCTTAGAGCCTTCTAAATACTGGTTATCATCGGTTTTGATGCATTGTATAAATTTTTCTGCATCTTCTTGCTTTAGCTGCCAGGCAAGCAACACTAGTTTTGTTGCCAGACTCATAGTAATGATATTTTGTTCTTGCCATGGCTGCTTCAGCTTTGTTGGTGCAAAAATTATCATACAGAGTCCGTTTTTGTTTTAATGCACTAAAGGTTTCAGGATTTTTGGTTTGGGAATGTTGAGTTTCAAGTATTTTTATTTCACGTTCTAGTTGTAATAATTGATCTCTCTTCTGTTTGTTTTTATGGGATAAAAATTAGATAATGTGACCTCTCATATATGCCTTAAGGGTGTCCCACACAATTGAGTGAGAAGCAGTGTTTAAGTTAGTCTCCAAATATATGTCTAACTTGTCGTTCATAAATTTTATAAAATCAGGATCTTTAAGCAAGACTGTTTTAAATCTCCATCTATAAGAGGTAGGTCCTTCCTGTGACATAGACACTTCCATCACTAGGGCATTGTGATCTGACAAGGTTGCAGCTAAATAACGGCATGTTTTAATGTGAGACAATAGTGTTTGTGAGATCAGAAACATGTCAATTCTAGAGTATGTATTGTGAACATTAGAGTAAAAGGAGAATTCTTTTCTACCCGGGTTTCGCGATCTCCATACATCCTTTAACCCAAGTTCACTCATGCCTTGATACAATGCTGTTGCAGATTTTGACAGAATAGTGTTCTTGGGGGCTGAGCGATCCAATGACGGGTTCAACACAAGATTAAAATCTCCTCCCATAATACATTGACCCTCTACGGATGCAAGTTTCATGGTTAAGTTATTAAAGAAAATTGGATCATCTATATTAGGACCATATATTGATACCAGTGTCAACCTGTTCCTATTAATCATGCAGTCAACTAATATAAATCTACCTGAGGTATCCTTTTGTACAGCGTTTAATTGAAATCTGAGTTTTTTGTTTATGAGTAATGCTACACCTCTAGCACTTGATGAAAACGAGGAGTAATAGACGTTACCAATCCAGTCGCGTTTCAGTTTTGTATGCTCAATATCAGTGAGATGTGTTTCTTGGATGAATGCAATATCTGTCTCATGTTTTTTTAAATAAGTTATGATTTTTTTCCTTTTAATTGGATTATTAATTCCTTTGACATTTAGTGATATGCAGTTTAAATATCCTGTTTTAGCCATCACTCATTTTAAAACTATTAAGACAAAAATAAATAAATTTAAGAAAAAAACAAAACATTAAATTAGGATGAGCAAGTGATATCTTTGTCAACATTAGTCTAACATTTATGTAAAGAGAGAGAGGAACAGAGCTCCAAACAGCTCGGGAACAAAAAGAAAACAAAGAAAAAGGAACAAATTCAAAACATCCAAAAAAAAGAAAGGCAAAGCACTGCGCAAAAAAGAACTGGCAGTGCCAAAGCAGAGCTGTGCTTGGGGTAGACTGAGTCCCACAGAGGACTGCTTCCACTATCTATGGTCTACACTTGAGCTCTATCTAAAAAATAATATAGTTTGTGTGGTCTAGAAACATAACATTATCACTTCAAAAAGAACCCTGTACTTTGAAGAACAACATATTGTATTCACGTATTATGGAGGCTAATCTTCCAACATACCATCAGCTGTTCATCAGTCAGTCACCTTCTGCAGAGAGAGAAGGCGGGGCACGCGCCAGCTCCAGAGTGCGAACATACACGTTGGCCTCACCCGGGGTTGAGAAGCGCCGGTATTTTCCATCATCAGTGTTCACCCTCAAAATGTCTGGGTATAACAGCGCGTATTCCACTTCCAACTCCCGGAGTCGAGCTTTCACAACGTCGTAAGCTTTACGCTTACGGACGACCTCCGCAGAATAATCGTTGAAGAAGAGGATCCTCTGTTGACGCGGGGTCCCGTTCTGGTGGAGTTTGCGTGCGGCTTCCATCACTCGGGCTTTATCGGAGTAGTAGTGGAATTTGACAATGAAGGGACGTGGCCTCTGTCCGCTTGATGGCATCGGACCCAGTGTGCGATGGGCTCGGTCCAGGACAATCCTACCGTCTGCGGTGTCAAGATGAAGGTACTCGGGGATCCACCTCTCAAGGTATTTCACCGCGTTTGTCCCCTCTTCACGTTCTTCTATTCCCAGTATTCTGAGGTTAGATCTCCGGGAGTGATTCTCCAGCTGGTCAGTGCGCTCTTTTAGTTGTTTGATTTGTTTTTCCAAGGTTACGATTTTGGTTTCGGATGCAGCTGCAGTCTGGTCTATGGCTTCCATTTGCTTGTCTGCGATATCCATTCTCGCGGCTAGGGCCTGTATCTCAGATCCTCGGGCGGCGATGGCTTCCAGCACAGAGGCCAGCTTTGTTTCAATCATTTGTGTGACATCAGCTATTTTTTTATCCACCGTGTGTGTCACGGACGTCTCCATTTTCTCAATCTGTTCAGTGACACCGGATAGTTTGCTGTCTATGACCGCTGTGAGAGCATGTATGATGGCGTTAGCATCAGATGTTACTACTGTAGGGCCAGAGCTAGTGTTAGCATCTCCGCGGCTAGCTTCTTGAATAGCGTGCAGGATTTCATCGCCTCCTTCAGTCTTCCTTCCCCTCTGTGGTTTTGGCATGTTGACAGCAGTTTTCTTGAAATAGTCATCGATGCTCATAACAGGAACTCTTTAGTCTTTTTGGACCACACGAAAGGTTAAATAAGTTGAAAAGGTCTCAGAGCTCTTGACCGTGCTGCCTATGCGGTCGCCATCTTGCCGGACTCCCATACCCACAGCATTTCTCAGCTCTTCTTTGTACATGTACTGCAGCTATTCCCGCCGTCTTTAAAAAACAAACAGAAGAACAAAGGCGCAGAACCTCTTTACAAAGAGCTTATCTTTGTCCATTGACGCTTTTCCCTTTCAACACGACATGGAATTAACATGGTTTTAGCCGTGGCCAACAACCTACACAGGCTTTCTCTAAACACAGAGGGGAACATTACACATACAGAAGTACATGAGGAAAACACAAAAGGAATATTCCACATTAGTAAAAGTGTGAGTAAAAATGTATTGAGGGAAGGGGAATTGACTGACGGCACATATTTGTCAAAAACAGGGCTCTGCTGTAAAAACCCTCAACACAATGTGTGTGTTTAGTGTTTTAGTACAGTGTCTTACTTTACTTTGTTATCTTTTTACTTCCTGTCTCTGTCGAGTGTGGAGGTGTTTCTCACTGCTCCTGGCTTTCATGCTTTTTCCGGCCTCTGCGAGTGTCTTTTTCCTCTTGGACCACCTGCTCGCTGTCCTCCAGAACCGCTAAACAATGGAATTGATTAACTGGAATCTCAGCGCAATTGATATGTGTTTTTTTTCCACAAAGTGAGACCACGGAGGAGGTCGTCCTCCCTGACCGGATTGTCAGCTCGGTTTGCGATGGATGTCGTTTGCCTCGCGGTCCTGTCGGTCGGAGAGATATTTACTTATTTGGACTCTTGATAACAGGGTACCTGCTTATTGGATGGACTGCCCTGGATTATCGGAAATGTACTATATTTTGGGAGGAAAAGGGTTGAACTGTGAAGGGAACTACCTGCTCTGGAGAACTGGAGCTAATTAATTATAAATGTATATTCTATTCTGGAATAATTATCTTCCTCCTGAGAGAGGAGGTTTGAAGCAGCTGCATCGCTTATCTCTCCTACAATGTCAACACTTCCCTTCAAGGCCAAGCCACGGAGCTAAACCTGATAAGGACTGAGCTCTCTGGGTCATATTTTGCAAAACACTGACTTTCAGACTGTGAGTCCTTCTTCTCCTCCATATGCGTCAATGCCAACTCCATAACTCATCTGTCCTCTTCCATCGCTGTCCTCAAACGTCCTAGTGTCAGACTCCGTGTCACCCGAGCGTCCCGTTGTCCGGTGACCGCTGTGAGGCTCGGATCCCGCGCCGGGTTCCAGAGCGTATGATGCAGGAAACCTCCTCTCTTCATCCCGGGAAGTCCGGCCTCGAGTCCCGCTGCAGTGTCTCTTTCAGAGTTCCTCTCGAGAACGTGGTGCCAAATGTCCGTGATGAAATTGATGTAGTTAATTTTCCACAGTATCATCATTTAAGGATAAACATAACACATTACAGCTGTGTTTAGCTCGCGGGTTTTTGAACTAGATTTGACGGACACTCACTCCGTCCGATGAAAACACGTGTATCAGCGAGAGGGCGTTTGAGCAGGTGAGCCTGCACCTCTGATTGGCTGAAGGGTCAGCTACGTTATAATGCTTGTGATATTCAGTAGTATTTCTTCATAATTATCATTGTATAATAAACAATCTGAAATAAACTGCTGTAAAGCATTTCTTCTGATGCCTGTGATTTATAGGGACAATATTACACATTTTAGATTTTTTTATTAAAAATAAATGTCATGAATCGTCATCACAGTCAGTCACATACACTACGTACAATAAAGTTGTTTCTGAATAGGGTTAACCGTAATGGACATACCCTCAATGGGAGCTTGGGGGCGCTGTTTTAGGAGACGTCTTATTGTAGCGCTTTGGGCCTAATAAAGGTAGAAAAGTGCAATATACGTTGAGTCCTGAAATCAAAAATAAGTTTGCAAATAATTGACTCAATTGGCAAACATTGATCGTAAATATCAAACATATTTGTTACTTATGATTTGAGATTTCACACAGACACCACACTTATGAGGAGCGGCACGTCAAAGAATTAATCAGGCCAGGCCTCGTAAAATTGGGCCCAAAATCAGGCTAAAGTGTCCACAGCTTTATTTATCACTGTGAAAACAGGGCTGTATGTGGCATAATTACATTCTGTAAATATTTCATTAACATGTTCTCAGCTTCAGAAGTAAACATGTGTAAATTACAAAAACATTTTATATAATGTAAAAGTCCTTTTAGTTTTAGGTCGTCCGGATAATTATCCAAAAGCAGAATAAGCCCCACGCTTACGTATCCACATCTTATAACAATCCAGGATACAAATGAAGGAAAAAGGACTCTTTCCTTCTTCCATCCTACACATTTTTCTAATGTTGTATTGTTTTTGCTGTTTGCATTGTTTTGTTTTTACTAAGTAAGCTACTGCATACTAACAAGACATTTGCATTCCAAAATGATCTGATACATAGGGGCGGCTTGCTGAAAACTGCTGCGACTATTTTCCCATGTGGGCCAAAGTCAAAGTCGAGATCAAACTCTGGTAAAATATGATTTATTTCCTCCAATACAAAAGTGATTTCCCGGTAGGACACCAGTACCTACTGAAGTGTGCTGTTATTGTCAGATTTTTTAGAGTCGTCAATCCATATAAGCACAACTCAATATGATCCAAATGCATCTAAATGTCCGTGAAATAAGATTTATGAGCGACGCTTAATATTCTGCACCTGTAAGCAGCTGGAGCGTTATGGTGCTGTCCATTTCCCTTTGTGGCTGAGTTGTGCACACGTTAGTGTAAATAAAGAACCCTGCAGTTATACCTTTAAATATATATATTCTTTGCTAGAATACAAACAGCAATCAGTGTGTTTTATTTAAGGCACTGCAGTTGAATACGGAAAAATTTTCATTTTACAGATATCAATTTGAAACTTTTGCTGTACATTATTGATATAATTATGAGGGGAAAATGTATTACAAGTTTCTCCCATTTAATGTTTTTACATAAAAAAATGAGGCATTTTAAAAAATGGCTGATATTTTCAAGACAAAATCGTAATAATAATGGATTTGACCCAGGTTTAATGTATGGGTTTATTTTGTTGTTTTAGTTACAATAGAACTAATAATATAACTAATTAAGATTTGTTCTGAGTGATTTAGGCAGGCCATGTTGGTGCCCTAAGCAGAATTGTTTGATGGTCTCACTGCAATCAAGATCTTGTTTAATGTGAAATAAGTTATTTATTTCCCTCCTGGAACCGCCACCTTAACGTGGTGGAGGGGTTTGAGCCTGAATGATCCTGGAGCTCTGTTGTCGGGGGCTTCGTGCCCCTGGTGGGGTCTCCCATGACAAACAGGTCCTAGGTGACGGGTCAGACAAAGAGCGGTTCAGAAGCCCCTTTCTTCCACGGACAAGTGGAAGAAAATGGACGGATGGATTTGTGGCAAAATCTAGAAAACATTTCTATTTTGCCTTGTTTTATGAAAATAAAAAACTCAGTAAATCAAATATGTATCTACCGGGAGCTCGTTCGAAAGACAAAAATCAGCAGGTTCCAAAACAAAAAACGGCAAGTCTCTGTCTCTTATGCTTCTGAAATGACACATTTCTACAACACAAAACATATCAAACAGGTGCACAAACGTGTGACTGATTTCCACCGTGATGTTCCTCCGCTCCCCTGATAGCAGATATTGAAAATACCTAAATATCCGCCCTAATCTAAAATATTGTTTAGTCCAAGGCTGGAAAGCTCGGAGCCTGTAGAAGCTCAACTGTGTCAATGTGGTCGACACAATGTGAGAAAAATGAAAAAAATTAGTAGAAAATGACCCTTGAAATGACAAATCCCATTCGAATCAGTGCAATAATGAAACATGTTTTTGTTTCCTCATGAAATCGTATTGTATAACAGTTTAACATTCCTAAAATAATAATTATACCTTTAGAAAAAAATTGGTATCCTGTATTTTGAGGATAAATGATCACATTTATCTAATTTTTTTTTTAACGTGGTAAATTGTCGGGTATATTTGGAGTAAAAGGTACAAAGGTGCTACTCGGTGGCTAATGATGTATTTTTGGTAGTATGCTGTAATCTGCTGTAATCTGCTGCCACCTCCACTGAGACAAACTGCACAAACACACTTTACAGCTCATGTGGAGTGAGACGGAGATCCACGGGTCCCTATTATTTACCCTCGTAAACTCACGCAATGCGGATCCCACTGAAAATATATTCACCCCCGGACGCGCCAACCCTCCACGGGGGAGGAACAAATCCACACCGTAATCTCAGTAAAACCTCAAATGAAAAAGCCATTGTCATAAAAAAATAAATATGTGAAATGATCACAGGGTTACGGTATTCCTCTGTAATGTTCACAAGAAAAGCGCTGCCTGCTGTTTCCCCCTCTGCTGTTTATCGCCGCGTCTTTAGCACCTTGTAAATACCTGGCAACCCCACGGTCTACACTTCCCTCCCATCTGCGGTGAGCGGGAGGCGTGAAGCGGCGGTGCACGGCTACACCGGCGGGGTTCATGGCTTTTTAATGGGAGCAAGGTATTTGGGATTTGTTCCTTTTTGAAAGCGCCGTGCAAAACACTGGTTCACCTTTTTTTTTTTTTTTGGAAGCCTCTGGGCCTTTCTGAAACCGTTCCCTCCTCCCTTCCCCTACACCCTTCCACTCAGGCCTCACCTTCAGAGGTTCACTCGAGAAGAAATTCGAGCTGCACAGCCCATAATGTTGTAAAATTACAAGTTCACCTGATCATACTTTTGAATTAAAAATAAAGTTCCCATATGAGTTTATGAGTATTCAAATATTTCGAATTTACATTATATATTTTAGCTTCTTCAAACTCACAAGTGAGAACTTTACCGTTCCCAATAAATCATATCACTCTTTTTCATGAATAAATGTCTATATGATAATAAAGTTGTTCAAATGAACCCTGAGGCGCTCCTAAGTAAACGGGGAACTGATGTTGTTTGGTGCGTGTTGCTCGGGGACTGCTCTCTGGCGTAACACACACCTGTTAAGCCTGTGTAGATACCGTATTTACTCGGCTGTTTTTATCGCTAATGTGGAAGTGTATGTCCGAGCTAATTTAACAGCTATTTTGATCTTTTTATAATTATTTAACAGAGTAATTTGATTCCTAACGATTGGAGTAAAATAAAATTTAAAATCAATTTACTGTGCCTCCGTGATTATTGATTATGGTTACCATTGTAAATGGTCTCAACTTATATGGCGCTTTTCTACCTACATTAGGCCCTCAAAGCACTTTACAGGAAGGATCCACTCACCCATTCATACACCAGTACACAGACACTGGAGGCAAGGTGGGTGAAGTGTCTCGCCCAAGGACACAGCAAAAGCATGGACCTTCAGGATTGGGGGATTCGAACCCCCGACCTTCCAATCATGAGACGACCATCTGCGCCAACGTCGCCCTATGTAGGCTATGTAAAAAAGTACTGTATAACTCGGAGTCTGTGGGAGGGAATAAAGACCATCATAGACTATAAACCTCCTCGACAAACCTGTGACAGTGACTTCCTCTCTGTTGAACGCTCTAAATTCTTTGCTCGCTACGAGGCACTCAGCAGAACCCCGGCACAAAAGTCAACACCACCTCCTGAAGACCAAGTGCTGAAGCTATCTCCAGAGAGTGTGAGAAGATCTCTGAGCAGGATCAACATACACAAAGCACCGGGTCCAGACAACATACCAGGTCGTGTACTGCAAGGTTGCGCTGATGAACTCACTGAGGTCTTCAGACATTTTTAACACATCTCTGCAGCAGGCTGTGGTCCCAACGTGCCTCAAAGCGACCACCATCATTCCGGTGCCAAAGAAGTCCCCGCCCTCCTGCTTTAATGACTACCGCCCAGTAGCACTCACTCCAATTCTTATGAAGTGCTTCGAGTGGCTCGTCATGGAACATATCAAGTCTGTTCTCCCTCCCACCCTGGACCCATACCAGTTTGCTTACCGGTCCAATCGCTCAACTGAAGATGCCATCTCCACTGCGCTTCATTCAGCCCTCACTCACCTTGAAACAAAGGACTCTTACGTTAGAATTCTGTTTTTAGACTTTAGCTCAGCATTCAACACTATAATCCCACAGCAGCTAATACACAAACTGCTCCACCTGGGGATCAACACATCACTGTGCAACTGGCTGCTGGACTTTCTGACGGGGAGACCACAGGCTGTACGTGTCGGCGGAAGGTCCTCCAGAACCATCACACTGAACACGGGTGCTCCCCAAGGCTGTGTGCTGAGCCCCTTCCTGTTCACTCTGCTGACCCATGACTGCGCTCCAAAGTACGACTCAAACCTCTTCATCAAGTTTGCAGACGACACAACAGTGGTGGGTCTCATCAACAACAGAGACGAGTCAAACTACAGGAGTGAGTTGAGCAGTCTGGCCATGTGGTGCACACAGAACAACCTCTCTCTAAATGTGGAGAAGACAAAAGAGATTGTTGTGGACTTTCGAAGAGCACTGGTCCAGCATGCTCCTCTAACAATCAATGGTGCTGCAGTGGAGAGGGTGACCAGCACTAAGTTCCTGGGTGTGCACATCACACCTTTCCTGGACCATGCACACTACATCTCTGGTCAAGAAAAGTAATCAGCGTCTCTACTTTCTCCACAAGTTAAGAAGAGCGTCCCAGCCTCTGTTATGTGCAACTTCTACAGAGGGACTATAGAGAGCATCCTGACCAGCTCCATCACTGTGTGGTTCTTCTACAGAGGGACTATAGAGAGCATCCTGACCAGCTCCATCACTGTGTGGTTCTTCTACAGAGGGACTATAGAGAGCATCCTGACCAGCTCCATCACTGTGTGGTTCTTCTACAGAGGGACTATAGAGAGCATCCTGTCCAGCTCCATCACTGTGTGGCACGGCGCCAGCACTGCCTCCTGCCGAAGGAGCCTCCAGCGCATCGTGAGAGCAGCGGAGAAGATCTGTGGAGCTCCTCTCCCCTCCATTAAGGACATGTACTCCACCCGTCTCACCCGCAAAGCCCTCAGAATCACCAGCGACCCTACGCACCCATCACACAGTCTCTTCAGAGTAATGCCTTCTGGGAGGAGACTGAGGAATCTACGGGCCAGGTCGAGTCGCCTTAAGAACAGTTTCATACACAGGGCCATCGGGAAGCTGAACTCCCTGTCCTCCCTCCCACCCCTCTTCCCCCACCCCCTGCTTCACAATCAAGGATGAGAGAAATATAATTTCGAATCAGTCACATGGTTTGACAAATAAAACATCTTGAATAATACTACTCTAAGAAGTCAAAGTGTAAGCACATGACGGCTACTTGAGTAAATGTGAGTGAGAACTACCTGCAGTTATTCAGTGAACTACAAGTATTTTTAGAGATAAACTATGACTTGTTCAATTGCCCAACATTTTTATTTTTTCCTATGTATCTATTTTTAAAAACTCTACACATAAACTTAACAGCTAATGATAAAGAAGCTGTTTGCCCATGGGCTATACGTATCATAGACTATAGTGAAATAAAACAGAGAAAGTAATAAGATAAGATAGTAGTACTATTAAATCATTATAAAAAGATCAAAATAGCCAATCAGACTGCTAGCTAACGTCATCAGCCTTCAGCGGCAGTAGACCCGAGCACATTTTGCAGCCGAGTAAATATGGTGCCTACACCTGCGTCGATGCTGACCCGCTGTGAAGTAGCTGATCAGACACTTCCCCTCACTGAGTGCTGCGTTTGAGTGTTAGGGGGTACGATGACAGGAGCAGGTTCGGAAAGGCCCTTGGGCTGCATCCAAAAAGTGGCTCCTTTCTCCTTCTCCTTAACCTTTTGAGGCCGACGTCATGGGGTCGGCTTGAGGAGCCTTTTGCAGTGAGGAACAGGAGCTTCAGCGGCTCCTTTTGAGTCAGGACAATCTGAACCTTCCTAACCCAACAGAGGGAACAACCAGGAAGTTACGTTGCCAACAGCTGATTCATGAAAACCACAAAACCCGCACAATGGACTACAATATTTACTACAATATTTACTACATCCTGTAATGCAACGGATTTGTTCACAATTACCTACCAAACAAATATAATCTGAGCAACTGTCTGCACAAATGTCAGAATGATCTGTCAAATAGACAACCCTTTATAAACTGCACTGTTTAATTATCACTGACTTTCAAACCTGAACCACTGCCATATAAAACAGACACATGTACAGTAACTGAGTTAAAAGTGTATTTGTGTTCCACTTGTCATGGACACTGGTGTTGTGGTGGGGCAGTGCCCTCTTTTGGTGACGAATTCTAAAAGGTCGATGGACGAAGTGAGTTCGGTGCCATTTTGACTGTGTGAGGTCACGATTATGTGATAGCAGGATCTTATAAGACACGTACCATACAAACATAAATAAGTGACAAGAAAGATTCCGATGCACTCTCCATCCATCCATCTTCTTCCACTTGTCCGTTGCCGGGTCGTGGGGGCAGCTGTTGGAGCTGCACCAGCCCCTATGGCTCCTCCTGCAGGTGGTGGGTCCACAGAAGGACGGCCTCATGGTTCTATGGGCCTGTTGGTCTCTCATAAGGGGCTTCTGAACCGCTCTTTGTCTGACCCGTCACCTAGGACCTGCCCTGGGAGACCCTACCAGGGGCATGAAGCCCCCGACAACAGAGCTCCAGGATCATTCAGGCTCAAACCCCTCCACCACGTTAAGGTGGCGGTTCCCGGGAGGGGACACTCCGATGCACTTTGTTTTCGAAAAATTCAAACAATCCTTTATTCTATATGGACATGCCTCTGCGTTGTGACACACAGGGCGTCGGGTAACGTGGTCTGCTCGACCAGGTGTCACCTTTTAACTGATGAGTGACAAGATCGAACAAAAATACATTTAAATGATTCATTATAGTGACGTATCACCCTGCACACATACACATAAACAAATTCATGATGCAGGTGATGATTGTTGGGGTGTCTGCTAAAGTAACGTTTTTACATTTATTTCTCATTTGTATGAATGTGGTATGGTTGTAGACTTAATAAGGATAATGTTTAGTTGTATAATTTCTCATTTTGCGGGATCACTAAACCCTTTTTCGAAATTACCCCGTCTCCTGGCCGTTAATCTTCCCACTACGCAACACAACGCACGTTACAGATGAAAATATTGTTTTCTGCTGCTACAGCTCTGTCACAGAAATAACATGCTGTGGTCAAATATTCCACCAAATCCTGTCCTTTAGTTCACCGCAGAAAGTAGGACGTTCTCTCACAGTGGAGCTTATTGATCCATGATCGTTCTTGTAAAATGTGAACAAAAGTGCCGTAAGTTCAGATGTCCTATAGTAAACTTCCAGATGGTGCTGTGGCTCTGACGCTGCATGACCTGCTCTATACCTTCACATGTTTAGGACAAAGCTCACATGTTTAGGACAAAGCTCACATGTTTAGGACAAAGCTCACATGTTTAGGACAAAGCTCACATGTTTAGTGAATGAAACATCACGCAGCAGAACTCTCCATCATGTCACACTCATGCAGAGAGGTCGGAAACCTTTGTGAGGCGGCGCACTGACACTTTTGGAGGCCCCTGGTCACGGCTGACGATGACACACGTCCGGGTCAACAATGAGGAGGAGGAGGGTCCTCAGATTATTTACACTATTTAGGTTGTATCAGAAAAGTGCAAATGTGTAAGAATGGAGTGAGTGAGTGAGTGCTGGTGGTGCAGACTGGTTTGACGCATCAACTCGTCTAAGCTCAGGTAAGAACATAACTCAGTATGGATAAATTAAAACATTTAAATTTAATATTCAAATAGATTAGATTTAGTAACCCCTCCTGGAACCGCCACCTTAACGTGGTGGAGGGGTTTGAGCCCCTGAATGATCCTGGAGCTCTGTTGTCGGGGGCTTCGTGCCCCTGGTAGGGTCTCCCATGACATACAGGTCCTAGGTGACGGGTCAGACAAAGAGCGGTTCAGAAGCCCCTTATGAGAGACCAACAGGCCCGGTTAGAACCATGAGGCCGTCCTTCTGTGGACCCACCACCTGCAGGGGGAGCCATAGGGGCTGGTGCAATGTGACTTGGGCAACTCCAACAGCTGCCCCCACGACCCGGCAACAGACAAGTGGAAGAAAATGGATGGATGGATAGATTTAGTAAAAGTTTGATATTTACCTACATTTTCAAAAGTGCAACATTTCAAGGAAGCTCTTACACATTTGCATATTTAAAGAAGATTAAACATATTTTGAAAAGTGAGGCCTTACTCCGGCGTGTATGACTTGAGGTGACTTGAGTGTCCCTCAACTTGACTTGACCCCATGACCAACTGACTTGTACTTACAGTCGGGACTTGGAACTTCATGACTTGGACTTGACTGCGGATTTTGATTTAGTGACTTGACTCCCACCTCTGATACTCAGTTATTCAAAACCAATCGGATTGGAATTTGAATGTGCAGCTCTCACTTTTGAAGACAAATCTAAACAACCTTGAAAACCCCCCAAAAAACATCCTTTTCACGATGTGTCGTTCCTGAAGCACTTTGTCATTTCCTCCTCATTGACCACTGTCCGCCACCGCACGATGAACAACTCCTCAAGGTTGCCGTTTTTATTCGCGGCGTGGTAAGAGGACGTGCGTTTAAGGTTAAAAATGAGAGATGTGACAAGTGGAAGGTGTTGAACAAAAGGGCCGGGAGACGGTTACGTAAAGAGCGTAATTACGGTCATTAAACAGCCATATATTTCAGACAGGCAGACGGGAGTATCTCAGTAAAATGGGGTGCCGTTGAAAAGGGACATAATTCAGATTTTCTGGCGCTTTATTGCGTCGCAGTGTTGTTCCATCATGCGAAACGAACCTGGAGTAAATTTAAGATCTCATAAATACATTAAAATCGCAAATGTCACTGCCACGTTTCTGCCAACATTCATTTTCGTAGTGCACCGATTGTGTAATTCGGATGAATGAACGCACAGATAAAATGTTGGCACAGCATAAGAAAGTGGCCTTGATAAGATCTGTATTTTTCACACCGTCACAGGAAGATGCGATATCAGTCACATGCGTATAGGTATAAACATCAGATTTGGGACACTCCTGAACCTTCCCACATACACCAGTGAAGGAGATGTGGTGATTCGGGATTATGCCATACTGAATATTGTTACTGATGTAAACCACTGTTGACTCAGTGCCAAACTCACAAAGATACTTATTAGAGGTCGACCGATGTGGGTTTATCTAAGGCCGATTTTTAAGGATGTTGATGGGCCGATGTTGATGGGGTCGGCCCAATAGTCTGACGTCTCATTATTCCGAAAATGTCCCATTGAGTAGGGGTTGAACAATAAATTTAGGTCCAGGCAAGAGTCCACTGACCTTAAAGTGACTATACGTAGTTTAATTAAGTATTTTCCTCCCCCTACACATTCCAGCCATGTCCTAATGTGTAGAATGAGCCCAGACCTGTTCACCACAACTGCCTCTAAAATCCTGCACTGTCCGAAGTGCCGTCATGCACGAGCTTAATGTAGAAGCTCCAGTTACGCATAAGACCAGAGGTGGCAGTAGTGAGTATGAAAAATGACTAACTTCTAGCATCTAGTTAAGGTTAGACCAAGTGGTTGTATATGGCTCTCTAATCCACGACACAACTGGGTTAGAGATGTCGGACTAATGGGTTGTCGGACCAATGCCATGCCATTGGTCCGACGTCTCATCATTCCAAAAATGGGGACATTTTTGGAATGATGAGACGTCGGACCAATGGCATGGCACCGATGTTGATATCTTTGTCCGATATGTTTAAAATGTGTCTTCATATGTCTGTGCTGAACTGTGACAGCAGGTGGCGCTTTATCTGTAGGGCAAAGTGATTCAGGACTCGTGTTTAGTAAGTGAAGCAGCTAATTTAAAAACACAAAAATCAGCAGATTCCCATTAAAATAAAAAGTGTCTATTTCGTATGGTTCCACAATTATGAGCAGAACTCTGCAACATGAAATCAGATCCTAGATGTACAAACTTGTGACCGATTTTCACCGTGTTGTTTCTCAGCCCTGAGGCCAAGGAAGTTGTGGGAGGGCTCATTGTAAGGCTGTGACTGAGCTCTTTCCGATGCATAAGAAGAAGTCGAGAAGTCGCTATCACTTTAATCGGCATGATATCGGCCGATAGTAAGATTGACACCCGTATATTCCCCCAATATATCGACCTCTAATACCTCTAATAACTGCAGTGGATTCTCCAGTAACGAGAAATTGAATTTGCGACTTTCTCCTCCATTCGAAAGCCATTACTGTCCAAGGAACGAAGGTAAGAGGCTCGGAGAAAAGCTGCGTCCCTCAGATCCAGCTCTCGTGTCTTTCCAAAGAGCGGCTGAATTAGTTAAATAGTTTAGGAAGTGAGAAAGAGCATGACTGGAGCAAGGGACCATTCGGAGGAGGTGGTGTTCTGTGGATTTGACCAATATCTTCAATGGAGGTACTTGATTCATCTTCTGCACTCAGTAGTTGAAGTCCTCGAACGTTTCGCCTCTCATCCAAAAGGCTTCGTCAGCGACAAAGGTCCCACTATGGACGCAGCTGAATATATAGACCACTGGGGAGGAGTTAGGGTTGGCCCGGCTCCTCCCCTCTAATCACAGCTACTCTCACCTGTGGGTAAACACCTTTGAAGTAGAGCGTCTCTAACGATCTACTCACCTCAGTATCGGTCAGTCCTGTCCTATTCATAGATGATCACTACCCAGTATCTGTCCTATTCATGGCTGATCACTGCTAATTACCTGCCTATTGTTCTTTTGTTGGCTGAGGTGCCGTCTCCTTGGACTGGCCCCGCCCTTTCGGTTTCACCCGAAGGAGATTGGAGTACAGTGACGGAAGATTAAATCTGAGGCCGCCATTCCGGTTCATGGCAGGATTTTCTTTCCTGACAAAAATAGCTTATTTTACTCCTCTTTCAAACCAACGTTCTTCTTTAGCTAAAATGTTGACCTTCCCGTCCTCAAAGGAGTGGTTGGAGGCTTTGAGGTGGAGGTGCACCGCCGACTGAGGGCCACTCATGCTTTCTCTTCGGTTTTGATAAAGTCTCTTCTGTCAAACTTGTTTAGTTTCTCCAATATAATGTTGTTTGCATTCTTCTTCTTTGCATTGAATGGAATAAACCACATTGCTTTGTTTGTGGCTCGGAGTTTTGTCTTTGGGATGAACTCATTTTTGTCTCAGTTGTGGTACACTGGAATCCTGTGCTGCCTAAAGATTCTCTGAAGTTTCTCTGAGACCCCGGCTACATACTTACACAGACATTTTACCAATATACTTCATTATTTGATTATTCGTTTGGAATAGATTTAGAGCTGGTGACAACAGAAATGCTGTGTGTGAGCTGCCGCGTGTTTGTGGAGTTTATAGACGCCCGCAGCGATATCGGGTGAGTGCAGCGATGTTTATTCACTTTGTGCCTCATCTACCGTTGTTTACAAGCAGCAACAAGAGCTGGCATTAGCCTGGATATGTTGTGATATAGTGCGTTTGGTAAATGCATTGTTTGGCCATTGTCCACAGCTTAAATATGTCATGTTTTACTGCGGAGTAATATTGGATTTGTGTTGTTGCTGTACAATTGTGTCGGTGGCTGAGCTCTGGGTCATAGACTGAAGGTAAAACGCTAGTGTAACAAGCAGCAAAGAGTCATTACTGTGTCCAGTACTTCTGTTATCATACAGAGGCACAATTACTAACTAGAAACTGTCTCTAATTACTTTCTTAAGTAATGTTCCCAACACTCTACCTTTCTCAATCTTTACATGGGCGGGAAACATAAACAGCTATATTACCAAGTAATTGGCCTGAAATGCTAACAATGATTATTTAATTACAGTTTGTTCGATTTGTACTTGGTGATCAGAAATTCTGACGTCCGAGTAGGAAATTTCAACTGGTACGCTCCTTGATGTCAGATTTCTTTCTGGGAAAGTTGGACGATCCTTACAAACCCCGAGTTTAGGAAAACAATATGGCAGCGCACTGTGATAGCAGTACATAAAATGACCCAACTACAGTATTTTTACTGTACACTGTTTGCTTCGTGATGCTAATATTGCTAATGTCCACCACAGGCTAATGACAACGGTGCCATCCCATTGGTCTGACAAACCCATTAGTCTGACGTCTCATTATTCTGAAAATTTACCATCGAGCAGAGGCGATGACACAGGCACAAGCGGGCTGTCTTTAAATTTGTTTTAGTTTGTTTTATGCATGCTTTTTAAACTGGTGTTAGCATGTTTCACTCCAGCTCGCAGGCACAGTGATTGTGCATTGAGTACAAAAACAGGCCCTAACCCTAACCTGTTTATTTCTGACTAAAGAGATCATGGCACCTCTGCTCAAGGGTAAATGTTCGGAATAATGGGACGTCGGACTAATGGGCCGACCCAATGACAACAAGAGCTCACTGCGCACTCTAAATTAGTTGGAATAATATTTAAGAGGCTGTAAATATAACCACACGGTTCAGGTTTATAAAACAAGTAAGTTAAATGTTGTCTTTTTACCAGCATCTCAGCTTGAATTAAATTGTATTTGTTTTACTGTCATTGAACAACTGGAACACTGAAACTCGGATAAAACGACTTTCCTAGCTCCGAGTTTCAAATGGAATGCAGCATTAGCAAATGTGTGCTGACCAAAAATGTACTTTAACTGTGTAATTTTTGAAATCTTAGAGCTTGATATTTACCTGTGTCTGCTAACTATAAATTCACCTTAAGATGGCTGCCGCATTTTTGTTTATTGACTTGTGCACCATTGAGATCCGCTGGGTTAGCATAAACTGCTAGTTCATTCAATGTATGAAATGAAAATATTCTGGTGGAGGAGTTTATTTTATTAGCTGCTACTGTCATAAAGAATGGCCAAGAAATATTGTATTCTGGAGAGCACCAGTAAGCATTGCACATGGTTACACAATACAATGTCACGCTTCACTCTTTTCTATTTTGGCGAGAAACCGGCGACTGCAGCTCCCATTCCACTGCACTTGTTTTATTTATGCCTCGGCCCGTAAGCGCATGCCTTCCATGGGCGTGGGCCCGGGCCTTCGTGGCATTGATGTAGCGTGCTCATTATCACCGGGGCCCAGAGTAAAGTGCCTCCGTGGCTGGAGCCAGATGACAATCGCGCCGCCGTGTCACGCTAATGTGCCGTCCAGCGCGTGACACCCAGTGCATTCCAATGGCACTGTTGTAGTAATAGAGTGTCCATGCTAACAGACCCGCGCCGGCAGCTCCCTTGTGCAAACAAATGGCCCGGACCTGGCAGGTTCAGTCGAGGGTGGAGGCTGTATCGCGCCGCATCAGGGCACCGCTGATGGCGGCGGCAGATCCGGCGATGGCGGGGCGTGGGGTAGTTTAGACTCTCCATTTGCAGGCAGTCACCGGAATCACTAAAAAGCTTAGGGTATATTATAAATGTGTTGTTAACTAAACTATTTGATTTACTGTCGTTGTCTACAGATATGACACAGCCAAAGGTCTTCCATCTGGCTGAGATTTACACATCTGTTGCTAAAACTACATGGTAATTTAAACAATAGAGATACAAAAAAAATGTTTTCACAGCTGACACAAGGCACACACATAACAGACAAACAAAGAACAGTATCAACACATTACGCAAAATAAGCAGGATTTGTACACAAAATTACAGGTTGTGTAATGCAGCTATGGCGGGGGGGACAAAACCTTTCCTAAAGCGGGTCCGCTTCCACCTTGGAGTCCTGTACCTCCGGCCTGGTGGCAGCAGAAAAAAGTGTGTGTGGAGAGGATTATCAGAGTCCATGCCTATTGTACGTGCGAGACGCGTGAATGCTTTGGCAATCAATGACTTTTCTTTTTTGTGTTATGTATTAATGTACCTTTATAACGTTGCGGTTACAGTATGTAACCTTGGTTCTCTGAGTGAAGAGACTATCCACCCAGTTACATATTCCATATGTACGGGGACTGACCCCACGTGGGTCAGGCGACATGGATAATTATTTAATACACACCACCTGTGAGGTGGCTGATTGCGTGCCATGCGCCAGAGATGGGGACTCGCGAGTCGGACTCGGACTCGAGTCGGACTTAAGTCGCTATTTTTAGAGACTCGCGACTCGACTCGGACTCGTCCCCTAAAGACTCGAGACTTGACTCGGACTCGTCCCCTAAAGACTCGAGACTTGACTCGGACTCGTCCCTTAAAGACTCGAGACTCGACTCGGACTCGTGGTCTGAGACTCGTGAACATTACGAGTCCCTCGCGCACTCATTACACACGCTGTTTGGACTCTTGATTCTGGCTTTTTTTCTCGGCCGCTCCCTTGTCTCTGTCTCCTCTGTGTGTGCGCTCTCTGTCTCTCTCACCCAGCACCGCGCTGCTCATCGGCCCCTCTGCCGTATGCCCCCCCTCCCTGCGTGCGCACGCTGCCCTGTCGTGGGTTTGTTGACATCGTGAGCGCGCTATTCGGACTGTACTTTTAGCGATCACGGCGAAATACAAGAGTTTCTCTCATTATTAATGTAAAGCCACAGCGAGAGTGAAGGAAAAAGGCGGAGGTAAGAGGAGTGCGAGCTGCTGCATAAGTTGTAGCTACTACTCAGTAAAGTGATTAGTGATCAAATCATTACCATTTCGAGGCTACCGTTTATTTAGGGAATATTTTGTCAAAGACCAAAAGCTGGCAGTGGATATAGCAGGTCCTGTAGCTACAGTGGATATAGCAGGTCCTGTAGCTACAGTGGATATAGCAGGTCCTGTAGCTACAGTGGATATAGCAGGTCCTGTAGCTACAGGCTGAAGACAGGACACTCATGTCAACAGTCTGTAAACCTTCAAGGTAAGACTGGAAGTATTATTATCCACAGTGGAGTTTGACTGTATGATAAAGGGCACTTCAGTAACATTCTGAAGCTCCTGCAGACATGTTTGTGACAGAGTACAGCTGTGATAACTATACTGATGTTACTTTTACACAACTGAAGTAGTGGTGTGGGAGGGCTAGTTGAATGAATGACAGGGCCTGCCTTTGGCCACAGAAATAGTTCATATTATTTTTTTCCTAAATTACCATTACATAGAAACCATGGGACTTGGACTTGACTTGGACTTGCGGTCAGAGACTTGGACTTGACTTGGACTTGTGGGGTCACAGACTCGGACTTGACTTGGACTTGTGGGTCAGGGACTTGGACTTGACTTGGACTTGTGGGTCAGGGACTTGGACTTGACTTGGACTTGACTTGGACTTGTGGGTCAGGGACTTGGACTTGACTTGGACTTGCAGGTGAGGGACTTATGTGCATCTCTGCCATGCGCACATCGATTAAATGATGGAACGCATCCCCGAGTGGAATCGAGTTGAAGAGATAGTCTCTTCACTCAGAGAACCATGGTTACATACTGTAACCGTAACGTTCTCTATCGTATCGTGACTATCTCTCCACCCAGTTACATATTCCATATGTACGGGGACTCTGTAAGACACACCGCAAGGGGATCGAGCAGGGTGAAATTCAAATGAGTCGTTGCCGCCACCAAGTGCATGAACAAAAAACACACCCAAGTGATAAAATGAACTATGTACACAAGCACCCATACCCGCCAGATGCTAGGTACAAGTGCCACAACCTTGGTGCCAGACGCAACCAAGGTGACACAGCCCCGCAAGCCGCAAAGGCCGGTCAAGAGCTCTACAAAAAAAGAGCAAGCAACAACTCTCACCCCGACCCAGCAAGGGCATTCCAAACCTGCAAGACGCAAGGCCATGGGAAAAGCCTCAATGCTGTTGAGCAGCACCAAGCACCCACTCCCCGAAGGAAGTGCCTGCTGCCACATTAGGCCTGAAGAAGCGGGCGAAAGTAGAAGGGGCAGACCATGTGGTGGCAGCGCATATCTCATCCAGCGAGGCGCCACGCCACAAAGCCCAGGACGCTGGCAGCCCCCGTGTCGAATGAGCCCTAGACAAGGGCTGGCCCAACCTATCGCGTTTGAAACAGACAAATAGCAGATCCGTGGTCCTGTGACCCCTAGTCCGAGCAAGGTATACCTCCAGGGCAGACAAGCGACCGCTCCCGCTCATCCCCATCTGCCGCGCAGAGAAGAGGGACTCGAGTGTGATGACCAGGACGGAGCGCCGACCTGTCATGACCTTAGGGAGAAAGGCTGGATTCGGTCGCAAGACCACCCCTGCCATCTCAGGCAGGAACCTACACTGGTCCTGACACACCGAGAGAGCATGGAGTCCCCCCCCCCCCCTTTTTTAGCTGATGCCAATGCTAGCAAAAGGGCAGTTTTTAAGGACACCCACTTCAGGTCCGTTGTTGCCAGAGGCTCAAATGGAGCCCCTACCAACGCCTGCAAAACCAGCTCCAAATCCCAAGAGGGGAGGGGAGGCCTCACACCACTGCCACTACGCCTCTGGGCCCCTTTGAGAAACCTGGAGACCAGGTTGGACACATCCAAAGACAGAGCGTATATACCCTCCCTTGCAGCCTTGATAGCAGCCACCATCCCTCTCAGTGTGGACGACGACCTGCCTGCCTCCAAGAAAAAAAAAATTGCAGAATCTCTGGGGCCATGCTAGCGAGAGGGTCAACCTCACGAGGCTTACACCATTTCCATCTGTGCCCGTAAAGAGCGCGTGTGGACGGTGCCCGGGCCCCTTCCAAAGTCTGCACCACAGAACCCCTGAAAACCCATAGCTAGCAACTCGGACCTCACAGGGACCAGGCCCAGAGCCTCAGCCCCCGGGGAAACGGGTGATACAGAATCCCCAGACCCTGTGATAACAGGTCTGGACGTGCTGGGAGTTCCCACGGAGTCCCGTCTAGAAGAGGCGGAATGTCCGAACACCATGTCATGTGTGGCCACAAAGGAGCCACCAGGACTAGTCTCACCTCCTCCACCTGAACCCTCTGCAACAGAGACGGGAGGAGACCGAATGGCGGGAAGGCATAAAGCAGAACGTGAGGCCACGGGTGAGACATTGCATCAGTTCCGAGGGGAGGCAAACAGATCGACCATCGCCCGTCCGTAACTGTCCCAAATGGCCAACACCACCTGAAGACGCAACCTCCAGCCTCCCGGATCCGGCCCTCCCCCGGAGAGCAGATCCGCTGCCACATTGTCCAATCCTGGCACATGCACTGCCCGCAGTGACAGGAACTTGGGGTGCGCCCACAGCCACAGTTGATGCGCCGTAAACGGAGCCCAAGCCGCCCTGGCTGTTTACGTACGAGGCTGCCACTACACTGTCCGTCCTCACAAGGACATGTTGCCCCCATAAGTGAGGCAAGATGTGGAGAAGGGCCAGACAAACTGGCTTTTGCACACAAAAGCCAGTCGTCTAAGTAATTCAGGATTCTGACGCCTGTCTGCCTCAGTGGTGAGAGCACTGCCTCTATGCACCTTGTGAACGTGCGAGGAGCCAGGGATAACCCAAAAGGGAGTACCCGAAACGCGTACATCTTGCTGTTGAAGACGAACCGGAGAAAGCGCCAGTGCCCTTTCCAGATTGGAATCTGGAAATAGGCATCTTTCAAATCGATTGTAACCCAATCCCCTCTGCGAATGAACCGTCTCACCATGGGGACAGTTAACATCTTGCACCGCAGAGGACGAAGAAATCTGTTCAGTCCTCTCTGAACGAGGATGGGGCTGAGTCCGCCATCCTTCTTGGGAATCAGAAAGTGCCGGGAATAAAAGCCAGCCTGTCTGTCGCCTGGCGGGACCTTGTTGATAGCCCCTTTGTCCAACAGGGTAGAAATCTCTGACAAGAGAACTGCCCTGTGCTTGGGACGCACCTGAGTGACCACCACAGGGGACACTGAGATGGGAGGCTGTCGGGAAAACTGGATACGGTACCCCTGAATCATTGTAGAAACGACCCATGGGGACGCGCCCAGTGCCCTCCAGGCAGCCCCGTGTGTCTCGGTGTCGAGGACCGAGGCGAAGGCTTGGGTCGACCCTGAGCCCCGCAACCTTGTTTCCCTTTGCCCCTAGTCCTACGGCGCCGAACTAACGCCCCGGACATTTCACGGGCGCATCAGCGTGCCTCCTGGGCCTGCTGCAACATAGCCGTAGCACCAGGACCAAACATGGCATGGGGGTCAACTGGCAGTTTTAACAAGCCACGCTGATCCTGCAGGGATGACTGAGAGAGCCATAGCTGCCGCCTGGCCACCCTGAGAGAGGCAATACCTTTCCCTGCCACAGCTGCTTGTTCCTTCATCAGCTGAACCATAACAGAGGAAACAAGCTGCAATTCTATAGTCAGCTGCTCTACGTCCTGACCCCCCTCCAACTCACGTATAAGTTGGCGGTTATACAAGGTCAGTATAGACATAGTATTGGCCAACTGTGTTTGAACCGCAATGGTTCTATGCACCTTAGCCAACTGTGCCTCCACCATTCTGCTCCCTCTGGAAGGACATGTAGTCTTCCCTAACACAGAAATGGAAAAACCAGGGCCAGAAAAACCAGGGCCGCAATGCACAGCCAACCTTCTCACGATCCTGCATGGAAGATAGCCGCCTGCAGCTAACCAAGGTCTTAAATGGATCTGTGGGCCTGGCAAACCCAGCCTGGATTAGGTCCCCCACATCTGAAAGAAGGGGAACAGAAAAAGATCCATGTGACTGTCCCGAGTCACTGTCAAAACGTGAGGGGGCTGGCGCAAATGCGGAAGTGCAGCGCTACTAAATGTGTCGTGGTTGTGCTCAGGACTTGTGAACAACTCGTGGCTTGGAATCAACCCCACTACAGAGTCGAATCTCAACCCAAACACCGCAACAGCGTATTTGGAGCCAACACACACGGGAAGGGACTCCCACACGAGCCGACCGGAATGGACAGCGGTTTCCCCCGCCGGGTTCCACCGCTGCCCGTCAGCGCCTGTGACGCGTAAACCCTGCACAGAGCAATGCGTCAGGCGGAGCAGACCGACCAGTACCGTGGATACAGAAGGCCGCGTCCCCCAAACGGGTTCAGCAAGTCCTTACGTCTACGGTGTGTGAACCCCTTGGCAGAGCAATACGCCAGACACAAAACCCAGCACTGAAAACAGTCACCCCGAGAGGTATGTTCCCTCTCTCATACAACAAGTAAGTGGCAGACTGTATCCTATCTTGTTTGTTTGTTTGATCGCTTCCCACGTCAACCTGCGCAGGTGCCTTTATAGCGCAATCAGCCACCTCAGAGCTGGTGTGTCTTAAATAATTATCCACGTCGCCTGACCCACGTGGGGTCAGTCCCCGTACATATGGATTATGTAACTGGGTGGAGAGATAGTCTCGATACGATAGAGAACATAAAAGTAATCACGGGTAACAATCTGAAAGAAATATATTAATAATCACATTTTTTTACTTGCTTTGTACTAGACATCGTACATGAAACAAGATCGTTGTTGTAGTTGTGCTTCGTTTCAATTAATTATATAAACAGTTCAAATATTGTTTTGTAAGTTTGTAAGTTGGTCTGTGCGAATGTAGCTGCTGAAATGTATCAAATTCTCTTTGGATGAGGTCTTGTTGATGTTTTGTTCCTTCTGTACCATTGTGTGAAATGTACTTTTTTATTGCACTGAATTTGGGGGTAGGCGCTCATAAGCTTCAGCCCACTCCTTTTGAGCAGAATGTATACTGCTCAAATAAACAAATAAACTAAACTAACATTTTTAACCAGGCGTGTTACTGTAGTTTTACTGCGGTTCTATGTCGGTGCAAGTATATCATATTACAATGTGGACACTGCGGCTTATAGACAAGTTCGGCCTACTGTATATGTAAAGGAAAAAAAAAAACTTAGTTTAGTTTACATATGGTTTATATTAAGGTGCGCTCAATAGTCTGAACATTAAGGTAGTGTACATAACCACACCCTCCCACATAAGGTAACACCACTGGGCATCTGGACAGGACAGCGCTTTGATGCTGAGGTAACTAACGTTTTGCACAGTAGATGCCAACATGCTGACTCTGCTTTACTGCCATTCAGATTGTTAGCAGCACGCTAATGCAAAGCTAACACCCACCACCACTTTCACTTCATCCCAAATTAAAGCCTCCACTGTTTTAGGATCCCTTTCTATAAAAGCTTATAAAAGTGCGGCAGCTGTGCACTGAAGAACCAAAACAATGACCACATGCTGAAACATGTGGCAAGGCAAGTTTATTTGTAGAGCACAATTCATACACAAGGCAATTCAAAGTGCTTTCACAGTTGCATAAAGTTACAAGAAAACAGATCAAATCAATCATTAAAACATCAACATAAAAATTAAATGTGCTTCTGCTCGCAATGCACGGCATGATTCAGAAACTACGTCGCCAAGGAGTTCACAAGGATAGTCTTAGAAAAACAGGAAGGGAGAGAGATGGGTAAGAAAATCAGGAACAACCTGTTTAGGTTAGGTCTGGTTTGCAGCTGGCTATTGCAAATTGAATTAGTCTAACAAATGTTTTTGAGCAGGAATCTCCAAGTAAATTTCCCTGGGGTCAAAATATATTGGGAGTGTATTGCCGGTTCCATAACTAAAGCTCCACTAAAATATGTGGGGGCTGACAGGGCTGTGGCCTCTTAAAAAGAGCTTATACTTGTATTGCACTTTACAAGCCTTTGTCTCAAGTTTCTGCTAGACTGTAGTCATTATTCATTCATTTCACACCCTGGGACAGACTGACCATTAATCACGTGGCTATAATGTGTCGTTCATATCCTGATCTCTTATTATGTCAGTGCCCTCTGCTGGACACGTGTGGAATATTTTATTTTTTAATTTAAACTGCCCCCTAGTGGCTGAAGCGAGCATTCTGATTATTTCTCTGCACCGGAATGGTCTAGAGACTTATGCTGCGTTTACACATAAGCACGATGCGTTACGAATGCCACAAATGCACATTCGTGGCCAAGGATCACGAATGTCAGTGGAATTTGATGATTTGGAGTAGAGGTTTCACGCGCCGCCACTAACTGTTGCGACCTGTTACTACGCGTTACGATTAATGGCACGAATTATTACGCACGGTCACGAATATGCGTCCCGCGCTGCTGCGTGGTGTCCCGCGCTGCCACGGGCTGTTACGGGGCACTAGGAATATTCGCGTTCTGTCCGAAATCTGTCAAGAATTGGGCGAATGTGGAGTGATCTTCTTCCACCAGGTTGGAGGCGGCGCAGAGGCCGTGTTCTCCCCTGAGTCATTGGGCTCGTCTGGCTCCAACTCCCGAACATCAGGTACGACCGCAGGAGGAAGAAAGGGTCGGAGGAACACTTTCAGCACCCCGCGGAGCGGCAGGTGCTGTCCGTGGCTTGGAGCGCGGATTGGCCGACTTTGTGACACTTTTCCTTGGCATAGCTACTGCAGGTACGGACATTTACTTTGGGCGTAGCGTGGGTTTCTATAAATTTTGAGCGTGAAAACAGTGATTCTGCTCCACGAATGCTCCACGAATGCTCTCACGCTGAATTACGAAGCGCCACTACTCCCCACGAAAGGACACGCTCCGTTGCGAACTCCACGAACAGAGGGTGATTCGTGACATTCGTGGAAGATTTTTTGACAGACAAAAACTTTATCCACGAACGTCACGAATGTCACGAGCTGATGCGTTCTGTTAAGAATCCCATTGAGATGCGTTAAGTCACGTCACGAACGTCACGAATGACGGAAAAATGACATTCGTAACGCATCGTGCTTATGTGTAAACGCAGCATTACTTTTTTTTTGACATACTCAGGAATTTGTGCTCTGTGGGCCAGATTGAATCATCTCATGGGCCGAAAGTGGCCCATGGGCCGCCTGTTGAAGACCACTGTTTAAGTGTCTCCTGCCCCTATGAATTAATCATTTTAGCTTTAAATCCTGTTAATTTAATAACCATTTTGCAATATGTTTTTCAAATGCTTTGTATGATTGGTAGTTGATAATAATAATTTGGCTAAAAGAAACATGCACATCAAATATACCCTATTTGTATCTATGTGAATCGATAAAAGAATCAATAAAGAACCGGATCGATAAGCGTAATTATCAACGGCACTAATATGGATGCGAATTCTCATCCCTACTAATGTCTATATGAAAGCCTGACCTGACTGACTGACTGACTGTAGTTGAACTGGACTGGTGGAGTGGTCAGTGCCTCCTGGAGTAGGGATGTAACGATTCACTCAAGCCTCGATTCGATTCGATTTCCGATTTGAAGTTCCCGATTTCGATTTTTCCCAATTTTTTTAAACCTTTTTTTTTTTTTTTGAAAATGACTACTTCATACAAAATGTTTCTTTTGTTTTAACATCTGTATTTTTGTCCTTGTAACAAACTGCAACCGTCTCAGTAAGAGAACTTTACATTACGAAAAATTACAAGACATGAAAATGAACTATAATTATTGTGCTTGTAAATGTACATGTTTTCAGCATAAATAAACATAAAGCAAAGCAAACATTTTGAGATTATATTTATTTTACCAAACCTTTATTTTTAAATTTTTTGCAGTTTGAACATAATACTACCATTTAGAACAAATTTTACAGTGCAGTTTTGTTCACCCTTGAAGCCTCACTGCCTCCGGTGCAGCCTTTGTAAACATAAGGAGGAAAAAGACATGACAGCTCCTGTAGGTGTTGGATTATTTGACAAACGGACATTTGATGAGGATTTCAGCAGAATCAGAGCAGGTCGGTCAGATGTTTGTCAGTTTACGATCTTTGGTAAACTTCGGTCAAAATGCTAAACTCTGCGTTAGCTGCTAACGCTAATCTCGTAGCCGCTAACTTTAGCTGCGTCTGTTGCTTCGATGCCTGCACGTGTATGTGTTTACTTGGTGTGGCGTGTGTTGGGGGTGAGGCGGGGGAGGTGTGGAGCTTGTCTGGAGAAAAGGTTAACATTGAGCTATGTTCCGGTCTATTTCGGTCGCGCAAAATGGAGTAGCTGAGGGTGGCTTTAAAATCGATTCTTTTATTTTTTACATCGATTCACATTTTACGCATATTAAAACGACTTTCGATGAATCGTTACATCGCTATGCTGGGGTGGGCGGGGGTTGGGTCTGTGATTGGCAGGCGGGCAGGAGGAAGGGAAGCCCGCGGCGACCTTTATTTCCAGACGCATGACGATTATTAATTTGCACTCTGGCAGATTTGGTGGTGGGCAGATACCGCCGCGGGTCGCCTCAGTTCAGCGGAGACATGAAAGATAGATTAACCTTGAGCTCGCGCACTCTGACGCCTGCTAATTGCTGTGATGAATTAGATTTTCTTTGCAATTTTTTATGCATTATGTACGGAGGGCATCCATATTCATTTCTATACAAGCTGTATTTATTTATTTAGACAAACCTTGGCTCTGCTCCACTTTCTCAAGGCTCTTGGTCACCCACCTTTTTATGAAAGTCGATGAAGAATCGCCTGTGGGAAGACGCTGACTTCATACCATGGGAAAGTAGCATTCACACACTGAGGGAAAAAAGTGAGAGGGGTCTGGCTGCAGACCTCCACTGTCAGGACCCCTCCGCTGTCAGGACCGGAAGTTTATTCGAAGCCTTTCAAAATAAAACCGGATATACTGGGAGCACGTATTTGTCATTGTTCCTTGGGCTTTATTTTATGTAATATGATAATATGATATAACTAGAAACCGTTGCAATGGCTGCGCCATTGCGATTGACTGCGGAATAGATCTAATGCAGAAGTTACCTGAAAAATCCTTGAAATCCTTGAAACTGTAAAAATACTTGAAACATCTTATAAACTCCTGAAGTATTTGAAGCTCCTGATATCCTTGAAACTGTTGAAACCTTGAAACTCTTAACATTGTAGAAACTCTTAACATTGTAGAAACTCTTAACATTGTGGAAACTCTTAACATTGTGGAAACTCTTAACATTGTGGAAACTCTGAACATTGTGGAAACTCTGAACATTGTGGAAACTCTGAACATTGTGGAAACTCTTAACATTGTGGAAACTCTTAACATTGTAGAAACTGTAGAAATGTCTGAAAGACCTGAAGTCCTATTAAATTGCATTATACTGGTTTACATGGAAAAATCCCTATTAAGTTGCATTATACTGGTTTACATGTAAAAACCCCTATTAAGTTGCATTATACTGGTTTACATGTAAAAAACCCTATTAAGTTGCATTATACTGGTTTACATGTAAAAACCCCTATTAAGTTGCATTATACTGGTTTACATGTAAAAAAAACCCTATTAAGTTGCATTATACTGGTTTACATGTAAAAAACCCTATTAAGTTGCATTATACTGGTGTACATGTAAAAACCCCTATTAAGTTGCATTATACTGGTTTACATGTAAAAACCCCTATTAGGTTCCATTATACTGGTTTATACTGGTTTACATGTAAAAAACCCTATTAAGTTGCATTATACTGGTTTACATGTAAAAAACCCTATTAGGTTGCATTATACTGGTTTATACTGGTTTACATGTAAAAAACCCTATTAGGTTCCATTATACTGGTTTATACTGGTTTACATGTAAAAAACCCTATTAGGTTCCATTATACTGGTTTATACTGGTTTACATGTAAAAAACCCTATTAGGTTCCATTATACTGGTTTATACTGGTTTACATGTAAAAAACCCTATTAGGTTCCATTATACTGGTTTATACTGGTTTACATGTAAAAAACCCTATTAGGTTGCATTGTACTGGTTTATACTGGTTTACATGTAAAAAACCCTATTAGGTTCCATTATACTGGTTTATACTGGTTTACATGTAAAAAACCCTATTAGGTTCCATTGTACTGGTTTATACTGGTTTACATGTAAAAAACCCTATTAGGTTCCATTGTACTGGTTTATACTGGTTTACATATAAAAAACCCTATTAGGTTGCATTATACTGGTTTATACTGGTTTACATGTAAAAAACCCTATTAGGTTCCATTATACTGGTTTATACTGGTTTACATGTAAAAAACCCTATTAGGTTCCATTATACTGGTTTATACTGGTTTACATGTAAAAAACCCTATTAGGTTCCATTATACTGGTTTATACTGGTTTACATGTAAAAAACCCTATTAGGTTGCATTATACTGGTTTATACTGGTTTACATGTAAAAAACCCTATTAGGTTCCATTATACTGGTTTATACTGGTTTACATGTAAAAAACCCTATTAGGTTGCATTATACTGGTTTATACTGGTTTACATGTAAAAAACCCTATTAGGTTCCATTATACTGGTTTATACTGGTTTACATGTAAAAAACCCTATTAGGTTCCATTATACTGGTTTATACTGGTTTACATGTAAAAAACCCTATTAGGTTCCATTATACTGGTTTATACTGGTTTACATGTAAAAAACCCTATTAGGTTGCATTATACTGGTTTATACTGGTTTACATGTAAAAAACCCTATTAGGTTGCATTATACTGGTTTATACTGGTTTACATGTAAAAAACCCTATTAGGTTCCATTATACTGGTTTATACTGGTTTACATGTAAAAACCCTATTAGGTTCCATTATACTGGTTTATACTGGTTTACATGTAAAAAACCCTATTAGGTTCCATTATACTGGTTTATACTGGTTTACATGTAAAAAACCCTATTAGGTTCCATTATACTGGTTTATACTGGTTTACATGTAAAACACCCTATTAGGTTCCATTATACTGGTTTATACTGGTTTACATGTAAAAAACCCTATTAGGTTCCATTATACTGGTTTATACTGGTTTACATGTAAAAAACCCTATTAGGTTCCATTATACTGGTTTACATGTAAAAAACCCTATTAGGTTGCATTATACTGGTTTATACTGGTTTACATGTAAAAAACCCTATTAGGTTCCATTATACTGGTTTATACTGGTTTACATGTAAAAAACCCTATTAGGTTCCATTATACTGGTTTATACTGGTTTACATGTAAAAAACCCTATTAGGTTCCATTATACTGGTTTATACTGGTTTACATGTAAAAAACCCTATTAGGTTCCATTATACTGGTTTATACTGGTTTACATGTAAAAAACCCTATTAGCTTGCATTATACTGGTTTATACTGGTTTACATGTAAAAAACCCTATTAGGTTGCATTATACTGGTTTATACTGGTTTACATGTAAAAAACCCTATTAGGTTCCATTATACTGGTTTATACTGGTTTACATGTAAAAACCCTATTAGGTTCCATTATACTGGTTTGTACTGGTTTACATGTAAAAAACCCTATTAGGTTCCATTATACTGGTTTATACTGGTTTACATGTAAAAATTGTGGTATAATTGCAAAAAATCCCTATGTTGTTGCAGAAACTGTAAAAGCTGTAGAAATTGTAGAAACTCTGAACATTGTGGAAACTCTGAACATTGTGGAAACTCTTAACATTGCGGAAACTCTGAACATTGCGGAAACTCTGAACATTGCGGAAACTCTGAACATTGTGGAAACTCTGAACATTGTGGAAACTCTTAACATTGTGGAAACTCTGAACATTGTGGAAACTCTTAACATTGTGGAAACTCTGAACATTGTGGAAACTCTTAACATTGTGGAAACTCTTAACATTGTGGAAACTCTGAACATTGTGGAAACTCTGAACATTGTGGAAACTCTTAACATTGTGGAAACTCTGAACATTGTGGAAACTCTGAACATTGTGGAAACTCTGAACATTGTGGAAACTCTTAACATTGTGGAAACTCTGAACATTGTGGAAACTCTTAACATTGTAGAAACTCTGAACATTGTGAAAACTCTGAACATTGTGGAAACTCTGAACATTGTGGAAACTCTGAACATTGTGAAAACTCTGAACATTGTGGAAACTCTTAACATTGTGGAAACTCTAAACATTGTGGAAACTCTTAACATTGTGGAAACTCTTAACATTGTGGAAACTCTGAACATTGTGGAAACTCTTAACATTGTGGAAACTCTGAACATTGTGGAAACTCTGAACATTGTGGAAACTCTGAACATTGTGGAAACTCTTAACATTGTGGAAACTCTGAACATTGTGGAAACTCTGAACATTGTGGAAACTCTGAACATTGTGGAAACTCTGAACATTGTGGAAACTCTGAACATTGTGGAAACTCTTAACATTGTGGAAACTCTTAACATTGTGGAAACTCTTAACATTGTAGAAACTGTAGAAATGTCTGAAAGACCTGAAGTCCTATTAAATTGCATGGGCCTATTAAAATGCATGGCAGAATTCTCAATACAAATGAATGGCAGAATTCCCAAGCCCGTAGAAAAAAACTGGAAAACTGCATAACTCTAATTTTTTCTGAAAACTCACAAGTTGTGGAAGCTGAACCTGTACAAACTGCAGAAATTGCAGAAAATGTGGAAAAAAATGCTGAAAACGTTGAATTTGCGGAAGCCCCATTATAAGTCAATGGGAAAAATCGACCGATTTTTGTCCGATTGCGGAAAAACCGGAAATCGCTGAAGTCCCAAAAGTAATAGCAGAATTCTCTTAAACATGCGGAACGTTTTGATGTATAACTTGTGGAAATCGCTGAAACTGTGAAAGCTGTGAAAGCTGCAGAAAATCAGGAAAAAGACGGAAGTTGAATAATAATAAACTAGAAACCGTTGCAATGGCTGCGCCATTGCGATTGACTGCGGAATAGATCTAATGCAGAAGTTACCTGAAAAATCCTTGAAATCCTTGAAACTGTAAAAATACTTGAAACATCTTATAAACTCCTGAAGTATTTGAAGCTCCTGATATCCTTGAAACTGTTGAAACCTTGAAACTCTTAACATTGTAGAAACTCTTAACATTGTAGAAACTCTTAACATTGTGGAAACTCTTAACATTGTGGAAACTCTTAACATTGTGGAAACTCTGAACATTGTGGAAACTCTGAACATTGTGGAAACTCTGAACATTGTGGAAACTCTTAACATTGTGGAAACTCTTAACATTGTAGAAACTGTAGAAATGTCTGAAAGACCTGAAGTCCTATTAAATTGCATTATACTGGTTTACATGGAAAAATCCCTATTAAGTTGCATTATACTGGTTTACATGTAAAAACCCCTATTAAGTTGCATTATACTGGTTTACATGTAAAAAACCCTATTAAGTTGCATTATACTGGTTTACATGTAAAAACCCCTATTAAGTTGCATTATACTGGTTTACATGTAAAAAAAACCCTATTAAGTTGCATTATACTGGTTTACATGTAAAAAAAACCTATTAAGTTGCATTATACTGGTGTACATGTAAAAACCCCTATTAAGTTGCATTATACTGGTTTACATGTAAAAACCCCTATTAGGTTCCATTATACTGGTTTATACTGGTTTACATGTAAAAAACCCTATTAAGTTGCATTATACTGGTTTACATGTAAAAAACCCTATTAGGTTGCATTATACTGGTTTATACTGGTTTACATGTAAAAAACCCTATTAGGTTCCATTATACTGGTTTATACTGGTTTACATGTAAAAAACCCTATTAGGTTCCATTATACTGGTTTATACTGGTTTACATGTAAAAAACCCTATTAAGTTGCATTATACTGGTTTACATGTAAAAATCCCTATTAAGTTGCATTATACTGGTTTACATGTAAAAACCCCTATTAAGTTGCATTATACTGGTTTACATGTAAAAAACCCTATTAAGTTGCATTATACTGGTTTACATGTAAAAACCCCTATTAAGTTGCATTATACTGGTTTACATGTAAAAAACCCTATTAAGTTGCATTATACTGGTGTACATGTAAAAACCCCTATTAAGTTGCAT
This sequence comes from Proterorhinus semilunaris, assembly GCA_021464625.1. Taxonomy (NCBI): domain Eukaryota; kingdom Metazoa; phylum Chordata; class Actinopteri; order Gobiiformes; family Gobiidae; genus Proterorhinus; species Proterorhinus semilunaris. The sequence goes on from CM038356.1 coordinate 31,772,628, forward strand.
TATACTGGTTTACATGTAAAAACCCCTATTAGGTTCCATTATACTGGTTTATACTGGTTTACATGTAAAAAACCCTATTAAGTTGCATTATACTGGTTTACATGTAAAAAACCCTATTAGGTTGCATTATACTGGTTTATACTGGTTTACATGTAAAAAACCCTATTAGGTTCCATTATACTGGTTTATACTGGTTTACATGTAAAAAACCCTATTAGGTTCCATTATACTGGTTTATACTGGTTTACATGTAAAAAACCCTATTAGGTTCCATTATACTGGTTTATACTGGTTTACATGTAAAAAACCCTATTAGGTTGCATTGTACTGGTTTATACTGGTTTACATGTAAAAAACCCTATTAGGTTCCATTATACTGGTTTATACTGGTTTACATGTAAAAAACCCTATTAGGTTCCATTATACTGGTTTATACTGGTTTACATGTAAAAAACCCTATTAGGTTCCATTGTACTGGTTTATACTGGTTTACATATAAAAAACCCTATTAGGTTGCATTATACTGGTTTATACTGGTTTACATGTAAAAAACCCTATTAGGTTCCATTATACTGGTTTATACTGGTTTACATGTAAAAAACCCTATTAGGTTCCATTATACTGGTTTATACTGGTTTACATGTAAAAAACCCTATTAGGTTCCATTATACTGGTTTATACTGGTTTACATGTAAAAAACCCTATTAGGTTGCATTATACTGGTTTATACTGGTTTACATGTAAAAAACCCTATTAGGTTCCATTATACTGGTTTATACTGGTTTACATGTAAAAAACCCTATTAGGTTGCATTATACTGGTTTATACTGGTTTACATGTAAAAAACCCTATTAGGTTCCATTATACTGGTTTATACTGGTTTACATGTAAAAAACCCTATTAGGTTCCATTATACTGGTTTATACTGGTTTACATGTAAAAAACCCTATTAGGTTGCATTATACTGGTTTATACTGGTTTACATGTAAAAAACCCTATTAGGTTCCATTATACTGGTTTATACTGGTTTACATGTAAAAACCCTATTAGGTTCCATTATACTGGTTTATACTGGTTTACATGTAAAAAACCCTATTAGGTTCCATTATACTGGTTTATACTGGTTTACATGTAAAAAACCCTATTAGGTTCCATTATACTGGTTTATACTGGTTTACATGTAAAAAACCCTATTAGGTTGCATTATACTGGTTTATACTGGTTTACATGTAAAAAACCCTATTAGGTTCCATTATACTGGTTTATACTGGTTTACATGTAAAAACCCCTATTAGGTTCCATTATACTGGTTTATACTGGTTTACATGTAAAAAACCCTATTAGGTTCCATTATACTGGTTTATACTGGTTTACATGTAAAAAACCCTATTAGGTTGCATTATACTGGTTTATACTGGTTTACATGTAAAAAACCCTATTAGGTTCCATTATACTGGTTTATACTGGTTTACATGTAAAAAACCCTATTAGGTTCCATTATACTGGTTTATACTGGTTTACATGTAAAAAACCCTATTAGGTTCCATTATACTGGTTTATACTGGTTTACATGTAAAAACCCTATTAGGTTCCATTATACTGGTTTATACTGGTTTACATGTAAAAATTGTGGTATAATTGCAAAAAATCCCTATGTTGTTGCAGAAACTGTAAAAGCTGTAGAAATTGTAGAAACTCTGAACATTGTGGAAACTCTGAACATTGTGGAAACTCTTAACATTGCGGAAACTCTGAACATTGCGGAAACTCTGAACATTGCGGAAACTCTGAACATTGTGGAAACTCTGAACATTGCGGAAACTCTTAACATTGTGGAAACTCTGAACATTGTGGAAACTCTTAACATTGTGGAAACTCTGAACATTGTGGAAACTCTGAACATTGTGGAAACTCTTAACATTGTGGAAACTCTTAACATTGTGGAAACTCTTAACATTGTGGAAACTCTGAACATTGTGGAAACTCTGAACATTGTGGAAACTCTGAACATTGTGGAAACTCTTAACATTGTGGAAACTCTGAACATTGTGGAAACTCTGAACATTGTGGAAACTCTGAACATTGTGGAAACTCTTAACATTGTAGAAACTCTGAACATTGTGAAAACTCTGAACATTGTGGAAACTCTGAACATTGTGGAAACTCTTAACATTGTGGAAACTCTTAACATTGTGGAAACTCTAAACATTGTGGAAACTCTTAACATTGTGGAAACTCTTAACATTGTGGAAACTCTTAACATTGTGGAAACTCTGAACATTGTGGAAACTCTGAACATTGTGGAAACTCTGAACATTGTGGAAACTCTGAACATTGTGGAAACTCTGAACATTGTGGAAACTCTTAACATTGTGGAAACTCTTAACATTGTGGAAACTCTTAACATTGTGGAAACTCTTAACATTGTAGAAACTGTAGAAATGTCTGAAAGACCTGAAGTCCTATTAAATTGCATGGGCCTATTAAAATGCATGGCAGAATTCTCAATACAAATGAATGGCAGAATTCCCAAGCCCGTAGAAAAAAACTGGAAAACTGCATAACTCTAATTTTTTCTGAAAACTGACAAGTTGTGGAAGCTGAACATGCACAGACTGCAGAAATTGCAGAAAATGTGGAAAAAAATGCTGAAAACGTTGAATTTGCGGAAGCCCCATTATAAGTCAATGGGAAAAATCGACCGATTTTTGTCCGATTGCGGAAAAACCGGAAATCGCTGAAGTCCCAAAAGTAATAGCAGAATTCTCTTAAACATGCGGAACGTTTTGATGTATAACTTGTGGAAATCGCTGAAACTGTGAAAGCTGTGAAAGCTGCTGAAAATCAGGAATAAGACGGAAGTTGAATAATAATAATAAAAGATAAAGAACATGAAAACCAATTATTGACTGCGGAAAGTTCCGCAGTCAATCAAAAATGTATAATATATGTATAAAAATATGATATAAAAGCAACTATAAGTGGTAGCCTTCATGTTTGGCTGCAGACCTCCACACTCCCCTTCCAAAATGAAAAGCAGGCATACCGGAGGACGTATTTGTCGTTCCCCATGTGAATATACTTTATTTATTGGGGCCATATTTTATGTATATAATATGATTCAAAAGCAAGTATTCCAGGAGTAGCCTATGTAACGGAGGCTGCTTGGCTTCCAGAAGTATGTTAGGTAAATCTCACTCCTCGAAGCTTCATAATACACAATGATTACATTACAGATAATTGTCTGGTAGTCATGTGGGTAAGTCGGGCGCCTCCCAGTGCAAACCACATAGGTTCGATACCAGCGCTGAACAAGATGACATTTCAATTTTTGTTTAGTTTTCTATGCGAGCACACTTTAGCTCTTGGCGCATTGATTTATGTCTAAATATGTAAATATTATTTACGTGTAATCACGTTGACTTAAAAAAGATAAGAATATAGTATGTACTTCAACGAGATAAAATCCAAGGAAAGTACAGCTATTATGATCCCCTTAAAACATTCCTCATTACTGCATTATTTTATTTTTTATACAGTATTTTGATGTAATTGGCCAAAAAGACAGCTGTTAGTTTAGTTTGTACTACATATTCGTTTGCTTTGAAACAATACATCTGTGTACACACACCCTGATATGTGTGATGGCATAATTATTCAGATTAGATTAGACGGAATCATTTCTATGCAAAAGCTGTTTGCAAACGACAATGAAAGCCTTCTAGTGTCAAGCTAACCCGATAGATATACATAAATAATACACATATTGACTTTAAAGACTAATCCTTAACTTAACCTAAACAGCGCTAGCCACCGTTAGCATAACTGCGAAAACAACGCTACAAACCACCGCAAAGTCCAAAACTGAAATATGCACTTCTTCTTCTAATGGTTTCTGGCAGGCTGTACACGTTATGCTGCCCTCTTCCGTTCAATATGGACTTCTGGTCCGGTCCTGACAGCGGAGGGGACCTGACAGTGGAGGTCTGCAAGGCAGGGTCCTGAGAGTGGAGGTCTGCAGCCAGACTCTCTTGAAAAAAGTCGCAATCAAATGTAAAATAAAAAAGTCACACAGTCATTGCATTCGCTCTGGCATCGTTTCACTAAAGCTGAGCACACACTACACGATCTTTTTGCCCGATTTTTTCTTTTTAAATCTACTGAAATACGTCCTGCTTTCTTCGTGTCACAGACTTTCATTTCAATTTGAAAGAACTATACTATACTATAACAACTTCAGGACTCTAACCTGCAGCAATGCACTGTGTTGTTGTGACTCTGATCACATGAGTCGCTCTGACGAGTCTCATTCGTTATGTGTGAACCCCCAGTCGTTCTATAATCGCACTAAATCTGCGAGGAATATGGACTTGCCATGGATACCAAACGTCAATATCTGTGAATGAAGAAGTGTCGGGAAGACAAGGGAGCGCCGCGATGTTGCAGTTACTTCCAGGAAATCTCTGGCTCAAAGCGACAAAACGTCATCATAAAGGGTGCATTTTGTCTTTTTTTTCTTACATTAAATCTAAAATTTATATATTTGTATTTATTGTATTACTTTAGGTGATCCAATCATAGTTTCTGTCCCAGCTTTGATTAGTTGTCGTTAGCATTAGCATATTGTTACTAGCCGCTGCATTTAGCGCGGCGATCAAAGATACAATAGAAGAGGTTCAAACTAACTCAGAGATTGAATTCTCCAGATTCTGCACTTCAAAATGATATGCAGCATGTGCATATTGACGGAGATTTAGTGAAACTTGTGTTTAACAAACTTGAAGCTAACCAATTTTCATTGCGATGTGTCTCACCTCTCCTGGGGCCGAGTGAGTTGTGGGAGGACTCGTTTTAAAGCCTTGACTTTGCTCTTTCCAAGTCTCTATCTTTTTCGGTTCCAGAAATATCGGCTCTTCTCGGCGTTAGATCGGCCGGAAGCCGGTATTGTAAAATCTTTCCTCATTACTTAGTGCGGAGTTCGTGACAAATATCGATTGTGAGATATAGCCATATTTTGATACCGAGAGCAAGTGAAAAGAGGAGATTTAAACATTGCCAGTTTTACTTGGCTCTGAATTGCCCAAAGTCCGCACTTTGACGGGGGGGTTAATTACTGTACCGTTTAAAGCAGCTACGGCAATCGCACGGCGGCTCAGCTCACTCTTATTCAAAACGTGTTCACAATGACTTCCTGGAAATTTGATTAAAAAAAGGGAGGATTTTGGGCACCGAGCCACTTCCCATAACGTTTGTGGCGGTCCCTCAGAGTCAGAGAGGAACAGGGAACAGCGCGGGGCCACGGGAGCTGCATCTGTCTGCTTTGCACTAGAGCAACATCATAAAACTGATGAGCATTTGGGCTTCAAGGACACATTCTACCATGTTGGAACTCGCTCAGTTTACTGATCCAGGTTAAACCACTGGCTAAAGTAATGAGCCAAAAAGCATTCATGAACTTGACAAGAAATACATGAATTAAGAAATAGCAATAAAACATGATGGCGCTCTGCAAAACCTACATGGTCTAGTCTGGAAATCAGAAAAAGGGCTTGGATAACACTTTTGTGGTTCCAGAATGTTTTTATGTTAAGATGTTGGGAACATATTTCATGAATGTGCCACTCACTTATTTTGTTTATGGCCAACATTTCCTGTGAGTTGATAGTATCATGTTAAACCACACATACTTTTGCCAATTTCATGGGAAAATCTTCTTTTATATTGATGATATTTCGTTTTATATGACAGACAGTACATAGCTGAAAAGGAGCCATTTGGGTTAACATTACCTCTCATTTCTTTATGCATTAACCGATGAAGATGAAATGTTGCACATTGCGTTAGGTTGATGAAGTCTATGTTTAGTGTGAATTATTTCAGAAAATCTAGTATAATTTTTAAATTACGACAAATGAAAAAACTCACATAATTTGTTTATTTTTAAACCTGTATATTCAAGATTTCCTCTGAGGTGAAATCATGTCAACCTACACATTCAGTGCAAATTTCATGAGAAAAGTTCATTTTATATTGCAGACATTTAATTTTATCTGATTGATAGTGCTGGCTGAAAACATTCTCTTCGTGATAAGCGAGTGGCATATTCATAAAATATGTTCCCAATGTAAATTACCATAAAAACATTCCGGAACTACAAAAGTTAACATTTCAGATTTTCGCTCATGCACCCCATCAATAAATACCACAGTATTGCAGAATAGTTTTCGGCTTTTTGCATTTGGTAATAATCTCAAGTTCATTTTGGGAAGAAACCTTGCACCTGTGCCACTGATCCACTTCCCACCATCCTGGTAAAAATCCAACATCTCAGAACTTAGCCCGCTCATTACCACAATTATAAACTGTTCACTTCGATCTGGCCATGTCCCCTCCGCACTCAAAACTGCACTGATCAAACCACATCTCAAAAAACACATCCTGAATCACGATAACAGGCCTATCTCCAACTATGCATTCCTCTCGAAGGTTTTGGAGAGGACTGTAGCTGGCCAGCTTCATGACCACACAAACTCGCTGTATGAGAAATTTCAATCCGGTTTCCGTCCCGCTCATAGAACCGAGATATCTATCTATGGACGAGCTTATTGGCTTGTGGACAGTTCAAAGAGAAATCGGAGAAATGCGATCGTTTATAAAATTATTTCTCATTTCTCTGCCGCCCGGTAGCAAATGCGTCATGGCCCGGCACCGGTCCCCAGCCCTGTGGTTGGGGACCCCTGTTGTAGCACTTTGAGATTTTCATGTAAAGTGCATTACAAATTGAAGGTATTATTATTATCTTTATCACTATATTATACTTTGTTGGTTTGAAAATGAAGCCCCTTATGAGAGACCAACAGGCCCGGTTAGAACCATGAGGCCGTCCTTCTGTGGACCCACCACCTGCAGGGGGAGCCATAGGGGCTGGTGCTATGTGATTTGTGCAATCACATAGCAGGGAAATTTGTGCAGCAAGTCGGCAACGGACAAGTGGAAGAAAATGGATGGATGGTTTGAAAATGTAGCCAATGCAGACTGACCCGAGAGTGAGGGGGCGACTCTCTTTTATACTCCCTGGCCCCTCCCCTTAGCCAATCACCACAAAATTCCATTTTACTAGATTAAAACAGTATCGGACATTCATCCAGGATTTATTACAAAAATAAAGTAGATACTTAAACCAAACCAGTGTGTCCCCGAGCCCTGAGACTGCTCAAAGAAAATACAAAAATAATATTAAGGCAAAAACGGGTTGGGCGTGATTACGTCACACGCCGGCGTCCCGTGCATGACCCAATATACAAGGGAAGAACGGAAACGCTCGGTTTGCCTGTGCATGGATGTGGAGATCGGATAGTGGGGAAATGTTGGATTAAACAGTTATGGAAGGAGGATGGTTCTGCGGCGGCCTAGTCTGCACCCAAGACCACCGCGATGGATGTGTGAAAGATAAAGTTTGCAAACACTGAGCAGACGGAGGGGAAACGGGAAGAAACCGGCAATTGGTGAGTGTGGATGTATGCGCGTGGGGCTTAGGTGGGTGCCCGGCAGCTTTCCTGCGGGCTCGGACGGGGTCACACCACACGAAGACAAAAAGCTTGTAGATTTAGAAACTTTCTCTGTAGACAACGGAGCCAGCTCAGTCAATGTGTGCGTCCACATGGATTGGATCAGGTCCTTGAAAATGCCGCGATTCATCTGCTGGGCCTGTGTGAGGCGCTGTGGCGCTACCAAAGAGAATACGCTGTAATCTTTTGTAATTCAACTGTTACAACCCGGCTCAGCTAAGGCCAGCAGCCTACCAAACACACAAACAATATGGCGTACTGGCCACAAAGACCAGCAGCCCCGAATGGTCCATGGTGTGGGCTTATATAGCTGTGGCTGTGGGCCAGGTGTTGAGATGCCGCACCAATCACGAGCGGGAAGCTGCAGCCAACCAGCCCAGAGCGGGAAACCAGTCCTCCATACCCATGCCAGGGCTCACATAGCAGGAGCAAAAGGGGAAATTAGCACCACACAGTTAGCACTAGCAGTGTGTGGAGGTCTAGGGCCGTAACATATACAAACTCCGCTAGTAAATACGAAACCTCTCAATGGATTTACGATCTACAGAAGAGACGAGGAGGTGGATTTGTTCTTCAGACTCACTGTCAGTGACCGGACTTTTACTGTTAGTCCAAAACCTCGGACTGGATCGTGTTTTTCTCCTTGTCACCTGTGGTTCGCCGTGGGGCAGAGGAGTGGAGGATCGTGCAGTAAAACTCATTATAAGGCCGGTAGATTATGGATAACGGACACAATGCTCGCGCTGTTGATTGGCACGCCCTTAACATCGTGGATAATTTACTTTGTTTCAAGCACGTGATGCTCGTTTAAACCCGTAAGTGACAAGTGTGGGAGATGTCAAAGTCACACCTGTAATCAGATCAAAAGGAGAGGCGTTGACTCGATCTTCAGTGTGTTTTGTGTCTGTGCCTGCCATACTAAACATGGAGACCAGAAAGGGGAGACGTTTATAACCCATGGCACTACAGCTGACCCCCCCCTGGATGTGGACGGAAGAGAAAAATTGATGAAAGGTCGAGACGCGGGGTAGTCCAGATGGTGCATAAGCAGCCTCAAACAACTCCCCCAGACGTCCGAGCTGTCCGGCAGAATCACGGCACATCGGTCTCGACGATGTTTGAATGAGATTGAATTGAAACATTTCAGAGACACACAGCGAAAAATACATGCTTCTTAAGCGGGTCAGCACATCACGGTCCTCATACGTTACATTTCAGCTTCGCGCGCCTCCACATTCATTCAGCTGAATAGCTCGGTGCTGCTCTGGGGCAGCCTCGGGTGCTGTTCAAACAGCAGCGTCGAGGAGTGGAGAGGGTAAACAAGACGAGGTAAAAGAGCACGTGACTTCTGCAGTCTCACACCCACCTGCTCTCTTCGATCGCCCCCAATGAAGGCAGCGGGTTGTTAGCATTGAGCTAAAGCTGTCACATTTCAACACTCAAATATGGTCAAATCATTGATCTGCCATCTGTCTTTGAGTCTCCCGTCTCTTGCAAAGTTCCTTCAGCCGTTTTATTACCTTCACGTCCTGTTTGTTTGCTGTGCGCTGCAGGGCATCCAAACAGTCTCTTTGCTTTTAATTGGTCAGCAGCAAAAGGACATGAGGCTCGATAATTCTACTTGGCTAACATACAGACGTTTGGAAACACGTTTTTGTAGTCTATTTAGGGGTGTCACGATTTCAATTTTTTGAGTCACGATTATTGTGAAACAAAAAATTGCGATTTTACGATTATTCACGATTATTCCCCGAATGAAAGGAAAGAAGTGATATTTTTAGTTGTTGTCTTTAAAAAGCTTTTTAATACTTGTAAACATTCACTGTTTCTAAAAATGAAAAATGCTTTAAGATTGTTTTGCATTAAAATAAATAGGCCTACATTGAATAATACAAAACAATGTCAACTTTACTTCTTTATGACCATAATTATCATAATTATTTTACTATATATTATTAGGCCACAAGCTAGGCTCTCAAAAGTTAAGCTGTTGCTTCATTATTTTGATGAACAGAGAATGAAACGTGTTTACGAAGTGACTAAGGAGACTCTTTTGAACAGCTGATTTCCACATGTGCGGTTTCACTTTCCTTTCTGTCGCGCTGAAGCAGAGCGGAGCGTTAGCCTTTTGTTTACATCCCGAGCCAGTTGTGGCTATTTCCGAACATTTGGACAACTTTTTTGGGAATTATGCAGTTCGTTACCTTGACCTGGACATTCACAGCGAAGGATTATCTCCAAGATGTTGTTTATATTCGACGTAGCCGATATCAGCGACAGGATTAGCATAACGGACGTCCATCGACAACAACGCCTTGATCATATTCTGGATCCTAAAGAGGTCCCACTCTGCTGACTTCAATCGTTTTTGGGTGGATACAACACTGGAGGAGAGCGTCCTTCTGCCTCGCTCAACTACCGGTGAGTTTACGTGCCGTTTATGGCGTGCAGCGGCTCGTGCGTCAGCGTGAAAAATTTCTGCGGTAAACCGTGGCTTCTGAAATTCTTAAGTCTATTACTATATGGGTTATGTTTTTTTTTTCTGAAACCATTGTTGGTGATGTCACTCCCCCTGTGTCGGATTGGGTAAATGCTGCTGAAGCTCTAGTTCACTGACTGCATCTAACAGTTGACCCCATGAAAGGTTAAGGATCAGGACATAGAAGCTACGTGTTTAAGGTTTTGGATGGACGCGCTGACTTCCTTCCTTCCAAAATACGCCGGATGCTGTCATGTCCGGCTTTTCTCTGATAGGTTAATACGCTTGTCAATCACGCCCATCGGAAATTCAAAGAAATCGCCCCCCTGGTCCCAGATACACGTCTTTGAAAATTGCAGGAAATGCGTGTAATCTGGCCGGCCGGGCTCTATGTAGGGGAACAGGAAGGTTTGAGAACTATTCACGAAAACCCCCCGCCCCGCCATCTGAGACTGTGACATAACGTCCTCGAACGCCGTGAGCGCAGCCCATTGAGCGGAACGCGCTCCCAAAATGTCCCCCCCCCTCTCTCTCTTCGCGTTTGGCCCCATCTGCTCGTGATGAAGCCCTTTTAGGTACACGCATTTAGCTCCGAAACCTGCACTCCCACGCTAACACCCTGCAAAATGTACAAACAGCCTCCCGCCTCCGTGCGCCCCGTCATCAGCAGGTGCATCCACAGCCTGGGCACGCCGAGAGCTCGCCCGGCGGAGGAGGACGAGGGGGGGGGGCGGCGTGTTTTTGTGATTAGAGCGTCTCGAGTGTATGCCAACAACATTAGGCCCACAGCAACCTCGACGCTCGCAGGCGGCTTGTGCCAATTTCCCAACAGGGGCTTAACAACTCGGCACCTCCGCCCACCGCACCGTAAACTAATCACCTTCGCAAAGCGGGGCCGAGCGCTTCTAATTACGTTACGGACCGGGCGCGGCGGAGTGGTGCTCGTGATGGAGAGGGGGTTTGATCATCGGAGGGGTGACCTATATGAGGAATTAGAGAGCTGGTGGTTTTGTTCCCTTTTTTAACCTCTTAAACCCCCCCACCTGAATCGAGCATGTTTCCCCCAGTTTGGTATTACCCGAATCGAAAAGCTTCTTGAATTAAGTGTCAAAATAGCGACAAAAACGAGGATGAAAGAGAGAACAACGTGCCGGAAAAGCAGCAATAACAAAAAATTGAAACGCGACAAACATAGAACAAAAAGTTACGGAAAAAAAAGTGATGTTAAAAGGCCACAAAAAACATGACCTAAGAGTGACAGAAATGTGGCAAGAACATGACAAAAAAGCAACAAATGAATGAATGAAAAAGCAACAAAAACACATAATAAAACTAAGAAAACACAAAAAGAGACAAACATGCTTCTATTATGTGATAAAAAAAAGCGGCGAGCAGAGGTGCCATTACTCCGACATCTCTAACCCAGTTGTGTTGTGGATTAGAGACCCATATACAACCACTGGCCCTTAATTAATAGTGTCAAAACCAGACTTGGAGACACTCATCCATGCATTTGTCTCCAGCAGGTTAGACGACTGTAACGGCTGCTCACTGGCCTTTCTAAACGAGCTGTTAGAGCTGCAGAACATCCAGAACGCTGCTGCTCGAGTCCTGACAAGAACCAGGAAATATGACCATATTAGTCCAGTGCTCCGGTCTCTGCACTGGCTTCCTGTCAGAGAATAGAATTTAAAACAGCTCTGCTTGTGTACAAGTCGTTTCATGGTTTAGCACCAAAGTCCATCTCTGACATGTTAGAGCCGTATGAACCATCTCGGGCCCTGAGAACTTCAGGGAGGGGTCTCCTGGTGGTTCCCAGAGTCAGGACTAAACACGGTGAGGCGGCGTTTCAGTTTCATGCAGCTAAAATCTGGAACAGTCTTCATGAGGATGTGAGACAGGCCTCAACTCTGACAATGTTCAAATCCAGGCTGAAAACAGCTCTTTTTACCTGAGCAGATGAAAACTGAAAGTATTTTATCTGCACTCTTGCCTTTTACTGTCATTGATTAACTTTATGTTGATGTTCTATTGATTTGATCTGTTTTCTTGTAATTTTATGCAACTGTGAAGCACTTTGAATTGACTTGTGTATGAATTGTGCTCTACAAATAAACTTGCCTTGCCTAATTAATGTATCAATCAATGGTTTTGTATAGCCCAATATCACAACAGGAGTTGCCTCACAAGGCTGCACTAAACATGAAGGCAATAAAACAAAACAGTAAATAAGAGAATGTAAAGTTCAGGCAAGTGAAGTATCCAGGCAAACACAATGTCCAATATCAGCAGCAGGTGTTGACAAGCCCTCGGGCGTCCCCTGTCCTTAGACTCTCCGGCACAGCGAGGAAAAACTCAAAAACCCAGGGGGAGGAAAGCGAAACCTCGGGGAGAACCACAGAAGGAGAGATCCACTCCCATGGACGGACAGGCTATAGAGACCCAGGGCCGATGGGAGTCCCCCAGCAGACGGGCCAAGATCACAGACTGTCCAGTCCTTGTTGGAGCATAGTTGTCCTTGACCAATCCATATAGGCGGGGTTCCTCTGTTTTGAGCCTAGTCTTAAATGTAGAGACTGTGGGACAGATCTTGTGCCTGGAGCGTGAGGTGCGCAGTCCTCTGGTTAACTGAGTGGTGGATAATGTGCTATTCACCTCCACCACTTCGGAGAGGGCGTTGCACGAGGAGGTGACTGCTCTGATGGGAGCGCCGCTGACATTTCCACGTTTACATCGCGCTGCCTCGTGTTCTTTCTTTAACCTTTGGCTCTCACAGGTCAAACTAAAAACTTTAATAACCCCATCGTGAGCTTAACAATGTTCATGTCTCAAGAGAGAGAGAACGAGCTCCAGCCCTCCGCTGTGGTGCGGACCGGCCCACGCTTGGCTGTAAACGCGAAACAAACCCAATGCACATGTTCACCACCCACTCCTCCACATTTATATACTTTAAAACACTTTTAACCTCATATTGGACTGGTACGTATGCCAGGGGTGAGCCATGGCCCTACACACCTCCACACCCTCAGCCAAAAGGTCACGGATCTTGAACACCAAATTTCCATCTTGTTTAAGATCCAGGAGAAACGGGACTTCATCTTTGTCCTCCTCCTTCTCCCCCGGCTCTGACACTGCTCTTCCCCTGAGGGTCACCTGTGAAACCCTGCCTTACAGTTGAGCCAGGACTCACTGAATATGAAAACACAACAGTCTTTCACCATCTTCTGGGAAGAGCTTAGAAGACAAATAATCCGTGTGGCTTAGCCGCGGGTCTTGCCCGGATACCTCCTCGTTTGTCTCTTTGTTTTCTTCCCTGTGGCGCCTCTTGTGACGCCTCCGCTGTGCTGCTCTTGGTGCCTCTTTGTGTATTTGTGGGTCTCAAACGTCGCCGTAAGACCTTTAGCTCATCCGCTAGCTGTTTGTTCACTTGGTTTCCTTCATGGCCACTACGGACTCGGCAGTAAAAAAAAATAAAAAAAAGGAGTGAAGAGTGGGGAGAGACGTCCAGCAAACCGCCGGAGTCATCAGGGTCTGCAGAAGTGCTTCATCGGCCGTCTCTGTCTGCTGTTGTTTACTCACCCCCCCCCCCCCCCCCCCCGTGACTTGCTGCTACCTGCATAAGCCGTGATCATCTTTGTGTCGGTGATTTCCTTCCTAAGAGTACAGAGCTATTGGAATTCACTGAACAAAAAAAATAAAATAAACCCTTTAAAAAACAACAGCCGACAAAGAGCCCTTGGTTTACAGCGGGGTCACATTCAAAGGCGGCTCGCTAACACTTTCCAAAAGAGCCCATAATTGGTGGGAAAGTTTAAACTTGAACCGGCAAAGCCTCGGTAACAAGGAGGATTCCTCAGTGGGGCCTGCATTTTTAAATTACAAAGAACAAGGCACCACACTGCGAGCTGCTCTGTTTCTGCTCTTTGAAGAAGTGTTATTCTGTTGGAATATGAAATAGTGCTCTTTTTCCTCATAAAGTGCAGAATTGGAAGTTAGAGCAACACATTTGAAACAGCGCTACACCGACTGTTAAAAAGAACTATTAAACGGGGGAATTGGCAACATTTCCCAAAGTGCAGCTGAAACTGTGGGGAAATAACTTGTTTTATCGGCTTCACTGTTGCAACCTGACAGTGTTAGGCAAGTTCATTTAAAATTGTAATATGTTCTATACTAGTAGTTACAGTCTAAACCACATATGTCAGAGTCAAGGCCCGCGGGCCACATCCGGCCCGCGAGAAGGTTTTTTACGGCCCCTGGGATGATCTTGATTTATTATTAGAACCGGCCCGCAGCCCGCAGATCTTTTACACGCACCAATACTACATTTCCCACAATGCAACGGTGACGCACCGAGCAGTAGGCTGCTTCATTTCAATATTTATTGGCACAGCAGTCGTCAGCATCACAGTAAAATTAACTTTCAGATACCCATCAAAAATGGCAAAACGGAAGGTGGACACTGAGAACCGGGGGTTTCAAACAAGGTGGGAGTCGGAGTATATGTTCACGGAGGTAGCTGGAAAACCTGTGTGTCTTCTGTGTGGAGAAAGTGTGGCGGTACTGAAAGAGTATAATTTGAGACGACATTATGAAACGAAACACGCGGACAAAAACAAGAATATGGACATGGAACAAAGGCTACAAAAGGCAGAGGAATTAAAACGAGGCCTCTTTATCTGATCATATTGGAATATATTTGTTATGCTGCGTTTACACATAAGCACGATGCGTTACGAATGTCATTTTTCCGTCATTCGTGACGTTCGTGACGTGACTTAACGCATCTCAATGGGATTCTTAACAGAACGCATCAGTTCGTGTCACAAAGTCGGCCAATCCGCGCTCCAAGTCACGGACAGCACCTGGCGCTGCCGCTCCGCGGGGTGCTGAAAGTGTTCCTCCGACCTTTCCTCCTGGGTCGTACCTGATGTTCGGGAGTTGGAGCCAGAAGAGCCCAATGACTCAGGGGAGAGCACGGCCTCTGCTCCGCCTCCAACCCGGTGGAAGAAGATCACTCCACATTCGCCCAATTCTTGACAGATTTCGGACAGAACGCGAATATTCCCAGTGACCCGTAACAGCGCGTGGCAGCGCGGGACACCACGCAGCAGCGCGGGACGCCACGCAGCAGCGCGGGACGCATATTCGTGACCGTGCGTAATAATTCGTGCCATTAATCGTAACGCGTAGTAACAGGTCGCAACAGTTAGTGGCGGCGCGTGAAACCTCGACCCCGAATCATCAAATTCGTGATCCTTGGCCACGAATGTGCATTTGTGGCATTCGTAACGCATCGTGCTTATGTGTAAACGCAGCATTAGGTTTTCAGTAGGTTCAATTAGGTTCACTAGACTATATGCGTCATTTAAAATTTTTTCAATGAACATTCGAACAGTCCGGCCCTCGGCTTGTAGCTAAATTTTTTATTTGGCCCTCCGTCCATTTGACTTTGACACCCCTGGTCTAAACAAATGTAATATGTTTGTATTGCATATTACTGTTCAAAATGTAAGTGAGTTACACTACTTTGAGTTACTTCTCAGGTACTTTCGGCAAAATATAAACTGAAAATAGTAATAATGCCACTGAGCAAAAGTGCAGTCAGAGATTTCCCTTTCCTTTGCTTTCCACATTCTCTCGTGTTTTGTTTTGACGACATTAACTACAGACTGCAGATCTTATACGCCAGTGTCCAACTTTATTTGCTGCTGCATTTTATTTGGGGGGAGTTTGACATTTTTTTGTTCATACATTTAAATGCACTTGTAACTCAAGTTACTTGACTTGTGATGACTACTGTATTACTGTATTTTGTGTAAGTAATATATTATATTCCTTAGTTACTGAAAACAGTAATATTTTAGTAACACGTTAGTTTTGTAATACCTTACCTCCAATACTGCAGCCCGGACTACTGATAATAAGGTGGACATACCTGTATGACGCATACTAAACACCAAAGCATTGTTTATGTGTGTGGAGAAACACTTCCTCAGCAAAGACTGTGTGGGTCTCAGGGCGAGTTGTAAGTTTATATAATATTATACAAGCAGTTGATTTTGTGTGACGTCGCACACAATAATAAGCTTCTTCCGGTTCCAGAGACAAACACGCCAAAAAACACAACTTTATCTGAATCTCCTGCTGAAGTTGGCCTGGTGAACCACACCCACTTCTTTACTGCGTGAAAGAAGGCGGGTCTGGGCACACAGTAAACAAGTCACTGATTGGCGGCTGAGGTTGAACCAATCACAACTGTCAAAGGTTACGTCGCTCGCTGCGCCGCTATGTTGTAGTTCAATCTACAGAGACGTTATTAGCCAAAACGAATCATGATGAAGGAGTCTCTCTTTAGTTTATATTCAGTTCATATTTTCTGAATTGGACTAACAGCTGTCGTCTCGTCCGCTAATTGCTGATATTCTAAAACCTTTTACTGTTTGTTCACAGGGGACCTATGTTTACCTCCTGTCAATGTTTGAGCTCAAAATAAACGTGAAAAAACAGACGTGTGAGTGCCCTGGTCATTTCGAGGGGGCAACACAGGCAATGCTGAAGTAACAACAGTAAAAGCACAAAAACAGTTTTACAGGAAAAACAAAGATATTTTTATATTCAAAATAAGCCTTCATTGTGTGTGTGTGTGGGGGGGTCGACTCTACAACAGGTTAAAATCAGCCAAATACCATTATAGTGAATAGGGCTAAAGTTGATGTGATGACATCGTCACTCAAACGCATAGATATAGACGGTCATACAAGGGGGCGTGGCCTAGTCGATGTTACGTTAGCTATATCTGGCTCAACGTTATGTGGGAGACACAGACGACACCTCGTGATAGTTTTCAACTTAACTTTAATCCTTCTGCTCGGACTGTTCATACAACCATACCCGTCCGTACGGGAACATGTCTATTGAACATTAGTTCCGCTTTATCCAACACCTCCCCTTTTTAGTCAGAAACCTCCACACCTTTCAATATAGCATAGCAGTACACATTTCCTTTCTTTTAACCATATTCAACATACAGAACATCCATAATAAACCTGGACCTTTTTTTTTTTCCTTTTCTTTCTGTAAACATATATCACTTGTAGCTTATGTAGAACTCAGTAGTAAACCATTTTTTTATTTTTTTATTTCTTTTACTGTGAACTTAGAGGTCTAAACGTTTCGGTGCACGGGACATTCGTCCTGAGGCTGTCACATAAGGTGTATTTGTTGTGTCCATATCTATGTTACTACTGGGTGTGACTTGAGTACTGTTTGTTTGTGTGTCAGTATTCTCTTGTTCTGCAGTAGTAACTGATGTGTTCACAGGTGTTGAACATAATGGCCTCACGTGTGTGCGATTTCGTCTGATATGTCCCTCATCTGTGTGAATGACATATGATCTAGGTGTAGTTGCTGGCTGTACAACTGTCCCTTCTTTATTTTCTCTTGGAAGCCAAACATTTTGACCCAGTTGCAATGGTGTTAGTGGACGGGCCCTGTGCCGACGGTTGTAGTGATACTGTTGATTTTTCTTAGATTGTCTCTCTTTGTCTTTGAATCTTTTGATGTTAGGCCACCGAGGAACTAGGGTGACGGGGTGCTGTGGCAGAATAGTTTGTAGCTGTCTGCCCATCAGAAGTTGTGCAGGGGAAAAGCCGCACCCAAGAGGTGTAGCGCGGTACGCTAGCAGCGCTTTTGTCTTCTCCCCTCCCCCTTTCCATAGTCCTTTCACCGTGGCCACAGCCCGCTCAGCTTCTCCGTTTGCCTGCGGGTACCGTGGGCTACTGGTGACATGAGTGAACCCGAACTCTGCTGCAAAGTCCTTAAATAGTTCACTGCTGTACTGTGGTCCGTTGTCCGACACGACTGTCTCTGGTATCCCGTGGCGGCTGAACGTGTCCTTAACAGCTGCTATCACCGTAGCTGCAGAAGCCACCTTCAGCTTGGCCACTTCTATGTACCTTGAAAAGTAATCCACAATAAGAATGTAAGTTTCTTTGTCCCAAAAGAAAAGGTCAGTACCCACCCTCTGCCAGGGGCGCTGTGGTACTGGAGTTGTCATCAGAGGTTCTTTGTGCTCGGCCCTATGTTGTGAACATGTGTTGCAGCTGTCCACAAATTGGCTGATCTGCACGGACAGTCCTGGCCACCAGACTGCTTGGCGGGCTCTCGCTCTGCATTTGACTATGCCTTGGTGACCACTGTGAAGTAGCTCTAAGATTTCCTGCCTCATGCCTTGTGGAATCACGATTCTTTGTCCTCTTAGCAGTACCTCTCCTGCTAGAGAGATGTTTTCTTTCTCTGGCCAGAATATCCCCAAATCTGGAGATAGTGCATATTTCTCGGGCCAACCTGACTTGCAGTACTGGATGAGTTTCGCACAGACGGGGTCCGTGTGCTGTTTTTGCTGGATCACTTTTAGTCTTGGTTCCGTAGCTGGCAGACCTTGGATCACCGCATCTACGAACACTTTGATCTCTAGCTCATTATCTAGGTCATCCTGTGTCAGAGCATGTCTGACTGGTGCTCTTGACAGGGTGTCTGCAGTTATTAAGCTCTTACCCGGAACATGTATGATGT
This sequence comes from Proterorhinus semilunaris, assembly GCA_021464625.1. Taxonomy (NCBI): domain Eukaryota; kingdom Metazoa; phylum Chordata; class Actinopteri; order Gobiiformes; family Gobiidae; genus Proterorhinus; species Proterorhinus semilunaris. Next base: position 31,791,252 of record CM038356.1, read on the forward strand.
CAAATGTGAACTTCATTAGTCTTAGACGAAACCTCAGCACTCTCGGTGGAAGGTCGTCCAGTGCTTTTGTGCTTAGGAGGGGCACCAGAGGCTTATGGTCTGTCTCCAACCTGAATCTGAGACCATGAATGTAGGGTGCTAGTCGTTCGCATGCCCATGTGACTGCCAAGGCCTCTTTCTCTATTTGAGCATAGTGTTTCTCCGCTTCTGTTAAGCCCCTTGAGATGAATACTACAGGCCTCCATACTCCATCCGGTTGTTCCTGTGTGAGGACAGCACCTAGCCCGTAGGATGAGGCGTCAGCTGCCACACACGTCTCTGTCGTTAGGGAGTAGGGTGCAAGAACCCGTTGTGAGCTCAGTTCAGTTTTCAGTTTCTGAAATGCCTCCTCCTGCGGAGCTCCCCAGTGCCACTCATTCTTTTCACTGAGTAAGTCCTTTAGTGGTTTTGTATATGATGCGAGATGAGGTAGAAACTTTCCGAGGTAGTTGGCCATGCCCATAACTCTCCTCACGCCTTCTGTATCTGTCGGCTCTGGCATCTCCATGATAGCCCTGACCTTATTTGGGTCTGGGGATACCCCCTCAGCTGCGACACAGTGTCCCACAAACACGATCTTATCTTTAGAGAACTCACACTTTTCGTTCAGTGTCAGTCCTTCTTTCTCGAGAGTTTGTAGCACTTTGTGTAACCTCTCATTGTGCTGCTGCATATCCTTCCCGAAGACTACGATGTCATCAGCGTGGCAAACTACCCCCTCACACCCCTCCAGCATCTGAGACATGCGACGCTGGAAGTGCTCTGGAGCAGATGAGATCCCAAAGGGCAGACGATTAAATGCATATCTGCCAAAAGGGGTGATGAACGTCGTATAAAGTCGGCTCTCTTCTGCCAACGGGATCTGCCAAAAGCCGGAGGTTGCGTCGAGTTTTGTGAATACCTTTGCTCCGGACAACATGGCGAGTGTGTGGTCGACCGCTGGGAGAATGTGTCTTTCTCTCCTCACCCACTTATTCAGATGGGTCATGTCCACACACAGTCTTATTTTCCCCGGCCGTGCTTTTGGTGCCACAACCAAACCAGCGCACCATGGTGTGGGTTGTGTCACTCTGGAGATCACTCCCATGTCCTCCATACGCTCCAGCTCCTCTTTTACTTTGTCACGCAGGGGCAGGGGCACTCTGCGTGGAGTCGACAGAGCATATGGGACCGCTCCTGATTCCAGTTCGATCTTGTAGGGCTCCCTTAACTTCCCTAGTCCTGCAAACACTGATGGGTACTGCGCTTTAAAGTTCTCTGGCTGGGCTTGCACAGCGTTAACACGTTTGATAAGCTTGAGTGCTTTGATTGCCGGCAGACCCAGCAACGGTTTGTAGAGTCCATTAACAACATACACATCCTGCAATGTTGCCTTCTGATCCACAGTTAGTTTACCTTTAAAGCGTCCTTTAACGTCCAGTTTCTGTTTACCTGGGCCGTACAGCAGTTTTCCTGGTGGTTGCAGTGTCCCATGTTTCTCTAGGGAGTAAATGCTGCTTGGGATCGCTGTAACACTCGCTCCAGTGTCCAGTTTGAAGAGAGTTTTTTCCTGATTTAAGTGCACCATGTCACTCCACTCTTCGTCCCCCATACAATCCATTTCGCCCAAAAATGCAAAATTCTCTTCGTCTCCATTTCCGCCATGGAGCTCTGTTATGTTATGGACCCCTCCAGCAGATCTGCATTTCTTTGCAAAGTGTCCTTTTTTGTGACACCTCCTGCACTCCGCATCACGAGCTGGGCACTCCATCCAGGAGTGTTTCTTTAACTGTCCACATCTGCTGCATTCGCCTGTTTTAGTGTCTGTTTTAGCTGCTTTAAAAGGCTTCTTTGTGAACTTTTTCTGTATCGACTCTACGTGTCCCAGTTGCTGTTCAGCCCCTCTGAGAACTGGCTGTTGTCTTTTTATTGTTTCACTTTGCCTTACTTTTGTCATAGCTTTATTCAGCGTTAAATCTGCATCTAACTGTAAGCTTTCTGACAGTTTAGCATCTCTTATGCCCACAACTATGCGATCTCGTATGAGCTCTTCTCTCAAAACGCCAAACTCACAGTGTTCTGCTAATGTGTGCACTGCACCATGTTACGTTAGCTATATCTGGCTCAACGTTATGTGGGAGACACAGACGACACCTCGTGATAGTTTTCAACTTAACTTTAATCCTTCTGCTCGGACTGTTCATACAACCATACCCGTCCGTACGGGAACATGTCTATTGAACATTAGTTCCGCTTTATCCAACAGTCGAGGAGGAAGAAACCCTCTCATGGGAATCACAGTTTTTCACTCTTGGGACGTTTTCTGGTGGATTCTACAGAGGCCCATGTGAAAGTGCTGAGCGTTGTATGCACTTTGATTCATTCGTGCACAGCATACATGTGTTTGCAATTACAATACGTATAGCAGTCAACGTCATATTTTTAAAAATGTATTCATTATATCCATTTAGCATTTATGTATAAAAAAAAGGCACTTTGAAATGTTTTCTTAATTTAAAATGTTCTTCTGTCGCTCCATCTGTAAAATGTTGGCCCCAAAGTGAAGTAGAAGTTCCAACAATCCACAATGCGAGTGCTTTCCGGACAAAAGGATGATGAAACCCCCGGCGCAGGCTTTTACAGATGCAAATTTATGTGGCCGTTTCCAAAGCAGTGCAGCTAACCGCTCGGTGGAGGAGCGACTCTTTGACTTGCATGAACTGGATCAGCAGCGCGGACCGAGCCGACGCCTTGTGCCGAACACTTCCCTTTACCAAACCTTCTGCTCAAAGTGACAAAGTAACCTACGGGCATTCCCAGCGGAGGCCTGGCTCCCTTCAATTAGTGCACCCCACTTCTTTTAATCAAGAAGTTAACCGTTATGAAAAAATGAGCTTGAATTCAGATGTGTGTTTTGGTTCGAGAAAGTTACACAAACAAGCTGAATTGTTCAAGGCTGCTGGATTGAAAGCAAGAGTAAAAAGTATAAAAGTACACACTTGGCTGCATATTTTGTCCCGGTTACAAGCTCACGATGGGAGGGATTCGGCTGCGATCTTTAATCACTGATTAGTGCTTAGGTCAGCTTATCCTTTAAAGGACTAGGCCACCAAAACGGAGAACTATATTGTAAGGCGTAATAATACCTTAGGGGCACTTTGACTTTACTGCGCGGACGTCGAAGTGCTCCTGGTGTTATTTCGCCTTACAATATGAACGAGTTTTTGCAAACATATAAGTAACACATATAAGTATACTGGCGGAAGTGCGCGCTGTGTTGTGTTGCGGTGTTAGCGATAAGCTCTGAACAAGTGAATACTTATATATTTTAAAGGGGGGGTATTATGTAAAATCGACATTTTCAAGCTTTACATCACGTTATTATGTCATTCCCTCATTAAACACATGCCTGGAGTGTTGCCTCGGCTCATTCACATGTTTTTGAGTAATCAGTAAAAACTTCGACGGCAGCCATTTTAGGTGTAGCTATGCCTCAGTCCTCCTAGGAACGCCCCCACCTCCTGGAGACGCCTCTGGACCTTTCGTCACCAGCCAAGCCCCCAACCACTGCTCCTCAGCTCAGCAGAGCCCCCTCCCCCGCACAGAAGGGGGCGTGTCGGAAAGCTTCTTAAAGAGACAGAGGCCTATTTCAAGACGTTCAGTACAGCCATTTTGAGAGAGCAATTTTATTCAAGGCAGTTATTTTAATTTACTGCATATACAGACCAACAGAAGGTTACGTCATCATTGTAGTGCTATAGACTGGTGCTATGTGATTGAAAAAAGCATAATACCCCCTCTTTAAGAAAGCCACCGGTTGAGACGGCGACTGAGGAGGACTATGTAAGCCTCAGTCGAGTTACGGAACTCATGGAGCAGCAGAGGGACATGTTCAGGGAAATAATACAACAACAACAAGAGAACTTCAAAGGATTCATTAAAATCATCATGGAATCAACAAACACCCGAATGGATCTACAGATAAAGGACATTCAAGAGCTAAAGACAAGTCTGCAGTTCACGCAAGGTGAGGTGGACACTTTTAAAGAACAGAAATTGAAACTCACGGAGCGCACAAACACTTTACAAACCGATTTTTATAAAGTATGTGACAGTCTGCACATCATCACGGACAAACTGGAGTATCTGGAGGGACAGAGCCGCAGAAACAACCTGGTCTTTGAGGGAGTGTTGGAGTTGCCTGGGGAGACCTGGGCCGACGCCGAGGAAAAAGTAAAACAACTACTGATGGAGAAGTTACAGTTACATCACACGGTCGAGGTGGAGAGGGCTCACCGCGTAGGGAAACCCGACAGCGGGAGAGAACGCCCGAGACCCATCATCGCCAGACTACTGCGGTGGAAGGATCGCGAAGAAATGTTGCAGCGCTGAACGACTCAAAGGAACAAAAATCTTCATAAACGAGGACTACACGGAATCCATAAAAAGAAAACGTAAAGAACTGATGCCGGAGCTGAGAGCTGCACGAGAAAGGGGGGAGATCGCCTTCTTACGATATGATAAACTCATTATACGTCCACGCAGCAGTACACCACATCCAGTATAAACACCAGGAAAAACGTGTGGATTTTGGTTTGTAAAAGCACATAATTTCACATGTCTAGTAATACATACAGTTCTATAGGAAGCATTGACTTGGATTTTTCAATAAGGTGAATTGCTGAAGCAAACAATATTATACAGAGGATCTGTACAATAGTAAACTTAAGAACATTAAGGCATTCACTGTAATCCACTTCAATAGTCGAAGCCTCTATGCAAACTTTGACCACATCAAAAGCTTCTTAAAACAGTTTTCTAAACCATTCAGTGTAATTTTAATCACAGAAACATGGATTAATAATGACAGAGAATTTGAGTTTTCTATTGATGGTTATAAATTTACAAGTATGAACAGAAGGAACAAGCATGGTGGGGGCGTAGCTACAGTGAGGAAAATAAGTATTTGAACACCCTGCTATTTTGCAAGTTCTCCCACTTAGAAATCATGGAGGGGTCTGAAATTGTCATCGTAGGTGCATGTCCACTGTGAGAGACATAATCAAAAAAAAAAAAAATCCAGAAATCACAATGTATGATTTTTTAACTATTTATTTGTATGATACAGCTGCAAATAAGTATTTGAACACCTGAGAAAATCAATGTTAATATTTGGTACAGTAGCCTTTGTTTGCAATTACAGAGGTCAAACGTTTCCTGTAGTTTTTCACCAGGTTTGCACACACTGCAGGAGGGATTTTGGCCCACTCCTCCACACAGATCTTCTCTAGATCAGTCAGGTTTCTGGGCTGTCGCTGAGAAACACGGAGTTTGAGCTCCCTCCAAAGATTCTCTATTGGGTTTAGGTCTGGAGACTGGCTAGGCCACGCCAGAACCTTGATATGCTTCTTACAGAGCCACTCCTTGGTTATCCTGGCTGTGTGCTTCGGGTCATTGTCATGTTGGAAGACCTAGCCTCGACCCATCTTCAATGCTCTAACTGAGGGAAGGAGGTTGTTCCCCAAAATCTCGCAATACATGGCCCCGGTCATCCTCTCCTTAATACAGTGAAGTCGCCCTGTCCCATGTGCAGAGAAACACCCCCAAAGCATGATGCTACCACCCCCATGCTTCACAGTAGGGATGGTGTTCTTGGGATGGTACTCATCATTCTTCTTCCTCCAAACACGTTTAGTGGAATTATGACAAACGTTCCATTTTGGTCTCATCTGACCACATGACTTTCTCCCATGACTCCTCTGGATCATCCAAATGGTCATTGGCAAACTTAAGACGGGCCTTGACATGTGCTGGTTTAAGCAGGGGAACCTTCCGTGCCATGCATGATTTCAAACCATGACGTCTTGTATTACCAACAGTAACCTTGGAAACGGTGGTCCCACCTCTTTCCAGGTCATTGACCAGCTCCTCCCATGTAGTTCTGGGCTGATTTCTCACCTTTCTTAGGATCATTGAGACCCCACGAGGTGAGATCTTGCATGGATTCCCAGTCCGAGGGAGATTGACAGTCATGTTTAGCTTCTTCCATTTTCTAATGATTGCTCCAACAGTGGACCTTTTTTCACCAAGCTACTTGGCAATTTCCCCGTAGCCCTTTCCAACCTTGTGGAGGTGAACAATTTTGTCTCTAGTGTCTTTGGACAGCTCTTTGGTCTTGGCCATGTTAGTAGTTGGATTCTTACTGATTGTATGGGGTGGACAGGTGTCTTTATGCAGCTAACCACCTCAAACAGGTGCATCTAAATGTAGGATAATAAATGGAGTGGAGGTGGACATTTTAAAGGCAGACTAACAGGTCTTTGAGGGTCAGAATTCTAGCTGATAGACAGGTGTTCAAATACTTATTTGCAGCTGTATCATACAAATAAATAGTTACAAAATCATACATTGTGATTTCTGGAATTTTTTTTTAGATTATGTCTCACAGTGGATATGCACCTACGATGACAATTTCAGACCCCTCCATGATTTCTAAGTGGGAGAACTTGCAAAATAGCAGGGTGTTCAAATACTTATTTTCCTCATATATATATATATTTATACACATACACATACAAACATACATACAGGGCCTTGCGAAAGTATTCGGCCCCCTTGAACTTTTCGACCTTTTCGACCTTCACAAAAAATTACAATCATGAAGTGAAACGAAATTTATTGGATATTTCAAAAAATTTTAACAAATAAACAACTGAAAAATTGGGCGTGCAAAATTATTCAGCCCCTTTACTTTCAGTGCAGCAAACTCTCTCCAGAAGTTCAGTGAGGATCTCTGAATGATCCAATGTTGACCTAAATGACTAATGATGATTTGTGCTGTAACTTTACCTATTGTAATGACTTTATTAATCATACATTTAGCAACATCATGTTTTGATTTGCCTCATTGACAAAAGAGAACTTGTAACACATCAAGCGGCTATTTTACCATGGACCACACTGACACTGTTTGAAATGTTCGTATAATCAACAGAAATTAACAGGCATTTTCACCAGTTTGGCTTTACCCAAATCTAAAAGCTTCTCAGAAAAAAAGCATCAAAACAGCGACGAAAACGAGGATGAAAATACAACAAATTAAAGTGACAAAAAAAAAAAAACATTTTCCGTATTTTCTCCCCCTTTCCCCCCAATTCTGAGCTAATTTGTGCTACCAAATAAATGTACCAACATTTCACCAAAACGGTTCACAAATGATGAAACTGTTAAATATTTTCTGTGTACAGTTACACCCTTAAGAACGACCCAAAGCTTTGACTGAGCTCCTTTGACCTGTATTGCAGTATCACAGTAACAGCAGTATCTTATTGCAGTAATATAGTGAAATACTTAAAATAAATATATAATAATAATAATGATGATGATAATTAAACCCAAATTAAAATGATACTGAGGATGGTAATGACAACTGGGATGTAGCAAGATCTCGAAGTATAATATCTATTGATGTACCTTTATACTTTTTGCTTCAGCCCACTCCTTTTGAGCAGAATGTATACTGCTCAAATAAACAAATAAACTAAACTAAAAATTAAATACTTTGGCCGCCTCTGCTGTGGAGCGAAAGCAGCCCCTTCCACTGTCGCCCATTGATTCCATCCCACATGCTGCCGCCGTGTTAAGAGCCGAGCTGCAGTTGGTACACAAACGATCCAGGCTGTGCGGGCATGTTGGGGATCCCCGGAGTTGAGTCGATGATTGACCTCCACAATGCAGGCTAACTAAACCGGCTAACAAGCTAAAGCCCCGACTGCCAACGGGCAATTGGCGTCCATATGGCGTCCTAATCACAGAGCCTGGAGTCTTCTGTGGTGACAGAGCCGCATCAAGGCGGAGCTACAACGCTTTCAACTGCTCCGAATCTGGCACCTCTGACACATGGGGGGGCGCTGTATCAAAGGAACCAGCGGAGGTCAATGGGCTGAGAGGAGTTAGTTTAGACAGAAATAACGCTTCACAAAGTATTGCTTTAATGTTATTAGTCAGGCAGCTTGGACTTTATTTCACAGTAAAGAAACTCGGGGTTTATACAGGCAGAAGCAAGTCGACTGTTGCTAATGCTAATGCTTTTTAATGCCACAAGAGAGAAAAAAAAGCTGTGCATGTTTCATTTCTTGAGATTGGCAAACATTCCATTAAACAAAGGAAAGAGAATTGGACAAAACGAGCGACTTTTGAACAAAACATTTCAGCCAAAGCTGACGCTGAAATTGTTTCAGACCAGAGGTGCTCAAAGTGTGGCCCAAGGGCCAAATGCGGCCCACAGACCCATTTTTTTGTGGTCCTCAGGCGCCAGAGATGGTGCTTTTTACTGCAACTTTAACCTCTTAAACCCCACCGGAAACCGGGCACATTTTCTCCAGTTTGGCTTTACCCAAATCTAAAAGCTTTTTTGAGGAAAATCGAGAAGAAAACAAGGATGACAACGCAACAACAAAAAACATCAAAAAGTGACAAAAAAGTGATGACAAGAAAGTGACAAAAATCTCAACAACAACAAAAAACACCACAAAAAAGCCACAAAAAAGTGAATAAGAAATGGCAAAAATTACATGAAAAAGAACGTCAAAAAAGTGACGACAACAAGGAAACTTTCCCACTTGAAAATTACGACTTATGACCTCAGAGCGTTCCAGGTGAATAAAGTCGTAGATAAACACAACTGCAAATGCTACGACAGCTAGCTCGAATGACGCCAGCGTTCTATAAAAAGTTTCTCCAAACCAGATATAATTAAAAACATGCGACATAACTTTATGTTGAAAGCTGTGACCAAAATATACCAGTTGCCTGGAACGCACCATTAACGTGTAACGCCTCGTTTGAAAGCTAATGGTGCGTTCCCCATTAGCTTTCAAACGAGGCGTTACACTGGCCTGATTGAGCTCTCCAGTCTCGTAGCTTTTCGATTTGGGTAAAGTCAAACTGGAGAAAATGCACTCAGTTAAGGCGGGGGGTTGGGATGCCATGCCATTGGTCTGACAACCCATTAGTCTGAGGTCTTATTATTCCGAAAATGTCCCATTGAGCAGAGGTGCCATTAGTCCGACATCTCTAATCCAGTTGTGTTGTGATTAGAGAGCCAGATACAACCACTGGCCCTAACCTTAAGGTCAGTGGACTCTTGCCTGAACCTAATTTTATTTTTCAACCCTACCTTAATGGGACTTTTTTGAATAATGAGACTTTGGACTAATGGGCCGACCCTGGGGGTTAGGAGGTTAAGCTAAAGCTGACATCAACACACACAAATTGAATTATTCCCAGTCAAGTTCAGTTTCTCTCAAGATCAACACACTAAAATTGTGCCTTGGAAACGGTTTTGTCTTTTGCTAAAATCTTGCAAAATCATCCAAGCTCAAACACCCCGTGGACGTCTCGTGCTGTTGTCACTTTTCTTGTTGCTTTTTCATCACTTGTTTGTCACTCTTTTGAAGCTTTTTTTTTTGGGGTGCATTTTCATCTCGCTTTTGTCATTATTTTGGTGCTTTTGTGAAGAAGCTGTTAGATTTGGGTAAAGTTGAACTGGAGAAAATGCTCTCGGTTAAGGTGGGGGTTAGGAGGTTAAGCTACAGCCGACAAACAATGTAAAGACTTTAATTATAGACTTTCAATAATGAATGAAAAGATCAACAAATACCGGAAAAAGGCACAGCCCACTTTAATCTGAGCAAAGTCCCAGATTCTGTTGAGAATTCTCCGGCTCAGGCAGAGCCTGTGCCGCTTTAAAGGCCATCTCTCTTTTCTCTCTCTCTCGAATCACTTGGAGCCACTTTGTTTTCCCATTTAGGCTGGTCGGCTGTTTACGGAGAGCAGACAACAAACGGACAGTGGGGAATGGAGGACATTAACGCGCTGTTTATGGAGTTCACAGCACATTTTTACACCTCAGAGACAAGGCCCACCGCACCGGGAAGATAAAACTTCTACTGGGCTACAATGACTTTTTATATTATACACGCAAGCAGAAATATGGCCCAAAATGTCCACAATAATCAGGCCTTACGTCTTTCATGATTAGGATTAGTGATGTTCATTGCATCTTCTACCTTGGTAAATATGTAATGGTTTAGTCAAGCCCCTGGGAAGTTCAAGTCATCCAGGGTCAAGCAAGTCAACTCTGTGACTTCATCAAATACTAAATGTTTGACGTAAAAATTCTGGAAGTGATGATCAGAGGATGAGGAGAGCGGCCACTTTGGGGAAACGCCATAATCACAATGAGGACACTCTGTCTGTCAAAGCTTAGTACAGGCTGTCAACCTTCATCCTGATTTCCAATACTTATTTTAAATGTTCAATACTTATCAACAAAAAAAAAGTGAAATACCCAAATACGTTTTTGTTGGCTAAAACTATCACATTTGACACAAAAATAACACTGCCACGACCTGCTTTACAACCAACCGCTACTTGAAGTAAAAAAAACAAAAAAACAAATAACACACAAACAGAAATTATGAAATACAAAAGCTGATTAAAAACCCACAAAATAACAGGTATTCTAACAATTCAACCTGGATAGACTCAACAGACGAAAGCAGCGATTGGAAAGATTCAGTGACATAATTGTTAGTTTTGGCGATCAGACCCCGGCGGTCGACATCGATGTAAAAATCCGTGTAAGTGAACAGCTTGGAGTTAGGGACGTGTTCCCCCGGAGCCTGGACACTGGTGGTGGCACGGAAGACCCGTGAAGATGCAGCAGGTAGAAGCCGTGGACGGAAAAGGCGGAGAAGGGGTGGAGGTGGGTCGCAGCGCAGCTGGGAAGCGAACGAACCACGATTGCTGGGTCTTAAAAGCGGGACCGAGGGCGATGATTGGTTGCTATGGAGGTGCAGCTCTGACGCTGATGGCTGGGGTGGAGGTGTGGCCCTCTCGGAAGTGATCATTGGCTGGAGGTCGGTGATGCTGAAATTAGTCTACCAGTTTGAATTAATGCCTAGGCTTCATTTTAGAGAAAATGGCACAAAAGCAATGTTAAATGTGTTTGAGAATTAAGTCAGATTGATGTATTATTATTTTTCTGGCTCAACAGTGTTATTACGTTATCATGCTATCGGTTCCTCCATATCCTATTGTCTTTCACTTACAATCAAATCAATTAATAGTTAGTATTGAGTTGCCTTGTGTACGAAATGCGCGGTATAAATAAATTTGCCTTGCCTAGTAAGTAAGTGCTTTATTTGTCATTGTGCAGTAGTATGACGGAATTGCGTTCAGGTGTTGGGTTAGTCCTGAGCCGCTGTGGGCCGACCTGAGCAGCATGTTTTTGGAGGTCAGGGAATCTGGAGTACAGCCTTCAGTCTCCTCTGAAACGGTGCACCGCCTCCTGGGTTTGTCCCTGTTTCAGAGCGTGGTGTTCAGCACTGGTCAGCTCCTCCTCCTCCTTCTTCCTCCTGCGCAGCTCCCTCCGCGCCACGACAGTCTTTCACCATCTTCTGGGGAAAGCTTAGCAGACGAATATAATCCGTCTTATTCTCCAGGGAGTGAACATTAGTCAGAACAATAGTAGGGATAGAAGGCTTGTGTGGCTTAGCTGCGAGTCTTGCCCGGATACTTCCTTGTTTGCCCCATTGTTGTTCCCTGTAGATCCAATTGTGACGCGTCCAGGTGTGGGGGCTCTTGGTGCCTCTTCAGTGTCTCAGAAGAAGACATTTGTAGATCTGAAATGAGCTAAAGACATTCTCTCTCTCTCTGCAGTAAAAAAAAAAACCTGAACCTCACCAAAACACAGCAAAGACGTATAAAAGTATCCAGTGTAACAATGCGTAGCACCGAAACTACAAATGCCATTCACAGAAAAAGGGTTAGAAAAAAAACACTGCTGTACCAGGAGAGAGGGAGGTTTGTCTCTTGTTCTTAGATCATAATTATAAGTCGAGAGAGTCTTTGGATTAGCTATGTTTTCTCTTTAGCTGCACATGTTTTGGCTGCTAAAGGCGACGGCTGGCGGACTCATGTAAAGAAAAACATAAAATGACAATTAAATAAATAAGGACCCGACGTTCTTTCTGAGGGATGGATTTGGCGAGCGCAGCAGCCGACCCCGCGTGCAGATGGATCGGGAGGGTCGTCTTCTCATTAACAAATAATTGTCCTTGAGACATATGGTCACACTGGGAGCCTGAGGGATTCCTTCTCCGGCGGCGAGGGCTGGTAATTGATCCCGAGCGTGGTAAATGGTGAAGACGGCCCGGGGAGGAGATTAAGCCGCTCCTATCTCCACATCGGCCGGAGAAAACTGGGGGGGGGGGGATTTACCGCGCGAAATAAGGCAGAGCGCATAAGTCAGGCTAAGTGGACGTGCGAGCGCGGTGATGGGGTCTGCTGCCATCGACTAGGGCTTTAACACATCATCAATGAAACTATGTTATAAAGTAGGAACGTTTCACGCACGATCAAGGCTTAAAAACAGTCTTTTGGAGGCCTCAGCGTTGAAATGTTGCTTCTTAAATTTTGGTGACTTTAGAAACGTGGAGGATTGCCCTCTGCGCCGTGAACTCGGAGCCGCGGCTTATTAGCATCGGTGGTAATTAGGCGAGTCGTTAAGAGCCTCATAATCAACTTTCCTCCTCTCAGTCAGCGCGCTCCCTGGGGCTGTCGGGTCTGCCCCGCGACTGTTCCCCCTCTCAGCGGGCCACATGCATTATACATGCTGAGCCACGGAGCTGACACGGGCGAGATGCTAATGCGAGATGGTTTTCAAATGGAAACGCTTTAGCGCAGAGGAGTGTCTCTGTCGGCCGCGCTGAAGGGAGTGTTGTCGGAAGCGGAGTGTGCGAGTTAAGGAGATACCCACTGGTGTCAGGCGTTTGCATCTGTAAAGCCCGGGAGAATGGAGTTTGGGGGGGGAATACAGGGCGGCTTTTAGGGCAGTAAAAATTTTTCTGAAAATCAGTTAACTGAGAAGAGGACTTTGCACATCAAATACGTAGGGCAGGTGCGTAGGAGATGAGGGAGTAACCCACGTTACATCGATCAGGAAAAATCCCACATGTGTAACACATGGAAATCTGATCATATTTGGAGACGTAGCGGCGATTTGAAGTGAACAATTCCCAAAAGGCCAAAGGGCTGAAAAAGCCCCGTAAAGCTGTAAAGCACAGGGGGGAGAAAAGGCAAAAAAACAAGAAAAAATTGCCATCAAAGAAAAAATAAAAAGGTTTGCATTCAGGTAATATATAAATAAATACATATTATCCGTAACAGTTCTGCCTGCCCTCACGTTTCACTGCAAAAACCCAGCGTAACTGTATCTGACCATAAAACCGAAAATATGAAGCGAATCTCTCAAGCTAGGGATGTGCTGACTACATTTATGGAGTAGTTTAAGTTTGTAGAGATCTTGATTTTGTGTAAATAGCAGGTTCATTCCTCGTGAACTACATGCCTGTGTCCCATGCTAACACACCACATTAGCCTCATCAAACAACCATTAGCACAGCGGCCACCAGCAATAAAAAAACAAACTCTCACTCACCCGTGTGAAGTAATCTTTGCCTTCTGCTCAGCAAACTCGTGGTAAATCCATTTTCCAGCGTAAGTAGCAGCGGCCTCTGAGAGCCACACAGGGGAAGCGTTGCCTAGTCATGAAGCCACACAGAAAAAGTCACGCCCCCACAGCGCGCTCTCCGAAATCTCCCAAATCAAGGCGGTTTGAACCTAAAAGTTTACGCTTTTAAATATACCAATACTGGTAGCTTAAACATAGAGAGGATTCTTCGTGACTTCAACTATACGATTTTGCAAAAAAGTGAAAATCACTCTCTGTTGTTTACAAAATGGAGTGCTATCAGACTGTGGCCGAACTGTACTATCCGAAGAAATGGGCCAGGATTCGGATCAAGAAGGCGTTGTGAACGGACAAGTATCGTTTCGGCGCTATGGCCTTCATCAGGCAAATGTCACTGGCCCGATCCAGTTTTTGTCATCATTAATCACTTTAAAACAAAACAAACTAGATAATTTATGAACTGAAAAAGCACAGTCATAATTTCGGTTGAGTCATGCTGCACAACTGCACAGAAAAGAAATCCGAGTTTGTGAATGTAACTCCACTGACAATGGCAATGAAACCTACTCTGATCCCGTTGACAGAGAGCAATAGGAACGGCGACTGGTTGGAAGGATAACTGGGTTAAGAGAGTGCGTGCTGCAGTGTGACTGTCAGCGCCTGCCAGCCTCTCGCACTGTGGTCTCTACAGGTAGGCTCAGCGGGCCGCGGGAAACTGGGGTAACACAGGAGGGAAATCAGAGCGAGCTACGCATCACGCTCGCACTGGCACATAAACAACCCAATGAGTAATTCAGTCGTCAGAGAGCTGCAATTCAACTCAGTCAGAGGGTGAACTCCCTTTGCATATAGAGATTTTAGGCTCATGTTGCATCTCGGCTCGTGATTCAGGACAAGACTGTTTAGCTAACTGAACGTAATGCAGGTGAGGGAGTATGAAGCTCAACTGTCCCATTTTATTTCTATTTCCCAATAAAAAGTGACCAGACTGACCATTGCGCAAATAACGAAAATAGGGTATTTTTCAAACACAAACACAAATTTGTGTTTGCAAAGTTTGCTCAGATGTTTCTTTTGTGAAACTTCTGACATAATGCTAAACTCTGACTGTGTTAGCTGCTAACTGCTGCCTCAAACATGTGCGAGCCCTGCATAATGTACAGTGCCTCTCGAAAGTACTAATACACCTTGAACTTTTGCACATTTTTCATGTTTACAACCATAAACAAAGATTTTATTTGGAATTTTCTACTGAAAGTTCACACACACAAGTAACAGACAACTGTGAAGTGAAAGCAAAATGACACATGATTCTGTTATTTTACAAAAAATAGAAAAGTGAAACATTGGGCGTGCATAAGTATTCATACAGCATGACTTAATTGTCATGTTGTCTGTTACTTGTGTGTGAACTTTCAGTAAAAAAATCTAAATTAAATCTTTATGTTTAAGGTTGTAAACATGACAAAATGTGCAAAAGTTCTAAGTGTATTAGTACTTATGCAAGGCACTGTATGTGTTTACATGGAGCGGGGGCAGGTGAGGGGTGTGGTGGGGGGTGCACTGTGATGCGTGGGAGGTGCGGCGCCCGCCTCTGCTTCTGCAGGATAAAGTTCGCTCGCTGTTTCGAAGGCTGCGCATCTAGCGATGCAATGTGGAAATGCAACCATTCCTGCCCAGCTCGGGGCAGCTCTAACCCATTGAAGTATTTTGAATGGAAGAGGCATGATGTCTCAGCTCCTATCTCTTTCAATAGTTGTGCTCAATAGCGCATGACTCCGGTTTCGTCCGCCATTAAGGCCCATGGTACCCGTATGACGCGCAACCTGTAGCGTGCACCTAGCAGCGTGAACGCGCCTTCATAGACTCGTAGTCTCAGAGCGGAGCGGGCGCCATTAAGCCGTATCAAATCTCTTAATATCATCGTTCTTTAAATACAAAATGAATGTTTAAGGCCATTTCAGGCGAATAAGCTGCTATGTTAAGATGACCTGGGGGGTCAGTTTGTCAGTGCGGGGCCAAATAAGCGAAGTTTCTCCGATCTTGTACAACCGGAGCTTACAGCGGCCCTTCGAACGCACGTAGCCGCGCTACTGTACTCACGCTCGGCCACTTTTTTGAGAAGTTCCGTAAGTGCTGGCAGCCTGGTTATTGTGATAAAAATGATAGAAATCGAGCTTTTACTTCACTTTGTTTGCTAATATAAACTCACTAGCATTGTTTAGCTGAATACAAAGAAGGAGCACTACAAACGTGTTCTATAAGTTAATGTAAGTAGCCATGTTCATAAGTTAAGAAGTGAAAAATTGAGTCACAAGTGCGTTTGTCAACATGAACAATGATTCTGTTGTCAGTTATGATTCACGAACTGTCCATCATAAAGAGGTCACCTTACGCTTAAAACCGATTTATTTTGTCCTTTTCATTACGCTGCTTTCCGTCAAACATTTAAGCTATTTTCAAAAGCGTGCAGCCTAATCAGGAAACTATCACGTCTTCATTAGTTTATTGTTGTTGTTCATGTTAGCTATAAGCCTAATGTTTAACATTAAAACACACGCCCGCCATGTGTAGGTTCGCAATACATTTTAGTACTGAGTAAAGAAAAACATTTACTTGAGGTGCTTCTTAGCGTTTATCTTAGTACAGTCCCGTAGATTCCCGTTCATTATTTGTTTGAATCAATGGTTTGGCTCTCAGACCCGCAGAGACCACACGGAGAAAACCTGTGCTCGTTCATGAGTCATGGCGCACGAGCACGTCCACAGGCCTGGTGACGTCACACCATTGGAAAACTTTAAAACAAATATTTATGAAAAAAAAAAGTATATGTCCTAAAAATAGTATTTTTTAAGAAATATATTAGCCTTAGTCTGAAACTCTAGATGCCCTGTGGACCATTTTACAGGCTCCTCCTTTTACATGAGTGTCTATGACAAAAAGTGCTTTTTGGGCTTTGGGGCTGCAATACCACGGCCCGCCACTAGCACATACTGAAATTCGGTGAAAAGGGGCGTATCCCCCCCTTGCTCTAACCTCTTAGTGGTTATTTTTATTTTTTAAATCCCACAAAATGGTAAAACAGGAAATGGAGGAGATCAGAAAGTTATTTTACCTGAGTTGCTGAGTTCCACTTGTCTTGTCGGAAAGTTCACTCTTAGAGATGAATGCACACAATTGAAGCTGTGAAGATGGTAAAAGTCAGCTAAAATCTAAACTTAATCAACTCTTTTCAAACACCTTGACAGAGAGATCATATTACCGATGTAACACATATCATTACAATGTAATTTGAAATGCCATCCACAAGAAATAAAAAATATTGTAGTGGGCTGCACTACTTCTAACGCACTATTTTGATTTTCTAACTTGTTTTTTAGGGATAAAACACAAGTTTCCAAGTTGGAATTCCAAGACATATTCTATGTCTATATTTGCTGAATATTTTAGAAAAATCTGTGTTATTAGCAAATTGGAGAATCAATAATTCGAGCTTCTTTTCAGTGCTTTCTTTCTATCTTTTGTACAGGCTTTGATTGTGCGTTGCTGCTGAGTTGGGTCTCCAGAGGGTCCTAGCCGGAGGGAACTACTCAGGAGTGCCTGATTGTGTGCTCAGGGTGAGGCGTCACTGCGGTGAGCTTGTCTTTCATGTCTACTGGGGACAGTTTGGTTCTTCTATCTCGAGGCCGATTCCAGCATTAGCCAAGGCTTTGTGTGACACAGGTACATGCAAAGTGTAGTACAGCAGGATGCGCCAGAGATCGAGACATGCTGTGATCATCTATTACACACATACGGCAGCACAGCGGTTAGCACTCATGCTTCACAGCTCGAAGGTCCCGGGTTTGATTCCCACCTGAACAGGGCCTTTCTGTGTGGAGTTTGCATGTTCTCCCTGTGTCTGCGTAGGTTTCCTCTGGTTATCCCTACCACTAAAAACATGTACAATAGGCCTGGATGAATAAGAGTGTGTTTGAGAGTCCGCTTGGGGGACAACGGGTGGAAATTAGCCCATGACTACAATCCGGTGTGGTGTTTACATGCATGAGACCCATGTAAGTTCATTAACATGCACTGTCCCGACCAAATAAACATTATTTAACACTTTAAACATTGCAAGAGGCAATACTGGTCCAAAGACCACGGAATCGATTCAGACCTCCCCCTTAACAAATGGTAAATGGTTTCAACTTAAATAGCGCTTTTGCCCAAAGTGCTTTACAGCAAGAAACCAGTCACCCATTCACACTCTCATTCATTCACCAAAGTATGCAGACGCTGAGTGCGTTTACAAGGGCTCAAAATTCCCGATTATTTGCCTTATTCCGGTTATGGCGGTTTTCGGGATATGGTGTTTATATGACACTGAGAAATCGGGAAACTCAAATTCCTTGTTTACATGATCAAATAAAAAAAAAACTGCTTTTTGAATTTAAATCTTCGGACTCACCGCCGCCGTGTTTGTTTACGATTAACTGCGCATGCGCAATAAATGGGAAGTTTCTTAAAACCGGAAAACAGCGTTTACATGAAGTTATATCCCGGTTATTGACGGAAAATCACAGCCAGAAAATCCGGGTTCCTCAAAATCGGGAAACTGCTGTTTTCCGTTTTATTAAACGGGAAACTGCGTTTATATGATCAAAGACAAAACGGGAATATTAAAAACTCCCGATAATAACCGGGAATTTCGAGCCCTTGTAAACGCACTCACTAGAAATGTCACTGTTGTCGTCACCAAAATGCAGTGTCAAAGGCAAAAATGTCTCTCCTAAACCCAACCACAGAAAAAACTACGGCACGACCTGTCGCCATGAATGTAACATGAAGAAAACATGATGGAGAATAAAGTGCTGCTACGTTTCTGACAAAACATGAGGATTGTCTTGTTGCGATGGTGTTGTTTCTGAGACATGTAATGTTAGTGCCAGTCAGACTTAACATGTCTATATAATCAGAAGTAGTTACTGGAATTCAAGCCTCTCGATTCACATTACATTACCCAAATGGAACCATTTCACAGTAGTTGGGACTGCACCAGGTTTGACACAAACTGTCCATAAGGCTTTAGTCGGTAAAATGCAGAGCACACATAAGAGTATTTTGCTCCAAAGGACGGTCCCCACAGACAAACTCCAACACATCCCCTTGTCATCGTCGCTTGGAAACTTGAAAATGGGGCTTCTCCGTGACATTTTAAAAATCCAGAAATGAAAATGAGCTGCTAAGCGTTTGCTCAACTGCAGCATTAAAACGTTAGCGCCGTGTCCGGGCGGGGACGTTAGACAGGTCAAAGGACATTACCAGAGCGCAGAACACACAAACTCTACAGTAGTGCGGGATTGATAAAACCACTCCAAGTCCTAACTACAGGACAACCACCATAACCAGCATAAACGCTCACAAAAGCCCGTTTTGCAGAATATGTCACCTTTAAGATTTTGAGGGAGCAAACGAGCCGTGCAGATCTACCGTTTTATTTTTAAATGATCTCCAACTAAGTTACAAAGCTATTTGCATCATGTTCTCACTAATCTAAAGTGTCACCCTGTTTAGGCCAAATCTTCTTGTCTTGTTCATTAATATTTCGACGGCCTCATTCTGAGCCCGATTTCTCAGGCTTTCATCACCAAAACGCAGGAAATTGACCTTTTCCAAAAATGCTTTGTTTACTCAGAGACTTAAATAAGATATCCAACAACCTGTCTCTGGAAAGCACAAAAGTCCACTTGATGCATTAGCGCAGCTTTTAGTTCAAGGACATCCAGTCATTTCGGTGCAAACCTGTTTCCAGCGACTCGCCGCGCTCCACGTCCTCCCTCTCGCTCGTAATTAAATGCATTGCCGGTGTCAGAGTGAGTTTGCGCTCCTGTTAAAAGGATGGTGAGTGACTTGGAGCTCTTTTTAACTGGCTCGCATCGGTCGCCTGATGAACATTTTTACCCTGTGGGCCCTTGACTCAACCAACAGCCGACATAATCCCTACATACACCCAAAAACGTTTATTATTATTATTATTCGGATACTGGTACTTTAATGATTCTTGGTTTTCAACACTGACACCTGAATGATACTTTTTTACCTATAACAGAACAATAATGTTAATTGTATCCATAAAAGACTATTGGCCCCTTCTCGTGTGTCTAAATGCAGGCTTTAGACTACGGACGCACAATATTATTGGCCACCGATAATATTGGGAAATATCTGCCTTTTGGACGCTTTTTGAAGCAGCCCGGTGCTGCTGCAGAACCATGGCCGCAAAGTTACCTCAGCAGATATACGAGCGACTTCTGAATCGGCGGATCGATATTTTTCAACACCCCTATTTAATACTGTCCCTGGACCAACAGCATCAAAACTTGGATCTAAAGATCTATTTATTTCAGAACCAATACTTTGATTTGTTCGATACCTGTAATACCTAAACTCTTTTTTTCCAATACGATACAAGTATTGATGGTACCCAGCCCTAAGCATGGTTCTGCAGACATATCTGTTTGCTTTTGTGACACAGTAGAGGTTATATAACCTGGAATGTTGGCACTGTGGCTTTAAGATCTTAAATGTGAGATAAAGACGCTGTGGAATCCCCAAAATGTGTCCAAAAGAATAATGCCTCTCTTAAGTAAGCGAGAGATGCCCTTGGGTAAGAACTCTGCTACCCATAAATTTGCACATATTCTGACTTTCAACAGATGGTCGCCTCTAAATGTGAAGTTTAATTTTCACTAACAGGATAACGGCCACATGGCAGCGGCTGACAAAATCTCCTCTTTGACTTTAATTAAAGATAGGGTATTCTGGATTTTATATCATGTTTATGAATGACAATTCATAAACATGAATTGTCATGAGTTCATGTACTCACGATTCCAACAATAAAGTTGTGTTTGCTTTTGTTTAAGCTTAGCCAGGGTCTTAAATCATTCCAGAAGGATTACATTTGATCATGTCAATTCGAACAATGTGAAACATCATGGTGTGAGAATTAGTTGCATAATATTTTGCTTTAAAATAATGTTTAATTTGTGATTTGATGTATTTGCGCTAAAATCATCACGATCAGTGTAGAACAGTTAGTGTAAGTAACAACAAGCTGTTGCTGAGGTGACATCAGCACCTGGACCCAAACCTCAGCGAAGGAACCGCATTTCTGCAAAAGCTCCTCGATAAGAGTCTGGAAGTAGAGCCATGAATGATCTGCAGTGAGTTGGACTGAAGGGCAGAATGCAGCGCGGCGAACACCAAATGTCCTGAAATCTAAAAGCTGTGTCAAAACAGCGACAAAAACAAGACACAAATGTGACGCAAACACAACAATAAAGTAACAAAAAAGCAATGAAAAAGTGACAAAGAAACAAACAAAAAAGCGAACAAAAACGTGACGAAAAAGTGATGATAAAAAAGTGATGTCAACAACGTGAGGAAAAGATTTCTTTAGATACATGTTGTAGCTCCCAAATGTAGGCGGTAAACTCTAGTCCAGAAGCTTTCAGATTTGGGTAAAGCTGAACTGGAGATAATACACTCGGTTAAGGCGGGGGTTAAGGGGTTCACCTGTTAGGTCCTGGTAAAATAGTGCTTTAGACTTGGTCCTACCTCTCCTAACATGGTGTAGTGTAGATAAAGGGAGACTTCTTTGAATTCCCGAGGCGTGATTGGTACACGTATTAACCAATCAGAGAAATGCTGGATATGATGCAGTGATTTTGGAATCGTGGCCACACCGCCTTTGCTCTGCCCGATCCCGTCAGACCTTGGAAGCAAAGCAGGGAAGAGCCTGGTCGGTACTTGGATGGGAGACCGTTTGGTAACACCAGGAAGCCTGGCGCAGACTGGTTACCTCGCTTCCGTCAGTCTAAGGGCAGTTGTGGCTACAATAGTCGCTTAAGGGCACGGTCACAATTGGCATATTGACCGCACCGATTTTTTCCCCTATTTCTTCTGCGCCAACATTGAAATTGCCATCAGCGACGCGGAGGTTGCCTCCTCGTCTGTTCCACGCTAAACTTTGAAGGGACAAGTCCACAAGATGCCAACCAGGAAGACCAACGCTGCGAAAGTAAAAGGTACTCGCCAAAGCCACAGTGAAGACCAAACGCAGGAAGAGGAAACAGCGTCTAGATGAAAAGCCGGAGCCAGAGCCAAATCTAGACTTGGAGCCAGAAGATGTTGACCCTCTGGGCGAGCCAGATGAAGAGGCAGAGCCGGAGGCAGAGCTAAAGGACAATATGAGGAGGAAGACCTATGCCGCAGGGTCCCTGCCCTCTCCCCGGCTTCAGGGCAAGTCCTCGTGGATTTCCTGAGGGAACATCCCGAATTCTACAACAAGAGCCTTAGCGAATTCAAATACGCAAAGAAGGATAGGCTACTGCAGCAAAAGCTGCTGAACTGGGGATGACAGCTAATGCCATCAAGCTATGGTACAGATCCCAAAGGAGGATGCTAGGAAAAATATCGAAGAAGACCAGCCGGCAGAAGTGTGGTGAACACATTCAGCTTTTTACTATCCCATATTGTGCACCACCCTGTCGGAAGCCAACTCGAGCGCATCCCTGTTGCTGCTGCTCCTCCTCCTCATGCTCCTGGTCTTGAAGAAGATGAAGAACCTCCCATTGAAACAGCCACAACAAGCCAGCCATCCAAGAAGTCCCGAAAAACACCAACCACATGAATGAATTACTGGTGGATTTCCTGGCCAAATCCAAAGAGAAGGAAGAAGCAGAGACCGTCCTGGCAGAAAGTCAAAACGAAAGAAGGCTCTTCATGGAGTCGATGCTGAGGGTAATAGGCGATTTCCCGGAGCACCTGTGGCGGGAATTCACCATGGAGACCTTCCTGTTCGTTTTCAGACTTCAGAAACGGACAGATATTGATCTAGACAGCCCCCAGGCAGCAACTCAGCTACCACCTGTTCCAGCAAGTGGCCGACCTGCTCTGTACCCACAGGAACCTCCAGCGAGCCAAGACCCACAGTTTCTAAACATCACGCAGTACACCTCCAGCCAACCTGCCGCTAGCAGCAGCCAGCACAGAGGCCGGCCTGAAAGTCAGCCACGCAACAGGCCGGAGGGCTTAAAGTGGTTGGGCCAGGGGTTTGACATGGGCTATCTGGCAACACCACCAACTGTTGAGTCGCGTACCCAACAGTTGTATTGTTGTCATTAATTATTGGCGTCTTTCCAATATTATGGCCCTCGCCTCTGGAACGACCTGAGGAGGAGCTCAGGACCGCAGAGAACGTTCATGTTTTTAAGAGCAGGCTCAAGACCCACCTTTTTAGTTTAGCTTTTAATTAATATTTACTTATATTAACCTTATTTACCGGTTTTAGTTCTATTATTTCTTTATTTTCCCTCTTTTATCCTGTGCTATTTCACACACAGTTTTAGCTGTTTTTAATGTATCTCTTATTAAATATTTATTTATTTATTTTTTATTTATTTTATTCATTTATTTTTTATGTTCTCCTAGTGGTTCCTCTGAGGGAGCCCTCTGCCCCGGGAGTGCTGGTTGGCTGTGGCTGTGCGGGCGCTCTCCTGGGGGTGCCTGGATGGAGGTAGGACGTCTCTCCTACACCTACTCCGGGCCCCCTGAGTTGGCGCTCTGTGGCTGTGGCCGATGGGCTGCTCCTGGTGCAGACGCTCCTTGGATGGTGTTTCCTCTTTCGGTCCATCTGTACCCAGCCTTTACATACTCAACTCTATGTCCATTTTTATTTAAGACTTTTAACTGCTGGCTGTCTGTACGTATATGTGTCTGTGTGTCTGTGTGTGCGGGTGGTGGGTGGTGGGGTTGTAGTTATTTATGTATATTTACTGGTGGTGACGATTTTTATTATTTTTAATGATTTTTAAGCACTGTAAAGCACTTTGTGTTACATTTTGTATGAAAAGCGCTCTATAAATAAAGTTTGATTTGATTTGATTTGATATTATTTATTATTATTACTATCATCAAATGTCAAAGTAGTGTCAAACATTTATTTGTCCTCACAATCTTTGAAAGTTATTTATTTCTGGTTTACCCATTTATTGTATTTATTTGTTTGATTTGGTTCATTTATTATATTTATTAATTTTAGTTTGTTGAAAATAACCAACATATAATTAATCCCAAAATGTGAATGTATTTGTGAGACTGTCTTTACCCAGCCTTTCGGTCCATCTGTACCCAGCCTTTACATACTCAACTCTATGTCCATTTTTATTTAAGACTTTTAACTGCTGGCTGTCTGTACGTATATGTGTCTGTGTGTCTGTGTGTGCGGGTGGTGGGTGGTGGGGTTGTAGTTATTTATGTATATTTACTGGTGGTGACGATTTTTATTATTTTTAATGATTTTTAAGCACTGTAAAGCACTTTGTGTTACATTTTGTATGAAAAGCGCTCTATAAATAAAGTTTGATTTGATTTGATTTGATATTATTTATTATTATTACTATCATCAAATGTCAAAGTAGTGTCAAACATTTATTTGTCCTCACAATCTTTGAAAGTTATTTATTTCTGGTTTACCCATTTATTGTATTTATTTGTTTGATTTGGTTCATTTATTATATTTATTAATTTTAGTTTGTTGAAAATAACCAACATATAATTAATCCCAAAATGTGAATGTATTTGTGAGACTGTCTTTATTATTTATGCCATGCCAGAGAAAGAGAGATCTCTTGGCTAATCTAGATCTAATTTAAAAGTGATGTTCTGTATTGTTTTGAAGAGATTTTCAACTAAATCTTTGTGTTATGTTCAACATTGTTTCAAACATTAATTTCAAGGAAATCATTTTACATTCATCGGAAACTCAACATTACTTCCGACCTGTGGTTTCGCCAAGGATATTTTCTCAGTCATCTGTCTGAGCTATTTTTTGTCCTTCAGTAATTATTGTCTCCTTGTATTATTCATGAACGGAAACACAGAGATAACAGGATGAATACATGCTCATCTAAATATAATTTGTGCGCAGAATCATAGAAAAATGAATTTGGATACATTGTGCATAAAACTCTGGAATGAAGGACATCTTTCACAATCTTCTGTCTGTTAATGCTTCCGACAATCTATTAAATTATATATATTCTATAGCATAAAAAGAAAACCGGAATGTTCCTAACAATAGTCATATCATAATATCTTGCCATGGGAGTCGGCCTACTTCACTGTTATAATAATGTTTCAAATACACACGGACTCTTTTCTCATCTCTATTGGCTATGTTCCCACCGACCACTTGACGCATCTCATCTAGAAGACGGGGTTCGTTTCTCCAGGCACCGGGGATATGGTTGCCATGTTGGTCTTCAACGTCAACATCCATATTCTGAAACGGTGCGCAAGGACACTAAAGCTGTTCTCAAACACACGACGGGCCCGGGACAGACGATAGTTGAATATGCTTTCCTCTTTGGTCAGGCCACGGTTAGAGAAGGGCTTCATCAACCAGGTCCGGAGAGGGAATGTATCATCACCTACAAGGAAGTAGGGCTCGTCATGGCTTGGCGGCGGCTCAGGTTCAGGCAGGTTGAGCGTGCCATCCTGCAGGAAAGTGGCCTGTGGTTGAAGACCTGACAGTCGGACGATGAACCTTGGGCTCCAACATCTGCCCACAAGAACTTATAGTCAGCGTCACATACAGCCAGAATTATAATGCTAAAAAAAGCCCTTGTAGTTGTAGTAGAGTCTCCCCGACTTTTTGGGGCATTTTTATAGCGACATGTTTCCCATCCATGGCACCACATGCGTGATGAAAATTCCACTTTCTCCCAAATGTTTCTGCTATATCCCTCCACTAGTCTGAAGTGGTCGGAAAGGCACCTCGTCTTGGTATTCATCAATGATGGCCTGGCACACCTCCGGGACAAACATGCTTATAGTGTTGTGGGGCACGTGAATACTGGAGGCTCTTGTAAGAGTCTCCTGCTACAAGAGGTTGTCTGTAACGACTACATTTTTTGAATCCGGGGCCCCACTCCATGTAGAAGCTCTTGGAACATGTGAGGTTCCATTCTCATGTAGGACCAGAGCACTTTCGGTACTAGAAGAAAATCCTCTGAGAAGAGAGAACATCTACGCAGGTACATTCTTGTAACGCACATTTAAGAAAATGTTTCACCAGTGATTCTTTTGGTTCCTGTCGTAACATCCTACTCTGTGATTGGATCAGCATAAAACTGAGTGCTTTTCCTCCAGTTTGGCTTTACCCAAATCTAAAAGGTTTTTGAGTGGAGAGCAACAGTGCCTCATTTGAAAGCTAAGACCTATAACAGTAAAAATAACTCTGTTGTCGTTTTTGAAGCGTTTTTGTCGTGATTTCGTCTTTTTTTGTTGTCATATTTTAGTTTTTGTTGTCACTTTTTCATTGCTTTTTTGTCACATTTTTGTTTATTTTCCGGCACATTTTTGTGTTACTTTTTTGTTGCTCTTTTGGTCACTTTTTGGTTGTGTTTTCATCCTTGTTTTCGTCGCCACTTTGTTCAAGAAGCTTTTAGATTTGGGTAAAGCCAAACTGGAGAAAATGTGCTCGGTTCAAGTAAGAGTTTAATGCACTTTTTAATCTTAACACTTCAATAAATGTCAAAATGGCATTTGGTTCATAAACTTCGAACTTTTTCCACATTTTAAGGTAAACGTATTACTGATCATTATTACTTACTGTACCGCAGACATGTCTGATGATCGGCCCCGAGTATCGTGATATGTATCGGGTCGTGACAAACAACAACATACCCTGCTGCGTAAGGCTGGGTTGAAGCGTAAGTGCAAAAACAACATTATTGTTCGGACTCATCCAACCAATTCTGCGCAAAAAATATGTTCCTCAACTATATCCTTTTGCTTAGACTAACCTTATTATTTTCACAAGCAGCTTATTGGCCCTATTCTTTGGCCTGCGATAGTGGCGTTACATTTCACAGGGTTGGCATTGAAAGCCCATTTAAAAAGTCTTACATTTCACTTAGCCAAAGCTGGAGCTGCTCTGTTAGCTGAATTCTTAAATCACATAAAGACACACAGGTAAGTCACAGTGAACACAGGGGCGTGTCCCAGTCCATTAAGGTGCATTATGGAACTTTTTATGTGATAAAAAACCCTTGCGAATAGGTAGTATTTGACCTTTTTGTGACTTACCGGCTGTATGGGTGGTTTGTTCCATCACGGTGACCTCTATAATATTTGACATGATAGAAATGCCTCTGGCAATCTGAACCTGTTCCTACAAATGTGTGCATTTTGTTAAATTGAATGTTCCATTCCTATACATATGAATAGGGAAGCCAGGCACAATAGTGAGGTATGGCATGTCCTTCTCATGGCATCATTTGTGGTTCCTTTATCATTAACATCTTATGGGACGATATGTCGACGATATTGTGGCCACTAAATGTGTAACATTTAGCTCAGAAGACGATTTGTATTTTAAGTAAAATCTCATCTCATCTCTTCATGATTTCTAACGAGGCTTTGACCTAAATGTGGTCGATGGGTTGACATCAGCTGAAAACATCTGGATCGTTCATAATTTGCGATGTTTAATGGCTAATGCTAACGGCTATAAGGAAAATACATTGAGCAGGCTAATGCTAAAGGACTCGGAAAAAGTTTCCCGGTCATTTCTATGTCCATGACGCTCCAGGATAATTTTTTTAAGGGTTTCTTGTAGGTTTTCTGGATGGAATGTATGCGTAGCCATGGAGATGGTTCCATCAGCAGAGAAAACCTACCAGAAAGCCTAAAAACAATTGGTCCTGGAGCGTCAGATCAAACAGGTCAAATACGCACAAATTAACAAATATTATTAAATGTCATTTATTTGTTTGCTCTTCATTCAGCCCGTCATTAACATGTCATTAAACCAGAGGTCCATTTGCACATCCAGTAATATTCCGTATCAGTATCCGCTGAAGACCCGTTTAGTCCGAAACAAAAACCCACATGCCTCGGTTGGCATATAACTTATGACACCTGTTACACCACACACCGCTCTCCAAGGCGCAGTTTCACCCAGATTTAGACAGATCTGTGAACAATATTTGAGAGGAATGGGTCTTTTATGTGTAAAGAAAACGTTTTATGTCTTTGAGTTCAGCTCATGCGGAATGGGAGCAAAAACAAGTGTTGCGTTTATATTTATCTTCAGTGTACTTCCACAATTTCAAGTACACATCTGCCTTTAAATATTACTCAAATAAAAGTCAAACTCTCTCAGGCAAATTTGTACTACATTTAAAGTACTTACGTATTTGCTGTAGACATATTGTAGTAAATGCACAAATAATTTAGCACAAGTTGTGAATCTTAAGATTAAAATGATAACGGATCCTGTTTATTCCATCCTAATATACTAGTACAGAGTATGAATAACCACAAACATATGATATATGTGTCAGCTCTTCAGTCTTAGCATTCTCAAGAAAACTAGAGATGAGGAAACATTTCCCCCAGTTGATAAACACACATGAATGCTCGTTCAACTAGAGAAAACCTCAGGGGAACTGAGGTCAAAAATGGTTTCCCGAGGTCTACACCTGACGCGGAAATCAGCTGGACTCTTAATTTATCGTTTAACGTGAGCATTTCGGCTAAACAGCACAATTTCCTTGAGTCCAAAATCATGTATAAACTGCATTTCACTTCACGACAGCACACACTATACGATGTATGCCTGATTTTGATAAAATTCTCAGTCGCGCCGAGTCTTCCGAGTCGTGGCTAGTCGAAGGCAGTCACACAGAGTCGTGTCTCGGAGAGTGGGGGGGTCACGACTGGACTCGCGTTTGAATCGTGTAGTGTGGGCAGCAGTCAGACGCAGCTGGACTACAGTCGCAGGAAATCAAACATGTTTGTTTTTTAAGCCCGGTTTTGGACGCACTGGAGAAACGTGGTGATTTTACCATCGCGGCTCGCCTCTCTCCACTGTCCCAGTTGTCTCCTCCACCTCCTCCATCTCGGGGCGGAGGCCTGTCTCCTTTTCTTATTAAATCCACTGAAATACGTCCCGCTTCTTCGTGTCGCCGGCGTTTATCTCCATTTGACAGAACTATAGCCAAGTTGAGGCTTCGTAGCAGTAGGAGCCTTGCATTGCGATGTTGTGACACTGTTGACACCGCTGACCAATCGGGACACGCACATGTTTTCCCACGCTCACAAACATGGCCTATCTTTGTGGATTTGGGGTCAGTTCTTGAAGCCGGAGAAGAAATGAAGCCGCAGAGAGGACAAACGCTGTGTTATCAAACATCAGCTGTTTGTCAGAATCGTGTAGTGTGTTCGCTTTTACGATCCTCAGTCTACCACAGCTTCAGCACAATGGAGGGAGCTGCGCAGGAGGAAGAGGAAGGAGGAGGTGGAGAAAAGCTGACCAGTGCAGGACACCACGCTCTGAAACAGGGACAAACCCAGCAGGCGCTGCACTGTTTCAGAGGATCAGAGGAGACTGAAGGCAGCGTGAAGACCAACAGAGTACTTTAGCACTATTGTGATTATAGCTATGGTATTAGGTTTTATTATTATGGTATCAAGCTTTTACGTTGGTAACCATAGAAACCAGACGAATGGTAAAGGGAAATGAGCTTGAACGGGGACAAAAGACGAAAGAAAAAGTCTGAATAGGTTCACGGTTAAAACCGGAAAAAGCCACAGAAAAACAGTTAAAACTACAAAGTTTAGCTTTGGTCAATTGGGGAACCAGCTCTTACTGAAACATCCAGTCAATATTGAGAAGGCCAGAGCCGTTGGTTGATGACATGGACGGCGAAAAAAAGTCATTTAACCACCAGTTCTGGTCTTGCCTGGATGCTACAAGCGGTACTCCGGTTTCCCCGAACTTCAAAAACATGCTGCTCAGGTCGGCCCACAGCGGCTCAGGACAAACCCAACACCTGAACAAACAATTGTACAATGACAAATAAATGTAAATACTTAAATGTTCATTGGCCGCAAATTTTATGTTTTGATACATTTGCAGGGGCCACGGTTTTGGACTGGCAGGGTGTGTCCTGACTATAGCATGCACAGGGGGCTTCTACGAAAAAAAAAAACGCTGGGAACAAGCACATTGGACACAGCGGGTTTGAGCAAAGTTTGAAAAATGAATTAAGAAAATGTATTTCAACCTGAAAAGACTCACAGAAACACAGTGGCGTTTTATTGGACATGAATCATGATTGGTGTCCAGACCCCAGCGGACGTTAAGTAGAGGATGACACCCGGGGCGGCCATTTGACAATGACGAGCAGAGGCGAGGAGCGGCCAGGAGGGTCGAGGAGGGTCGCAGCACAGCTGGGAAACGGCTGAAGCTAAAGAAGTAGAAGTAGTGGCTCCTGGGAGATGAATGGCCGAAGCAGGAATGAGCAGCTGCAGTGATTGGCTGTCATGGAGGTGCGGCTTGAGATGGGACTGTGATTGGATGATGGGTGAAGAGCTGCTTGATGAGGCAATGAATGAATGCTGCAGGTAGGTCTTCCAGGTTGAATTTGCGCTGCAGCTTCAAGTGTTTTGGGACATAATACCTAGCTTTCATGAAGAAATTGCCCTATAAACGGTTTTATACATTTCCAGTCCTATTTTGGATTCCCTTTGGTCTCCATTTTCTTCGGAGCTGGCTGCTTTTTTACAGACTCTTTCATCAGCTTTCTCTGAACATGTGGTGGATGACAACATAACACAGCACAAGTCAGGGCAGCACCGAGGAGGAGAGAAAGCCCATCTGCCCCCCGCCAGGCTCAAGGGGAGTCATGCACCCCCCTCCCACCTCCAACCCCCTCATAAGAGCGCAGATCTGGGCGGGCTGCCTGTCACGGCTCCCCATCTCGCCCTGACGCGACACGCTCTCGTGCTGGGTGGTGTGCAGAACCGTGCGCCGCTGCCATGGTGACGAGGATTCATGGGTCGGGGTGGAGAAAAGAGCCATGTTTGGCCCCCGAGCTTCGAGATGAATCACAAATGACTCCACGATTCGATCAGAAAAAACTCGCCACGTTCAAACCTGCACTGGTTCTGGAAGTAAAACAGGCAAAAAAATAATTATATCAATAAATCTCAAACATTGGAATGAACACATACTAATATCAGATGCTTAAAGTGACAGTCTGTAAGATTGCAAAATGAGGAGAGAGTGTGAGTGAAATTTGAAAGCAAACAAGTAAATTTCCAAATTTTCTCTTCGGATTGGCCCAGAAAGCTACCCCTAGTTTGCAAAATGAGGAAAGCGAGGGCAAACTTTCATAAGGAAATGATCTGGACTTGAGGCCAGATCACAAGAAATCTCGTTTCGTTGGTCAAAGTGATTGTGATTAGTTGCCAAAATCAGCAAAGGGAGGGACATTACTGACGTCATGGCAAATTCCAGACCGTTGTGATCAATTATACACAATCTGTTGAATTTGTCAAACATTTAAACTTACAGACTATCGCATTAAAATGCTCTTATTACATTAATTATGTCTTCTTGTTTCAAATATTGTTTCTTTTAGAAAGACACTGGGTATTACAAAAACGTATGTTGACTTCAGTCTTCCTCAGGAGAGTCTCCAGATGTGATGATGCCTCTCTTTCAGGTGTGGTTCCAGGCGTGGCCACACTGACGGTGTTATCATAGTGTCAGTGTGGCCACGCCCACCGCTGTGCTCTTTCATCTCTGTTGTTGGATCTTATTCCTCGCATCCTATATTTAAACCAAACTTTTTGTTATACCGAGTGGCTTTCTAAAATAAATGCGGGAAAATGCTGCATTTTACATTTATATGAGAAATTAAATTCAGCTTTTTCATCGAAACGGCTGCTTCTTTCATCATGGTCCAGTAGCAGTTATCCGATCCTACCCTGCGACAATGGATGCATTGCAGTTTTAGAATTGTACTCAGGGTTTAAAGAGGGGGTATTATGCTTTTTTCAATCACATAGCACCAGTCTAAATGCTCTCATGTAAAGCGCTTTGTGACCATGTCTGTGAAAGGCGCTATATAAATAAAGATCTTCTTCTTCTTCTATAGCATACTACAATGATGACAGCACCTTCTGTTGGTCTGTATATGCAGTAAATTAAAATAACTGCCTTGAATAAAATTGCTCTCTCAAAATGGCCGTACTGAACGTCTTGAAATAGGCCTCTGTCTCTTTAAGAAGCTTTCCGACACGCCCCCTTCAGCACACTACTGTGGCATTGAAACAACAACACTGTGCGGGGAGGGGGCTCTGCTGAGCTGAGGAGCAGTGGTTGGTGGCTTGGCTGGTGACGAAAGGTCCAGAGGCGTCTCCAGGAGGTGGGGGCGTTCCTAGGAGGACTGAGGCATAGCTACGCCTAAAATGGCCGCCGTCTAAGTTTTTACTGATTACTCAAAAATATGTGAATGAGCCAAGGCAACACTCCAGGCACGTGTTTAATGAGGGAATGACATAATAACATGATATAAAGTCGATTTTACATAATACCCCCCCTTTAAGTGAGCTCTTTTAGCTCCAGTTTAAGTGTTGGTGAAGCCACAGACAGTATTGATAGCTGCTCACATGAATATCTAGCTTCAATACCACTTTTAGTATCAAGGAATCCATTTTTTGACATCCCTAGACATAGGGTGCCTTAATGACATGACTGTAATCTCACACAAAATAGCCTTTAGTTTTCTTTATGTAGCAGACTACAGTGTGTTCCCTGTATAAAGTGAACTGTGGATTGTGTTATCAGTCGACGTGTGTTACTCAGCAAACGCTCCGTCCAACCCTCGATCCAACTTGCCCCCGGCGCAAACTTAAAAACACGCGACGTCACGGCAGATGTCCCGCTCCGTTGCCAAACGCGCCGCCGAAAGCCCCGCCAGGATCTCTTTTTGTGAATAGCGCTTTGTCACGTTGTTTTCATCTTTTTCCCCCCATTACCTCTTCATTCTGTGCCGCGAATTGCGGCGCTTTTTCACCGCGCGCCCCATTGTCGCCTCGCAATTACCGCCGCTTGGATCACTCCGCTGCTCTATTGTGCGGTTTGTTTTCGCACATTGTCCCCCTAACTTGCTCTTTCCGTGTTAAAAAAAAAAAAGAAAAAAAAAAGGTAATTAATTTGAACTGAGCGGCATAAAATGACACTTTTGGAGTTGAACAGCATTCACACGTAGCGCCGTTTATTTACCCCCGGTGAGGCTTTTGTGGCGTTCTCCTAAGAGGGGGACTTCATCTAATCCTCATTCATTTTTTAAAAGCAAACAGTCGGGGAGCACAGTGCACTTCGTCAGCGTCAGCTCGCCGATGTCAATAGCAGAGGTTCAGTACGGCATTGACTCCTCTAATGAACTCATGTTTACAATTCCACGCACATCCGTCTGGCACGGATTCAGGGGTAGGTACTTACTCAAGGCCTTAAAAAACAAACACAACACTGGAGGAGCCGAGCAGGATGTGACACTTTATAATCACTATAGCAATACATTTGTAAACGCTTCATGCACCGTACAAGTAAGTAAGTGAGTGCTTTATTGTCATTGTACAAGTGTACAACGAAATAGTGTTCAGGTGTTAGTCCTGAGCCGCGCTGCCACTGTGTGTCAACCTGACCCGCATGACCTTGGAGGTCGGGGAAACTGTAGCACTCGGAAGAAACCTGGCTGGCTGCCCTCTGTCTCCTCTGATCCTCTGAAACGGTGCCGCGCCTCCTGGGTTCTTTCCTGTTTTAGAGCGTGGTGTCCTGCACTGGTCAGCTCCACCTCCTCCCTCCTTTTCCTCCCTCCGCTTCACAACAGTCTTTCACCATCTCTCGTTTTGTCCTTTTTTGTTTCCTGTAGCTCCTCGTGACGCCTCTACTGTGCTGCAGCTGTGGGGGCACAAAACCATCAAGCTTTCCTCACCATTTGTTCATCATGTCAAACGCCAGATTCTACCAGAGAAAGTCTGATCATAATCTGATTTCTCTGGAGTTCTCAGATTATTAAAGAGACATGTAAACGGCATAATCCGATATACATTATCTGATAAAGATGTAATCTGATTTCTTTTCTCGCTTTCACAAAAGAGGCCAAACCAATGTCACAAAGATTAAAAGATATGGTTAACAGTAGGGCTTGAACGACTACTGTTTTTAATTAAAAAAATGAAATAAAATTAAAAATAAATCATAAAAGTTATCCATGAAATAAACCCCAATTTTGGTTAAAGTGAAAACACAGTGTGCATCTGATAGTCGAGTGGTTAGAGCAGTAGCCCTTATGCAGAAAATCGCTCTATCCTCAGAGTTGTTGAAATGTTTGGTAAATTGTCCCTACAGCTCTTCCTTATTAAAAGTAAATTGTATTTAACTGCTGAGATCACTACGATTCTGAAGTAAAATAATACACAGTTGTAGGTTTGAACCCTGGACCTCCTGAGTTTCTAAACCGGTGCTGTCTCCACTGGGCTCATGCTCAGGAGTGGAACGCCACATGGAGCCCTTTGACATTTTCAGTCATCCCCTGGTTCTGCAGGTGGGACTGACTGAAGGGAGGGGTGACGAGAACGTTCAGTTGCTCTAAAAATCCCAAACTGCTCTGGCTCATGTAAAACCCGGAGTTTTGGATAATCAGATTTCTGAAGTGAATATAAACGCATCAGATCTGATTATTGGGTTATCTGATTACTCCAGTTATCGGATTATTCTGGCCATGTAAATGTAGACACTGTCCATAATGGCTATAAGATTATCGGGTCTGAGTAATAATAATAAGCACATGCAATGTCTGAAGCCATATAATGCATGTATACAATTACTGGACAACTTTGTATATATGGGAATAAAGTTGATAATCGTGCGTATGTTAACTTGTGGTTCTCTGCTGACGGAGCCTCTCACCAGAAAACCTACAAACAGTTGATCCTGGAGCGCTCCTAGAAACCACCGTGATGGAAAGTAAAAGCGCCACGCTGACCACTCATTCAGCTGCTGGGTCACTACAAGTTCAAATACGCACATTTTATTTATTTTTTTCGCATAAAAAGTTGCATAATGTACCTTTAAGAAAGCTAAAAAAACACGCTTGGACCACAACTAGCGATTGACTTAAGTTGCTTCCTCCGTTATTGTTTATAATAAATAAATAAATATATATATTTCAATTTTTTTGCCGTTGATACCCACCATCAATCTATAATGAAGAGCCACGACCCAAATGAGATTGATTTTGGTATATGCAAATGTAAAATACTGTGTCCAAACTATTACTGCTGGATAAGCATTAATCAATCATAGAAAGATGAAGTTGTAATGAAGGAAATCATTCTACTGAAGTTTTTGGTGCTTTTTTAGCAGAAAAACATTGCCCAGGAAAGGCTCACAAGTCGAGAACCAGTCAACGGTAACATTAACATTGATCATGTTTATAGATGTTTTATAACTCATGAACTGTGTATTCACAAACGCGCAACATTGTTCAGTGACTGTAGTGTTTTCGGCGAAAAGGTAGTGGACGATTCCGCGTCCTTTGATAACGAAAAGCTTCAAAGATATCGACCTTCAAAATTCCTTATCGGCGCGGCTTTGCGCGCGGCACATGCCCTCCCCGCGCCAACCCGACTAATCCTTAATTACCTTGTCTAATTAGGCCCTGACAGCAGAGGTCAATCAAGTCATTACTGAGAGGCAGGATGAAAGGGAGAGGAAACACACAAACCCTTCAGACGCGAGGTTAGCATGTAGCGGCGAGGCTGGTTAGCGTCACTCTCGGTTGGTCAAGGTGTTGCTAAATCCGGCGTTTTCCGACGTCTTTGTTAATACTTTTTTTTGGCAGCGAACGAGGTGACAGCAAGTCGACCTTCGGGAAGAGGACGCCGCTCGAAGCAGTCGATCCCTCTCTACAGTCGATCCATCTCTACAGCCCATGACTGTCTCCGGAGTCGCTGTGTCGAAGAGGTGGCACAGCTTGAAGGGTGAACAAAGTAAATCGAAAATAGGAGCGCTTTCGCGGTCGTCCATGTTAAAATGGAAATTGCGTTTCCATCCCTGGATTTGAATGCGGACGATGCAAACACCAAATGTTGCAAATTAAAAACTGCAGGTGTCGTAGCAAGTTATGATTTTCTAACTTATTAAATGTCTTGGAGAGTAAATACTACGCTGACAGGAAAGCCGAAGGGAGAGAGGGATGTCGTACATCCAGTTATACAATGGAAATAATTGTTTTCAATCAAACTTGGCTGTAAATACTGTTTAAAGAAGCGCTAGCCCGCAGTTAGCTTTGCCCGTTAGCCTGTTAGCTTCTTCTTCGGGGTTCTATTTGTGTGTATTGGTGACTCCGACCCGGTGGCAGTCAAGTTGCAAGCATTGTTTTCTGGCCAGAGACACCAGGGGGAGATGAAAGACCCTCCAATCATCCCATTAACACTTGTATTACCCCCAGATGGACTACGGACAGGATTTATTAAGGTAAACACGTTACTTAGTACTGCTTTAACATTTATTCATGGGATTACAAGTCAAGCAAGAGAAGACCTTATTGATCTCGAGAATGGAGAAATTCACTTCCCTCTCAAGAACACTTAGTAAGCAAGTAGTCAGGAAAATAGATAGTGTATGCACTTATTCTCTGTCATATTGGTCATTTTCACACATGTCGGAGCTGTATTGGGCAGCAGGAAGGGAACAAGGGAAAGAAGAGAGTCATAACTTGATAATATAAAGTTGATCTGTTTTGCTTCGGCAGAGTGGCAATCCAAATGTCCTATCAAAATAAGTTATTTCTTTCTTTCACAAAGATCTCTCTCGGGCCAACACGGAGACGCTAATCCATGCTTTTATCACCAGTCGTATTGACTACTGTAATGCCCTGCTTTCTGGTCTTCCCAAAAAGAGTATCTCAGGTTTACAACTTTTACAAAATTCAGCAGCTCGTGTCCTGACGAAGACCAGGAGGCGGGACCACATTACACCGGTTTTAGAGTCGCTGCATTGGCTCCCCGTGTGTTTCAGGATCGATTTTAAAGTTCTTTTAATGGTTTTTAAATGTCTCAATGGTCTTGGTCCTTCTTATCTTTCAGAACTGCTTTTACCTTATGAACCTTCACGGCCCCTTCGCTCCTCCGGCAGGGGTCTCCTAGTTATTCCTAAAGTCAACAGAAAGACTCACGGCGAGGCGTCTTTCCAATATTATGGCCCTCGCCTCTGGAACGACCTGAGGAGGAGCTGTATTTAAGAGCAGGCTCAAGGCTGCTGGGGTGCGGTCCTGTGGATGGAGGTGTGGTGTTTCTCCCGCGCCTCCTCCGGGCGCCCCGTGGCTACGGCCGAGGTGCTGCTTCCGATGCAGACGGCTCCTTGGATGGTGTTTCCTTACCTGGTTTATCTGTACACAGCCATATCTCAGCCTTATGTCCATTGCGTCCATTGTTTTACCTTGAGTGTGTGTGGTGTGTCTCTGGGAAGGTGGATGAGAATGTTTTAAATCTGTAAAGCACTTTGTGTTACATGAAATGTATGAAAAGCGCTATATAAATAAAGATTGATTGATTGAAAAAGAGGACTGAAAGTGAGAATAGTTCGGCGCCCTCACACCACACCCGCTCCCCCCCAGAGACACCTGTTCAGTGGCTGTTTAGACCGGCCTTAAGTGCCGCGGTTGGATTCACACTGACCCAAAAGTTCCGCTCTCGAGTTGAGAGCCCCTGCAGGTCGACCTGGTGTGAAAATCAGCTAAGTAGATTATTTTCTTGATCCAGGTACACACTGCAAAACGTAATGAAAAAGTAAATTTGCCCTGGATTTGAGTAACTCCTTTCAAGAAACCCGTCAATGCAATTTTTATACTTACATTCAATAAAAAAGATCTCACCTCAGTCGCCTTACGTTTGACATGTGGATACGAAATGTGTCATATTTGTTAAAGGGACTATACGGAGTTTAAAAATGTTAATATTAAGTATTTTCCTCCCCCTACATGTTCCAGCCATGTCCTAATGTGTAGAATGAGCCCAGACCTGTTCACCACAACGGCCTCTAAAATCCTGCACTGTCAAAAAGGTGTTCATTTGGGTCCGAAGTGCCGTCATGCACGAGCTTAACATAGAACCTGCAGTTACGCGTAAGACCTGAGGTGGCAGTAGTGAGTATAAAGATGACCAACCTGCATCTAGTCCCTTTAATGGATGCATGTGGAAGAAATTATGTAGTGATTTCCTGAAAAATCACTACATCTACCATGCACAAGTCGACAAAACCTGATGAAAAAAGTAAGTGTAAGTAGTTTGGTCTATTTCTTTTTTTTTGTTAAGGGAGAAAACCAGCTAAAAATCTCAACATTGAGCCTCAGTAGTTAAGTTAATCAGTATCATTAAGCCTCTCAGCTTAATGATACTGATTAACTGCAGGGAACTCAAGGCACAGGTAGCTCTCTGTCTTTTGTTGTAATGTAAAAAGGAGTACTCGGATTAATGATTACATTTCAATTGAACTAAGAATTGTGGACCGGAGAGAGCCAGAGACAGAGAGAGTAGAGATGTCTCTAACACTCAGTGGTTTTGTGGACAGACAGACAGACAGTCAGACAGACAGCCGTGTGTGACTCTGACAGCCGCTCCTGTAGTAACGCGCTCTGCCCTGGGGCCTCTCCTTCCACAACTGTCACCTGCATCTCTGTCTATCATCCATCTACAGCCGAGCACAGCCAGGACACGGCCCACGCCGGCTACGGATCACTCCCGCACGGATGAAGATCAACAACTGTTCCAGGCGGGCGGCGAGATACCGATGAGCAGTCGGGACGAGACGTGACGTTACCATTCATGAAGGTGTGTGTTTTCGTTTGCCCTGGCTCTGGTTCATTCATTTGATTTACTGCAGGTGAAGAGGGAACACAGTAAAATGTAGTGATGCTGCGCTATAGGTCATTGAGAAAAGAAAAATGTATCGGAAGTTCAGTCACTTTATGTTTTTGTGTGATATGTCTTTTCGTAGCCTGTCCAGCCAGAATACACGTCTTTACAACGACATGTGTCTGGGATCAGGGCTCATTTCTCCAAATTCCGGATGGCTGCACTGTAAAATGTAAAATGTAAAATAGTTTCAACTCAAAAAACTAAGTCCAAGGGCTGCCAAGAAATTGTATGTTTAACCAATAACCAATTTACAATGTAATCGATTTGAAATATCAGATTCACCTCTTTAGTTGAATTGTATTCTCAGGTTGACACAACTGATTTAATTTGTAACTGACGTTTTTCATTTCAGACAACTGTTTCTATTTGACGAGCGTTATTAACCGATGAGCTGTATATGATGCAAAAGGCAGGTGGAATTCTTTTGTAAACAAGGAAGTTCGGGGTTTTGCGATCTTTTTTGTCACACAAATGTAACGAACAAGGAGTCAATAGCAACTGCTAAAGCCACACCGCGTAGAATTTCACCCATTAAATACAATTGAAAGACAAGCATTTATTCTATGACAGATGTTTTTGTCATTGAAAAATACATCATCAATGAACAAACAAGCGTGAGCCTTTGCCGTGAGCGGCTCAGCTCTCCTCAGACATGACTGTAACGTTATCAGCTCGTCTCCATGGAGATGTGACTAAAGGCGGCAGAATTAGAGATTTAAACAGGTTATGTTCTTATACCACCCACAGCAGAAACAGCATGTCCTGTGTCAAGCTGGTCATTGGGAGCATGTGTTTTTACCGAGGGCAACCGTATAATCCAAAATGTTACGCAGTGTCCCTTTTAAGATATTAAATGCAGGAGAGTCCGATACAAATGTGCAACGGCTGTTTCAATTTACTCGCGGTTATTTCTGTTCCTGACATGACGATGCGTCTGTGACTGGAGAGTCGATGGGCTGTTAGTAAAGTTCCAGACAACCCTACTTTTCAACAAATACAAAAAACAGGAGTGAATGGCTGTTTATGCAGAGGCGGGGAGTACTCAGATACATTTACATGGGTTAAAGTTGAAAAAATTCCTGAGCCTGAACTTCTATGAATCATAGAATGATCACTAATAAGCGTTTTTTATAAGCGCCTTTATACGCTCATACATATAATTTATATCTATTTAATGCCAACAACTGATGTTTATTATAAACATCAGTTGTTGGCAATAAATACATCATCTGACTATTGAATTGTTACTTAAATGTAAAGCCTCACCTTGCCAAGACCTTTCTGCAAGTACCCCTAGTTTGGATTTGTGTGATAATGTAAAAAACATACCACATCACAGTAAGTGAATATACTATTTTATTTTTTTCATTATTATTGATGTTATTACTAACATTTTTTAAATGTGTAAACTGATTAAACATCCAAACTAGACATCAGACGCGGTCAGTCATTGAAGTAGGGGTCTCACTGGTAGTGTTCGCTCCTAGTGATGGGATTTTCAGCTCTTTTTGGTGAACCGGATCATTTGGACCGGTTCACCAAAAAGAGCTCTTTTGGCTCCCAAATGGCTCTTCTTTGTTTTACATAATACAGCTTAAATTTAGGAGAGGTTTTGATTCATGGCTTGTTAACTGAGCTTTTCAACTACTCCCTGCACAAAACAACTATAATTAAGAAAGAAATTAAAAAGAACACAATAATATTTCTTTTCCATTGCTATAATGAAGTGATATTGGCGTATAGTAGTGTTGTTTTGTCTTCAGGAATCAAAGTTGACTTTTCCAGGTGGTGGAGGCATTGTTTATTATAGCAACACACGCACTTTTAAGGCTGGTACATCTATGTACACTTTTTTTTAATTCACAGTCAAAATCCTTAGTGTTTCTCCCATAGCTTCTGCCCAGTCCCTCTGCTGACTGTGTCAGCTCTGCTGCTGGTCCTGCTCAGTCTGTAGCTGCTCGAGCCTCGCGCTGAGAGAGGAATACAGACTTCAGACATCACTGGTCCAAACTTTAACCTGGACTCCTGTTGTACTTCTGCTTTAGTTGCGTTTGCAATGCGCTCATACATATTAGGAAAAGGCCGCCACTCCGACGTGTATCGCCGCTCCGCGCGTGATTGCATTGTTTATTTTTCACTCCACAAACCCAGCGTAACTTTATCTAACCATAAAACCGAAAATATGAGGCGGATCTTTCTCAAATAAGGAGTGGCTAAAAGCTAGAGATTTACCGACTACATGTATGGATTAGTTTAAGTTTGTAGAGATCTAGATTTTATGTAAACAGCAGGTTGGTTCCTTGTGGACGGGCAGCAGCTGCAGATGTTTTATCTACAGTATCCCTCTGCCTCTCTCCCCGAACACATTTTAGTTTAGTTCTCTTACTCTCTTTTTCTTTTAGTCTTTGCCCTTCTCTATTCGTCTCTAATGTAGCAGAGAGCAGTGCATGTAGAGCTTGATAAACATGCAATCTTTAAAAATAAAAAATAAATGGCTCACTTGTGGCTCTCATCGTTCACTTAAAGAGTCGGCTCTTTGTACCGACTCGTTCGCGACCAACCCATCACTAGTGGCTCCTGGTAGCGTAGTTGTGTGAGGTAGAGAACGGACAGCTGCAAAATGACGACGAAAAACTTTCTTGCCACTTGTAGCATAGATTAGCTACAAGTACGCACAGTACGCAGAAGCTAGCACCAGCTTCTCTCAATTTTCTGCACCAGCTGCCAAAAGGTTTATCATCTCGGCCCTTTTCCTACATCCACGACCAGCGCCATTTATTTTTAACTCCCTCGTCTACTACAGTTTTCAAAAAGTTGCGCTCCATTCCGTTGGAAAACTTGTTTCGTGTAGTTTTCGTGCTCGCTGTAGCGCTGGCTGACTCAAACACCGCGCGTGCACCGATCACGAGCGCGCTCACAACACAACCTTGGCCAAAAGACCTGCGCTAGTCTACTCCAGATTTGCTGTGTTTTGTTGCGCTATACACACGCAATCCTTTCATACAATTGGTAGAACACACTTGAACCTTTTTCAAATGACGGGAATCAAAATTTATTTATATATTAAAAAAAAAAAAAAAAGGTTTTTTTCTTTCTTTTTTTTTTACTCACGCCGGATTTCCGGCACGGTGCCGGAAAACTTTAAGCCATGCATTTAGTAACTGTTTGAAGAAACTGTATTTATTAGAGTAGTTATCATTCAGTACTTTTGACTTCTCCTTGAGTAATATTGTAATAAAGTATCTTTTAATTGACCTCCTGGACATACAACAGGTTAAATTGAAGATTTGTTTAGAACGTTATAAAAAAGTGATGTTGCCGTATTTTCAAGTATTGAGCGTGTTTAAAATATCTGCACAATGGTCGGTAGTTGAAATTTGTATATTAACATTTTTAGAAAAAATAAATGAGATGTTTTATGTCCCGACGCACACATGTGACCGGAAGTGGGTGAGACTGTTGAGCTCGATTCATTATGATCTTAAATAGATTATTTTCCCCCTGTTCTTAGCTTGGTTTGGTCACATATAATCTCCAGTAGGGTTGGGCGATGTCCCCTGAATTGGCAGTGGACGATGTTTACAGTGAACCATCGTGATGGATGATGATATCGTCCAACCCTCATTATAAGCATTTTAAAGACATTTAGGCTGCATTTTATTTATGTTAGGAAAAATGTGAGATTGCAGGATATATGGATCTAAACTAATCACGATCTGAACAGAATCATGGAACACAAATTTTGCAACAGTAATCCGTTAAAACTCGTGCTTAAAAGTCTCAGAGGAGAAAGACTTATTCAGAGCGGGGAGCAGAGAGGGGGACGGGGCATCACGATGGTGGCTCTCCATCGCGATGGACATTGATATCGTCCATCGGAACAACCCTAATCTCCAGAGCCAGAGATTTCATTACTGGCATCATATGTATGAAGATTTCCCCCTACATCTGCACCTCGAAGACTATTTTTCCCTTTTTCTCATTACTGGCATCATCGTCATAAGAATATTTGTCATAACCTTGTCTCAAAGTCGTCTTGTGTATGACCTCAGCGTAGTCCTGAAGGGGAGGTTTTGTGTTCTGGGACCAAACACGGACTGGGTGGACCTAAAGATTATGATCTTACAGTAATGGGCTTTAGGAAACTGAAATGTCATTATCAGGGTCTGACACCTGGCCTTTTACAGGAGGTATTATAGGCATCACATTTTAGACCCATATCATTTTCTCACTCATGATGGAAATAGTTTTGTCCTATCTGTATGTTGTACACAGTCAAATCTGACATTTGTGTTGAAAAAGACCTTTGTGCAGCTACCTTTTTATCGATCATCAACAAGTCGTCTATAGCTGTCGTTCTTTACATTACACTGACAGCGTTGACAAATGTATGCAACAAAATACCGGAAAAAAGATCAGCGCGCTTCAGCAGTAGAAGAAGAAGCGACTAAACTAAACTGCATTCACTCAGAGATCTTTGTGAAGGTATTAGACATAATACATACATCAGGTATGTTTTTGATGAGGAAACGGCGGTATAACAGGAGGAAAAGTTGTGTGTCCCTTTCAATTACATGGTAATCAGATGGAAAAAGTGTGAAAACATGGCCATTACAGTCATCATAATTACCATAATGGACACAAACATCATTTGAGTGTTTATTCCCGTTGTGGAGAGGCCACTTGATCCGGGTCGTGCGCCGCGGTCACAAATGGCCGTTCGGACCGCGGTAGAGAAGGCGTGG
Source organism: Proterorhinus semilunaris (assembly GCA_021464625.1). Taxonomy (NCBI): domain Eukaryota; kingdom Metazoa; phylum Chordata; class Actinopteri; order Gobiiformes; family Gobiidae; genus Proterorhinus; species Proterorhinus semilunaris. The sequence goes on from CM038356.1 coordinate 31,834,380, forward strand.
GAATAAATGCGCCGCAGCAATACTCTCCACCCCTGAAGAGCCGGTCGCTTTTACCTTTTTACCGTCTCCTCCCGCCTCGGGCCACTGTTGTGTAATCCGGAGTGTGGGCACGTGTCCCGCTGTAAGGTGCACATGTGTCAGAGCGCGTGGGACTGTCTGGGGCTTAAGTCCTGGATCGATACGAGCAGCGGGGGAGAGACGCCTCTTGTACTTTACGGCCGCTCAGTGTCTTAATCAGCGATGTGTATCTGGCCTGGATACGCGCCCTCCGGGGAAATGCATTTTTTTTTGGAAGCCGTCACGATGCTTTGACGCAGGCACACCGGAGCCATCCCTCCCCTATCGCCCGTCATCATCGGCGCACGTGCACGGACGCCTGAGCGGGCTCGTCCTGCTCCCCAGTATCCGCTACCCGAGGAGCTGAGGAGACGTAGCTCTGATGGATTTGAACACACAGAATCGCACTGGGGCCGTGGGTTGGCCCGTTTGAAGGCTCTGATGATGAATGGGGGAAAACACAAAGTGCTTTAATAAAACTCTAGATAGGACATTGGCCATAGTAATGTTGGGACAAATGGCAATTCTGGCGGCCATCTTGTGACTGGCCCTTCTAACCCACAATGCGATCAAAGGGAAACACCACTTATTTCCTATGCAACCGGAATACAATAAAATATTTTTCTTGCCAGATATGAAATAAGGTCAGTCACAGTTATCAAACACATTCACATTTATTTACAGCATATCAAATATAACAAATGTGTTTCCTACAGTATTCCTGTACTTCTTTAACACGACATGACCAATACGATATGTAATGATGATGTTCCAACAGAACTTTACCCTGCTCACTACCTGATTGTCACCTGCAGTAGAGCCGACCACAGGCTCTTTATAAATATCTGATCACACAGAAATATTACTTTTACTCTGGACGTCCTTGAGTGATGCTTTTCTGACATTAATTATCACATTATTTTTCCCATACACAATGAAGGCTTATTTGAAAGGTAAAAAGATGTTGATTTTGCCTGGAGGAATGGTGAGATATTCTATTAGGCCTTTAACCACTTAACTGCCACCCTAGGGTTAGGGTTAACGATTAGGGTTAGGGTTAACAATTATTTACATCCAAGTCTCAAAGCGTATTGACTGGAGAGCGTACTAGTCTATATGCCAGTGTGATACCTCATTTGAAAGCCAAGACCTTCTAGTTACTAAAAATATGTGTGAGATCTGTGTGAGTGAAACACAACTTACGTTACATTTGCCGTTCTTAACCCTAATTATATCCTGATTAGGGTTAACTAACCTTAACCCTAACCCCCTGATCAGGGGAGACGGCAGTTAAGGGGTTAATCTGTTTGTCATTTCAGCAGAAGACTTGGATAAAGTTTTATTTTTTTGCTGTTTGTCGATAGAACTGTCAACAGTTTGGACCCGGAAGAAGCTTATTATTGTGCGTGATGTCACACAGACGTTTATTTAGTGAAAATGGGACAATGATACAATGAACGCGAAGCACCCGAATGCGAACACTGAACCCTGGGAATGCATGGAGAAAACAACAACTCGACTAAAACATCATCCTGAGAGACCTCGATAATTAACCAGTCACAAACAATGAGAGAATCTCACATTCTGCAGCTGGACCAGTGAAAATGTTGCTCCTGGTTTTGCATTGGTGGCACAGTGGATTTTTATTAAAGAGCTTTGGAAAAATACAGTTAGACAAATCAATCAGACATGAATAAAAGAAAAATGTATTTAATTTGTGTCCAAATTGTGTATATAGATGTGACAAGATCTAAATGATTGACAGAGCCAGGTTTAAATGACGTATTAGTTACAGAGATTTGTTCAGATGGGATTTGTATTTCTTGTTGGTCGTCAGTGAAGAAATCAGTACAAATTTAAAGTTCGCCTCTGTTCAAAACTAAATAAAAAAAGAATTAGATATTGGAAAACAAAAGCTCTGTGAACAAAACCGTCACATGACTTAACAATAAGACTGGGAAAATTGCTGTCGGCAGGAGTTTCAAAAGTGAAGTGTGTTATGAAGGTGAGGAAATGGTAGTTTTTGGGTGATCTTGCCTGGTCTGTGATTCCCCGCACGTTACGAGGAAACTAAACACGTCATGTTTTTGTGAATGGAGACAGCGGAATGTGGCACTGATTTCCTGGCAAAATCAGAAGGCGTAAAGGGTGAGTTTGGTCTTTTATTAATCCATGTTTTTGCTAAGGAAGAAAACTGTAGCCATGTTGTCACTTGCCATGTGCTAATGGCTCCATTTGAGATAAGGATGGAGCTTATGGATAAACACATCTGCCTCATGCCTCGTTCACACCGAGTACATTATGTCCACGGCCTGTTTTACACACGTCTGCCGTAACAATATGGATTAAATAAAATGAATCTGGTGGTTTAGATCAATCCGTCACTGTGTCCATCATGTCAACAGGAGATTCTGTTTCTGATGGATACCACTGCGTCCTCATGGGCTTTTTTCTTCAGCGCGGCAGTTTATTTATCCTGCTTAATGAGCCATGTGCCCGACAAAAGCGGAAGGCAAAGGATAATTGCCTAGTTTTAACATTAGTGTCAAGGTGGGACTGCTCTTATGCGTTTCGGTGGGACAATAAACAATGTCACACCACTCAGAAACAACTCCTGGAGAAGGTCTCTTCTGCATGTCCTCAGCTGAAACGAGTGAGCTAAAGACGGGCCTCTCCACCGCGACTGCACCGAGACCCCGAAAACATGACGTTGGATGGTGATGATCGGAGGAGAGAGATACAGGGACACGTGCATGAGGACAAAGGAGTACAGAGCCAGTGAAGGAGGAGGAGAGGGTAGGACAGAGGCAAGCAGAGGAGAGAGGACACAGACACACTTGACTTCTAGAAAATAATTATATTAGACAAAAAGGGCCTTAAAAAAAAATCTAGGTGTTCATTTACCTGCCTTTGTCATGGATTTGATGGACTTGAATTTGTTGTTGCTCCGCTTCCATAAGGCCTCTTGGAACATCAGGTTAGGTTTATGATAGAAACATTTGAAGAATGTACCTATTGCTTAATGTTTATGGGTTTGAGTGAGGCACAGTGTGATCTGACGTGATCTCAGACGAGGGAAGGACTATGGCAACGAGAGTAGGAGAAGATCCAGAGAGAATGGCCAAACGTGAGGAAAAATATAGGTTTTGGTTAGCGGTGGTTTTTGTAGTAATGGTGGAAAACGGGGATCAAGGAAGCGGAAAGAAAAAGCCCCTGACTAGCATGCTAAAAATGCTAACCCCGAGCCCGCATCTGGACATAGTGTCCGGCGGCGCCTTTCATCACAGCACACACGAGAGAGAGAGGCTGTTTTCTCTCTGCTTATGTTTTATAGAAGGAAACCACCGTTCAGATGTTTGAGGTTTCGCTAAAGCAAAAAATACCAGCGTAGAAGTCACTGTTCTGCTTGATTACAAAAAACTTTTTTGTCAGAAACCAGCATATTTGGTGATTTCACCAAAAAAAACACTGACATCAATCTCAGACGCCTGTGATGATCAGTTGTCAGGTGAACCCAGTTAAGGGAAAAACTACTGAACATTTTTTTTTTACCTATATGGCACTGAAACCTAATTTGCATAATCATTCTTACCATAGTGTATTTTGATGCTTTTTCATTAAGCTTTTGGATTTGGGTAATGCCAAACTGGAGAAAATGTGCTCGGTTTGGGAGATTAAGAGGTAAAACACGCGTGTGTTCAGTAAAGCCAAGGCGCTCCTAGCACAGCGACTCCTCCTCAGGAGTGTCCGTGTTTCGAGCCGCCCTCTTCGGCCTGGTGGGGACGGCCCATTAGTCCGACGTCTCATTATTCCGAAAATGTCCCATTGTGAAGGGGTTAGGAGTGTGACAATATATTGATTTTCCGATATATTGCGGGACGATACGATACCAATACTTTTTATTTCGATATCGATACTTTTGATGATGTCATGCATATTAATGAGCAACGTCATGCATACTAATGAGGCAGCAGTGCTCCACTGTTTTCACAGTCAATAGAGGCCAATAATGATCAAGAATTCAGTCAGGACAGCAGAGGGTTTTAAAGACTTGGACCAAACACTGTCACACAAATATATTACTTTTAATTATAGTTTTGATAATTATAAAGAAGATTAATTTGGGGTTTATTTATTATTTTTAGGACTGTGGTTTCACTGACAGATCTATAGACCCATTTCCAGTGTGCAAGTCAGGGATCATTTATAAAAGTGGTACAAAGCACATGAAAAGAAATGTAAATGATGAATATATGTCGTATGTTAAAATAAAGGTTAAAAGTAGCATGTTTTTTTTTTTATCGTGATGTATCTGTAATCCGGTCAGAGGAGGGCATTTGGTATTGTTTGGTTTTGCAGTGTTTTTCTTTATGCATGTTTTGAGCTACGCCCCCTCGTTTGCTACCGTGGAAACCCCCGCCCACCTGCCTGCAATCACCACACCTGCCTGCAATCACCACACCTGCCTGCAATCACCACACCTGTTCTGTGGGAAAGGACACAGGATAAAAGGAGTCGACGCAGTCAAACAGGGAGCAGAAAGAGAGGAACTGTGAGAGACGGAGGAGCAGGAGAACGACGGCGCACACGAAACCCACCCAGCCGGACAACCAGACCCTGCCTCGCCCATCCGGAGATCGTTAAGCGACCAGAGAGCAGCAGGGGACGCAGTGCGGTTCGGGGAAAGCTGAGAGGACGGATCAAGCAGTGGGAGAGTGAGGAGCTCTCCCTGTCAGTGAGTACCGCTAAGACGCAGCACTGCCCTGCACTGAGTGGCCTTGGGCCTTTACGATCTGGTGTGGTGGACGTGTGAGCTGGCTCCCCTTACCTTTTGCCCAGGTGCGGTTCCAGAGAGCTCCAGGACCTGGGACCAAGGGAGACGGAGTAGGAGTAGCCGCTTCCCCACCAACGACCCCCGCCGCGGAATTCGGGCCTCCTCTTCGCGTTGTGCCCCGTTTTAATTAATTTGAGCATTTTTAACATTTTAATCGTATTTTAAAACTTGTTTTTAGTTTTGTAACAAAACGTGTTATATTTTGCATATCAGTTGTCCTTGTTGGTCACACCAGCCTGCTCTTGTTTTAGTCTTCAGTTTTTATTTGGCACAATTTAAAATTACTACTTAATTTCTGTTTTACACAAAAAAAAAACATCACATATCGTAGGTTATTTTTGTGCAGTATATCGATTATCGTATCGTGAGATAATCGTTATCGTAAGCCATGTATTGCGTATCGAATCGTGAGGTACCCAGAGGTTCCCACTCCTAGTAGGGGTTGAAAAATAAAACGAGGTTCAGGCCAGAGTCCACTGGCCTTAAGGTTAGGGCCAGTGGTTGTATATGGCTGTCTAATCCACAACACAACTGGGGTAGAGATGTCGGACTAATGGCACCTCTGCTCAACGGGACATTTTCAGAATAATGAGACGTTGGACTAATGGGTGGTCGGACCAGTGGCACGGCACCGGCCTGTTGGCGCACACAGCCTCGGGCGCTCGGCAGTGTCCCGGTGAAGCTAATCTGTGCTGGGGCCGTGGCTTTTGAGACCCGCGCAGCGTCGGACTCTGCATAATATTTCAGCGGTGAGAGAATTAAACGCATTTTCTTTTGCATCCTGCTGCCCCCGCTCCGGTGGACAGAGGTGAAGGAAGACAGTGCTATTGCGACACATGACACAATATTCCGTATGCTCATACAAATCTATAAATTAGGCGCGCCGGGGTATAAGACGCAACGTTCGGAACGAGTGATTCCAAAACAAAAAAGCACTTACAGTTCCAAAGTTGGAACGGTGTATTGGAGCCTCCACAGGACTAGGGAGATGGTAGTTCATTTCGAAGCTCTGACATTACTTTTTCCAATGCAACAAAAATAAATAACGCAGTAACTGATCTGTTAAACTCGTGCTTGTGTCTCAACTCAAGTTCAGTTGTAGCCTTTTCAAGCCACCTAGAGTGTGCAGTGCAGCCATGGCCTTTTTATGGAGTCCACATTGAAACTAATAACAAATGCGGGGCCCCCTTGTGGACGCGGGGCCCTCTGCATGCGCCTGGTCGCTCTGTGGACACAAACCGCTGCGATCGGAGAGCCTAAACTAATATGCTCCTTCAAAGACCCTGAGCCCCGATACTATGAGCAGTAACTCTGACAGACAGGGGACGATCAAATGAGCAATCTATCATGAATAACAACCATGTCATTCAATATGAGCCCGAAGTCCGGCACACGGCACTTCCAAAATAATATGTTCAGAGGTTGTAAAAATCTCAATCAATTTTAATACTCTGGACTTAATTGCACGGATACTAAGCAGAGAGATTAAACGTTTTGGAGCCTCGTTTCACTGGAGATGAGCTCATTTAAATCAAACACTTTATTTCCACCCATTTTTGTTAACGGTTTTCTACACAAAAAAAAAAGAAAGTTTAACATTGTTTTTTTGGATACCAAGGTTTGACAATATTAGCCTTGCTCTCGTGGCAGTCATACGTTTTTTAAGTACAGCCAACCAACCCCAGCGCGAGATCAAGGGATGCTGCTCCTGACAAGCTGCTCTTTTTTCTCTTATGGCTTTTATAACCTTGCGTATAAATAGATCTTATTCTCTCATTCTTATGTTATTGCTGCTGTTGTTGTTATTGTTGCTGTTGTGTTTCCCTCGGTGTGTCTTCAAGTGTGTCCTTGTATTTTGTTCCACAAATCGTGTGAAGCACTTTGAGCTACCCATGGGCATGAAAAGTGCTGTATAAATAAATGTGAAGGTTACAGTAGGATGTGCCCTCGGTGATTTAAAAAAGACACAGCAACTATACATAGGTTTATGCATAAATATCATGATTCATCATGATTTTGAAGAAAATTAAAAACAGTATATATATACCACTTATATATATAAGTGGTATATATATTTTAATACACCACTTACTGCTGTAATTAACTCATCATTAGCTAATCCTTAGTTTATTCGTAAATTCATGATTATTGCGGCCCCTATACTAAAGTGATGCACTTTTATGCTTGGGACAAATTTGTGCAAGAGTAAAACAAAGTGCTATACATGAACATATTTACATCATGAATAAGTCTTAATAGAGGTTTTTAAAAAGTTAAGCGTAAATGTAAGCAATTGACAGTGTTCATGTTGATGTAAGTGAAATGTAATGGACCACAAAACATTCACATTAATTTAAACCCATTATGCATTGTGGACAGTTATACATTTTATTGTCTGTAATGTTTCTGTTTGTTTTTCCTTGATAATTGTCCAAAGCATAAAAGTGCATCACTTTAGTATAAGGGACGCAATCATCATGAATGTATGAATGAACTAAGGATCAGCTAATGATGAGTTAATTACAGCAGTAAATGTTGTATTAAGAGTAAAACTTGCAAACTAATTTTCATGCATAAAATTCATAATTATTATTACAGTGCCTTGCGAAAGTATTCGGCCCCCTTGAACTTTTCGACCATTTGCCACATTTCAGGATTCAAACATAAAGATATAAAACTGTAATTTTTTGTGAAGAACCAACAACAAGTGGGACACAATCATGAAGTGAAACCAAATTTATTGGATATTTCAAACATTTTTAACAAATAAAAAACTGAAAAATTGGGCGTGCAAAATTATTCAGCCCCCTTAAAGCTGAGGTACTTGATTTTTTGGTGTTATAGAATACATTTATTTTTGCCACCTCGAGAGTATGTTGCAAACACAGCAAAACACAGACCTTGCTGTATTGTCTTCACCTAAAGTTTTATTGAGCGATGGATGATAGAAGTCTAATCTAAATTAGTGTAATTTATCTTGGGGGTGGCCGCCCCTGCTTCACTTTGTCACCACTCAATGCTGTATATGGGTGTGAAATGTGCACGTAATTAGATTCTTTGAACAATTTGAATACACTGGAGGGACTGTGAGGGCTAGAGCCAGTTTGGGCCCAAACAAAAAATTTCACTATTTGAACAGCAAAAATCAGGTACCCCAGCTTTAAGTTAATACTTTGTAGCGCCACCTTTTGCTGCGATTACTGCTGTAAGTCCTTGGGGTTTGTCTCTATCAGTTTTGCACATTGAGAGACTGAAATATTTGCCCATTCCTCCTTGCAAAACAGCTGGAGCTCAGTGAAGTTGGATGGACAGCGTTTGTGAACAGCAGTTTTCAGTTCTTTCCACAGATTCTCAATTGGATTCAGGTCTGGACTTTGACTTGGCCATTCTAACACCTGGATATGTTTATTTGTGAACCACTCTATTGTAGATTTTGCTTTATGTTTTGGATCATTGTCTTGTTGGAAGACAAATCTCCGTCCCAGTCTCAGGTCTTTTGCAGACTCCATCAGGTTTTCTTCCAGAATGGTCCTGTATTTTGCTCCATCCATCTTCCAAACAATTTGAACCATCTTCCCTGTCCCTGCTGAAGAAAAGCAGGCCCAAACCATGATGCTGCCACCACCATGTTCGACAGTGGGGATGGTGTGTTCAGGGTGATGAGCTGTGTTGCTTTTACGCCAAACATAACGTTTTGCATTGTTGCCAAAAAGTTCAATTTTGATTTCATCTGACCAGAGCACCTTCTTCCACATGTTTGGTGTGTCTCCCAGGTGGCTTGTGGCAAACTTTAAATGACAGTTTTTATGGATATCTTTAAGAAATGGCTTTCTTCTTCTCCACAACAGTATCTCGGACCTGCCTGGTGTGTTCCTTGTTCTTCATCAAATCAAATCAAATCAAACTTTATTTATAAAGCGCTTTTCATACAAAATGTAACACAAAGTGCTTTACAGTGCTTAAAAATCATTAAAATCGTCCCCACCAGTAAATATACATAAATAACTACAACCCCACCACCCGCACACACAGACACATATACGTACAGACAGCCACGTAGATAAAAGTCTTAAATAAAAATGGGCATAGAGTTGAGTATGTAAAGGCTGGGTACAGATGGACCGAAAGAGGAAACACCATCCAAGGAGCGTCTGCACCAGGAGCAGCCCATCGGCCACAGCCACAGAGCACCAACTCAGGGGGCCCGGAGGAGGTGTAGGAGAGACGTCCTACTTCCATCCAGGCACCCCCAGGAGAGCGCCCGCACAGCCACAGCCAACCAGCACTCCTGGGGCAGAGGGCTCCCTCAGAGGAACCACTAGGAGAACATAAAAAATAAATGAATAAAATAAATAGAAAATAAATAAATAAATAAATATTTAATAAGAGATAATTTAAAAACAGCTAAAACTGTGCGTGAAATAGCACAGGATAAAAAGAGGGAAACTAAAGAAATAATAGAACTAAAACCGGTAAATAAGGTTAATATAAGTAAATATTAGTTCAAAGCTAAGCTAAAAAGGTGGGTCTTGAGCCTGCTCTTGAAAACATGAATGTTCTCTGCGGTCCTGAGCTCCTCCTCAGGTTGTTCCAGAGGCGAGGGCCATAATATTGGAAAGACGCCTCGCCGTGAGTCTTTCTGTTGACTTTAGGAATATCTAGGAGACCCCCGCCGGAGGAGCGAAGGGGCCGTGAAGGTTCATAAGGTAAAAGCAGTTCTGAAAGATAAGAACGATCATTAAGACATTTAAAAAACATTAAAATAACTTTAAAATGGATCCTGAAACACACGGGGAGCCAATGCAGCGACTCTAAAACCGGTGTAATGTGGTCCCGCCTCCTGGTCTTCGTCTTTGTGATATTCTTAATGTGTGGAATTAAAGTCAGCTCAGAGTCAAAAATCACACCCAGGTTCTTCACCTGTGAGGAAGGATTAAAAGACAATGACTGTAGGTTGGGTAAAAGTTTCTCTCTCTGGGCCTGAGGACCGATGACTAAAACCTCAGTTTTGTCCTGGTTAAGCTGGAGAAAGTTTTCTGCCATCCAGGATTTAATATCTAAAATGCAGTTAAAAAGTGCATCCATTGGCCTGGTGTCATCAGGAGACATGGAGATGTACAACTGTGTATCATCAGCGTAACTATGAAAGTTGACTCCATGTCTCCTGATCACATCACCAAGAGGGAGCATATACAGGTTAAAAAGCACTGGCCCTAAAATCGAACCCTGGGGCACACCACATGTAATGTTATGGACCTTGGAGGAGCAAGTATCCACACTTACCATGAATGTCCTGTCTGTGAGGTAGGATGTAAACCATTTGTGGACAGCACCAGAGAGGCCGATGTGTTTTAAACGAGTTAAAAGAATAGTATGGTCGACTGTATCAAAGGCAGCGCTCAGATCCAGTAGAACCAACACGGTCAGCCTTTTGGAATCATAATTTAATCTAAAATCGTTTAAAATCTTTAAAAGGGCCGTCTCGGTGCTGTGGTTTACCCTAAAGCCAGACTGAAATTTCTCAAGGACGTCATGTGCATTTATAAAGTCGCCAAGTTGGGCAAAAACAAGTTTTTCTAAGATTTTGCTTAAGAATGGTAAGTTGGATACCGGTCTAAAGTTGTTAAAATCATTAAAATCTAAATTGCTCTTCTTCAGCAGAGGCCTCACCACCGCCCCCTTAAAGGCAGCAGGGAAGACCCCCGTCTGAAGGGAGCAATTCATCATGTGTAAAAGCTCGTCTCTAAGAGATCCATAGAAAGTTTTAAAAAACGGGGTTGGGACCGGGTCTAAAAGACATGTGGTGGGCCTCACTGAGGAGAAAACTTTATCAAGCATCTCAGGATTAACCTGGACAAAACTGTGCAGTGTTTCCTCTGGAACAAGTAGACAACCAGATGTATTTAAAACCGTGTTACTTTGAGTAGATAAAATATTACATCTGATAGTGTCTATCTTTCCCCTGAAGTGGTCTGCAAACGCCTCGCAAAGGGAGTCACTTGGAGTAAAGTTGGTCTTGTTAAAATCAGGATTGATTAGATGATCTATTGTAGAGAAGAGTACCTTGGGATTGTTTTTATTATTGTTGATCATTTATTGGGAAGTAGTTGTTTCTTGTGTTTCTTACTGTGTTATTGTAGGTTGATTGTTGTTCACAGAAGATTTGGTAGTTTATGGTAATTTTGTGTTTTCTCCATTTTCTCTCTGCCACCCTGCATTGTCTTTTGAGTTGTTTAATTTCCTCATTCCTCTATGGAGTAATTGTTTTTTGTGGGGAGTTTCTTGGATTTTAAAGGAGCGATAGAATCAAGCGCTGACTTGAGTTTGCTGTTAAAATTTTCAAAAATAAAATCACAGGGGGCGGGTAGAACAATAGGAGAATATTTCTCTAAAACATCAATAAAACTTGCAGCCACTTCAGGGGTGAGATGACGTTTCCTCACAGCTCTTACCGAGGTCTCCCGCTGGGTAAAACTGGTGATATTAAAAAACACACAGTAATGGTCAGAGACGGCCAAGTCAGAGACAGAAGACACAGCTGTGGACAGGCCATACGTGATGACCAGGTCCAGACTGTGTCCTCTGTTGTGAGTTGGCTGCGTGACGTGTTGGGTAAAATCATGATGCTCTCTGCGCTTTAAAGAGTAACTCACCCTCAAATCCACTTTTTTTTCCTGATAAACTGTATAAATGAGTGTCCAATAGTGTTGTCTACATGTCCTGGTCTTTATTTCAGCTATTTAGTGCAAATTAGTTGAAAGATCAACTTTCTGCCTAAAAGCGTCAGTGAGGCGCCATCTGCAGCGAACTGTCGGTACTGCAATTGATTTTTGAATTCGGCTCCCTTATTTGCGCAGAAGGTTGGAGATGACGTGCGAGGTTGGAGCTGACGTCAGTTGCTCTGCCGCGCTGGGCTATAAAAGCGGACCAGTCTCGCTCACGCCCCCGTAGCGAGTTGGAGTTGGAATAGAGAGAATATTTTCATCGATTGTCAGGTTTGCGAATTGATAACATAGCGTTTAGGTAGATTTTATTAGCATAGCTTTTTGTATTATAGATAATTGTATAGTGTTAGTTGTTGAATATTGTAGTTTTAATAATAATAATATTTAGTCATTTTTAGTCATTAGTTGCTTTTGTTAGATTAGTTAGCTGAATTTAGCTTAGTTAGTATTGGTTTTAGTGGTATTTTATTGTACATAATCAAGTAAGAAAATGGACACTAAAAAATTAAGATCTTTAATTTTAATATTTTTTTCATCATTCAACTAAATAAGCATAAAATAGAGACATTATAGCCTTTACTCTACAGTGATCATTCAGTGGTAGTTTAGTTAACGTTACATTGGTTAAACTTAAAAAAAATTTGGGCTATTTACTTAGGGGGATAACTGTGTCTTTGGGTCCACAATGTTACAGACCGTTAGTCAAGCCTTTAGAGAAAGATGATTGTGTTATCTTCATTGACAAACCGAAAACCATTTCAAAAGGACAGTGTTCCTGCACAAAAAGATATATTTTTTTATTTATGTGATATGTTTTGTACACTTTGCTGTAAGAAAAATTAAATAAAGCTTTGTAATACATACAGTCACGTCTCTATAGCTCACACATTATCTGCTGCGGACACATGCTTACGTAGACTACAGCAAAAAGTCTACATCTAAAATAGATTGATACTGAAAGGACTGTTCGGTCCCTTAGCTGCGATGCTAACATCGATCGAGCTCAATGCTAAGCCGCTAGCTTTGTAAATTACAGAGGAATCACACTAATAAAATAACCCAGCGCCTCAAAGCAGTCTCAGGTACCAGGCCTCTGTCTGTCACGATGTTTCTCCTGTGTAGAGAGAGCTGTAGAGTTGTCCCTATGGAACATGTTGCTAAACACGTTAGCTCGCTGGAACTCCATCGGACTTTGTTTACGAGTAGCGCTGCAGGTGCCGCCTCAAAATCTGATGACTGTCCTGTCAATCACAGACCCAGACCCCGCCCACCCCTCCCCCCTCCCGCGCCCCCCTTAGTCCTCCAGGCAACGCCCCTTGTCTGTTAATATTTTCAAATCTGAGGCTCTGAGGCTGAGGCTCTGGAAGGGGGGGTTAGTAACCCTTTAAACTGACCTCTGAGACTATCACAGAGCAGGTGCATTTATACGGAGACTTGTTTACACACAGGTGGATTCTATTTATCATCATTAGTCATTTAGGTCAACATTGGATCATTCAGAGATCCTCACTGAACTTCTGGAGAGAGTTTGCTGCACTGAAAGTAAAGGGGCTGAATAATTTTTCAGTTGTTTATTTGTTAAAAATGTTTGAAATATCCAATACATTTCGTTTCACTTCATGATTGTGTCCCACTTGTTGTTGGTTCTTCACAAAAAATTACAGTTTTATATCTTTATGTTTGAAGCCTGAAATGTGGCAAAAGGTCGAAAAGTTCAAGGGGGCCGAATACTTTCTCAAGGCACTGTAGTTAATGTTGTTGTTAAAAAATCTAAATGTTTTAGTTAAAGAATACATTAACAAGATTTTCTCATGAATTCATTACAGTAGTTACATGCATGAAGTCATCTATGAAAGTCATAACTCATTAACTCATGATGATATCATCATGCATAAATACAAAATGAAATCATGCATTATGTCATGCATGACCTTATGTAACCTTATTGTAAAAGTGTAACCTCATTTTTTGTCACACTGTCAGTGGAAGACCCAAGAAATGTCCCCAGCACTGAGCCGAAGGATCTGATCGGCTGGAGGATCCTCGACCCAAATGAAGCCAAGGCCGACTGCAGCCCAATAACCTTCTGCATCTGCGACTGAGGTTCTTCAAAAACAAAAACTCGTCTCCTTGAGCCGCAGAATTTATTTATGTATTTATTGGTTTATTTGGTCAGCACAGTGCATGTTAATGAACATACATGGGTCTCATGCATCCGTTGTCCCCCATGCGCACTCTCATTCATCCAGGCCTATTGTACATGTTTTTAGTGGTAGGGGAAACCGGAGTACCCGGAGGAAACCTACACAGACACCAGGAGAACATGCAAACTCCACACAGAAAGACCCCGTCCAGGTGGGAATCGAACCCAGACCTTCTAGCTGTGAAGCACGAGCGCTAACCGCTGTGCTACCGTGCCGCCCAGAACTGTCGGATGATGGTCCTGATGGTTTTTATTAGGGATGCACCGATTCACTTTTGTCACAATTTGATACGTATTGTGATATGAAGGTCATGATTTTGATTCGATTCGATACATTTAATACGCTGAAAAAGTAATGTAAGTCCTATTTTTTTTAAAATAAGATTATGCTAACAAGCAAAAATTCCTCAAAACCGAATTACACTATGTGCTGTATTTTATCAAAATAGGTTCTAGTGCAAAGTATTCAAATGCTAAGCTCTTTAGACCTTTAAAAATACTGTATTTAAGTTAAGTTTTACGTTTTTTTGAGCTGCTTACATTATGATTTTCTTTAAGAATTTACATCATTGCACAGTAATGACAGCTCAAAAGGACTTGGCTAAAGCAAAGAAAGCCAATGTGCGCTGACTCCATATTTAATAGGCGTATACTCGACTCGTGCATTTAATGGTTACACATGCAGCTGCTGCTTTCCCCATAAGGAGCTCTCCTAATAATAACATGTCAGCTTCTCACATACAATAAACATTACTTTGACATTTGATACAGCTTAATCCCTCCTGAGTTTACCAGATAACGTGTTCGAAACTATACTTTTAAGTGACCACAATGGCAGGAGTGATTTTATTATGTGTATTAGAGGCAAAGCTTTTTTGTCCTCCTCGCTGACAGCTGTACGAGAGGCATGACGCCGTAGATCGAGATGTTTTCTACACTCCACAGGGAGGGAATAATTATCTTCAGTGGAACAATGGAGCTTCAGGTGGTGCAGGGCAAAGGTCAAACGGGCTCAGTGCAGATGTTACAGAAAGCATCCCTCAGACTGAGGCCCTCACCTGTGGAAGCTCTGGTTATTGGGCTGCAATCAGTCCTAAATGTTTTATCAGCTGATAAACAGCCTATTTAAGTTTATTGATGTTTTCATTAAAATGTTTATTAAAACATGTTGTGGCTCACTCCCTTTTCTTCTTGTTGAATATTTAAATTCCACTTGTTAAGATCCAACCATGCGTCTAACCAAATGTGAATTTTTACTGGTGTTACATTTTTGATCAGGACTGTATTTGAACATGCCATTCCTCATTGGAAAGAGAATTATGATTGTCAGTAAAAACGAAAAATGAACATTTTTACCTCAGAAATGGAACGCAGAGAGGCCATATTTTGGTATTATTTACAAAAATATGACACACCTTACCTTTAAAAACATTCCAAGCTTTCACCAAGTCTGTGTTGCTTTGTCTATTCCAATCATTGGCAACATTATCCACCACTGAGCCGAGCCTGTTGTACTCGGAAACATGTGTTCGCTTCTCTCCATGCGGTGGAACAGACCATTATGCAAGATTAATAGGTGCTATTCATGTTTCAAATCCTTTATTCTGCACTTACCTATTCATCCTCCGCTCTCCGCTCTGGCGCACAAACGCTTCTCTCTTTTCCCCCCTTCAAATCTCTCTCTCTCTCCTCGGGCAGTGTGTTGAAATTGCGGGCCAACCTGGAAGAAGAGGCCATTTATCTAGTTCCAAATTCTGGAGTCTTGCCACAGATGCAGCAGAGCGCAATAAGTCTTTCTCACACAAATAAGTGCGGAGCGGCGTACGCGTGGAGAGAGAGCGGGGTGAGCGGTAAAGCCCGGGCAACCTTTAAAGGCGAGGCACGCCCCTTTAAGACAAGCCTAACTGCCGCTCCGCTCGCTCGCAAGTCTTTTCATTTTTTTGCTCTTTGGTTTC
Organism: Proterorhinus semilunaris; assembly: GCA_021464625.1. NCBI lineage: Eukaryota > Metazoa > Chordata > Actinopteri > Gobiiformes > Gobiidae > Proterorhinus > Proterorhinus semilunaris. Next base: position 31,850,154 of record CM038356.1, read on the forward strand.
CCCATTTTTCAAAGAGTTTTTTTTCTTTAATCTCTGCTGGAACTTTTCAACCGCAGTGGAAAAGGTTTGGGCCAGGTTGGTGGAGGAAGCCTTTAGAAGGTTTCAGCGAGAGTCCTGACGCAAAGAGGAGCCAAACATGTAGCAAAGGGAATTCTACTTTGCAGGTAATACAAAGGAATCTGTAACACCCTGAGGATATGTACTTATGAATTACTTTTTAAGCCATGCCCTTCGTTAGAGTTTGGGATGAGATACACAAATCCACATCCGTGACCAAGGATCGGGGTGATGATTCGGAGAAAAGGCTTCACACTGTTACCACGCGTTACGATTCTCGGCACAAACTATTCCGAATGGTCACAAGTATTACTAATTATTACAAATACCTGCGTACTGTCGGGATTCTGTTAAGAATCTTAACAATCGGGCCAATGTTGTACCCATCAGTATAGATACATCTAAATAAAACTGCTCCCATTCTTGTTCGCAGTATATAGTCGGAGTTCATGTGGACTTGCAGTTTCGTTTATAAGCGAAAACAAAACTACCTGAAGCTGCCCTCCTTTCGGCCATATTGTTACGTACAATAATAATAACATGTGTTTCTAACCCTCACAGATCCGCTGCACATCCCGATTGTTCAGTAGAGTCAATTAGAGGCCAGAGTTTGAGACGTGAACAAGGCGGAACGCTAATGCTAACATTAACGGGTCAGGGAATATTCGCGTTCTGTCCAAAATCTGTCAAGAATTGGGCGAAAGTGGAGTGATCTTCTTCCACCGGGTTGGAGGCGGAGCAGAGGCCGTGCTTTCCCCTGAGTCATTGGGCTCGTCTGGCTCCAACTCCTGAACATCAGGTACGACCGCAGGAGGAAGAAAGGTCGGAGGAACACTTTCAGCACCCCGCGGAGCGGCAGCGGCAGGTGCTGTCCGTGGCTTGGAGCGCGGATTGGCCGACTTTGTGACACTTTTCCTTGGCATAGCTACTGCAGGTACCAACATTTACTTTGGGCGTAGCGTGTTTCTGTCAATTTTGAGCGTGAAAACAGTGATTCTGCTCCACGAATGCTCTCACGCTGAATTACGAAGCGCCAATACTCCTCACGAAAGGACACGCTCCGTTGCGAACTCCACGAACAGAGGGTGATTCGTGACATTCGTGGAAGATTTTTTGACAGACAAAAACTTTCTCCACGAACGTCACGAATGTCACGAACTGATGCGTTCTGTTAAGAATCCCATTGAGATGCGTTAAGTCACGTCACGAACGTCACGAATGACGGAAAAATGACATTCGTAACGCATCGTGCTTATGTGTAAACGCAGCATAACACACAACAGCAAATATGGTACTTTTTTTTTTTTTTTAAAGACACACTATAGGCGGAACTCAGTTTTTAGGTCTAAACTTAAAATAAATGACCCAGTCTTCACAATAATATGTTTATTTATTTCTACTTCTCCATAGATTTATGTGGGAAATTGTCAAATCAATGGCCATTTTGTCAGAATTACATTTCTCCCCACACTGCGGTGACATGGCCATGAACGTGAGTAGCATTTACTTAATATTGTTGCAGGTTTTTTGAGTGATTTTTCAATGTCTTATTCTTAGCCTGATTTATTGAGTTTTTGAACCAGAATCCATGCCCTTTTGTAGTTATAGGAAGTGTCTTGGTTGTTTCACCTCAAATAAATGATACAAATGTAAAATACATAAAATGGAAGGAAAAGGAATACATTCAAAATAGTAATCGGTTTTATTGTTCTTATATGTATAAAAAAAAAAATCGAAAAGTATTGTTAAATCGGTATTGAAAAAAAATGTCACAGTACCCAGCCCTAACGAAGAGCTAATCCCCCAGGTCTGTTCTCCTGGCTCAGTACTTGGAGACACTTGGTGGCCAGGTGTTGGACTGGTCTGACCCGAGGCACTGGCTCAAATGCCGTGGGTGGATTTCTCTCACGGGGACAACATAATAATCTACAAACAAACATTCAACGCAGTTTTGCTGGTCCCAATGACAGAGCAAGGTCACAACGCAATCCATCCCTGCTGCGACGACATTCTGAAATATTGTCCTCGTCCGACTAATCTTACCCGGCTAAATGCGCTGACCTGAATAATGCACAGTAATGAATTACCCAAAAACCTCTCTCTGGTTTTATGATCATCTGTTTACACGGTGATATATTCCTTCTCTGTGCTCGCCCCCCTCCCCCCTCCCCGCCCTCAGCCCCACATCATCTCTTCCTAATCCGTTTCCTGATCCGCTGGCTGCTCGGATTTCTCCGTGGCCGTATCCACGTCTCTGCGTTTGAATGTCAATATGCTCTTATCAGGGGCAGCTGGTGACAGTCACTGCTCCTTCCTCAGCTTCCTCAAAAACCGCCAACAGCCTCCATCGCCGTGACGCCAGAAGCAAAATGCCCAGAATGTTCATTTCAGTTCGGGTAGATTTATTATCAGTTCTATCACATGAGAACAGCCATGATTAATATTTATCACATCGACATTCAGGTTTGAGCTACTGTGGTAACATAACCGCAAGGAGTTGAGGCGTTTTGGGTTTTGCCTTGTGCCCCCGCCGTTTGAGTGACAGACATGTTTGCCAATCAGAATGATCAAGGCTCGCCTCCTTCGGCTGCTGGCCAATCAAAAGTGTCTACAGAGGAATCATGTTTGTGTGCTGTGTGGTCGCTATAAACAAACTCCACGTGTGTCTCGGGCTGTGCAAACTGTAACAAGTGTCTCGCAACTCTCGGATGGGACTGGGTCAGGAATAATAATTTCCTCGCGGAGCGGGTTGCCGTGGTCAAAAACAGCCGATTGCCTCCGCTCATCAGTGATGATGAGCGCAGATCATTGTACTGTATTAAGCCCCGTTTGATGAGTACTGTGATGTTGAACATCAGTTTTTATATCTGCAGCTCAATACTCAATTGCATGAAAAGTAAAACATAGGCTATATATTAAATATCAAAACCGCAACTCGAATCACAATATGTCAGAAACACTGCAATTAGTTTTTTTCTTTTGGGTCAAAATTGTGCAGCACGTACAGAGAACTCTCAAAGCTTTAATGCAAAAAAACAAAACAAGAGGTAACATTGTATACAAAGCAGACTGAGGTTTTTTAAGGTTCTCCTGTATGACTTGAGAGCTTACACAAACACGTCATCCAAACACATACACATTAGTTATAATAGTATTTGAAATATCAATGAAAATATGTCCGAAAGTGTATAGAACGTGCTTACAGCCATTGTACAGCACTTCACTAGCTGATTATAAGTACTATTCACAATTCAGTACCTGGCTTAGTAAGTCAGGCACTAAATCTATAAATATTTGCTCACCCATAGTGCGCTGAGGTCGGCCACTTAAATGGCTACAAACGTCAAGTGACCTTAAAGGTCCTATATCATGCAAAATCGACTTTTTGGAGCTTTTAACCATGTTGTTATGCTATTTCCTTATCAAAAACACCCCCAGAGTGGTTTCTGGATTCATTCACGCAGTTCTCAGTAATCCTCCTGAATCCTGCGCTCTGAGCAGCTGCTCCGCCCTCTCCTGGTAAACGACTGGCATGTTCAGTTGTGTCGTCACAGTGGAACGGAAGTGCTCGACGTCTGTAAGCTAATGCCTTACGGCATGATTTTCATTTGTAAAATTGCTTTTTTCATTATTTCTGTCGTAAGAAAAAATCAATAAAAAAAAAAAAAAAAAAAGAGTAAGTGCCTGACGCTGCGCTGCCCCTGTACCGAAAACAAACGCTCCTCCTGAGCGTCCGAACGGTCTGAACAGATGTCATGTCATGTTGCACCGAAAGTTGTGAAGAGGGAGCTTTTTCTAACCTACTCTGGAGTCTGGACACCTGTTCTTTTTTCTTACCCAACGATAATGTCACGGAGAAAAGCGCGTTTGGCTGCGAGGACAGGACTTTCTAAAGAAGAGGCCATAGAAGTTGGAATTTCCCTCCGGGATTCAGCGACTATCAGCCAAAATAGTGTTTGTCTGTGCCTGTACTGATGGATGCTAATGAACCTTGGCCAGAATCAAAGTGGATTAACTTTTATAACCAACGCAAGTCCCATAATGGAAACATCAGAGTGGTGAGTCGCTCAAAATGCATGTTAGCGTGTGTGTTAGCCATTTAGCCATGAAGCTGTGTTGCACATGTTAACTTATAACAGCATCATGAAGTAACTTCACTTTTTGCTGTGATATATATATTTCTACTACTGCTAAAGTTGTATGAGCGGCGAGAGGGGGCGGAGTTAACTGAATCCAAGCGTTTTGTCTTCCGGGTTGGAAAAATACCTCCAGAAAATACTTATATTTATCACAAAAATTAGTGCTCCGTAGTGGTAGAGGTACAATATATCATATAAATGCCTATACTTTACTTTGGAGTGGCTAAAATAGCATGATACAGGTCCTTTAAGATTAGCTCAAGAACATCAATCATCCATCCATCCATTTTCTTCCACTTTATCCGGGGCCAGGTCGAGATGCCCAGACCTCCCTCTCTACACGTACTTCCTCCAGCTGTTCTGGGGGGACTCCGAGGCGACACCAGGCCAGCTCAGAGACATAGTCCCTCCAGCGTGTCCTGGGCCTCCTCCCAATAGGACATGCCTGGAACACCTACCAAGGTGTTTCAAAAAAGATGCCCGAGCTCCACACCCTATCCTGAAAGGGTGTCATTACACAGATCTCATGACCATGACTTTAAAGTAACTTTAGAGTTTGTTTCCACGGCGTTAAAAGGTCTTTGATAATATTGTCCATCTACCCATCCATTTTCTCCCACTTGTCCGTTGCCGGGTCGTGGGGGCAGCTGTTGGAGCTGCCCAAATCACATAGCACCAGCCCCTATGGCTCCTCCTGCAGGTGGTGGGTCCACAGGAGGACGGCCTCATGGTTTCAAACGGGCCTGTTGGTCTCTCATAAGGGGCTTCACCCATTCACACTCTCATTCATACACCAGTGTACGCTGACACTGGAGGCAAGGAGGGTGAAGTGTCTTGCTCAAGGACACAACGACAATGTGCACCTTCAGGAGGCGGGATTCGAACCCCCGACCTTCCGATCATGAGACGACCCGCTCTAATATTGTTTATGGCAATATTTTCAAGGATCAATAATGGATGGATTAATAATGAGGTTAAGTTCATATGCGAGTCAAGGCAGGGATAATAAGTGTGGCAATATTGTGTAGCTGTGTATAAGTGAGTGTTTGTGAGTGAGGGTTCGTTGATGAAACGCAGTGCACGTGCCTAATGGAGGTAGAAAAGCGCTCTATGAATACATCATTTCACCCTTAGATAGTATGTCAGTTACAGAATAAAGTGGCCAAGAGCCCACATTTCCCCATCTCTCTCCAGCGAAAGTGTCGGAGGGAGAGCGCGGCTTGCATCAGATCCTCATTTAAGCGTTAGTTCATCAACCACCGAGATATCACTTCATTTCATCACACCCTTTTATCAGGCAGACAGCTTTGCCACCGGCTGAGAGCGGCCCCAGGAATCGCACCCATCAAAGTCCGCGGAAACGCTAACTACAACAGGCACATTTTCACTGGCAAATGGGCCACAGCGACCAAAGTACTGTACATTTGGGTTTGCATCATCTACCGCACGATAGCATTTGGGGGAATCCTTGGACAAATGGAATGGGAAGTCTGCACTATAACAGACCAGGCACAAGTTTTGGCCGTGGCCAAAGTAAGCTGCACTGACACTAACGGGACGTTAGATTGGTCAGAGGAGATTGGTCTCTAAAACAAGCAGGTCATACGGATATTATATTTTACCGCTGTTGAAAAAAGGTGATGATAGCATTCAGCATTGCACGAGAAATGGATCTAAACTAAACATGAGCTGAACATGGAACACACATTTTGCAAGAGAAATGTGTATAAACATTTAGCGTAAAAGTCTCAGAGAAGGACGACTTATTCAGAGCGTCATCTGCTCCTCAATATCTAGGCTCATATTACACTTATACAAATGTAAATCAGAGCTTATTATTTGCATTTTCTCAATTTCAACGTAATGTTTAAGATACAGTGGTGCTCGTAGCCTTGTACCTCCTGCATCGTGCCTCTCCTCTCTTCCCTCTCTAGGTCCTTTGTGAGTTTATCCAAATCCATGCGTTCTCAGTTAGCTCTGATATGCGATCCATCGCGGCATTTTAAAGCGGTTTCATTTCCGCGCAAAAGGCAAAGTGAAACCACACAGTGAAACTGCTTTTAGAGCGAGAGCCCCGCGCGCTCAGAAAAAGAGCAGCGCTGCATCTTTACTTTAACATGTCTCTGGCAGGCTTCTTAAACGAGCGATCATATTAGTTTTATTTGTGATTTCATTTACAGTGCAATCCCTGCAAAGTTTGTAGGTTTACTAAGCCTACAGAAGATCAATGTGTGTTTCTGACAGGAGGGGGCGTGTTCATCCATCACGATACCGTCCATCGGAACAACCCTAGTACCCGTGCGTCTCATACACAGTCAAACAGCCTCATTCAAATGTTAGCACTTAAATAGCTTCTGTCCAGATTTGTCCTTAAGCCATAAAGTGTGTTTTTTTAAGGGTCGACACCAGTCCCAACTGTAAGCTGCCTCTCAGCGATTAGGACTCAGGTGTTACATATTCATCAGACTGGCTCCTTAAATGATCAACATATACATATGAGACAGTCTTTAGTTGATTCTTTGAAAGCAACACGACTTTATTTGAACCCTAAGCGTTTCTCATTTCAGCCGCGTAAAACTCCCCGTGTTTTGTGACTTTTAAAGGAGCGGACCGCAAAGATTTGGCTCCTGTTTAGGGGCAGTAAATCGCAAGCTTTAAAACAGCAGCGGCGGCAGACTTTGGTGGCTTAAGAGGAGAGACGGCTCCGGTGACGCAGCAGCCCGGCTGTGGTCGGTCGTTCGAGGTCGCAGTATCCAGGCCAAGCCGATCTGCAGAGGAGAGAGAGGGATTCCCCGCAGCAACGTTCTCCGTCCTCACACCGGCCAGCGCTTATGTAATCCCCGGCATTATATAATTGACACATAAACAGTTTGGCTCAGAGCTGCAATGCGGAAGAGTCTTGGTGGGGTGTGAGATTACAGGATGTGTTTACAGAGCAGATTTTGAGGGTAATGATAAACAGTTAAGTCATTTATCGTCGTTCATAAGGGGGCTTATAACACCGGGTCATGGCGGGTTAGCCCAAACAGTAGCAGAAGGACAACAGAGCGAGAGAGGCGCAGGTGGTAGAGTGGAACGTCCTCCAAAGTCCTCCACAACAAATCAATGAATACAACCATGGAAACCATATTTGATTGAGGATTTATCATTGTCAACGCATTTGTTGGACATTTTGTTAGTCATATACAGCAAAGGTTTCCCTAATGATGATCTAGATTTCATTTCCACCATATTCACCTCGCCGTAAACAGGCAACCATGTCATGCGCCCAAAGCTTGCCTACAAGGAATTGTATTTATTTTAATGTGAAATTACACTTCCCCGCTTCAGGTCGGTGGGGAGTCCTTGCCTCAAGTGGAGGAGTTCAAGTATCTCGGGGTCATGTTCACGAGTGAGGGACGGATGGAGAGTGAGATCGGTAGATGTTGTGGTGAAGAGGGAGCTGAGTCTGAGGCAAAGCTCTCGATTTACCGATCGATCTACGTTCCCACCCTCACCTATGGTCATGAGATCTGGGTAATGACCGAAAGGACAAGATCGCGAATACAAGCGGCCGAAATTAGTTTCCTTTGCAGGGTGGCGGGGCGCACCCTCCGAGATCGGGTGAGGAGCTCGGAGTAGAGTCGCTACTCCTTCACGTTGAAAGGAGCCAGCTGAGGTGGCTAGGGCATCTGTTCCGGATACCTCCTGGTCGCCTCCCTCAGGAGGTGTTCCAGGCATGTCCTATTGGGAGGAGGCCTCGTGGAAGGCCCAGGACACGCTGGTGGGACTATGTCTCCGAGCTGGCCTGGTGTCGCCTCGGGGTCCCCCCAGAACAGCTGGAGGAGGTGTGCGTGGATCGGGAAGTCTGGGCATCTCTGCTGAGACTGCTGCCCCCGCGACCCGTCCCCGGATAAAGCGGAAGAAAATGGATGGATGGAATTACACTACGTTATAACACCCACCAGAACCAAGCACATTGTCACCAACAAAAAAGTGACAAAATAGTGACAAAAACGAAGAGGAAAAGGCAACAAAAGAGCAAAAAGGATGACAACACGGCAACAAGACGAGGATCCATTTAGATCAGTTTGGATAGGTCTTAGCTTTCAAATAAGGCGTTACACTGGCCTATAGTCGGTAAGCCCAATTAAGAAGCTTTTAGATTTTGGTAAAGTTGAACTGGAGAAAATGCACTTGGTTAAGAGGTTATAAGCATTTGGAAATAAAAAAAAGCATTTAGCACTCAGACATTGCTACTATTGACTAGACTTGGTACTGTATGTAGCTTTCATGGGCGGGCCGTGCCCACGGGGTTCACACACTGCCCCCTTCTTCCTGGTGTCGACCTGTGAAGACGTGCAGAAGGCTTTACATTTCTCTATTACGCTGCCCACACACCTAGTCAATGCCTCACAGTACTAGCCTGGCACAAAGCCAGACTGACTTTATTTATGTATTTATAAATACATAAAGACAGCCTGGAAGTGTGGTAATAGGACGCCATTTCCAAATCAAGACTGGAGGCGGGGCTAATGATCTCAGTTTGAACGAGAGCGAACCAATCAAACACAAAGTGACATACGCTTTGCGTTTACGTCCTCCGCCATGTTTTTTTGTAGTCCACACGTGCAGTCGAGTAAATGTTCTGGTGAAAGCCCTCAGAGCAGCTTCTGCTGTGGCTTTAAGGACAAGTCCAGCTCATTTAAAACAGAAGAAATTGCACTGGTAAAAGATCGTTGTGTTGCGGCCGCCATCTTCACTGTTTTGGTTACGGGAGGAGCACTGGAGCACCGTCTTCAATCAATCGCACAATTCCAGACTGTATCTCTTAACATGGAGGATCAATCTGGCTCGTGCCAGGCTATCACAGTACAGCACATGGGCAACAACACATTAAAAAGTAGAAACATCACTCCATTGTACAGGACTACTGGTCACAGCCTGTATTGCACTAATATGGACACAGTCAGTGACTCACTCAGGGTAATGCCATCGCTGACTCCTGCCAACTTCATTCATTCTGTGGTCTCCAATCTGTTCTGTGTCCTCAAAATGAAGTCCTTCAGGTTTCAAAGCTGTTTATTCCAGAGTGGGGGGGACCCAGGTGATGCGCTTCTTCTTGGGCAAAAAGTCCGGACAAGTCCCAGTTATGGGAACACAATGATCCAGGATCGGATCCTTCCAAACAGATTCCAGTTTAAATTAAACAGCAATAGTTTTCTAGATTACTAGATTAGATAACGGCCAGCTAGCCCATTTGGGTTATTATAAGATTATTATTGGTGTGCCCCGGTGGAATCTTTAGAATGCTAAAGGTGTCCAAGATGGAATGGCTGCTCTACAACAAAGACTGAGGGTTGTGAAACCTCTTAACCCTAACCTGAACCGAGCACATTTTCTCCAGTTTGGCTTTACCAAAATATACTAGTGTACAGTTTTGTAGGTCTTAGCTTTCAAATGAGGCATTACACTGGCCTATATACATAATGGGCTGTAACCTCTCCAGTCGAGAAGCTTTTAGATTTGGGTAAAGTCAAACTAGAGAGAATTGGTTAAGGCAGGGGTTAAAAGGTTAAACTGTTAGTTGTATCGTATCATTCCTAACATTTCACATTAAACAAGTTCTTCACAGGGATGAGTTTATGAGTTTATGTTTCACAACATGTTTCAGTCACGCTAACAGAAACTAGCCTGCAAGCACACAATGAATAAAATAAAACATTATAATTACAAAGACAGGCTTTTTTTTCGCAAACCACTGACTGCATATGTGATAAGGTGATCTGGCACAAGATTGAATTTGTGATTTTTCTTATTTTTGTTGTTGCATGCATTTTGTTTTTGGTGTTCGAACTTTGGTCCCACCCTTTACGCTTGTTGCCATGACAGCAAGGACGAGGAGTCCTCCTTGCGGTGTTCGCAGCGTACATGGTGCTGCATACAGGTGTTCGTGAGGACGCTTATGGCCCGAGGGTCGTCAAAACCTGTCAAAACTTTCCATAATATAACCTCAACCCGTGACACATATTCAATATAGCTTCATTCCTGATTAAAACATGAATAAATCCGGCACATAAACCCTACCCTAACAGAAAACAGCAGATTTACCCCGTAATGTTGATTATGACACACATTCCCGACGTCTATACTACTGGTGTTACTATGGCAACGCTCTTGATCCACATAGGCCCGCACGCACTTCCATTTCCTTACAATAGGTTGCGTTCACGATTTAGAATTCCATTTCAGTTGGAGGGCAGGTGTCAATACAACTCTATGGGAGATAAACAGTTTTTGAAAGAAATTTCCAAAAAGAAAATGTCCAAATGTTTTCTCTGATCATCATGTGACAGGGATTGGATTCACAAACCTGACATGTGAATGTTATGGCTGAAAGTCCTTTCTACTGGCCAACATCAAGCACATGTTTTTGAATATTGTCTCCACTTCTGGACGCCTTTGTGAAGAAATAATTAGACACATGTTCATATGTGCTGGAAGATATGACTTTGAACTTTGTGTCAGTTTTTGTTTCATGTGAATTGGCCCAGGAATTACAGAGGTATTAGCAATGATTTAAGACTATAAATCTGCATTTTGAGCATTACTATGGTTACGGCCGTGGAATTTTCAGTTGCCCTCCACCTCAATGTTAAACTATAGGCTCTTTAGAATGTTGTGATGTCACGTGAACGCTACCTATTGAACATTAAACAAATTCGATCTGCTTTGTCAAACAACACTTGGTGACTTGAATGTGTTTCTCCTTTAGGCTGAACATGTGTTTTCATGCTCTGCGCGATTAGCGGCGCCGACTTTCTATACGTTGTGTCTCGGATGTAGTCTACGGTGAACAGATGCTAGGAGCTCTGGGAATACCCCGGCAGTATCAGGCCCACACATGATAAATGAGTCATTAGAAACAATTAACAGGCAAAATTGTAATCACCGTGTATCACAGCTACGGGGCGTTACGGACGACATGCTGCACATCCGGGGCTGGTAGTGCAGGTTAACAATAGGCCATCATTATACTATTATTGGTATTTCTTAAGAAGCCCAATTGAGCCCTGCTGCTCCAATGATCGAAGGAGTCCAGTCCATTGCACAAAGGAGACAAACAGAGTCATTTTAAGGCAATGTGTGATTTTTAAGCCTGTGCTGTAAACGCTTGCATAGCCGCACAGAAAACACTTTTCCGGTTTTCCAGTTGTAAATTAATGCAAGAGGACACAAATGGGACAACACTTCAGATTTTCTTTGTTTTTCAACACGGTTTCCATTGTGTAATTCTCATTGAACACATTTAACTATGGATGAACACATGGGACCATGGAGGAAACAATAAAGGGTCAGATAACTTAAAATATGTCTTATATTTTAAATTCTTTAAAAAAGCCACCCTTTATTCTTGTCATTTTCTCACTGAGCTTCGTAAAGGTGGTAAAAATGTTTTTTAACAGGCTGTGAAGTCAAAACCATTCCTGGAGACGACATCGTCAAGCTCACTGAGAAAATGTCAAACGTGTGCATTGTGCAAAGTAAAAATCAAAGCAAAGGGCGATGATTTTGAGGAATGTATTTAACCTTTTTTTGTTTAACATAATTCCATTAAAATTTACAATGTAAATAGTCTGGAAATATAAGAAAAACCGGTATCGCTTCAGATTAAGGTGTGCTCATTAAGTATTAATAAGCATTAGTAATCATTTTAGGGTTAGGGTCAGGTTAAGGGTTGGCCATGAATAAGCGTATTATTAATTGCCTATTTGTATGTTAACAGATAAAAGTATAAGCAGTGTGTTGTTAAGTATATTATTAATGCTTATTAATACCGTATTAATATTTAATGAGAACGCCTTAATATAAAGCGTTACCGAAAAAACCAACACATAAAAACAGTGTTTCCAAACTTTGACGGGTACTGTATATTGACAAGATAGTACATGAGCCATTTCGGGTCACGTTCACAAATTCAATTTCCGGTGACAGTCTGTAAGTTTCAGTGTTTTACAAATGCACAGCAGGACAAAGGCCCACTGACGCCTTTAGCGAGAAGTCCAAGTCACGGCAGAGGACCAGCACACTCCCGCTGACTACGGAGCAAGCACACTGTGGGAAATGTAACGGAATATATCACAGCCAGTATATCAAGTTTGGATTTTCCTGGACTGGGGACCTTGAGGATCCAAGACCTCATTGTGATTTGCCTTATGAAATATTGGCTAATGAAGCAATGGAGCCTGCGAAACTCCTGCGCCACTTAGGCCCTGTCCACACGAAGTCAAGCTCCGGACTAAAGGCAAACATATGTTCTTTCTGTACATCATAAATCCATCAATCAGATTTTTCACTGTTTACATTTCAAAAAAGTTTACTGCGCATGCGCTATCCACGTCTTTTTCTATTATTTGGGAGCGTCACAGCGCCACACACAGGCGTGGTAGATGAATCGCAGCGGGTTTACACACATGACTGTCTTCTTGTGGACGCACTCATTTTCTGAGCTGGCTCCGTGTTTATACAAAATGTTTTTGAAACTTTACCTGTTTTGTCTTCGTGTAAACAGCCTTAAAGACTAAGCACAAAGACTATACAGAAAAACCTGTGTCATTTTTTGAGGAGCTTGAGTAACATATGAATAAAGAAAGAAATGCTACTGATGCATCATACAAAGTGTCCCTACTTGCAAAAACAAGAAAGCCTCATTCAATTGGAGACACTACTGAAGCCGGCTGCAGAAGTTATGGCCAATGTAATGCCTGATAAGAAAGCAAGAGATAATTTTAGCTCAATATGCTCAATTTAGCGCTGCAAGGAAAAGCAGTTAAAGTCTTCACTATACATTTTTCCCTTCTCTGGTGGACTTTCTTCTCCAAACAAAGGAGGCCCTGGATGACAACACCAGACAACACCTCTAAAGAGCCTCTTCGAGGCCTACGATCGTGCAGTTGGGAAAATACTTCCCATAACCAGATGTAGGCTTTGAGTGGATCAGAAATTGAGCATGTTTGTTCCAACCTCTCGACACAGGAAGGCAATTGTCTTGTGGACATTGCAGCAGATGGAGAACAGTGCTGGACAGACTGCTGGGCTCCGCGCCTCCCTGGACATCCAAAGCTTGTAGAGTCTGCCCTGAGAGTTGTCATGCCCTTCTCAACTACATATCAGTGGGAAGTCGGATTTTCCACACTAATTGGTTTGAAAACGAAACAGCACAGCAGGATAAATGTGGACTTAAGTATTAGACTGAAACAACAGACGTTCAGGCAGATGTGTGATAAGCAGCACTACTCATCTCATGAATACTCAGAAAAGGCTTTTCAGTTTTTAGCTGAGCAGTTCTTTGAAAATAAAGCTGCAGGTGATTTCATATTTTTGGACCTAATTTGTAATTCAAATGAAATGAAATTCAAGCATTTTCTGATTTATCGTTTAACTCCATTTGTGATTTGTTACTTAATTGTTTATTGCACATAATTTATCTTATTCCCATTTTGTTGTTTTTGGAGGCATGATTCTGTTAGGTGATTCTCAGAAAAAAAGAAGAGTGGTTCTTGGACTGAAAACACTGCCATAAACCATCTCTGCAGTGCTGTATGTACAAAAGGATATGTTGAGGTCTCATGAAAGGCCATACCGAGCGCACCAGCTGAGGGGCTGGGTACTCGGCCCAATGGCGATGTTATGTAGAACGACCTTCATCCTCCAACCAGACTCTTTCCGCGGTGGTGGGGAAGTGGAGGGGAACGCAGGCTTTTGTTTGTTTTTGCAGTTTGGTTGTGCAGACCATAGACATAGATCTCTTTCACTCAGGACACACTTAAAGACACACATTTTCCATATCTAATTTCCATGCTTCCAATCTGTTTTTACTAGATTCCGTATCATGTGACACCAGAGCTCTATAAAACAGAGAGATCAGCTTCTTTCCGACATAACAATATTCTCTAAACATGACAAAGAAGGTTCATTCATAATGTTTTTGGACCGCGATGACATAAAGTGTTTTAATTGCAGGTATTTGAAAAAATGCTTACAGGGAATAGAAAATATTTAACAAATTTGCTTAAAGGTAAGCATTTCTCCATCCAAATACAGATCACCAATTGATTTAACACCTTTTTCTTCCCAAACTTAGAAGCCTCCATTCGCTCTCCCAGGCTTAAACATCATGTTGCCCCATATGGGAGAAAATTGTGAGAGCGAAGGAGTTTCCCCAACATGTTTGTGTGACCTATACCTAACAGTGTTTTTCAGAAATGGATTGTTGGTCTGTTGTTTTAGTACTTTAAGATCAGCTGAGTATAGATAATATTTTAGCTAAAGGGCGGTACTGATGCTTGTTCTATCCTTACCCAAGCGGGTGGTGTTCTTGTAGAGAAGTAATACATAGCTGAGTTGACCAATAATACCACTTAAAATTGGGCATCTGCAAGCCTCCAGTTTTATAAGGCATGTAAAGCCGCCTCAGTCTTAATCTGTCTTTTTTATTATTCCAAATGAAATTCAGAAGCATCCTGTTGAGTTTAGTAAAGAAGTCAATGGAAGCGGTATAGTTTGAAATAAATACATACATTTTGGCAAAAAGGCTAATTTTAATTATTTAATTATATGTATACGACCCATCATTGAGATAGGCAACGTCATCCATCTGTCCAGTGATTGATTAACTTCAAACAATAAAGGATCATAATTGGCTTGAACTACAGCCTTAATATCAGGGGTAATCCTGACGCCCAAATAGGTAAATCCCTCTCCTGCATTAAAAAAAAGGAGTGCTAACTACAGGATTATATCTTTCCTCTTTATTCAAAAATAAAATTGAAGACTTGGTGTCATTAATAACATAACCAGAAAAAATGCCAAATGTGGTAATTTGCTTCATCAAATTTGGGAGGCTTGTGGATAGATTAGACAAAAAAAGGATGACATCATCAGCATAGAGCGAAATCCTGTGCTCTTGATCACCTACCCGGATGCCCGTCAACCCCCCGTCAGAACGAATTGACATAGCCAGGGGTTCTATAGCCAAGATAAACAGCATTGGAGAAAGAGGACAACCCTGGCGTGTGGACCTTTCCAATACAACCGGTTTAGAGGAAGTGTACTGGCAGTAGGATTTGTGTATAACATCTTTAACCATTTGAGGAAATTATTTCCAAATCCAAACCGAGGTAAGACATTAAATAAGAAATGCCACTCAATTCTGTCAAAAGCCTGACGAGCATCCAATGAAAGCAATGCCATATTGTTTGACTCTGCCATTTCGTTAATTATATTCAAAACCCTTCTATTATTGTGAAGTCCTTGACGGTTTATTTGGCTTCAAAATCAAAGTGATCAGAGCAAGTCTCAATGTAGGTGGAAGAGTCTCCTAATTAAATGCCTCTTGATACATAACCATTAATGGAGCTATTAATTGTTTTTGAAATGTCTTATAAAATTCTATAGTCAACCGATCAGGTCGAGGAGCTTTATTAGTATTGATACTTTGAATAGCCGCAGATATTTCTTCTACTGTCACATTACTATCTAAGTCTAGTTTAGTTTCTGACAAAGCAGGAAAATCAAGGGTATTGAGAAACACATCTCTCTCACATAATGTTTGTGGAATCTCAGATTTGTATAAATGCTCATAAAAATCTCTGAAGCTATTATTAATCTTCATTCTTATACTATTAATTGCTCGTTCCGTCTGTAATTGTTTTATTCTCCAAGCCAAAAGCTTTCCCGCTTTTTCTCCTTGATCATAGTAGCTTTGCTTAAGCCATAACAAGCTTTTCACTGCTTTGTCTGTCGACAATTTATTGTATTTTGATCCTAAAATAAGCTATTATTTTTGTTTAATTAAATCATCTCTCTGATCTAAATCATTCTCCAATATAATTATTTATTTCTCTAGATTATATAGCTCTTTTTGTTGTTGTTTCGATTTAGTGGTTGTATAGCCGATGAGCTGCCCCCCGAATGTAAGCCTTAAAAGCCTCCCATCTTGTACAAGCTCCAGTTTGATCTGTATTTAATTCAAAATACAAGTCAATTCTACTTTTTATGAAAGTAACAAATGCCTCATTTTGTAACCAGACAGATTTAAAACGCCAACTGCATGGGCAATGAAAAAGTTTATCTATATGGATTTTCATAGATATTGGCGCATGGTTGCTAATTACTATGCTATCGTACCAACAGTCCTTAACCTTGAACAATAGGTTTTGAGAGACAAAGAAATAATCAATACATGACCGTGACTTTTGGAGACCTGAAAAACATGAAAAATGTAACTTGGTTAGGTTTAGGCATCTCCAAATTTCAACTAAATGTAAATCTTCACTGTATTGTTTTAAAACTCTCCTTGTGTTTGACTTACTTGGGTCAGAGCCTGTAGTACGATCTAACACAGGGTTTAAGGTGCAATTAAAGTCCCCACCAATGATATACGATCCCTGCATAGCTGATAAGGTCTTCATTTGGACCTCACACTAACTAGATTTAATGCAAGAGAGAAGATAGTCCCTTGGACTATCACATAGCGCCCTGATGGATCCTGAATTATGTTAGTGATCTGAAATTATGAATAAGGATTATAACACCCCGTGAGTAATTATTGTATGTTGCATGCATTACAGGCCCACACCATCTGTTTCTAATCTTTTTAATTTCTGAATCTGTCAGATGACGCTCCTGAGTAAAGGCAAGGCAAGTTTATTTGTAGAGCACAATTCATACACAAGGCAATTCAAAGTGCTTTCACAGTTGCATAAAGTTACAAGAAAACAGATCAAATCAATTAAAACATCAACATAAAAATTAATCAATTACAGTAAAAGGCAAGAGTGCAGATAGAATACTTTCAGTTTTCATATGCTCAGGTAAAAAGAGCTGTTTTCAGCCTAGATTTGAACATTGTCAGAGTTGAGGCCTGTCTCACATCCTCATGAAGACTCTTGCAGATTTTAGCTGCATGAAACTGAAACGCAGCCTCACCGTGTTTATTATTGACTCTGGGAACCTTCAGGAGACCCCTCCCTGAAGTTCTCAGGGCCCGAGATGGTTCATACGGCTCTAACATGTCAGAGATGTACTTTGGTGCTAAACCACACATTGTTGCTGTTTATTAGCTGACCCAATGGAAGCATGTACAAGTTGAATAAGACGGGTCCCAAGATTGACCCCTGGGGGACTCCACAGGTCATGGAAATTTTGTCTGAGACACAGTTGCCAATTTCGACAAAGTACGTCCTATTCTCCAGATAGGACTTGAACCAGTTTAGATTCCAGTTTAGACCAGAGATTCCCACCCAGTTTTCTAACCTGTGAAGTAAGATCCCGTGGTCCACTGTGTCAAAGGCAGCGCTCAGGTCCAGCAGAACTAAAACGGAGACCTTACCAGCATTGGTGTTCATACGGATATCATTTGTCACCTTGATCAGAGCTGTCTCAGTGCTATGGTGGGGCCTAAATCCTGACTGGAAAGTATTAAACATATTGTTAGATAGGAGAAAGTAAATGAACTGTTGATATAATACTTTCTCTAGAACTTTTCCTAAGAATGGTAGGTTTGATATGGGCCTACCATGTAAATTATTACATTATTTTAGGAAAAAATTTAATAATTTAATTTTTTTCATGACCTGTTTCAATTTCGTACGTTTATTAAGACCCCTGACATTCGAAGGTTCTTGTCTCTGTCATATTCCGGTGTTACTCTTATACTTTTAATCTATAAAATGAAAAATGTTTTGGCCATCTTTTTTCCCTGCTCGATAGCGCCCCCAACTTTTTCTAGTTGTGTTTATTTAAGAAGAAATCGGCCTAAGCCATTAATCTGCTTTTATTCTAAAATAACCAACCAACGTCAGAAAAATAAATGGACCTACATGTATTTGTTTTTCAGGCCAAGCCATGAAAAAACACCTTTTTCATAAAAAGTCTGGTTATTTTTTTGTCTGCCAAGATCAAATCATGTTAAGATCAAATCCATAATCTTACACAAAATAAAACTGATAATAACTGGGGAAAATACGGTATTGGGTATGAATTCCAAATATCTCATACTGAACTGATGCCTGCTTTGGCCCTCGCCATTTTCAAATTCCAACTTTCACCTACACTTCTCCTAATTGAATATCGACATGTTGTACCACATTTTGAAGCCCTGATCCTGTTAGTTTTAACTTCAGCAAGCCTTTTGATCAGCGCACGAGCAGCAGTATGCAAATGCTAGCAGCAATTTATCAAGTCTGGGACAGAAACTCTGACTGGTTCACCACCTTAGGAAATAAAATCTTATTGGCCACTGTAGAAGGTCTCAGAGTTTGTAATTTAGGTTATGAAATGGTGGTAAAGAATAACTGATAACACATATTTGTAATGCACAAGTCGTAATGATCAGATTAATATTGTGAGGTGTTTTTAAAATATATTATTGTAACCTCAAGCCTGTGGTATGCAGAATATTTAGTGTAGTAAAAGTCCTCTGATCCTTGTTTAACATTCTCCCATTGGCTAGACCAACTAAATAAGTAAGCTTCCTCAAACATGTGAATGAAGGAGAAAGACCTTACAACAGAGGTCATCTATGGTCAAGGCCCATAAAACTACTTTACAAACGACTTTATTGTGCCTCGCTTTGGTCTCGTCCATGTGACTCTTTTCTGCCCCAGTGCCTCAGCCATAGAAGACGGCTTACAGAAATGATCAAAGATTACTGATGTAAATTTTGATTTGATACACTCATCAACCTCAATCAAGAGGCTGTTAGCTGAATTGACTAATTCCCAATTTCAATCATAGGCATCTCACGCATTGATAGAAGGGCACTTTACACTGTAACAAATTTCTGTAAATTTACACCAACATTTCAACATTAAACAAATGTTATTTTGAAATACAAGTGTAACATGCTAATTTAATCATAGTTTGGTTAAAATACATCTAGTGGTGTATGTTTACCACAATTACAATGTAATTACAAAAAAACTCTATCATACTGTTAATTCACATTACCATGCTGTATTTTTGGAATGCTGGGATTTTTTTTTTTTGCTTAGCAAGCTCCACGTGAAGACAACGTCTCATTTTGTCATCCATTATCATCTGCAATTTTTTGGTAAGTATTGCTTTACAAAGATTACACAAGCAGCACAGGGCGCAAGCAGCCAGGGTTTCATATATATAAATTAGATTCATGTTGTTTACGTCTCTTTATTAACACGTTGTTACGGCGACGGGACCAATCTGATGAGCGCGTGATATCTTTAGCTAACTCTTAAAAGTTTATAGTTTACCACGGCTGTCTTGTGCGACCATTTACATTATCCTTTGTTACTTTGACTCTCAGCTACATTTCGGAGCAAGACACACAAATGCCAGGCCATCCCCGCGATGTGGTATCTCCCTCTTGTTAACGTGACTGCCGGGCTGAAACGCGAACACGGGGGCATCTAACTACATGTATGGAGTACTGGCTTGTTGTGACTGTACTTAAGTGGTTATGTTTAATCCGTCACAAGTGTGGAATTTGCGCACATGAAGTGGTGTCCAGCGGGTTTAATCGCTGAGACTGGCGGGGGATCAGCGAGGGTTGGGGGCTCCGTGACACAGGTGAATAAAGCATCCCTGCGAGAAATGCACCCCCTCTTACCACTTCTTTTTTTCGGCATACACCTGCCGCCTCTCGCTTCGATCAGACTACAGCTCTCATTTTACCTGTAATTGAATTATTTTGGGCAACGGGCCATTCTTTAACAGATCAACGCTGCTGTGTGCATTTAGATCGCTTCTTTCTCCCGTTCGTGTGAGCTTTCTTGCTGCGCGTAGCGTCACGTTGTTGGCCCGGTGTAGTTTCTCAGGACTAAACACACTGCACGTCTGGGGTCTGAGAGCGAAATAAATCTCACGTCTGTTCAGAACTAATTCAGAGTTGTGTTATCAGAGGTCTATGCTGGTTTACGCTGACTCTGACAGAGAACCGGTGCCTGCTCCGCCCACCACAGCTGAGCGGTATAGCCACCTTTCCACAGGAGCGGATCAGTTCGGCTCACTTGAGACCCGCTGTCTAATTGGTTTTGAATTGTTAATCGATGCTTGTTATACTTCTTTTCTGATTTTTACCATATTCCACTTATATCTATTACATGTGCAAGTTTTTGTGGACTTTATGTTCTTCATAATTTAATTTGTTTTCTTCACAGATCTGGATTTCACAACTTACAAAACCTTTTAGTAAGTATGCCCAAGTTTTTTGTCACCTCATTCTTCAGAAAGACAATGTTGTCTACATGCAATATTTGCTGGCATCAATCAAACACATCAATGCAGTATATAAGACACACAAGACTCCACAGAAATGTGTCAAATGTGCTGTTGCACTGTTGTATGGTTGACTGCAAAATGAAATATAGACAATATGAAACTTTAAAAACCCATATTTACCGGCATCATCCTTACAGTAAAGGTATTTATATGCATATACATTATGAAATATATCATAAAATTCGAATACTAGAAACATTATATGATAATCAAACATATATATGTTTTTGTCACAGGAATATACAAGTATCAATGAACTTGAGGAAACATTCCCCTTCCAGCATCTGTTCGTCTGATACTGCTAGGTATGTATGTACTTGTAAACACACTTGATTACATTTATCCAAATACAATTACTCTCTTTTTCATATCTATCTGTCACTTTTTTGTCATTTTTTCTCATATTCTTTTTAGCTTTTTTCATGTATTTTTGTCACCCTTTGCCACATTTTCTCATATTTATGTAACTTTTTTCTTGTATTATTGTCACTTTTTTGTCATATTTTTGTCACTTTTTTCTAATTTTTTGTTACTTTTTTGTCATTTTCTTTTCTTGGATTTTTGTCGCTTTTTTGTGGCTTTTTTCATTGCTTTTGTATTTTTAAGATTTTTATGTAAAGCCAAACAGGAGAAAATGTGCTCAGTTCAGGCGTTCAGTCATGAAAAAGTCTTGGAAATCTGTACAAATCTATCTTTCCTTCTAACTATCTAACTATATCTCCAATTTCAGGAGACACTGAGGGAAACTGCATTCGGCAGTGGAAAATCAGCCTGGAGGGCAGGATTGTCTGTACTGGGATACAGCCCACATTCGTTACCGGACTTGCTGCTGGAATTCTGGAATTCATACAAAGGTAAGTTAAGTAATAAAATGCATAAATATATTCAAATCAATAGAAGCCTTGCCTGTCTAAGCCAGTACTTTTATTTGCAGGCGCTTCATTGGAACCAATCCTGAACATGGAACAAAAAGAGTACGTGGGGAGGCTGTGTCCAAGAAAACAGGCAAAGTGACAACAAAGAAACCCGCAACAGTGAATCCTCGTGTCTCCACTCTTGTAAGGAAACTCATGGACTTTGAGTGAGATTTTATTTAGTTGAGTCCGATACTAGTGCGGGGTTTACATTTTAGTTCAGTGTTTCACAAACCATTTTAGAGGGACCTCTGGTGTTGACCACTTGTGATTTGTTTATGATTTTGTTAAATTTTGGGTTAATCCTGGTTAAGACTTCGACTTGATATAGCCATGAGATGCTGGGGCTTTTTTTGTTTATTTGTCCTGGTATTGTTTTTTTTACATGGTACTTGGTGTGAGAGGTTTAACCTCTTAACCCCCGCCTTAACCAAGTACATTTTCTCCTGTTCAGTTTTACCCAAATCAAAAAGGTTATAGCCTATAGGTCTCCTTTGAAAGCTAAGTCCTACAAAACTCATCTAAATGGATATTTTTCCTTGCGTTGTTGCTGTGGTGTCGACATTTCTTTTTTGTTGGTCTTTAGCGGCATTTTTGCCACTTTTTTGCGTTTTTGTCACTCTTATGTTGCGTTTTATTCCTCGTTCCTGGCTCATTT
Source organism: Proterorhinus semilunaris (assembly GCA_021464625.1). Lineage (NCBI taxonomy): Eukaryota > Metazoa > Chordata > Actinopteri > Gobiiformes > Gobiidae > Proterorhinus > Proterorhinus semilunaris. The sequence continues at coordinate 31,872,221 of CM038356.1, forward strand.
TTGTCTCTATTTTGACTTTTTTTCCCCCAAGAAGCTTTTAGCTTTGGCTAAAGCCAAACTGGAGAAAATGTGCTCAGTTCAGGTGGGGGTTAAGGAGTGAAGAGGTTAAGAAAACCCGCGCCTTTGTTAATAATTTTGTCGTTAGCTCACTGAGCAAACCCAAAAAACAAGAGGTTTCAAAAATGTTGCTGTAAAAAATGAAATTAACATTGTTAAAAAAAGAAGAAAAACTTTTTGTTCATTAAAGGTAAGCCAAAAGATCAAAAGTTGTGTGTGTGTGTTGTTTTGAATTCAATTAATTATAAATTACGAAATTAAAATAGTTAAACAGTAATATGGTGTAATTATAATAAAACAACATTATTATGCTGTTTATGACGTATGTGATTTAACAGGAAAATACCGTTTACCAATGAAATCACAAAGACATAATGTGATTCAGTGAAACAGCATTTAACCGTTAAAATAAAAACAGTAATGCCATGTTGAGAAAACGGTAAAGCCCTGGAACCACGGCTGCCAGGTCTTTACCGTTTTTCTACGAGGAAATTCTTTACAGTGTAGTCAATGAGACCAGCTGCTTCTGTAGTGGGGCCCTGTGGCAGCCATGGTATTTATTTTGTGTTTATGTATTTATTGTTTTCTCTTAACGGCAGATAGCAGACACTGCATTCCAATTTTGTACATAATTGTAGCTTAAAAACATGCCTTTGAGTTCCTCAGCATTGATATTTTTAGATTATATATTTTATTTGCTGGTTTGCGTTTCAAAGTTACAGTGAGGAAAATAAGTATTTGAACACCCTGCTATTTTGCAAGTTCTCCCACTTAGAAATCATGGAGGGGTCTGAAATTGTCATCGTAGGTGCATGTCCACTGTGAGAGACATAATCTAAAAAAAATAATCCAGAAATCACAATGTATGATTTTTTAACTATTTATTTGTACAACTAAATTTAAAATTTGTGTTTGTAGCAGGCTCAGCTAATTCTGCTTTATTTGGAAGACACAGACAGATATTTATGAAATGTATAATTTACAAAACACAACAAACTCTAACTTAAAAAACAAAGATGTTTCCCATCAAGTATCCCATTTTTGTTCTTTTTGAGTCTGTGTTAAAGAAACAGGCCACCGTTTTTCCATACTGAGATACAGTATGTTCTTACCTGAGCTTTGACGAGTAATATCTTTAGGAGTAAAGATATTACTGACGCCTGACAATATAGTTCCCCTTTTTATCCACTTAATTTTGTGTAACTATACTTGGATTGTGTAACTGCTCAGGTAACCGTATTTAAATAGGGGAAATGTGTAGGAGCTTGGTCGCTTCAAACGTCCCCTGCGTTTGGGATGCCATGCCATTGGTCCGACAACCCATTAGTCCGACATCTCATTATTCCGAAAATGTCCCATTGAGCAGAGATGCCATTAGTTCAGCCCAGTTGTGTTGTGGATTGGAGAGCCATATAGAACCAGTGGCCCTAACCTTAAAGTCAGCGGACTCCTGCCTGAACCTCATTTTATTTTGCAACCCCTACTCAATGGGACATTTTCGGACTAATGAGACATCAGACTAATGGGGCGTCGGACTAATGGACCAACCCCCCGTTTGGCCCCATAGAGGAGAGGAGGAGAGGCTAAATGCTAATAACATCTTTGGTCTTTTTGTGTGACTGAGTGCATGCGTAAAGACCAGACAGATACGCATCAACTCGTCTAAGCTGAGGTAAGAACATTATCTCAGTATGGAAAATGGTGGCCTGTTCCTTTAAGCAGAAAACGATTAACTGATGTTTATGTGCCAATTTCCCATCTCTGTCCCGTGTTTGCGTCAGCACAGCTCGACTCAACGCTGACCTTGCATAACTCTGAAGAAGTGACCTAGTTAGTCATAGAATATCAGCTTTTTAAATCATGGAGATCCTGCAGTCTCCATTGATGGCTTCCAGGAAAAAAGGTCGGGGAGCTTATACAGTCCATTTCCACAATCTATACTTTTTTTGTGAGAGCCACTGACCCACATAACCTTTGTGATTCTCTGGCATCAATTATTCGTCTCGCATCTTAAGATTAATGTCACAGCCTTTGTCATTTGATGAGGAAAACAAGTCTCTGGCGTCAGAAAACAGGCATGCACTGTAAACCCGGATTTTGTCAGAGCATATACAGTTTAGTTGTTATTGCTTAATCTTATATGTTTTGTCAACAAAAAAAAATGTGTTACTAAACTTTATGAGCGGTTTGTACTATTTTTTGCATTATAATGCTGTGAAAAAAGAATGTTAAGCAGTAATTACTAAACAGGGTCTATTTTCAGTCCTGCATCATTACGTCACTCACTTCACAGAAGACACTTTAACCGATCTGTCCCGACAGAGACTCCACGAAAACCGAAGGAAGAAGAAGAAATTAATATCAAGGAAGTTGATATTAATTTATGAAATTAGCACGAAATGTTTTAGATAAGTGTTCAATAAAATTGAATTTAGGAAGTACGATATGAATGAAGTTATCGAGGGTTAGTGTTGTGATCAAAGGTTTACTTCAATAAGGGAGGTACTACGAGGAGGAAAATATCTCATGTGTTTTACAGTAAGAATTCTATTACTTTGGGGAAATAATCTCATTGTGACTACAAGGAACATTCCAATTTCTATGAGACGTTATCTGGGAAAAAATGTGTTACTATGTGAAACTATGTTAGCATAGCATCTCGAAGGGAGCGCCACAAAGATGTGAGAAACGGTAGAAAAAAATGCAGTCATTTGTTCATTGTGCTGTACAGTTTTGACACCCGACCACTGGCGCTAGCCTGGAGCTAACTCTGCTGACCTCCTAGCATTGGCTACAATGCTTTTTCACATGGGGAGTTGATCATAAACTGCTTGAACTACATGCTCTTTACCCTGTCTTGGGGAGTAATGTCAGAGCAGAAGTAACGCTTAGCTTCGGATCAAAAACACTCAGGACAGGGGGGGTTGTTGGGCAGCGGTCAGGACACGCACAAGAACGTGTCCGTGTGGGTGACCGTTTCAGTCTTTAGAGCGGACTTTTCAAACACGATCCGGAGGCCAAATGCGGCTCACGCGCCGCGGCAGGTTTAGTTGGCCCTCGAGTTTTTTTTCTCACATGTATTGTAAGTCGTCCGCCGACAAAATTGCACTAATAACGTTAGAACTACGTGTCCCATGAGGCACCGGGCACGGTAGCCCCGATAACGCGACTGACAGCATACGAAGGGAGATGCGGCACTTCTGCAAGCGAATACATGTTTTCCCCAAAACGCGGACAAAGGGCCAGCGACAGAAATGGCAAGAGCTTCTAAAACAAGTGGTAGACTGTCACATGGCGAGGGGTGAAACTTTCTAATTATGTGCGTAAAGTTACATCCTTATGGCATTGCTAACACTAGCTGCATGTGGGTCATGACAATGTACTACAAATAAATAATCTTTTGATTACAGAACTATAGTGAGGTTCCAATTGCAGTAGTCGTGAAAGTAGAGACTACTTATAAGTACTCCCATGTATGTTCATTAACATGAACTGTCCTGACCAAATAAATAAGTGTATTTTTAAATAAGATATGATAATCCTTTTTGATCTCACAATGGAGAATTTCACTTGCTACATACAGCTCTCAATAAGATCACTTAAATGTTTTTAATATATGTTTTAATTTATAAAAGTGTATTTGCAAATTTGCAAAATATAGGGCTGTCACATTATCGCGTTAATTGCGATTAATTCATTTCAGTCATATTTAGTGCGTTATGTTTTTTAATCGCATTAATCTCATTTTAAATCTCTAACATCGCTGCCTCTGTAAACGAGTTGCCGTTTCCCGTTTTTATGCGGTATTGGTTGAAAACAGTGGCCAGTCACACATTGAAGTGGACATTGATTGGCTGTCATCGTGTTTGGGCTTGTTTATAAGCTGATAGGTAGTTGGGAGGTGGAGGTGAAGAGGAAAGGTGATGAGAGCGTAAAAATGGAGGAGCATTTAAGAGTTGTCGGTCCGATGAATGGGAAATTTTCTTTTAAAAAACGCCCCGACGGCACCATTGACAAAGGTAAAGGGATATGCTTGCTTTGTAAAAAGCAGTTTGCTTACCACCGGAGCAGCTCAAGTTTAGCCTACCACGTCAACGCAAAGCACCCAGTCGCGAGTGCAGCCACAGCTAACATTAGCAGCGAGGACGTTAGCAATGTAGCAAGCCATAGCAAAGTTCTTCGCCAAACTAAACTCGCGGAGAACAAGTCTGAGCAAGTCTGCGACCGACAGGTTGACGAATGTTCTTGCCAAGTGGATAGCGATGACCTGCAGGCCGATAAACATAGTGCAAGACGAGGGGTTCACAGAGGTATTGCAAACTGCGTCCAATGACCCATCATACAAGCCACCGTGCAGGACTACGGTGACAACCAAAATCAGCAAGATGTACGACGGCGAAAAGAAAAAGAAACAGGATATTTTAGTGGAGGATTCACACAGATATGTTGCTATAACAGGAGATCACTGGACCTCAGCTGGCAACCACAGCTATTTGGGGGTCACCGGACACTTTATTAATGATGAGTGGAACCTCAACTCATTTGCACTGACCGTCATGAACTGACCAGCAGAAGAACCACCGATTGGTCATGCTAAGCGAAGCTGAGTGGGGGAAACTGCAGAGGTTGGAGGTCCTGCTTGAACCTTGCAGGTAAGACCAAATAAACACCTGTCCATTTTAATGAAATAAACTACTGTCGCATATGTAATCAAAAATGAATTAACATTAGGTAGATACTTTTAAGGACAATTAAATTGGACTCAGTTACACTTTAATTTAAATATCCTGCTAAGTTTATTTTGAAAACGTATCCATCTCTGCAGGTATGTGACTGAGCTGCTGGGTGGTGAGGCCTACGTCTCTTGCTCTGTAGTGCTGGCTGCTTTTCGCCATCTGGACCGTGTCATGGACATCACTGATGATGATCCAGCCTACGTGGTAAAGTTCAAGAATGCCTTCCAGAGGGACCTAGCAGCAAGGCGAACTGATGCCAGCGAGACATGGTTCAAGATGGCCACAGCACTGGATCCACGTTTTAAGGATTTGAAATGTCTTCCAAGAGAAAAGAGGGACCAGGTAAAGGATACAAGGATAAGCTGGATTAATGAGTCAAATCTTTATCAAATGAAATGAAACATTATTTATATAGCACTTTTCATACATAAGAACACAAAGCTTCACAAAATAAAATAAAAAACAGAAATAAAAAATGACCTACAACACTTAGTATTAATGACAATCCCTCATTCATTCACCTGTCCATTCATCCATTCATTTATTCATTCAGGTGTGGACCAGTCTGGAGAACATGCTTCAAGCGGCAGAGCCCAGAAGAGCAGCTACTCTCCAGCCCCCCACAGAGGATGATGAACCAGCTCAGAAGAGGAGTAGGAGCGTTCTGCAGCTGGGGTCTGACTCTGATTTAGAAGATGAAATGGAGTCTGGAGAGCTGCAGCGCTACAGAGCAGAGCCCAGCATCAGTACTGATGACTGTCCCCTGCATTGGTGGTATGCTCACTCGGGAGTCCTAGCACGCAAGCACCTGGCATCCCCAGCAACCTCCGTACGTTGTGAGAGACTTTATAGCAGAATAAATGGCTAGAACTGCATCTGTTCAAGTTTGTTAAAAAACAATACTCACAAACTGAAAAAAACACCTTCAACTGCCAGCATTGGGACTTTTCTGCATTATGCACTGAAGCATAATTTTTCCGTCACCTTCGCAATGTTCACTTAAAAGTTCATTCACTGTCCAAGGTTGTAACTTTAAAACAAATGTATACACCACCTTTAATTCTCATCAAAGTAAAGAGCACAGGACAGATGATTGGAAAATGTTCAAGTCAGAAATTGGCCACTATTTATCCAGGGGAAAATGGTCAAGAATAGGAGAACATTGTTGATTTTGATGAAAGTGAAGAATCCAGTACAGACGATTTACATGATCTTGAGCAACAGTTAGAGCACAATATGGCAGCCTATTTTCTGAAAATGCAAAAGTGTTCTCCATATACCTGAGAGCTCACTTCAGGCCATTGTACAACAACGTTTGCAAGTAAATGAACTGTCCAAACCTCTCTTGCTTAACTCAGTGAGGAATATCCTGAAAGAACATGGAGATGTAGATGAATCAACTGTGGCCCAGATAGTTGAGGCTGCCACAGAGAGCAATGTCGTCACCAGATTTCGTGGCAAAGAAGGTGCACTATCATCTACAAAGAGGAGAACAGCATATTTAAACAAAAACTTCCCTATAGTTATGTCAGTAGAGTATATTCTGAACAAAGAAAAGAAATCAAATGCAGTGTATGTTCCTCTTCAATCAATCAATCAATCAATGGTTTTGTATAGCCCAATATTACAACAGGAGTTGCCTCATAGGGCTGTAACAAACATTAAGGCAATAAAACAGAACAGTAAATAAGACAATGTAAAGTTCCGGTGAATCAAATATCCAGGCAAATGCTCCAGAAACTGCTCAACATAGACGACGTATTGGACAAAGCTCTGCCCCAAAACAAAACAGTACTATTTAAGTACTGTACATACCAAGATAGTAAGCATTACAGGGAAAATTCTTTCCTCAAAGGAGAAGAATTCAAAATCGGCCTTGGGCTGTACATTGAGGACTTTGAGGTGTCAAATCCCTCAGGAACGTCTAAGAAAAAGTACAAAATGTGTGCAGTCTATTTGGCCCAAATAGAGGTCAGCCCTCAACTCGATTCAGCTTGGTCAAGATTTCGTTTCCCTTGAAGAGCATGGCGTCTTGAAAAATTTGAAAAATTGAGAGAATGCGTCAAAGGCACAGTTGTGTATGTATCTGCTGATAACGCCCATTCCCTAGAAGGGTTTTTTGACAAGTTCTGCAGATTCTGCTTGGCAAAGAGGACTGACATCCAGGAAAATGGAGTATCTTCTGACCACGTTTGAATTCCGAACAAAGGAGAAGCACAATCAACATAATTATGCAGCGTGTACAGCAGGATCCCTCTGTGGCCAAAGAGTATTGTGTTAAAAGGAGCTGACCATCTTAAACACCTTGTTGTCTCTGGCTACCCTCCTGATGTTCTTCGTGACCTCTTTGAAGGCATTGTGCCAGTTCAATTGGCACTCTGTATTTCACATTAGACGAATTAAAAGTTTCCATCAAATCATTCTCCGACCTTTTTAATGACAGAACTGACCAGCCCCAGCCTACTGCAAGTTCCTTCACTGCTAAAGGCACCATAGGTGGAAATGGTCATGAAAACGGACCTCTTATCAGACTGCTTCTTATTGGCCACAAAGTCCCTGAACAAGAGGTTGTATGGGACATTCTTAAGCTCCTTAAAGACATTGTTGAGCTGGCTGTTGCAACAAATCATACTGAAGAATCCATTGATTTCCTGGATCTTAAAATCCAAGAGGACAGGCAGGTGTTGCAAAAAAACCATTCCCTGATTACAAACTACGACCCAAACGTCACTTCATTGAGCATTACCCACATCTGATTAGGTCATTTGGCCCACTATTACATGTCTGGACTATGAGATTTGAGGGAAAACATACATTATTTAAATGTGTCGAAATGCTCAAAGCTACAAAAATGTTGCTCTCACGTCGGCAGTAAAACACCAGAAAATGTTGTCGTATCATTTGGACTCAAGTTCATTTTCTAGGCCCTCTGTTGAAATGGAGAAGCTTTCCACAGCATCAGTGTCCTCTTTCTCTGCAAACATTCAGCATTTCCTCAGTCAGAAAGTTTCTCAGCTAACAACCGTTCCTGTTGCATCATCGGTCAGTATTGATGGAGTCAAATATTATCCTGGAATAGTTGTGTCCGCTGGTTCATGCTCTGGTCCTCCTGACTTCAAACACATAACACTGATTCTGGCCACAAACTCTGAAATCCTGTTCATCTGCAAACCAGTGACATCGTGGTACCATGAGCATTTAAGATCCTTTGAACTGTGTGACAACTCTGACACCTCCCTATGTGTGCGGTATGTGTGTGTGCTTGTCACCTAATCAATGTTGTTTTGTTTGTTTGTGACTGGACATCGAGAAAAGATTACTATCTGGGTCATTCTTGCAGAGGCGGATATTCGAAAGGTGACTCTGGACACAAAGCCTGCTACAGTGGATGATTTGATAAGTAGGCTTCAAACCACACACTGGACCTACAGTACAACTTCTGTCTTCTATACGAGGATCCAGAATTAAATAATCAACTGTGCAACTTGAATGATATTGGAAAACTTCAAGAGAGGACAACTGTTAAAATGATCCCAAGACTGGAACTGGCACCTGTCAAAGTTGCTGAAGATGAGAGGGACACACTGAGCCCCAGCTCACCGGGCCTTTCCTCACCGCCCCAAGAAAGACAGAAAACTTGGCCAGAATTCTTTGACATTCCAGAATTTTCTGTGTACATAGCACAAATCCTTAGACAAGCGGATCTGCTTCATCTCCAGGATGGCAAAAAAAGCTGTAATGGTTGGAAAAATAGTTTGAAATTCAACATTGCTAACTACAGGTCCAAGCGTAGAAAAGCTGGATGCCATGATGTCGGTGTAAACGCAGGGAAGAGAGGAAAGAGGGGAGGGCAGCAACCTGCAAATAAAACTATACAAAAAAAAAGGCAAAGTTTGGCGAATTGAATTATTCGCCAAACTTTCCTTGAGGGCTTGCAAATCGAAAGACTTGAAGATGCTCGTAATGCTGTAGTCGATGAAATGAAAAAAAGAGCTCCAAATAAGCACATTGTGAAACACCAAATGGACCTGACGTTTGGTCTTCGACGTAAAGAAGTAGTGGAGATGAAACCAACCATTATGGTGATGAACCAAAGGTCACACAACAAGAGGTGTGTATACGGTTACACCCCGCCATTCTGACACACCGCTAATCCGACATCGAGTTCTAATTGTCGGAATTGCGGTGTTTCCATTTATTATCAAACGTCCCGCCACTCCGACAATTTTTTTCACCCTTTGTCGGAGTGGTGACACCTTTATCTTTTATGCAACGTGCCGCTATTCCGACACACAAGATAATTATCAACAATTATTATTGTTTTACGTTTTGCCTGATGAATGAAGAGACAATGCCTGATCAGTGGTACGCGTTTTTTTTTTTTGTCTACTTGTCTTTCGCATCGTTCTCATAACTCATAACATCAGCTGCTTAAGTTGTTCTTCCTCCTGCGGTGGTTCCTCCTGATGTTTGGGAGCGAGTCCCTAAACACTCCACTGGAGAACCCGACTGTTATATCATTATTTGTTGCGTTTGTGGACAAAAAAAGGGAGAGTGAATGCATCTCCCACACGGCCTTGGCTATAACATGGATACGTGTTTTTTGACATGTAAAACAAGCGCTGATGAGCGCAGCAGGTGGAGACGGACCTGTTGTTGTGGATTACGAAAAATAAGTTTTGCCAAATGGAGCTAATGATGGACCAGACGAGTGAGAGTCATGGATAAAGAGGTGAAGAGTTCTACACAGATGATGGAGTGCACAGTGAGTGTTTTTATGCTGATTCTGTGGAGTAAAGTCTGGCTGAATGTGCCGCTGTTGCACAGACTCATGTGACATAAAGCGCGTGTGTTTATTGCTATTGTTTGTCTTGATAGATTCAGCGTTTGCCCGTGTCACACAGTGACTGGAGCATATGACTTAGTTTAGGGTTGAACTAATATACCCAAAATACGCACACCCGTGCGCGCTGCTTTGTGGAGAAGGCCTTGTTTTCGGACAGTGTTGTGAACGAGTGTAAACGTCCAATAGTGCGCGGCGTATTAACCACGGACTTCAGCGCTTTGTTGTAAAATACAGACTAGCTGCACCTGTCCCTGCCTTTGCCCAAAACCATCTCACGAGCCTCTGCACCCCTGGGCCAACAGCGGGGATGAACAGGGAAGGTGGCGTTGACAGAAGGCAAACAGACACGCACAAAATGATTGTCGGAATAGCGGTACCAAAAAGTGTCGGATTGGCGGGGTGTCGGAATGACGGTGTGTCGAGATGGCGGGGTGTCGGAATGACGGTCCGTCCCCGTGTATACATGTGTTCTAATAATGTAATATAATATAACTTTTTCTTAAATTAATCTTTCAGGTGTTGTGGGAGAACCGTTGGCAAAGCTCTGAGCCAGGAGTCCTGATAGGCATAGCCAACGTCTCCTTGAAACCTTTCAATCGAAAACTGGACAAACTGGGTTGGGGATTTCCCAGATTTTGAAAGAGAACCAGGTTAGTTTTCTGCACATGCTTGGACTGAGGTCTAGGTCTCAATTCTGGCCCCAGTCACTCAGAGTGTGGATCGGCCGTTTCCACAGAACCAGGAGTCAGACCTTAAAGCTGAGTACCTGAGTTTTTGTAGTCATAGAGTACATTTAATTTTGATACCACAGAGTATGTTGTAAGCACAGCAAAACACAGACCTTGTTGCATCGTCTTCACCTAAATGTTTATTGAGCGATGGAAGCTAGAAGTATAATCTAAATCAGACTAATTTATTTTGGTGGTGGTCCCCCCTGGTTCACTTCCCCTGCTCAAAGGTGTACACGTGCGTAAAACGTGCATAGAATTACTTTGCTTGAACAATTCAGAAGTGCAGGAGGGAATGAGAGCTAGCTAACGAGTTTGGGACAAAACAAAAAACAGGAAAAATCAGGTACCCAGGCTTTAATTAACACATACAGAGGAGAGATTGGATCTCAGACTTGGGCAGAGACCAGAATGGAGACCGGGTTTGTCCTGAGTTGGGATCAGCCCAGGTGTCAGACCTGAACTTGTACCTGGATTGATAACAGAACTGAGACCGTATCTGGTCTCAGACCTAGTGATTTCAGGTCGGACTCCTGGGTTCTCGAATACCCACAAAAAAATGAAAAGTTTAAAAAAAACATTTTTTACCCACAGACTAAAGAGCCAATAAAGATTAGGACAGTGGTGCTGAGGGGACTTCCCATTCTTCTGGGAGACAAGCCAGAGGACTTCTTCTGTTAAGGTTTTACAGAATGGACCCCAAAGCAGAGACGGGAGCAGGTGGAAAGTTCAAGCAGGTTTATTAACAACAGAAACTCGAGCAGGCGATGAAGGCAGGGAGCTGGCCAACTGGACCCGGATCTCTCTCAACGCGGTCCGGACCAGGGCAACGAGGAGCAGAAGGTTAGAGCAGAGCAGGTGAGTAACAAGCGTTGCTCTAAACACACCAACAAGACGGAACAATGCAGCAGTGTGGTGCTGAGACGACCAGGCTGATATACTCCATGTTGATTGCCCAAATCAGGTAGAGGTGTACTTGTCTGCAGCACCAGGAGTTGTCAGCCACACCCCCTGCCTCACACTGCCTGCTGAAAAACAAGGGGCGGGGGAAAACACAAACACAAACTGGACCCTAACATCTTCAGACAAGTCTCTGTAAGTTATTAGTTTTTGGGGCGGTTTTTGTGTTACTTATTTCAACTCTTGGTATGATTCCCAAGTCTATCTAATCTAAAACTACTCTTAAAATTGCTCTCTATCCCTTTATCTCAGTCTATCACTCTCACCATCTCTCTCTCTTTTATCACTATGAATCTCTCTATATATATTATGGATGGGTGATATGACAAAAATAGAATATCACAATGTTTAAATTAAATCACAATTTCAATTTAATCATGATTTTTTTTATAATGACAAATATAAGAAAAAGATGGAGTTGGAGCTGTCTAACCGTTTCACAGTAAAAGCCTTACTGAGGCGATAATATGCAGTGACTTTTATTGTGTAAAAGGCAAATATGGAAATATGACATGGTTGGACTTAAGGCGTTGTTAGCTACTTAAGCAGGGCATGATGAACACTTGCAAAATCGCTCAGAATTGATATAATGTTGGATTATGGGCTTTAAAAATATACAAATATCCAAGGAGTACATAATGAAGTGCTGATGAAGAAGAAACGGCTACATTTAACAGCTTTGCCCGAGGATTACTCAAAACTGTTTGTAGAGTTTAAACTGCAGGGTTAACAACCTTTTTTTTTTCCCCTATCTTTTTATTTCATAAAAAAATGCAGTCTGTGATTTGGTAATTAAGACTATTGATTTTGTTTCATTGTCCATCCATCCATCCATCTTCTTCCACTTATCCGTTGCCGGGTCATGGGGGCAGGTGTTGGAGCTGCCCAAATCACATAGCACCAGCACCTATGGCTCCTCCTGCAGGTGGTGGGTCCACAGAAGGACGGCCTCATGGTTCCAAATGGGCCTATTGGTCTCTCATAAGGGGCTTGTTTCATTGTGAAGTCCTTTTTTTCTAATATGCTCATACAGCAATAGTATTGGACACAATGTATGGGTGTTACTAACATATATTTTAGTAGTAGTTGAAACTATTTTTCCAGACTATTAGACTTGTCAAATAATGATTTATTTTTTACACTTTGGATAGTGGCCAGGATAATGGTAAGTTAAAATGATGATGAATAAAAGTCTGAATGCTTGTATTCTCTCCTTAAGGACTGAAGAGAGAGACCTGCCCCTTGGGATCCTCATTGGGTCTGCACCGTCTGAATCTGCCTTGCCTCCAAGTTCTGCCTCTGTCAAGATTGTTTTTGACGGGACGGAGGTTATAAAAGACTTGACAGACCTCCCAAATGCTGTGTGCATCATGTTCGGCCTGACCTACGCCCTTCACCTCAACTATCCAAAGTGCATGGGTATACTTTCCTCTTCATCCAGCAGATCCTGCTGATGTTGAGTGCCCTGTTGTAGCACATTCATTCAGGAGGATGAAGACGACGCTGAGTGATCAGTATTCTGTAAACAAATCCTGTTTACTCCACAGCCACTTACTGCGACCCCGTGTACTTTGCAAAGCTCAATAAGTAGCACAGTAAATGGTGTGAAGAGCAGCATCCTCAGAATAAAACACTAAGCAGCCTTAAAGAGAAGGGAAGTGGAGAGACGGCGCTCAGAGTTACAAGAGCCGCAGAAATCACTCTGAAAAAGGATAAATTGCAGACAAAAACAAGCCGTGGGGTCACAGGCACTCCAAAGACTTTCGTTACATGATTTAGATCTAGGCTAAGGCACAAGTTGTTTTAAAAAATGTGCAAAAGAAAGGTACAATTCGTTTGAACCGTTATTATTAATACCACTGCCTGGTTGTGTTTTAAGCGCCTTGCATTTCTCACAGTGAAAAATCTGTTGTGGCAAACGTTACGATTTTATGTTGTTCTTTGTCACTTTAAATTACTACATTTTATCAGCAAGGAGCTTCTCGTTTCTCGCTCCTCCCTCCAGAGGATTCCATATTCTAGCAATGCCATGAGGACCACGAGGACCAAAAGTAGTGCGATTGTCGCCCATTATGGGAGTACTCCAGACATATACATGTGTATATTTAAGGCACAGATGGCCATATTTATGTCCTGATTCACACTGAAATTATCTGGGATTTTTTAAATATTTTTTTCTGGTAATCATTCGGTAAGGTAATCAGTGTACAATTATAGCAATTAAGTTAACTTAATCAGGTATCCATCTGCACCATATTATCAACTGAATTAAAGCCAACTGGCATGCATAACATTTCACCTAAAAACAGAATAAAATATAAGCATATACTTTATTAAAGATATTTTTAGCATTGAAGATTCACGAAAAAATGAGCAAACAAACGTGTCTCCTCAGACCTGACTGTAACTTTGCTAGGAGTGAGACGTCTCCAGCTCGTCTCCATGGAGATGTTGACTAAAGGCAGCCATATGAGATGTGATTTAAATAGGTCCTCATCCAAGTCCATTCTTTGATTACCCATTGTCTGGGTTTAGCTGGTCATTAGGAGCATGTTTTGCGTTGACAGTTTATTTCCAAATATTACTGTACAACTGTAGCAACTTTCCTGCAATTCTGCCTATCTTCCCCACACAACCTTATTTTTGCTCATCTGCCAAACAATCCGCATCCATCTCACCTCAACGCCAGCAAGAGACACTCATGATGTGAAAATGCTCAGGCAAGAACACACACACACACACACACACACACACACAAGTCAATTTCAGTTTGCACGCGGGGTTTCCATAAGCCTGCGCGCGCTCCCCTCTGTTCTATCTTCGGCGATAAGCTTTGTTTTTCGCGGGGGCGCATGGAGAATCCTAATGCATGCAAATAATGGAGCGGGCTGCTTGAGTTAACCGGGAGGGGGAAGAAAAACAATTTCATACACAAGCACAAAGCACACTTGAAAGGGGGGAGTAGCTCTCCCTGCAAGCCACGCAAGAAACCCCCCAGCCAGTGCAATGAAATCTCACATGGCAACAGGGGAGAGAGACGCGCCAAAGCTTCTGTAACAACGTTCTAAATTTGGCCACGGGTCTCTGGGCACAGGTATAGGAACCTCCACGCTCCCCCCCCCTCCCTCCCGCTGTGTTGTGGCAGCTATTCCTGCCCCTAAAGGCTGCTTTGCTTTTGCTTCCATTGAAGGAGGGAGTGTGTGTCTGACGGGATAATGTTACACACTCCATTATTTTTATAGGCCTCGGGCATCTCAATCCACTTCCATTCACGAATATATTGACTTTCGCTTTGCCGCATGATTGAGGCTTGTTTGTCTTCCCAGAGCGGTCGGACGAGAAGGACGCGCAGACTGTAAAAAGGGTGAGTTAAGGATAAAGGCGGCGGAAAGGGCTTTCCTGTCTGTCAGTTATTTTGGGAAAAAACAGTGTTGCCAGGGGAGACGTGACGGCAAGTGTTTTACATAACATTAGATTAAGAGAGCGCGAGTCTAGTTGACGTACAAGTCTTTACTGGATGGATTGAGGACTGTGGAAGTAAGCAAAGCAGTACATAAGGAACCATATTGACTTTTCAAGCTTTTAAACATGCGTGTTTCCTCATGAAAAACATGCCTGGGCTTTATCTCTTCCATATAGGGTGTGCAGAAATATTATGCAAGTGATGTTTTTTTGACTAAATTGTAATTTTTCTCAGAATTGTGTACAGCTGAAGGGCAGTTGGGTGATTGTGATGTTTATAATGAGAGGAAATGTGGCCAAAGCATGTCAACATTTGAATGAGGTCAACATTTGAATGAGGTGCAGAATTATTATGCAGTTTCTTTCTGTCACACAAAATGGAAGGGAAAATTCATCTGTCCGACACTGAAAAGTCAAGAACTGTTGGAAGCTTGTAGGAATCTTCAAATTTCAAAAATGTTGAGATGGGAGAACAGAACCAGTCCGTCCAGGATTTCATGATGTTGCAATCGCAACTATTAACGCAAAATCAAGCAAACTCAATGCAGTATTCCAAGCCTTCTTGAAGAGAGAGACCACCATCCCGGTCTGCCAATCCACTGCCATTGTCCCCAACCGCCACGCAATGTTGCAGAGGCGTGTCAACCAAGACAGTCCTACAACATCCAGAGACTTAAGGTACTCAGGACGAATCTCATCCACCCCTGGGCCTTGCCACCGAGAAGCTTTCTAACCACCTCGGTGACTTCAGCCTGGGTGATGGACGAGCCCCCCTCCGAGTCCCCAGCCTCTGCTTCCACATCGGAAGACGTAACGGTGGGATTGAGGAGATCCTCGAAGTACTCCTTCCACCGCCCGACCACATCCCCAGTTGAGGTCAGCAGCCCCCCACCCACACTGTAAACAGTGCTGGTGAAGCACTGCTTCCCCATCCTGAGGCGCTGGATGGTTTGCCAGAATCTCTTCCTCCTCCATGTCTTCTCCAAACTCCTCCCAGACCCTAGTCTTTGCCTCTGCGACTGCACGAGCTGCAGCACGCTTGGCCTGCCGGTACCTCTCAGCTGACTCCGGAGTCCCACAAGCCAACAAGGCCAGATAGGACCCCTTCTTCAGCTTGACGGCATCCCTTACTTCCGGGCGCCACCACCGGGTTCGGGGGTTGCCGCCGCGACAGACACCAGAGATCTTACGGCCACAACTACGAGCAGCCGCATCGACAATGGAGGAGGAGAACATGGTCCACTCGGACTCAATGTCTCGTTGAAGACCCTACTGACAAAGGGATCCACCAGACGTTCCCAACAGACCCTCACAACACGTTTGGGCCTGCCAGGTCTGACCGGCTTCTTCCCCTGCCAGCGGATCCAGCTCACCACCAGGTGGTGATCGGTTGACAGCTCAGCCCCTCTCTTCACCCGAGTGTCCGAGAGGACACGGCCGGAGATCAGATGACAACTACAAAGTCGATCATCGACCTCCGGCCTAGGGTGTCCTGGTGCCACGTGCACTTATGGACATCCTTTTGCTCGAACATGGTGTTCATTATGCACAAACTGCGACTAGCACAGAATTCCAATAACAGAACACCACTCGGGTTCCGATCGGGGAGGCCGTTCTTCCCCATCACCCCCACCCAGGTCTCAATGT
The DNA here is from genome assembly GCA_021464625.1 of Proterorhinus semilunaris. NCBI lineage: Eukaryota > Metazoa > Chordata > Actinopteri > Gobiiformes > Gobiidae > Proterorhinus > Proterorhinus semilunaris. The sequence goes on from CM038356.1 coordinate 31,888,657, forward strand.
CGTTACCCACATGGGCGTTGAAGTCCCCAATAGAACAATGGAGTCCCCAGCCGGAGCACCATCTAGTACCCCTCCCAGGGACTCCAAGAGGGCCGGGTACTCTGCACCAATGTTGGGCCCGTAGGCCGAGACAACGGTGAGAGACCTGTCCCCGACCCGAAGGCTGGGGGGCTATGAGCAAACCCACCCCAGCCCGCCGCCTCTCCCCGCGGGGAACTCCAGAACCCAGGCTGTGTGTGGAGGTGAGCCCGACTATATCTAGCCGGTACTTCTCAACCTCCCGCACAAGCTCAGGCTCCTTCCCCCCCAGCGAGGTGACGTTCCATGTCCCGAACGCCAGAAGCTGCGCACGCGGACCAGGTCGTCCAGGTACCTGCCTTTGACTGCCAACCAGTCCTCTCTGCACCCGACCCCTACGGATCCCTCTGCGGTTGGTGGGTCCACAGGAGGGCGGGCCCACGTCGTCCTCTCGGGCTGTGCCCGGCCAGGCCCCGTGGGCAGAGGCCCGACCACCAGACGCTCGCATTCGAGCCCCAACCCCAGGACTGGCTCCAGGGTGGGGCCCCGGTTGCGCCATACCGGGCGACGTCACGGTCCTTGTTCTTAAACTGTCCCAGAAGTCTTCGAACTGCTCTTTGTCTGACCCGTCACCTTAGACCTGTTTGCCATGGGAGACCCTACCAGGGGCATAAAGCCCCAGACAACATAGCTCCTAGGATCATTTGGGCACTCAAACAACCCCACCACATTAAGGTAGCAGTTCACGGCAGTTTCCTTCGCAACTATTCCTATTTACTCCAAAACGTATGCACAACTAAAGTGTGTTTCTGATCAGTTAAATCCATTTGACCTGTTATATTTTCATGTAGGAAATGGTACCCAGCGCCTCCGTGGGTTCAAGTCATTCAGACTGAAGCGACAGTGAGGGCTGCTGCTTCTGCTCGCCCCCCTCCTCTCACTTGCCTGAGTCTTTGCAGTGTACGTCGCTGTGTGATCCTACTGCACTCTGTCCGAGTTTCGTTCCTCTGCTCCTCGATCTTTATTTGGCGATAGACTTGCATTTTGATAATTTCTTTCCCCCAAGATGCGGCAGCGTTTGTGTGAGGGGCTGGTGTTTTCTTTGCGGCTCTGGTTCACTGCTGGTGAACCAGAGCCGAAGCTCAATGTCAATGTGTGAAATGAATACAGACATTTGTCCTTCGGTCTGTCCTCGGGGTGTCATTCAGGGGTCTATTTTATCAGATTTGTGTGAAGTCAGAGTCTGGTGCTTACGGCAACAGGCAGTTGCTTGTTTGTTCTGCCCACTGTCCACAGCTGAGCAGAGGACAGGGGGGCACGGGGAGGGCTCTGTTTTATAGATGATACAACTATTTAAAATAAAGCCTTTTTGAAGTTATCCCCAAAGTCTCTTTGGGAAAAATCGATGTAAAATGCAAAGAAACGTTTGATGTAAAACAAATAAATAAATAAACTTTTCGAAAAATTGCCCACAAAATCAGGCATTTTAGCCTCCAAAAATCACAAAAAATGCCTGCAAAATCCTGGAGGGACTGCAGAATGTTTTCTTGCCAATAGCCAACAAGGTCTACAGACAACAAAGTTTACAGACAAAAAACACAAAGTAACAGTCACATCTACCGGTGCTGTTCTTTTCAGCAGCTGTAACCGACCTGAAGTGTCCAGAAGTACAAGGTGTCCAGTGCTGAGAGATATTGCTAATGTGAGTTTGAAAATGTGATGAAACATAACAATATGGTGAAGAAACTCTGAACCATGATTCATACTTATGTAGGAACAGCTGCCCTGGGGTAGACTGACAGAAGCGTTCAGCATACGCCTCCCCTGCCATTGCCAATCACTCACACAACACATTCATATAGGCACGTTTGTTGGGTATTTGCCAAGTATTTGGCCCAAGGACACAGTAACTGTCTGCGGCAGTAGGATCACGGATTTGAACCACTGACCTTTGGATCTGTGAACGCTCTACCTACACTAAACATGTGATTTCTAGGACCTTTCGGCCCTGTTGGAATGGAACTCTAAATTATGGGCGGGACGATAAACAATAATATTGTTAATTAATTACGATAAAGAATGCGGCAATTAATCGATCGCCACATTTTTTTATTATCGTAATTATCGTGCTAGAAGATAACCGCTAAATCCATCAGACATCCGGTGCCGGTAACTTTACCTTAAGTGGGTACGTCTCCATGAAGATGTGACTAAAGTCAGCAGTATTTAAGATTTTAATAGTTCCTCATCCAAATCCATTATTTGATTACCCACTGCTTTATTACCCAATAGCACGTTCTGTGTCGAGCTGCTCATTAGCTGCATGTTTTGTATTGATGGCAACAGTATAGTCCAAAATGTTACACAGTGTGCCTTTAAGTACTTACTTTATGCCTCACTGAATATGACATTTACAGCAGACAATGAAGAGGAATATTTAATAATTGCCCAATCCCCATCATTTCTGCAGCTTCAGTGATTTTTTAAACCAGAGACAAATATTGTGATAATATTGTTAATGGCAAAGATAATCGTGGCGCCAAATTTCATTATCGTCCCATACCTACTCTAAATCCTTCAATCTCAATATCAGTTAAAACTGAAATCACCATCAAGAGAGTGTTATCAGTCACCTTCAGTCTCTCTAAAACTTCCAAATCAGGTTATGAATCAATCGTGGATTCAGACCTGAACTTTAACAGCCACATTCAATTCACAACATCAAAAAACATGCAAAAACGTCGCCAATCTCAAAGGTCAAGAGTCTAATCCAGACTGATCCAAGCAGCTACCTCCAGAACACTGCTGCTCCAGTCCTTACTAGAACCAGGAAGTACGACCATATTAGTCCAGTGCTCAGGTCTCTGCACTGGCTTCCTGATGCTCAGAGAATAGACCGCTTTGTTTGTAAAACGTCTCTTCATGTTTTAGCACCAAAGCACATCTCTGACATGTTAGAGCCTTAAGAATCATCACTGAGGACCTCAGGGAGAGGTCTCCTGCTGGTCCCAGAGTCAGCACTAAACACGATTGTTTCAGTTTTCTGGAGCTAAAATCTGGGACAATCTTGAAGATGTGACGGGCATGTCAACATTTCGAGAGAGTACTGGAACGAGTATCAAAAGTATTGATCTTCATTGTTAAATATTGATGCATTTATTAAAAAAAAAAAACACAAAAAACCTATTACAGCTGCACTACTTGAGTTACTCCGTTTTCAGAATGTGAAAGCCAGAGGTAGTTGGCGATGCATAAAACAAGCAACCTCCCTGTCTCTTGGTACAGCAGCATTTTTGCCTTTTTCTGCTAACTGCATTTGTAGTTTCTGTGTTCCACGTTATTTCACTGGATACTTTTGTACATCTTTGCTGTATTTTTGCGGAGCTCAGGGGATTTTTTGGTACTGCAGACAGTCTGTACTAGCCATGAAGGACCCAGGTTTTTAAAAGTAAAGAAACTGCTAACTTATGCGCTTAAGACTTTTGAGACCTACACATTTCTTCTTCTGAAACACTGAAAAGGTACCAAGAACGTGCTGGTCAGGTTGGCCCACAATGGCGGCGTGCTCAGTTGCAGCAGTTCAGGACCAAACCATCACCTGAACGCAATGTTCTTGTGCAATTGTACAATGACAAATAAAATGCTTACTACGCACCCGCTTAGTTGAGTAAACGTTTCTCGCGCTCACAGACCCTCCACATGTTGATCGTTCACTCGAGTTCATGCGAAGCTCGTCTCAGTTGGAGTTCGTAGCGAGACAGAGTTGAGACGTGAACAGGGTGGAATGCTAATGCTAATGCTGTCCTAATTCAGCCTCTGACCCCCTGGTTCCTGGAGGAAAATGCACTATTTTCTGACACAAAACAATGAAAAGGGTCTATTGTCCATGACTTAACGTTGATGCAGTGACAATATAGTCTTAATCTTGATGTTTGTTAGCACAAGGATTAGACACTAATAGCTAGCCTGCTAGTTTCTGCTGAGAAACATACATGCCCTTAAAGCTTCAGTCTAAAACGGATCATGCACTTACTCCTTAACCATCACGCGATTCCACGAGGGACATGTTTTAAACCCCGCCAGAATCATCATCTTTATCCAAAATCCAATAAACACAGCGGGCTAATAAAACGGCACTTATTCCCGAGTGGTATTTATTACTATTCTGAGCAGCCATTTGTTTCTCACTGTTTATCATATTTACCTTCAGAGCGGATAAGATTGCACTGCGGCGGCATAACACCCCCCATTCATTCTCCCCGTTACCGTACGCCATAAAGCGTACACTAAAACCTCGCTCTACAGTCACTGGCTCACATGCACTGTCAGGAGCATGCTACAAATCCTCCATCGACGCTCCAGTCCCTGCAAACGACCTGCCAGAGTATTACTTTCATCTTCCAGTGTGTAACCCACGTAAAGTAGCCGCCCACATCCTGTGCCTTTTATTTTGGCGGACTGATTTCCTTTAAAGCGCCCTCTCCCCCTCGTCACTTCCTCCTGCTCCACTCCCGCTATTTCCCAAATAGCTGCTGCTGCTGTGGCGTGGCCAGGATAGCATTTTTCACTCTGAAAACCCGAACTACTTTGAAATAATAGACCACGACTGAGCCGACTCATTCAGCGTGTCTATTCCGTCCCAATATTCTCTCCGATTCTCATGAATCAAAAAGTCAGGACCTACCGGTTGCCTGACTATCCCTGCTACTCATCGGTCAGGTTTTTTTTTGTTGTGTACCCCCTCCCTGAAACCTTGGTTGGTTTTATTTCCTAACCGATCAACCCTTGGATGGCGAGCCTGAAACCCACTGCTCTCGACCTGCTACGTGGTGTGGTAGGACAAGCACACTCTTGTTTTTTTGTTATTGGATTATAACCCGGACTCTATGCCCACAACCGAACTTTTCAAAAGCAAACTGAACTATACCAAAGGAGACAAGCCCTTGGATCATCAACCATTGCTGTGTTTTTTTTGTGTTTTATTTTTGGACAAATTGCTGTTTAGAATTGAGCATATCTAACCTATCTATATTATTATTATTATTATTGATAACTATTATTCACATAACTATTATTTTATATATATATATTATTATATATATATATATATATATATATATATATACCCACCTCAATACAAGTACTTGAAACTAATATTTTGTCTGGGTCTTATTCACACACTTGGCTCCGTGGCCGGACCTTTTTCTGGTTACCGACGAGCACCTTCGGCCGCAGTCCACGCCTAGCCCTAAAGCGTTACAAGTGCTCCCAAAGCAAAGGGTTCGGTTCACGTGGCAAAGCCCATCTATAAAGGATTTCTCTCTCTCTCTCTCTCTCTCTCTCTCTCTCTCTCTCTCTCTCTGAAAGCAGCTTCACTTTTTTGCTTTGCTTTTCGTACGGAAACTAAACAGCTTTAATGTGGATCTCACCTGGGAGCTAACTGAGAGCACTTGGATTTGGATAAACTCATGAAGGACCGAGAGAGGAGAGAAGGAGAAGAGGCGCGGTGCAGGAGGTACGAGGCAGCTTCAAAAACGTAGGCTACGACGCAAACCTACATTGAAATTACCTCATGGTCACACAACCAGTATGTGACCAATGACAATATTTTTCATACTCAACATTTCTTTTTGTTTTTTGTTTTCAACTACAAATAAACAAAACAAAATAACTGAGAAGGGATGCGTTGATGACCGAGAGATGACCGGGAGACTCAATCTTTTTCATTTATTTAACTGACTTTTTGCCATATTTTACCTCCCTTGGTCACCATTTTGTTAAAACTATACATTATTTGTAGTTCACTGGTTTATCAGGGAGGTTTGTGGCAAAACCGTCGGAGAGCACTAAAGTTAAGCAGCCATCCTTGGCGCAACCCGGAAGCCACCCCCCTCACCCCCTGTTTCTTAAACATTATGTGAATGCAAATGCAAATAATACGCTCCGTTGTAAATATGAGCCTTGGTATTGAGGAGGAGATGACGCTCTAAAATAATGAGGAACCAGTCACCCACTCACTCTCTTTCACACTCCAATGTATGCAGGCACTGGAGGCAAGGTGGGTAAAGTGTCTTGCCCAAGGACACAACGACAGTGCACCTACAGGAGGCGGGATTCGAACCCCTGACCTTCCGATCATGAGACGACCTGCTCTTCCAACTGCACCACCGTAAGACCCATGAATTGAATAGAATGAAAATATTTTAAGGCCTTGAATATGGCATGATAACATTTTTAATGATTTATGACCCTGCGGGTTAACCCTGTGTGTGTGTGTGTGTGTGTGTGTGTATATATATATATATATACACACACAGACACACACATACACGCACACGTTGGAAAATGTCATTTTGTTGTTGTATGGCATCTCGATCTCAAAGAGAGTGTTTTTGTGTTTTTTACTGGCAGGCAGTTTAAACATGGTGTCCCCCTTTGCAATTTGAAGTACCTGACACGATCCCTCATCTTCAACCACATTTACAGGTCAACTATCCAACAAGCAATTTGTGAGCTTATTATCAATCTGTTGGGGAAGTGGCATTCCTATGGACACATATACCGTTATTTCTGGACCATGTTTTTAAGAGCAGGCTTAAGACCCACCTTTTTAGCTTAGCTTTTAACTAATATTTACTTATATTAACTTTATTTACCGGTTTTAGTTCTATTTCTTTAGTTTCCCTCTTTTTATCCTGTGCTATTTCACACACAGTTTTAGCTGTTTTAATTTATCTCTTATTAAATATTTATTTATTTTTTATGTGTGTGTGTGTGTGTGTGTATATATATATATATATATATATATATATAGGACGTCTCTCCTACACCTACTCCGGGTACCCTGGGCTCTGTGGCTGTGGCCGATGGGCTGCTCCTGGTGCAGACGGCTCCTTGGATGATGTTTCCTCTTTCGGTCCATCTGTACCCAGCCTTTACATACTCAACTCTATGTCCACTTTTATTTAAGACTTTTAACTGCTGGCTGTCTGTACGTATATGTGTCTGTGTGTCTGTGTGTGCGGGTGGGGTGGGGGGTGGTGGGGTTGTAGTTATTTATGTATATTTACTGGTGGGGACGATTTTAATGATTTTTAAGCACTGTAAAGCACTTTGTGTTAAATTTTGCATGAAAAGCGCTTTATAAATAAAGTTTGATTTGATTTGATAAGCAAGCAGTGGTCTATGTGGAGATGTTTTGCTATAGTTTTCTTGCTTAACATACTAGTTTTCATGTCAGAGTATAAAAAAGACAAAACTTGACTATTTTAATAATCAATTAGTCTATTGATTATTTACGTTGATAATCAGATAACTAAGTAAGTAAGTGTATAACAAAATAGTCATATTATAGTCATATACATCTACAGGAAACAAGTAAGGGACAAACGAGGAGATGGTGAAAGACTGTTGTGGAGCGCTGGGAGCTGCAGGAGGAAGGAGGAGGAGGAGCTGACCAGTGCAGGACACCACGCTCTGAAACAGGGGCAAACCCAGGAGGCGCTGCACCGTTTCAGAGGATCAGAGGAGGTTTCTTCTGAGTGCTACAGTTTCCCCGACCTCCAAGGTCATGTGGGTCAGGTTGACACAGTGGCAGTGCGGCTCAGGACTAACACCTGAACACTATTTCGTTGTACATTTGTACAATGACAATAAAGCACTTACTTACTTACTTACTTATATAATAGTCATGGTAATTTCCCCCTTTAGGGCCGGTTTTCTCAAAATGACATTTTTATGCATAAAATGTCTTATTTTTAAATGAAAACATAAAATGGCAGAAAACTTGCAATACATTTAATCTCAGTAATGTTCAGCAAAAGTTTCAATTTGATAGCTCTAAATTAATATTCTTTTCCCTATTCACCTGCAGCGCCTTACATGTACTTGTACAAGGAGTATTTACCATGTTAGTTATATGTACTTTTCAAAGTTATCGCGCTCGTTTTCTTAACGTTTTCTGTGTAACCGCTCATATTGTCCTACATCTGAGCTGCAAGCCTGATGAAGGTCCGTTTGACCAAAATGTCCCTGCAGTAATAAATGTGGGACGCTTGTGTTCATTATCTGAACTTCCCACACCATCAACTTCAAAAATCCCCTGCTTCCTAATTTGGAAACTCCATCTTTCCTCTCCTCTGTCACGTGTTTTCAGGTCCTCCGGGGTTGGGTGGTGATGCGGAGGGGTGTGGAAGAGTGTGTGTGTGTGGGGGGGGCGTCCAAAAGTGGGACACATGAATTATTAACGGGCCGTCTGGGCAGCCCTTATTATCAGCATATGTCGCATTCATGGAGTCAAAAGTGCCGTCCCACCCACTCCGGCTCACGGCGCGCTCTCCTGTCCTCTTGTTCGTTCATTCATGTAATTTTATTTATTTATCTTTTTACCCCTTTCAGTGGCATTCAGTTATTCATCCGGAAGAACCGCTACGCTTAACTCCCGCGGCCCGGCCCATTTGACTCGCTGTGTGTTTACTCCGATGACACTGCTCCCCAGAGAGCCATTTGCTGCTATTAAGCCTTTAGTCTCCGCGAACGGCGCTGCCCCCACGCCATCCCACACAGGCATATATTCAACTTGCATGACTCTCTTTAGCTGATTGTTTTGAATGCGTGAACTGGCAAAAAAGGGAGTAAATAGGGACCGTTAGTTTTGACGACCGCATTTTGTAACTTTTTACCTTTACAGTTTTCTATTTCATTTTCAAAGAAGGAAATTCCCATGCCCCGCCCAGAACACAGGTATGTTGTTGTCCTAGAAGCTTGCACATGCAAAACATAGTACCAGTACCAACAATGAAAGGATTCGCCGCCAAATACGATTTTGGTTGCATAGATTTACATCAAACCTATTACATTTAATAAAGAGGGAAATGCTTAAACTCGCATTAAAACCAGTTGGGATTTAATTATGCAACTATGTGGCCAAATCCTTAAAAGGAACAGGCCACCGGTTTTCCATACTGAGATATGTTCTTATCTGAGCTTAGACGAGTTGATACGTACCTGCCTGGTCTTTGTGTGTGCCCTCAGTCACGCAAAACAATCAAAGATGGTGTTAGCTTTTGGCCTCTCCCAGTATATTCCTATGGCTCCAAACGGGGTGAAGTTAGAAGCGACCACGCTCTTCCACGGGCACAAAGACCAGACAGGTACGCATCAACTCGTCAGGTAAGTGTCACGATTTAAAGTAAAGCAAGGAAAGGACGGCCCAAAATGCAGACTGCAACGAAACTGATTTAATGAAGGTAAGTGAAAAAATCAAAACAAGACTGACAAGAACCCACAATAAAGCAGGAGCAACTGAAATAACAAAAAGTAAGTAAGTAAATAAAGTTTATTTAAATAGCGCCTTTCACCAACCAGGGTCACAAAGCGCTTCCCATAAAAAGTCATATTACATTACAAGTCAAACAGATAATCACAAAGACAAAAAATCATGTCAAAATAAAACACTAAGGACATAAACACAAGAAAACCAACCAAAACAGGGCAACAGAAAGCAGATCATGACAGTAAGAACATATCTCAGTGTGGAAAAACAGTGGCCTGTTGCTTCAACATTAGAGCATTATCTGTCAGCTTACTGTGAATTGTAATTATATTCAGTTAGAATTCCATGTCTGAGAGGCGTGCATCATTTTCATATAACTGTGCACGTAGTCCGGTAACATTTAAATCAGTGGTTCCCAACATTATTTCATTGAAGCCCCGCTGCATATGCTGTAGTCAGGGCGCCTCCCCAGTCCAAAATTGTGGCCACCACAAATGTATCAAAACATGAACATTTCATTTCTACTAAATATATATTTGAAACAAATAAACTGAAATTGGAGTGTATAATCTACCTGTAGTCCTTACTAGTCATATTGAATGATTTTAGAATATTTATTTTGCTCAAATAATATCACTTGTGAACTGACCCTCTGACCAGGCAAAGCTCCACCGAATAGTTTCAGAATATAAAATACACGTTTTGGAATGGCCCAGTCAAAGTCCTGACCTGAACCCCATTGAGATGCTGTGGCATGACCTCAAGAAAACCATTCACACCAGGAATCAGGATTCATTATGACCGTTGTGCGCATCTAATCTGCAACTACAGGAAACGTCTGCTGAAGTGATTGCTGCCAAAGGAGAGTCAACCAGCATTCAAACGGTATTAGTTTAAGCAGACCCTGTTTACTCATTCTTACGAAGACCACACTTTATGACCAATTTAGGCCGAAATGTAGGAAATTCCAAAGGGTCACTGTAGGTTTGGCTTTACCCATCCTCTTTTATTAATGTCCCATCCACTGCTCCTGTTATTTTCCGGTGCAATCGGAAAGGTGAAAAATGTCTTTTACCTGCTCCTGAACGCCCCGCTCGGGAAATGGAAGACGAGATGAGAGAGTAAGATGACGGCGCAGGCCGGGCAGAACGGTAAACTGGGCACGGAGCCAGACGTCTAAAGTGCGCCATCATAGGGAAATGGCTTCATCGGATAAACAGGTGTGCCCACGTGGAATGCCAATAAGCCCCGCATCCTACAGCAGGGATTTATGGACCCAGTCGGAGAGACGGAGTGTTGTTTGACCTTGAGAGCAAGTAGACACTCTGTTAAGCCTGTCCCACTTAGGTTCATTTGGCTGTAATTGCCCTAATGGCCACTAGACATGGCAGAGAGGAAAAGTTTGCCCTGCAGAAAAGAGCCTTGTTGATGCGGTGGCCGTTTTTAATCTGAGGCGAAAGGTTTCTGCAGAATGGGACGGGGTGACTGACTGGACACACATTGGCTAGGTGGATAAATAAGATAACCCAATAATCAGATCTGACATGTTTATACTCCCTTTAAACATTCTGATAATGCAAGCAAGTCATCGATTCACAGACTGATCCAAAACGAGGCCAAACGACATGAACATATTATTACTCCTGTTCCGCTTTATCGTCACTGGTTACCTGTTGCTTTAAGAATCGACTTCCACATTCTATGACTTGTTTTTAAACCCATCCATGGACTGGCACCGCCTTATTTATCTGAATTGTTGTCTTTGCTCGCCCCTGTCAGAGCTCTGCGATCCTCGAGCCAGTGTTTGCTGGATCGTCCAAGATCTCATTGAAAAACTAAAAGGAGATAAAGCTCTCGCAGTAGCAGGCCCTAAACTGTGGAACTCCCTCCCTCTGAACATTAGACAGGCGACTTCAGTTGAGAGCTTCAAAACTCTGTTGAAGACTCATCTTTTTGTGCAGGCTTTTAACACAAGGCGAGCTGAGCATTTTACATATTTTTACAGTTTACTTTTTGTTTAACGGAAACACCGTCTGAAAAGAGGAGGAAAAGCTTTATAACAACGCAACAGCTGTGGTTTGAAATGTCTTTCCTGAGTCAGGCGTTCGGATCAGAGGAATTATACGCTTCAATAAACGTATGAAAACACGGACGCCATAAAGGGATTACAAAGATGTTTTAAAGGAGATGTTATCATGACATGAGGCTGGACAGACAGGTACTGCACACTCAAACCACAAGTGTTTAAATCATATCCAGGAGAGGCAGGAAGGAGGAAAGAGACCAGGTTTGCATTAAGTGTCAGAGTGAGAAAGAAGAACTATTACACTGTCACCAAAGCACAAGCAAAGAAACAGGAAACAATTTCCATTCACATCCTGGTGCTCAGCAACAGCACAGAGTTTTATTTTTTCAGCATTGTGCAGCAGTGACTCCCGGAGTGAACACACTCGAGTGACTGATTGCAAGCCTTTCAAGCGATCCAATAGGTTTACGCCCCGCCATTCCGACAACCCCCCACTCCGACATTGAGGTTAATTGTCGGAGTGGGGGCACTTCCCCAAACTAGAACTAACTCTAACCTTACCTTAGCCCTAACCTTAAGGATGGTGGAGTTTACAAGCACAGGTATCACAATTGGGGTGTCAAAAAGGGTCGGATTGGCGGGACGTCGCAATGGAGCGGTTTTCGGGATGATGCGTCGACACCCCAGCTAGAAGCAGCAGTGCAATTTGCCCGATTAGGTGTGCACATACTTTAGGCTGTAGTAATATTCTGCACATGTGCAGCATCCTAAAAACACTCGTCTGTGGGAAGCTGCTACTTCTTCTAACACATTTGGGATTTATTTCAAGGATAACTTTAGTGTTTTTTTTTGTTTTTTTTAACATTTTCTATTTAAACCGTCTTTAATATCTTTTTTTTATCTTATCTTAGTTAGTTCATGAACACCTGTGAAAACTCCCACTCCTGCTTTTTGTATCTGCTCTAAAGCACGACCATCTGGAACTTTGCCAACGCCAAATCAAATCTAAAAGGGTTTTATATCAATCCGATCACAGACTGCGTTGTCACGACAGGTTGTGGATAATTGAAAGAATTTCTGAAACGTCGGCAACTGAGTTAAAAGTTCCTTCAGGTGTGAATACATATGAGCGCGAGCCACTTAAATGGCGACTGTGCATCACACTGACACAGTCGCCGTGTCACTCTGGAGAAAACAAGGCAGTTGGGAAGTTGGGAGCTGTTGTTTGTTTGAAACAAAGAGCTCAGATTTGCTTTGTCCTCTCGGGCAGAGCAGTTTCCTCTACACATTTATAGTATTCTCTCACTCACACACTTTTCCTCCTCCCTCTCTCTTTCTTTCTCGGGTGGCTCAGCTGCAGTCTGGATATGTGCTTGTTGATGATGCTGTCATAGCTGCTGGCGCTGTTTGCATCCAAATAGAAAAGGGGGTCTCAGGCGTTCCCGACAGTCAGGACGAGTCTGAGACAGTCTGCGGCTCAGCAGGTGCATTTGGCATCCATACGAGACTGTTGGAAAGACAATGCTCAGGCAACACTTTCATATCAGCCTGCGTTGGGACAAAGGGAAACGGTATTTGTGTATTTGGAGGGGACACGGCATTTCTCTGCACTTGCTTGTGTTGAAATCCACTAATCAGTATTTTTCTATTTATAGATTTTTCAAAAGTTGCCAATTTACCAAACTGAGTCTGGTAAAAAGGTAGGACACAGACATACTTTAACTCACTTAAATATATCTGAAATAATTGAAAGCTCAGCACCTCCAGAATTCAGTTACTAACGTTTGATGGCGCCTGCACTAGCACTAATTTGGACTTGACTGGGGACAGGGGCTGGGATTTTGGTACCATCATTTCCAGACTATAAGCCGCCCCTGCGCTGTAACGTGGCTTTGATTGGTTTGCTTTGGTATGACTGAACACACGTGCGGTTAAGGAATAATATAATCAAAGTTCTTAACACACTTTAATAAAAGTAAATGCACATGTAGGCCATCGTTCTCTTCACAAAATGCAGGTGGACATCTGCGGCTTATAGACCAGTGTGGTCTCTACATGTACATTTTTTTCCTTTTTACTGGGGTTTATTTTCAGGTGTGCTCAATAGTCCAGAATTTATGTTGTGCCCTGATGAAGACTCAGTAGAGTCGAAACACGTTGGCGTTGGAAATAAACCAAAAAGGAATACGGAGTGCCTTGATCCTGTCTTAATTTAAGTTCGGAAGGTACTGCCGTGGGAGGACAAGCCCATTCATACAATGTACCACTGAAACATAACCGAAGTGGCTGATATCAAGAAATATGAAGTTCTGAAGGACAGCACCGGCACACTTTTCACAGAGGAGGCTGGTCTGGCTGGTGCCAGATGCAACATGGCTCCACCAGTCTACACCACCTGCTTTCCTTTTCAACATAGCTTTGGGCATTAACTTTGTAGGCGCTAACTTTCCCTTCTAGTTTACCAGTCCCTTCTGGTGTAACAACGTTGGGCAATGTTTTACCCAACAACATAAAAGCCCTACTGACAGTCACATTGGATAAGGCTTGCTGTGAGAGCAGAGAGTGTGGCAATGGTTGTGTTGTTTAGAGGGAGACGTGTCCTTCCCAGAGACAAGAATTTGGGAAGCAGCTACGCTAACCACTATACCATCAATGCACAAAACACATTGACATACATGTAGGTATATGTTTATTCATTTAAGACTGGTCAATGACTTGTTACCTGATATGTTAGCAGAAAAGTGTGTGTTGCCACACTGCGTTCATCTTGGACAAACAGAGGAAGGTCGTAGGTCCCAAAACTGCCCGTCAATCATGTGGCCTTGAAGAAACCCAGACAGAGACTGTACAAGAAAACCACAGTAGACCTTGGCCCATTATTGTAATTCTTTGTATACAACGACATCAAAGCAAGCTAATCAAGTATCCAGGCGAACATAAAGTCCAAACAAGTGTCAGCAGTGGGTGGCAACGAGTGGCGCGGGTGTCCCCTGTCCTGAGACTCTCCAGCCCAGCAAGGAAAAACTCGAAAACCCAGGAGGAGAAAAGAGAAACCTTGAGGAGAACCACAGAAGGAGAGATCCACTCCCATGGACGGACAGGCTATAGAGACCCAGGGCCTTGTTTCTTCTGGCTCCGTCATGTGTTTGCACGGTTTTCAACTGGCATGTGTTTTGTCATGTTATGTGTTATGCTGGTCTAACTTGAAAAACCCAGAAGGTACAGAGAAGGCACTTATTTATCTGACGACGGAAGATTACGAAAAACAGCAAATGCATTTGGTTTATCGAGGCAGGTTCTTCTCAAACATAGTTAGGCAGGTCTGTAAAGCTATAACTGTGCACTTGGGACCCCAGTTCATACAGCTGCTAAAACCTGAATGTGCGGTGAAGACACTTGTGGAGAAATGTGAACAATTCCATGGCCTCCCCCAGTGCTTAGGTGCTGTCGATGGCACTCATATTGGAATTAAGCAACCATCGGCTAATTCCACAGATTACATTCATTTAAACATTCAGGCCACTTGTGACTATAAATACTGCTTCATGGACGTGGTGGTTAAATGGCCTGGAAGCGTCTATGATGCTCGTGTTTTCGCCAACTCGACCCTCAATAACTCTTTCAAAAGTAGAACAATACCTCCATGTCCAAAACAAGTTGTTGACAGTGAAGCACCCATCCAGGTATACATTTCGGGCGACCCTGCGTACCCCTTAGTGCCTTACCTAATGAAAGAGTACGCCAACTGTCCAGGAGCAGTATTTTGGACTATCTCTGTGCAGAGCATGCATGGTAATAGAATGTGCATTTGGAAGGCTGAAGGCCCGTTTTAGAGCTTTGAGGAGACCTATAGACATAAATCTTCATGAGCTGCCCTTTGTCATTTATTCATGTTTCGGGCTGCATAATTACTGTGAGGCTTCGAAAGATCCAGTAGATGACAGCTATGTTACTGAAGCTGTTCAGCATGACATCAGCAAGCCTCAGAACCAGATGTCAGAGGAGACCGTTTGACAACTGAAGGGAAGAGGGTCAGGGGAGTCCTCACTCAGTACCTGGATCCATAAAAAGGGACAATCGAGTAGAAAGACTGATGGCCTACGACAGCCTCAGTGTTGGGCAAGTTACTTTAAAATTGTAATGCACTATGTTTGTAATTACAGCTTTAAAAATGTAATGTTTGTATTACATATTTCTGTTTCAAAAATGTAGCAGAGTTACACTACTTTGATAGTAATGATGCCACTGAAGAAAAGTGCAGTGTAAGATTTATTTTTCCTTCACTATGTTCATTCAGTGTTTTGTTTTGACGTTTCCTACACACAACTGCAGATCTTAGTGTTAAACATGATTTGTTACTATATTTTGTGGCATTTTTTCGTTCATACATGAATACAAATCATTTAAATGCCCGTGTAACTCGTTACTTGAATTATAATGACTAATATTGTACAGTATTTAGTAATTTTATATTCTGTAGTTACTGAAAAAAGTTATATTTTTGAACTTTTTGCAAACTGCTATGTTTTTAAGTTATGCAGTATGTTCATATATGCTGCATTGATACATTATAGCAAAGTTGTTTAATTGTGACTTTTGAAAAAGCATTTCAACACAAATATACATTTCAATAAAAAAAAAATATATATATAAAACTTTGAGAAAGAGGCCTTTTGAGTTTAGTGCAAATATAACACAGTGCAAACATATCACAGCATTGAAATGCCCTGCTTAAATAAAAGTGTTAATAAAATAACCTCAAAGGATTTGAGTGCTGCCTTAATTGCCAACACGTAAACATTTGGCATTTTACACATTAAACGTAATGCCTGTACATTAACAAGAACTTATGTTATGTTATGCAGAAGTGAACAAAAAATAAAAAATCTGTATCCGCTTATGTATATAGGGTGATATATAACCTGTATGTTGTTGTTTGTTTTCTCTTCTCCTCATATCTCCTATGTACTCGCTATTTGATTCTGAAGTTAAAGCTCTATATGAACGTATTTTGCTATAAGTACAAATGCAGTTCGCTGTTAAATCTACTTAGACCATTTACTATCACCATTACTTTTACGGAGGGCTATAACTAAAGTAACAGCAACAAGGTCAAAACTTAAAAACACCATTGTGGCTGCCTGTTGTCACCATCACTGCTCCTCAACTATACAAAGGATAATGGCAGGTGAGACTTGGACTTGTGGAGAGAAGGCCCCCCCCCCCCTGCCTCCTCCCAGTGGGTTCATGGATCTCGTCATGTGGCACATTTTACAGCACAGATGACCAACTTCACTGTAAAGTCAATTACTCAGGGCAGCAGGGTTGGGCTGGTTGATTGGGGGCCACTCCCCCCTCCCGGCTGGCCCTTACTCTGCTTTTTAATGCACCTCACAGAATAGGCCTCACACTATCATATAGTCCGCTGTAGATGGTGACAACGAAGTGAACGATTATTATTATTAAAATGGTATAAAGAAATAAATAAGGATAATATAATAGTTAAAAATCTGAAATAGATTTACATCATTAATAAATCATATAATTATGGTTGTTAATAACATAATCCACAATTATTGTGACCATTAATAGCATTAAATCCAAATCAAGTAACAAATGATCAAATCAAAAGATTGGTGACTAGTTGTGTTGACAGTGATGGGTATTTGTAATTATTGAAGAAAAGGTTCGAGTTTTCTTTCCTTGTCTTGGAATTGGTAGAATTGTGATGTTTATATTGCTGATTGTTTAGTCACTGGAATAGGACAAAATAGCTGTCATATCTTTTTGATTATGCAGTATGTATCAATGTATATAATTCTTTAGTACACAAGGGGGTAGGTGCAAACAAGCTTAAGCTTCTGCCTACTCCTTTTGAGCATCATATCCACACTATTTATTTATTTACGTATTTACTTACGACTGTACCTATTTTTGGCTTTGATTACTGTGCTGAACTTTGTATATGAGTAGAACTGTGTGGAATTCAGATGCTCAAATAAAAAAGATGAATTGAATTGAAATTGAACTTAATCACTGAAAAGGGCTTATGCCTGTGAACAGGTGCTGAAAGCTTATTAATCATCACTGAATAGGGCTTTGGTAGAGCAAAACCTGATAAGCCCTGTGCTGTCAGTAGGTGTGTTGATGGATCTGATTGCATGTTGTTGTGTTCCTCTGAGAGAAGGTGAGTTGTTTGTGAAAGACTGAAATGGTTGATTTGGGTGGATTGATTGCAGAGATGTTGTGGGTGAAATGTGCCATCTTGCTTCATGTGGCATGTAATGTAATGGTTGTGTAGGAGGTGGCAGCATGACTTGTCTTAGAAGAGAAAACCCTTCAGCAATGGAAGTAGTGAGTATGTTGAGTGGATTTGTAATTTTGGCAACATTATCATTTACTTGTTTTCCATAATGTCCACCCATTTCTGTTTCTGTCACACGTTGGTCCTCTTTTAGTGCATTAAGCCACTGGGTCTCAGCTGGCAGCGTCCTCTTAAGACGGTCATGCCGGTGTCCCTTCAGTTTAGCTTAAATCAAAAAAACAGAAGTGACCAAAGGAACTCTTGTAAAACTTTTAATTTTATTATGACCTGTTTTACCAACAAGTTAATTTTTTTTTTTCATTTTACAAACACTGCTAAACAAAACGTATAGTTTATAATTAAGGCGAGACACTGCAGGTGAATAGGGAAAAAAGTTAATGTACAGATATCAATTTGAAACTTTTGCTGAACATTACTGATATAAATATGAGAAACAAACGTATTGCATTTTTTCTGTCATTTTATGTTTTCATATAAAAATAAGACAGTTTGTACATGAAAATAGACAAAATTGCCTGTATTTTGGGCAACGAAATAAAAATAATGGATTGAGCCAGATTAAAATGTATGGTTTAATTTTAGTAACCAAGATTTTTTCAGAAGGGATTTTGGATATATTGTTTAGTTTTTCAATTAACTAATCATAAGTGAAAAAATCTGTAAACACTCTAGTCCCGCCTGTTTTTTTGGGTTCAAAGCTGAATAAATCAGGCTAGGAATTAGATATTAAAAAATCCCTCTGAAAAACCCTTAAATATTGTTAAGTCCAAGACTGGAAAGTTTGGAGTCTGTATGAGCGACTATAAGGGCTCACCCGCTGCCCGAGTGGGGCCTTCTCTTCCGCACCAGGCGTCTTGTAGGAGGAAAAATACCATATTTGGGTGATGGCGTCATCACGAGGACCCTTCGCCGCACACATGGATGTAAAATCTGTCAATATTTGTGAATGAATACCCGCAGGAAAGACGCCGCAGCTGCTACTTCCGGGTTAGGCGGACAACTCATCATAAAATAAGCATAATTCGGGGGGAGTTTGGTCATTTTTATACTCCGACATGAAAACTAAGATGTAAAGGGAGGAAAATAGATAAAATTCTCCTCTTCGACCACTGCGTGAAAAATCAATACTTTCACCTGCTGTGTCTCACCTTAACCAATGCAAAAACATACCTGTAGCATCTCCTTGACTGTGGGTGCCCCACTCTCCTCGGTGTCTGACGCGGCACCAGATGGCTCCGAGTTCACATAACTCGAAGTAAAGGAGAACGACTCTGCCATACCCGCTCTTGCGTCCACTGTCCACTGCCTGGCGATATTTGCTCCTGATTGCCTTTATTTTTGTAGTCAGGATAGCCCGAGTTACCTCTCCGTTTACATGGGGAAAGTCATTGGAGGTCTCCGTGGGATAATGCTTCAAATACAGTCAATAAGTACTTGTTTTGGCAAGATTCCCAATCTATATTTTCTTGCATCTTGTTGACTTTGTACTCTAAAAGTACGTTTAGGAGCAGTTCCGCCTCCTTGTCCACACGGACAAGCCTGGCGCCATGTTTCATGTTTTGCGGAAGTGACGTCAAGGACGGAGACTAGCTGTAATTGGATAGAATTTGGGGAACTACTGCCGCCTGTAGGTTTGAATCGTAATTGACAACGTATATATGCGATCAGGTGTGGACTCCATTTTTATTCTAGGTGGAGGGCGGATTTATAAATGCCCTGCTCCGTGTGGACTAGGCCTGGGTGTGTCCCACTGAGCAGACACACCTGTGTTAGGTTACCTCATCAATGCACCAGAAACATTAGGCTCAACTTCTGCCTTAGTGCCATCTAGTGTACAAGCTAAAGAATTACAACCAAATCACCATAACAAAAGCAAAACATTACATAGGAAGAGTAAAATAGAGTTTTAACCAAACACCTTGTGGTGTGGTTTAGATTATTTAGGACACTTTTCTTAAGGGTTGTTTGATTGTACTGTCGCATCCATCAAGGCAACCTCATTATCAGGTTCCTTCTGATCACTAATCACTGGCTATAGTATTAGAAAATGTGCAATTGTGTTCTTGATGGTCTAGTGGCCCGGGTTCGATTCCCAGTCAGGGAATGCCATTTGTCCGAGGTGAGCACAGGTGTTCATTTTTAAATGGTAAGGAGTTGAACTGGCAACCTCTTAATTTCAGCATGACCAGAGGTGTAGCTTGACATTAGGGAAGGCAGGCAGCTGCTGCAGTTACACTATCTCTCCACTGATGCTCTTTGGCGCTGTTTGTTCCCCCTCCTGCTACTGCTTTAGTGAGTCATAGTTCCCTAATGTTAATTCCCTAATGTTAATTTATAATGACCAGTGGACAGACATTTTACTCATGGCTCCACCAGATTATATTTCTAATATTGAAACCTGTTTATTGTATCACTCATCCGGACCTAAAGAACCTCAGCCTTCTGTTCTGAGAGGAACTATGTAGAGAAATGCAATAAGGGAGTTGTCAGGTGAAAATTTGCTGCCCACGTAACGTCCTCTCTCCAGTGCGCAGTACACAGGTTGGTTGCCAGAGGGCCTCCTACTGACATTCTTGCTTGTGGCCCCTTGGTACCCTTTCTACACCACTGTATTTGTATTCTTCACTTGAGTCCACGGTAGCAGAATACCACAAGTGCGTCCAGGAGCTCTCTTAATCTGTTGGCAACTACATTTTAAGAAATCTGTTCCCAAAAGGTTGGATGGAGAAGTGTCTGAAACTCTGAAAAAATGTACTTGTACTGGTGACTTTTTGATGTCATAATAAAGATTGCGTGATCTTCCACTTTGGAGGCAAAAGCTCTCATGTGGGCTTTAGCAGCATTGGTCACCATTATGCACAGTGTTGCCTGATATGTCTAGGAGAAATGGATATACCTTCCGAGCTTGGGTGTCAGTCCTCTCCCATCACTGCACAATTCTCTAGTAAAATGCTGACCACGTGACTCCATGTAAAGTCAGACCAGTGCTAGCCTGGTCTTACCATACCCTCGTACTCATTTCGTACAGAGGGTCTGGAACTTCACAATTGAGCTCCGTTTTCAGATGGGAGGGATGAACTCCTTTGAAACGATTGGATCTGTTTTCAAATTACAACCAGCAAATCCGGTGCAAATGCGTAACGTCACCTACAACACCCGCCTCCCCCGCTAGCTGAATGGTAGGTTGGAATTCAACCGATGAAACGCAGCCACTGAGATCAGACCCAGACGTACATGTAGCGTACCGTAGTTCACGGATGGCAAAGGCCAGGCTAGACCAGTGCAGGACATCGTTCAGTTCGTCCCTTAGTGCGATGTTTGCTTTCTTTCTAACCAAATGCATAGTGCTTACTCTATTGCTATCATCATGATAATATTGAACATCGAGAATTTTGTCCATCCATGCACTGGGTTGAGTTGTCAATAATAACAGAAGACCTTGCGTGTGTTTAGCTTTTCTGAAAGGCACTTTTTAAGGTTGGTCAGGTTGACCCCACAACGGCCGTGTGGCTCAGTCGCAGCAGCTCAGGACTAACACCTAAACGCTATTTCGTTGTACGCTTGTACAATGACAAATAAAGCACTTACTTACTTAATGTGTGGGGAACCAGGAGTGTTTGTGACGCTAACCTGCTGATTTGAAAGAGAGAGCGCTGTCTTGTCTTGTGCATTTGTTTTGCTATGGGAAAAGAGAAATCACGCTGCAATCAAACTACACAATTGGACTTTTAAGTCACGAATCTGGTCAGATATGGAACCAGGGGACTCACTGGTGGCGGTCGCTCCCGGAGAGCACGGACAGCTGCGATGTGATGAGGGTCTTGTTAGTGTCAACGAAATACTCACTTATAGTGAAGATCAACTTTTTCGAAAATAAGACACAGAAGCTAGCGACAACCTCCCGCCGTTTTCTGCACCAGCTACCGAACGGCTTCTCAGAGCTACCGACCTCCATTCACGTTCAGCGCCATTTGTTTCTCACTTCACTGTCCATTAGGAAGATGTCTTCGGCAGGTTTTAAAAAGCGCTCCATTCTGTAAGAGTGCAACTTTTTTTGCTCTTTCACACTAGCACTGACAAACTGTTAAAGTAGGAAACAAATGTATCGGTCGTTTCTGTAACAAAAGCCGTATTTGCCAGAACAACGACTCTCCCAGTGAAGTGGATGCTTTAAACACACTAATGCCCCCGTGTCTCTGGCAATGGAGAAATGTTTACATTTACGACGTTACACGCGTTTACAGGCGGAAAACGAGACCAAATAAGTAGTAAGCGGACAGATTTTATTTTGAAATACACCGGATCTTCCTCTCTCACGAGACCTGACTTCCTGTTTGGCGCGTGTTTTTCGTCAGCTTGATCCGTTGGGGCTCCGGTATCCGGCAAAGATAGACTTCTTG
Organism: Proterorhinus semilunaris; assembly: GCA_021464625.1. Classification (NCBI taxonomy): domain Eukaryota; kingdom Metazoa; phylum Chordata; class Actinopteri; order Gobiiformes; family Gobiidae; genus Proterorhinus; species Proterorhinus semilunaris. The sequence goes on from CM038356.1 coordinate 31,910,700, forward strand.
CGGATTCTTTCCGTTGCCGCCGGAAGGCCGCCGGATGGCCTCGGTAGCCGGAGCCGGACTTCGCGGAGCGGTGTGAGTGTGCTACATTGGTTTTAATGACGTACCTGGCGTTAACCGGATTCAGTGTGAGCCAGGGGTTAGTCTATATCAGGAGTGGCCAACCCGCGGCTCTCGGGCCGCATGCGGCCCTTGGCCAATCAGAGTGCGGCTCTTTGCATGATTAGATATTTTTAACACAATGCGGCTCTTTGCAAAAGAATTGGTACATGTTGCCCATAAACTGTAACAGTCTTTAAGAATCTTGACCAAAAATCCAACCATAGTCCTACAGACCCTGTTTTCCATCTCTACGCATGAACGAGAGTCTGTCTCTCTTCTTTCCGAGGCGGCGTGTAAAAGGTGCCCGTGCACCAGCCTCACTCAAAGCGGGATGTAGGTTAAACAACAGTCAGGCAGATCGTGGCACTGGGATCAGCTTCCGTGCTTTTCAAGTTTCTGATTAGCCTACTCTTTATTTGATGAAAGTTGGCCTCATATTCACAGAAAAAGATCATAATTAGTAAATGGAAAAAAGCGGAGCTCTAATGAAGCACATGATGCGAAGCGCGACATCGTAACGCGGAAATACACAAAGTCATTGACTTTTCTGTCACATGTTGTAACTGTAACAAATGCAACATAAAACAGAACTGCAGACGTCCTCCAGAGGCTCCTGATTAAAGCTTATGAACTTTGTGCAGCCTAAAGTTCGTTCTCTGCACAGTCCAGTCAGGACCAGGCTGCAGGCACTGAGCGCACAGGCCAGGGGCGAACCAGAGGAGGGGGCTCAGTGGGCAGGGCCCCACACACAAATATACACCAGCATTGAAAAAAACAAAACAAGCGACAACAAAAACTATTCGAAATAATAATATTGTTAATAAATAGATCAAATGTTGTCCCAGTCAGAACAGAATAGCAGAAAATGTCAGTTTATTTAATATACATTTATTTCAATCTAGGTGAGGAGTAAAACTACCACAATTATTGAAAAGAAAAAGGCCAGGCATAAAGTTATTGTTTATTATGATTAAATATAACAGTTTCATTACATTTAATCATATTAAACTACCACACTCGGATTTCGCGAATGGTCGGTGCCTTTGTGGCTCTTCACAGGATCAAGGTTGAACATTTCGGCCCTTGGCCCCTGACCGGTTGGCCACCCCTGGTCTATATCTCCTGTAAACTGAAATAGCATTTGAAAAAATACAAAAACATTATTTTCTTTCCAGATGTGACAGAAGGTCAGTCACAATTAACAAAGAGTCATGAAATAACTCAAAATGGATGAATAAGTGGTGTTTCCCATTTGATTACACTGCATTGGGTTAGAAAGGCCTGTCACAAGATGGCCGCCAAAATTGCCATTCGTTCCTACGTATTACTATGGCCATGTCCTATCTAGAGTTTATTAAAGTCTAGTTTGGGAGGTCTTTGCCTCCCAAACTGGAGGCGTGGCTATAACAGATCAGAGAAAAAAACTCTCAGTCCAGAAAAGTGCTGTTCTTTAAGCACATTTCCTTCCTGTTTAAACCCTGCTCCTGCACCTGCTTTTCATTCTCAATAATACTGACGTGCATATAGTCATCCACCACGTCACACATGCACAGTTCACCCCTGTTCGTTTCCCTTGGGCACCGTTGATGCGCCGGTTCGCTCTCGCCCAACAGCGCGGTGTAACTAGGCACATCCTGTAAGACAGTGCTGGCTACCCCCCCCCCCCCCCCCCCCCCCCCACCGGCCCACCGCGGACCATGTCTTCCCTTCATGCTCTGTTTGCCTGCTATTCTCCAGAGGAAGTCAGGAGTCAGCCATGCAGCCCGAGGATTACATTACTGTTCCACACACGAGCGTACGCAGCGCCCGTGTCTCCAGGTGCACGCGGCCTATCTGCGGATCATCAGCATCTGCACTTATGTAACACAGTCAATATTTGATGGGGGGGGGTCACTGTAAACAGACTTGATGAGTGGCGCAAGAGAATGAGAGACATGCCTCTGTTTGCTACACAGGCGCACAAGAAAATGAATAAATAACATTAATCAATACGTTAAGGCGAGGCAGTGCAGGTGAAGGAGAACAAAAAAATAGGACCCCAAATACAAACTTTTCCAGAAAATGATTGATTTAAAAAAGTATGATTTTTATTTCTGGATATTTTCTGAAGGGTCAAGACAAGGCATTTCTGTTTCAACAAATCCAAGGCTTTGGTCCTGCCTTGGTTCAAAGAGCTGCTAATGGAACACACTTCAGAGCTAAAGGAAGTGACATCGCAACATAAAAAAGGAAGTTATGTTTTATCCAGGGCAGAGGTGAGACTAAAACTAAAGATAGATATATAAAAAGCAGTCTGAAATAATTAAACCTTTCTGAAAATACAAAATAAAGTGCCTGATATCAATTTAATTCAGTGCCCACCAAACAAATCAAGTCCTTTGCTTCTCTATGAAGCAGTGACATTTGCTTTGAATGAAATATTCATACTAATAATATAAAACTATAATAGAATTGTTTGTTTCTATTATTGACTAAAAAGACAAAAACCTAACATTTATTATTTTACCAAATCTTGACAAAAACACCGGCAGCAGAACCATAAAACTAGTCAAAGCATGTATTTTTGTCTTAAAAAGTGGAATTTAAGTACTTTAATAAGTCACACAAGCCAGCACCACCTTTTTACTTTTTTCTTTTCTTGAGAGCCATGGTGCATTATGGGTAATTTTTGCTTGAGCAAGGCAGCAAAGGCCACACTGATGTATCCTTGGTATATATTAGCGACATGCTAACCAAATGGAGGACACATGCCTCCAGACGACTGGAACATTTGAACAGCACTTGGGCGGCGAGTGATGATGTAGATGCCTGACCACGCCCATTTCAGACCGAGGCAAGGCGAGGTACCTGGGCTTTGGGAAACAGCCAGTATGTCTCGCTTGTTGCAACGTTTTGGGTTGACTGCACCGTGCACAAAGGTTCCTGAAAACTAGGGTTCAATACCATCACTTCAATGATACATTCACTGAACTTCTATCAACGCACTTTACATCAAGGGCCCGCCTGCACCTTCACTCTGCCCCCATGTGTTTTGACCTATGTGTGCCTTATTTAATATGGAAACGCTGCTGCTTGATTGGTGGACTGGTTTTCTTCCCTGGCTGTGATCCATTCTCCGTCTCCGAACTCGCAGATTGGTACCTCGCTTCCCCGCCTCTCCAATCACCTGTCTCCACCTTTCAGCACCGAAGACCAATAAAAGTGCTGGGACTCAGTAGTGCAGCTTGGATGTGTCTCCCGTGTGTTTAGCTTGTGTTTGTAATTGTGAGAGACACTAACTTTGTAAATTCGTTATACCGAGTTTGTTATTTCGTTTGGACTATTTTAGTACTCAATTTAGAGCCTTCTTTTGTTGTTATTTGCCTTCCTCACCTCAAATAAATTGTTTCTTTTACCCATCTACACTTCACTCTAGAGAAGCAGGTCGTAATAACGTAATTACGATCATAACTGTAAACAATAGTTATAACTAGAACCACAAACAAATCCTACTCAGCTTGTGTTGAATGCCCGTGCAAACAAACGGGTTCAAACGCGATTTAAGAACATTCGAAGACTGTTTTGACACTCGAGGGAAGACTGTTCCAAAGTGTGGGGGCCGCAATGGCAAAAGCACGGTCACCCCTAGTTTTCATCCATGATCTCAGAACAAGTTGAGCGGCACGGTAGTACAGCGGTTAGAACTCGTGCTTCACAGCTAGAATGTCCCGGGTTCGATTCCCTTTCTGTGTGGAGTTTGCATGTTCTCCCCGTGTCTGCGTAGGTTTCCTCCAGGTACTCTGTTTTCCCCAACCACTAAAAATATATAAAAACGCATGTGCACGTGCGTTTTCATTTCAAATAGAGCCCACAACATTCCGTAATGAATGTCGTGATTGTTTCCTCTCTATTCTGTCTTCACTCATTTGTTTGTTTTGGTTGTAGCAGACGCAACTTTCTCCTCCTGGTTTTGTTCCACTCTCTGGCTTGAACACAGGCACATTTTGGGAGTATTCGGCATACTGGGGCCACACTTAAGTTCTCATGAGACTCAAAAGTATCACAAGCTTCTGGCAGACAAGTTTCACCCCCGAGAGGAGAGGCTCATCTTTTAAAGAGCTGTTTTCAAGGTAAGTCAAGTATTTTTCCACGCATCATTTTAAGACAGCGTTATATTTCACATTATCTCCCCACTTGTATCAGCTCTGATTTTTTCACTTTGATTTATTAGTCACTTTCTAGGATAATTTCAGCACAAAAAACAAAATGAAATTTTGCAGCTGCTTTTGGAGCTGCCTTCAGCACTGGTAATGCCAGTCTTCAGTGTGAGCTGTGCGAGGGATTTCTTCACATTGATCCTTGTAAGCAAAGCTAGATAATTAGACAGAAGTCCTTGCATGTATTTTATCTCTTGTCTTTTTGTTTTGTTTTTTCAGGTCAAGACAGACCGAAGAAACAGACTCCTAGGAGATCATCTCACTGCCTGTCTGAGAAACTCAATAAACGGGCCAGATTATCTGTTTTTGTTTGAACCTTACGAGGCTCAAAATGAGCAGCCTTAATGAAACCTCTGCACAAATGCTTTGACTAATCTAGTTTGATGAGTCACAAACTAATTTCAGCACTAATTTCAGTTTGAGAGTCTGTGTCAACAATTAAACAAATGCCGACTACTAACGTTGACAATTGTTTTTGAAATAATTAAGAGTTAGTTGTGGCAGCCCTGGGTGTTCTGGACAATTAGATTGTTTTCTATTTATCAATCCATATCAGAACAATTTACTGTGAAAGTCAATGTAAACTCTATTTCTATAGCACATTTACAATGCGAAAAGCCCAAAATACAAAGAGTAAAAAGACATGAGCAAATGTTTAAGTGCAATAGGCAAATATAAAAAATTATAATAAGTAATAGGTGTTAAAAAGCCAGTGAGAAAAGGTGCGTCTTAAGGAGAGATTTAAAGTTCTCCAGTGACTCAGCGGCTCTGACCAACAGAGACTGACTGTTCCAAACCCGTGGGCCGACCACAGAGAAGGCTCGTTCCCTTCTCTGTGGTCCAATTTACTCTTCAAATTGGACCTGGGAACGTCAAGGTGGAACTGAGAAGAAGACCTTGTGGTTCTTACAGGAACATGAGCAGACAATAGTTCAATCGAATAAGGAGGAGCCAGCCCATGAAGACATTTAAAAACAATAAGCAGTAGTTTATACTGAATCCACTCTTGATTTATTTATTTATTTGAACAGGGACAGTGTACAATATACATTAGTGTTGGGGCTGGTAAACCAACATAAACAATAATCAATTAAAGAAAGCGAGACAAGACAGATAACCATTTTACTTCGAAGGAGAGACGAAACAGAGATAAGGACCCAGTTCCAAAAAAAGGAGCTGAAGACAAATCCTCCGCTCGGTCTCTGGGCTCTCTGAGCGAATCTTCTTCCTTTATTAGTAAACCACGCCCCTAAACAATGTACGACTCTTGTCTATGGGAAGGGGAAACATAAAAAACAGAGCCGTAAGATAGCAATGTTGAAAGTGTACAATATTCTCATTATTTTCATCCTTGAGACAGTCGGTCACACAGTGCAGCTCTCCCAGAAACCCAGGCAAAGGGAGTAACCCAGGCAGATAAGATTCATTCAGTTTTATAAATCAAAGAATCTGTAACTCAAAGCACAAACATTAATAATATATTTTCAGTCAGCAGATTATAACATCTAAGACAAAGCAAAATATAGAGAATAGATATATTTATCCAACAATTAGCCTCAGAAAGGAGAGATGCATTGTACCAGGTTATAGCACTTGTGCTAATTTCCACCTGCAGTCCCTGGGCCTATTGTACATGTTTTTAGTGGTAGGGGAAACCGGAGTACCCGGAGGAAACCTACGCAGACACAGGGAGAACATGCAAACTCCACACAGAAAGGCCCCGTCCAGGTGGGAATCGAACCCGGACCTTCTAGCTGTGAAGCACGAGCTCTAACCACTGTGCAACCGTGCCGCTGACATCTTTAAGACAGTTCAACAGAGGTTCCAAGGATGATGTATTTGACTTGAGTGGCACATATATTTTTATGTCGTCCGCAACACAATGCGATGCAATATTGTATTTTTCAAAGATGGATCCCAATTGCAGTAAGTCACTAGCAAATAAAATTGGGCCCAAAATGGAACCCTGAGGTACACCACATCTGAGAGGGGTATATTTGGACTGGTGAGGGCCAATGTGAACAGAGAACGTTCTGTCGGATAAATAAGACTTGAACAAATCTAAGTCTGAACCTCTAGCACTGGCTGATGTGTCCAAGCGGGACAACAGAGTTTGGTGATCTACTGTGTCGAAGGGGGAGGACATACCTAAAAGTAGAAGGGCAGCATGGCTATGATTGTCAAGTGTCAAAAAGAGGTAATTAAAAACATGCAAAAGTGCCGTTTCAGTGCTGTGCTTTGTTTTGAATCCTGACAGAATTGTTTCTGAAATGTCATTGCTTGTAAGTAAGACAGTAACTGACAATATACCAACTTTTCCAAGACTTTCGAAAGGAAGCTTTGAAATATAGTTAGGCAGCTCATTTGGGTCCATGTTGTGTCTTTTAAGAAGTGGCTGAGCAATAGCATGCTTAAAAGCAGAAGGGACTCAATCAGAGGCTAGTGAAGCGTTTATCATTACCAGCACAAGTGGCCCAACAGATTGAAATACCTCCTAAAGCAATTTAGGGGGTAAGCAGTTAGTTGGACGGAAGGAGGGTCTCAGTCGACTTACGGTCTTTCCCAAGTCACTGAGAGTTCTAGGTTCAAAATGATCCAAAACAAAAGGACAAATAGACGCAAGAGCATTGACTGATTTCGAAACCGATAGAACAGATGCCTTAACTACAGCAATCTTTTCAATAAAAAAACAACAGAAATCTTTCAAACAATGTTGGTGAGGGGTTATACTCATACGTGGATTTATACGATTATTGAGCACTTTAAAAAGAACTTGAGGTTTGTGGCTGTTACATGAGACAAGATCAGACATATATTGAGATTTAGCGGCCTTTACAGCATGCTGATGTGCTGTTAAAGAGTCTCTCAACATCTGTAAGGAGACATAGCCTGGCTGTCGCCAGAGAAAATAATACAAGTGAAATTTAGTCTGGGGACCACCGATTCATTTTCTCGTAGTAGAGGTGTGGTTTACAATTATTCATAGCCGTTACGAATGTCTATCATGCGTCTGCACGTAGTATCATCATATCAGACGACGTATGACGTACCTGCTGTAAACTTTCGAGCTAAACTATTTAGAACACGGTCTAAAGCTTGATCAGAAGATGGTGGACTAATTAAAATCATTAACGAAGACGGAAAATGCAAGAATTCACATAGCAAACGTGGACCGATACACAAGTAACAGGGATCAGAAATGAGTGCTCCGGGAGGTCTAATTTTGGGTGGGGTTCGCGAGAGGAAATAATAAAAGATGGCTCAGTGGCGCCCCCTCAAACAGGCAGTTTACATTGAGTCAATGAGAGCCCGGTCGCAAAAAATGTCATCGTACAAAGGTGACACTGGCCTGGGACATAGACCACGTCAGGACATGTAAAAAAATATATTATGGCCCCGCCCTAAACTCTACAGGAAGTCGGCCATCTTGGCCCGAACCTCAAACCTTCAAAATGGTACCTCTTGAACTTCTGACCCCTGAGCACCAAGTTTTCAATCGAAAACCTCCAATTTTGGCCAAAATGTCCCAGACCCATGTGGCTTTAAAAATCATCATTTAGATTTTGGAAATATTATTGGGCGTGGTCATGACAAGGCCGCAACTCAGAGGCCATTTTCAACAAAATTCAAAGTCTCATATCTTTCACAGACTTTGTCGGATTGGAACGGACCCAATACGGCGCGTTTGTCCACTTTTCTACCTTTCACTGCCTTTTTCCTCTTTACTCTTTTTTCTGCAAATACAAGAGTGCAGGCATTTCATAACATTGATATACGTTCAGTGACGCTGTTTCACTTAGCTTGACTAGCTCCATATGTAAAGCACTGGACTACCATCCTTGAGACTGCAAGATCAATCACAACTCTTTTCTTTTTTGTGACTGCACCTACTGGAAATAACACAAATCGGCACCTATGGTCCAACCTCATTCAAATTGGAGAAAACAGTGTTTCAAAATGGGCAGGAGGAAAGAGTGGGGGAATGTAGGGAAAATATTTAGGCAAAACAAGATTACCTGAAATGACCTCTCTCCTCTCTGCATTAGGCCCAATACCCCTGGAAAACCTGCCTCCTCTTGCTCCAAAAAAAGAGAGCGGAAAGGACTTTCATGGAATTTGGCACCTCTGTCCAGATGCTGTTTTGCCTAGTGGCTTTTCCCGAGTATTGCAGCAATAAGGTTCACTAGCCATAGAAAAAATTTCAACTAAAGAGCGCGTGAAAAGCACCGCTGCGGCGAGATTGAGGCCGGGTTAGGCTTGAGGCTGAGGCAAGAGTGGGCCTGGCTGGAGGAGAAAGTGGACCAGGGTAAGAGCTAGCAGGCGCAAGAATGAGGCTGGGTTGACTGTGAGACTGTGAGACTGCTCCGTGGTGAAAAGGGTAATTTTGCGCTGGGTGCACAGCACAGGGAGGAGTATCAGAGAACAATACCAGGAAGTGGTCAGAAAAACGCAAGTCACAAAAGTAATCCAAGCCGTGAGACAAAACCAAGCCCAGAATGTGTCCTTTTTCATGAGTTGGGGCCTTAACCCATTGAGTAAGATTAAAATAATCCATCGCATTTAAAAAGTCTTTGACCATAGGCTTGGATTCACAGCATACATGAATGTTGAAATCTCCAATAATTAAAAAGCGATCAAATTTCATTAAAATCCACGTCACAAGATCAGATAACTCCTGTATAAATTCCTTGTGAAACGTGGGTGGACGATACACTAGAGTGCACAGGACAGGAGTACTCAACTGTAATTCAAACAGCTGCAGCTTAAAACTGGCGAACGCGCTGTGAGGAGGTATTTGTTGACACTGAAAGTGGCTTTTATAGACTGAGGCTAAGCCTCCACCTCTGCGAGAGGCTCTAGGAGAGCTAAAGAAAGAATACTGTGGAGGTAGGAGTTTAGAAAATGGTAGAAACTCACCACTCTGAAGCCATGTCTCAGTTAAAAACAATAAATCCAAGTGCCGTGAAGAGATGAAATCATTCAAGATGAACGTTTTGTTTGCAAGTGATCTAGCATTAAACAATGCAACTTGAAAGGGAACATGCTGGTTAGCCACGGCTGCACGATTCAGTGTGCGAAGATCCTTGTAGTTTACACCATGACCCGGTTCCAATGTCTAGTACTGCAGGCTGGCCCTGGCAGCAGAGCTCTCACCGCGCTCGGGGAGTCCTCTCTAACAGCCAGCGCACGGAACACTCCACCGAAGTCAGGACATCCAAGCGGATCGAGGACCACAACCCCAAACAAGGCACAGGTGAGCGCGGGCTCGTACAAGGATCCCAGCACGCTTTCCCCGTGTCCTAGTGCGCTTCCTCCTGGGAGTGGTGCAAGGTAATCAATGCAGAAACGCCGGTATGGAGGCTTGGAGAGGTCAAGGGACGGTAGAACGATGATCAGTTGTGCGATTTAGAAATAGTTCATAAGACGCTTTGATATGCAAGAGCAACTGGTGATCATACATGAGTAAAGCTGAAACTCCCAGATCATTTATTGTTGGATAATAAGAAACAAAAGCAGGACAGAGAGAAGCTTCGCCATGCACAGTGCAAGCACCATCTTCCCCATCTTCTACTGTGTTTACTCTGAAAGTGACATGTCAACTGTTTGAACCCTACTTTCATTGGCACAAACTCAAATTTACTTTTTCACAACAGGCATAGGTCGATTAATCATGAACATGAAATCATAATTATGATTTGTTGATGTTGTGTTTAGTCAACCCAAAAAGTAGGGGTTTACCCTGTTAGTCACATACTGACTCCAAAGAACAGCCCATTTTGTGACATTTGGACTAAAAGGGTTGAAAATAGGTATAGTGCCTTTAATACTGAATGGATGAAAACAAGGTCTGGATGGATTCCCATCAGCACTGGGGCTGTTCGTACATGGGAGTGGGATAATACATTTGTTTGAACATCACATTTGGACATTACATTTCAACCTGTATAGACTCAGACAGACAAAAGCAGCAATTAGGAAGATTAATTGACATGTATATTAGTTATTTGGTGATCAGAGCCCGGCGGTAGACATTGATGTATGGATGGACAGGTTGGAGTTAGGGATGTCTTCCCCGGAGCCTGGACACTGGCGGAGGGAAGGATGTACAAATGTAAGATGTCTTCTTAGGACATAATATTTGGACATCACATTTGTTTAGATATTACATTTGTTTGGACATTCCATTTGTTTGGACATCACATTGGTTATTGGTTAGGCATGTTGAGTTACCTTGTGTATGAAATGTGTGGTGTAAATAAATATGCCTTGTTTTAATGTTTGCTGCAGCGGTGAGGGAACTTGTTTTGGGATATTGGGCTTTACAAAACAACTTTGATTTGATTAGAATGAGAGGAGATAGGGACCTTTCTTTGCAGAGTTTGTGTTTCATCTACCACTAGAAACATGCACAATGGGGATTCCCCTTTTTAAAGCTAGTCTAAGCGATCCCGTTTTGCTGGTCCGGCACCAATGGATTACCAATAAGCGCACCATGGACACTCGCAAACAGCAGAAGGAGACCTCACACCTCCATGACCCGTTTATTACAATAGAACCATGCCCTCATCCATGCACACACCCCCCAACACACGCCTCACCCCCACATCGCCGCTTCACACTCGCGAGAAACGCCTGTTTGCGGCGCGTGAAGTTTTGCCAGCGTCATGATTAGGAGGCGTGTCCTACAACTCAGGCCGAGCGCAAACCTCCATGCTGCAGGTAACGGGTGAGGCTCGTGCTCACTATTTGAGCCCAGTCCCTGATTGGATTACTTGAGTGCATGAAGCAGTGGGCGTGGCCTCCCTGGCATACGCACGGACGGCTTTGCTTACATTTGGAAGCACGTCTACATAGGGTTAACATGGAAGTTGGCCTGTTACCCGACGCCTCTCTTCCCTCTGGTCCTTCATCGTTGGCATCAGGGTCGTCCTCCAGCTCCTCCAGGACGTCCTGTGTGCCAACACAAGTGTTGTGCAGCATTCAGCACGCTGCAACCACTATCGGTGCCAATTTGGGCCACACCTCCACAGCGCGTAGGAATATGGCCCTCCAGCCCTCTAGCATGCCAAAGGCACGCTCAATTAGCACGGTGCTTATTGAAGCGCGCTTCAACACGACCTATACTTATATACAGACAAATGCAATATGTTTGGATGGTGTTATGATTTTATGTTATAATAAATGATGAAAGATAGCTCAGGCTTTGTTATTGTGGTGAATGTTTCATAACTTAAAAGATCACATTAATGTAGCTGTAAGCAATATTCTGGATATTGATCTAATATGGATATTGCCTAGTGATCTAATCATGCCCACAACTGCTGCCAGAGCAAGCCATCTCCTTCTCTGGACCCTCTACATCAGGGGTCTCCAACCTTTTTCCTACAGTGAGCTACTTTTAGAAGAGCAAAACAGCAGAGAGCTACTCATGTTTCGCAACATTTATTTCAAAGCTTATTCATCCAAAATGAAAATATAAATGTATATTACCTGAACATTTTATTACATTTTGCATCATAAAAGAGCAAGTTTGAACAAAAAATATATTTTTAAATGCCATTCTATGACATTTTTATTTTGTTAACTATACACACACACACACACACACACTCATTGACACAGTACACATATTTAGTGAGATGCCTGACACTGCATTGAAGAAACAAGCGAAGTGTAATGTGGAGTGTAGCCACTTAAGTTGACACGGATACAAGCAGTTAAATGTTCATCAGAAAGTCTCGTCCTGAACTTTGACTTAATAACATTCATGTCAGAAAAGGCTGACTCACAAAGGTAAGTAGACCCAAACAATGCATACATTTTTAGCGCTACCTGGTTAAGATTCTTATAGTTATCTGGCCCTACAAGACTCCAGAAATGGGAGGACTGTTGTTGAGACTTGAGCTGCACATTATTTTGAATGTTAATGATTTCCATTTCAGTTTCCATTGGATCAACACAGAAAAGTTCACCCATCTGACCTGATATCTCACTTATGTCCACATCCATAAATGGGTTTGCCATAAATATCACACAAGGCTCAAGTTTGTCAAAATCACCAAACCGGTCAGAAAACTCCTGTCCAAGCCTTGCCAGTAGATCACAGTACTTGATAACATTCAAAACACTGGCTGCATCTGCGTTACTCTCACACATCTTTGTTACAGAGGGGAAATGCTGCAACCTTTGGTTTCTCACTTGCTTAATGTAAAATGAGAGCTTTGCATTGAACGCCCTGACAGCACTGATCATATCAGACACACGTTTATCCTTGCCCTGCAACTGCTGGTTTAGCTGGTTGATTTTTTCAGTCACGTCAGTCAGAAAAGCAAGATCAAGAAGCCACTCAGCATCATTTAAAAGGGAGATGTCCTCTCCCCTACTTTCCATAAAAGTCTTAATTTCACCAAGCAAGGAGAGAAAGCGCTGCAGTATCTTACCGCGACTCAGCCACCTGATGTCCGTGTGAAGGAGGAGATCCCCATACTCCGCTGCGCATTCCTCGAGAAACACCTTGAAGCACCTGTGCTGCTTTGCCTTTGCCCGGATGGAGTTGATTATCTTGACAACCGGTCCCATGATATGATTAAAATCCAGAACTTTGGCGCAAATAGCTTGTTGATGTATGATGCAGTGATAGTTAAGAATCTTGGGAAAGTCCGGGTCCTTTTTACAGTGAGCAATAAATCCAGAATGACGGCCCGTCATAGCAGGCGCGCCGTCTGTTGTTATGGACACCAGCTTTTCAATGGGCACCTTTTTGTCCACAAAATAGCCCTTCACTACATTGTAAATATCAACTCCTCTGGTGGTAGTTTTTAGTGGAAGCAGAGTCAAAAACTCTTCTTTGGTTGAAAAGTCCTCGAAGACCATACGAACGAAAACAGCTAGCTGGGCTGTATCGCTGGCATCCACCGACTCATCACATTGAATTGAGAACCATTTACACCTCTGAATGTCCGAATCCAGCTGTCCCACAGCGTCCTCAGACAGTGCAGTCACTCTCCTGGCCACAGTGTTTGCTCCCAGTTGCACATCACCGATAGCAGACATAATCTCTGTCTTACTTTTATGATCCACGAACAGTGTCTCGGCCGCCGCGGTCATAGCCTCCTTCACAACGGCACCGTCGGTAAAGGGCTTTTTGTGCTTAGCTAGTATGTGCGCTACTTTAAAAGATGCCTCCGTGGCTGCATTTGCCTTCTTCGTAGGTTTGGTGAACAAACATTGTTGTCTCTGGAGGGCAGATTTTAGCTCCCTTATCTTCTCCTTTCGTAAGTTTGTGCCCATGGGAAAGTCGCGCGAAAAGTTTCCGTGGATTGTGGTAAAATGGCGCTCCACATTGCTTCGCTTGCCGACTGACACGCTGGCACCACAGATCAGACACACGCACTTGTCGTTGACATTTGTGAAGCAAAATTCTGTCTCCCATTCTTGGTGAAAGTTGTATGATTTTCGCTTCTTAGCGGCGCTCATGATGGCAGCGGAGCAACAGCGGTAGTTCAGTGACACATCAAGCTTGACTGCAGGAGCACGTTGATTGACGGTGAATTGGCTAATTGGAAGTTTGTACATACAAAAGGGGCGGGATTAACGAGATAGTAAGGTTTTTTCATTGGATAGATGCATGAGGTATGTAGCAGTGCATTTGCCAGCATGAAATCACACTTAACTGTTAAATTTAGATCAGGTTCAGAAATCTTTACGCGAGCTACTCAAAAGTGCGCCGCGAGCTACCGGTAGCTCGCGAGCTACCGGTTGGAGATGCCTGCTCTACATCCACCTTGATTTAATGGCTGCAATTCTTTTTCTGCATTGAGCAGCCTCCTCCTCGGCCTCAACGTGGTATAGGGCAGCCACAACAGCCATACCTGTCCGATCCATTCTACTTTTTTTATGGGTTACCTGTGTTGTATGGCCAGGTTAAATGTAAATCTCAAAATATTGACTGTGTACATATCTTACTTATGCGAATGAATGTAAAGATGAATGAAATTGCCGTAGCTCATTGAATGCAATCAGCGCAGCACGTGGTCCAAACAGTGTGGAGGGGAGTGAGGGGCCTGGGTGATGGGGGAAAGCCAGGCGTGACTTATTTAAGACATTTACCTTGGCCACGCCCACATCTGATAAAATATGATATGATTGTTGTATATTTTTTTGTTTGAGTAAGTGTTTAGAACAAACTGGCAACGTTGTATAAACAAATTTCCAAACTGTCGTTTTGAAGGTATAGGTAGGGGGCGCTATCCTGGGAGCAGACTATATGTTATTGGGTGCGGTCTGTTCAGTTTCGGGTGGTGCATGAGTGACTTGAATATGAACCCTGTAGGCCAATGCCTGTGAGCGTGAGCTGTCCGCGAAAATACACGAAATCTACGTGTTCTACCTGAATTCTGGTTTTCAATCCAAAATGGCCGACTTCCTGTGCGTCGGGGCGTGGTGCTCCAATGCAGTGTACCCAACGGTTGTGGCCTACGCCGAAAAACGCGTGTCCCGATTTGGATAGGGGGTCAACTTTGAGGGGGCGCTGTCGAGCCATTTAGTTTTGGACGTGGCCAATCCGTCCATTTCCATCAATGTTCACGCCATCCGAATGACTCCGCCAAATCCGGTGAGTTTTTGTCGACGTTTAGCGGGTCAAAAATGCGATTGTTTTTAAAAAAGAGAAACCACCCAAAAACAATAGTCCCTTGCCGGGGACTGTGTCCGGCCCGGGCCTAATGCAGAATGCAGCAGCCCGTCTCCTCACCGGTTCATCCAGACACAGCCACATCACCCCTGTCCTCTCCTCCTGCACTGGCTCCCGGTCCGTTTTCGGATTGATTTTAAAATGTTAATGCTTGTCATTTCGTGTTTTTAAATTGTTTTAATCTTTCTGTGAAGCACTTTGGTCCTCCTGGTGTTGTTGTAAAGTGCTAGAAATAAACCTTGATTGATTGATTGATATGAAAAACAAGCAAATCAAAACAAGGCTATTGCTAGCATTCAGGCTATTTCTGCGTATCAGAAATATCTGGAATGACCTAAACCCGCTGAGTTATGTGCTTTTTTTTTTTTTTTTTCTTTCAGAGCAGGCATAAGCAACAACCCACGTCTAGACCTAAAAAAAAAAAGTCTACCTGTAAAATGGTGTCTTTTCTCCCCGCGCTGTTTTTTACGGATGACTAAGCAAAGCTGTTATATCACGGTATAACAAAGGCACGGCTGAATGACTAAACACACCCGCTCCTGTCGCTCCCACGTTCACTGCTGCTCCGAGAGAGGCCCAGGCTCCGCTCATATCTACAGCACTGAGTCGACAGAAGCAAATAGGACCACTCCTCCACAGCAGCAGCAGAAACATCCGCCCCCTCAGTCTCTCCAAAAACTCTGGACCTCATTGTGCCATCCCCTGCCTGACCCCCCAAAAAAGGGTCTCTTGCCTGGAATGAACAAACTGCTCTGATCTGGGGCTGCTGCAGTTGGTCATGTGATTTAATGTTATTAAAGCTCACAGCCCCATGTTTATGAAATACTTCCTGTGATGTCATCGAGTAATCTGAGAATTGGGAAACGTCCCGCGTCACTGAGTAAAAGAGGAAGACGTCCCGTTATTATTATTATCATGTTGAAGTGCATATAACTGCATTATGTAAGAGTATTTTTTCTACAGTCTACACAATAATGTATCTACATTTATATTCTAGACACATTATTTTACGAAACTATTTGCAGGCATCTCCAACCTGTATCTCTCCAGCCTATCAAAACTTTCTAGATTTCTATCCCAAAAAAATGTTTGTTTTGAACATGCAAACATTTGGGTTGATAATGTAGAGTTTGAGAAGGGCTTTCTCTGTCGCAGCTCCCAAACTGTAGGTCACACGTTGCCATTTAAACCCCCCCCCCCCCCACTACAACACTGAGGTCTAGTCGTCGGTGGGGGCATTTTCATTTGTTAACATCCTGGCACTTTACCTTTTGTGCAACGTCCTGCCATTCTGACTCACAAGATAATTATTATTAAAAATACATGGGCCTACTAGAATGACCTATGTACGCTCACAAGACAGAGGATTGTGAAAATGAAGTGTCACCTGACGATCACAAGAGCAGATAACCCTAACCCTCACTACTGTCGGAATGGGGGTGTCAAAAAGAGTCGGATTGAGGGGACGTCGCAATGGAGGTTTGTCGGAATGACGGGGTTTTGGTTTGGAGGGCTGCCTAAATGGAGGGTTGCCTCCACATGAGAGCTGCACAGACACTATATGGTTTTATATGTTTGTACTAAGCACTTTGGTCAGTTAATTTTTAAATGTGCTATATACAGTGAGGAAAATAAGTATTTGAACACCCTGCTATTTTGCAAGTTCTCCCACTTAGAAATCATGGAGGGGTCTGAAATTGTCATCGTAGGTGCATATCCACTGTGAGAGACATAATCTAAAAAAAAAAATCCAGAAATCACAATGTATGATTTTGTAACTATTTATTTGTATGATACAGCTGCAAATAAGTATTTGAACACCTGAGAAAATCAATGTGAATATTTGGTACAGTAGCCTTTGTTTGCAATTACAGAGGTCAAACGTTTCCTGTAGTTTTTCACCAGGTTTGCACACACTGCAGGAGGGATTTTGGCCCACTCCTCCACACAGATCTTCTCTAGATCAGTCAGGTTTCTGGGCTGTCGCTGAGAAACACGGAGTTTGAGCTCCCTCCAAAGATTCTCTATTGGGTTTAGGTCTGGAGACTGGCTAGGCCACGCCAGAACCTTGATATGCTTCTTACAGAGCCACTCCTTGGTTATCCTGGCTGTGCTTCGGGTCATTGTCATGTTGGAAGACCCAGCCTCGACCCATCTTCAATGCTCTAACTGAGGGAAGGAGGTTGTTCCCCAAAATCTCGCAATACATGGCCACGGACATCCTCTCCTTAATACAGTGAAGTCGCCCTGTCCCATGTGCAGAAAAACACCCCCAAAGCATGATGCTACCACCCCCATGCTTCACAGTAGGGATGGTGTTCTTGGGATGGTACTCATCATTCTTCTTCCTCCAAACACGTTTAGTGGAATTATGACCAAAACGTTCCATTTTGGTCTCATCTGACCACATGACTTTCTCCCATGACTCCTCTGGATCATCCAAATGGTCATTGGCAAACTTAAGACGGGCCTTGACATGTGCTGGTTTAAGCAGGGGAACCTTCCGTGCCATGCATGATTTCAAACCATGACGTCTTAGTGTATTATCAACAGTAACCTTGGAAACGGTGGTCCCAGCTCTTTTCAGGTCATTGACCAGCTCCCCCCGTGTAGTTCTGGGCTGATTTCTCACCTTTCTTAGGATCATTGAGACCCACGAGGTGAGATCTTGCATGGAGCCCCAGTCCGAGGGAGATTGACAGTCATGTTTAGCTTCTTCCATTTTTTAATGATTGCTCCAACAGTGGACCTTTTTTCACCAAGCTGCTTGGCAATTTCCCCGTAGCCCTTTCCAACCTTGTGGAGGTGTACAATTTTGTCTCTAGTGTCTTTGGACAGCTCTTTGGTCTTGGCCATGTTAGTAGTTGGATTCTTACTGATTGTATGGGGTGGACAGGTGTCTTTATGCAGCTAACCACCTCAAACAGTGCATCTAAATTTAGGATAATAAATGGAGTGGAGGTGGACATTTTAAAGGCAGACTAACAGGTCTTTGAGGGTCAGAATTCTAGCTGATAGACAGGTGTTCAAATACTTATTTGCAGCTGTATCATACAAATAAATAGTTACAAAATCATACATTGTGATTTCTGGATTTTTTTTTTTAGATTATGTCTCTCACAGTGGACATGCACCTACAATGACAATTTCAGACCCCTCCATGATTTCTAAGTGGGAGAACTTGCAAAATAGCAGGGTGTTCAAATACTTATTTTCCTCACTGTAAATACATGTGATCTGATTTGATACTGGACAATCTGCTTGTTTATCCTATGTAGAAACAGCCAAAACATTCATATAGACACAACTTGACTCTCAGCGTTTGATTTGGTAAATATATTCAGGCTATAGTCTAAAAATAATGCCTAAGAAGAGTGAACGAGTTGCTGTCTGCATAAACTATTGTCTCATTCCAATCGTAATACTCGCTATTGGCTTTTATACAAAATAATGAAACCCTAACTCAAAGTCACATGTGATTGCGGAGCATCTTTTTTTAATCATTTCAGCTGAAAGAAAAGGTTTCGCCTTTCAAAGAAAAAAATCAGCTATCAGCATCCCTTCCCTCTGATGTTTTGCATTACTTTCCAAACTCCTCTCCGTCACCTTTCTGTGTTCACATAAATGAAACGCTACATTTGAAAGTACGCCTCCTTCAAGTGGGATCACAGCGGAGCGGATAAGGCGGCGATCATCCGGGGCGACCTCTTACGGAGTCTAGATGTATCTGAAAGTAGCAATTTCTTACTTTTAATGCATTTACTTAGATTTTTTTCTCTTCATATCAATTTTCCATTAGATAAAAAGCAGCCCAGGTCTAATTCCATTAAGTCTGAGTGCATTACCGGGGCCTGTAGGCAATTTTCAGCTGCCGTAGCCTCGCTCACCTCACTCAAACTGTCTGGAGGCGGCGGATGTGCAGAGAATGGCTCGCGGATATGTCCTTATAAAGAGGGCAGGTGAGGTGTGGGGGGGCGGGAGGTCAGGGTAAGCACGGGGTATCCAATGATACATGTATCATGTATCATTGGATACAACTCAATATTGATGTCTGCTGCCATCACCACTCAGTATTAGATTAGATTAAATATTAGAAATATTGTACAAACCTAGAATCCTTGGGAAAACAAACAATGTTTAATCAAAGATGGCACAAATAAAAAAATAAAATAAAATAAAAACTTGACGGAAAAATCCATAATAGCTCTTGGATGGTATTTGGGGATAAAGTAGGAGAAAGCCATTTAAAAACATATATATTATTCCTGCCATGTACACACATACTCATGCATTGCAGCTTAATAGATACAGAACTTGTTTTAGGAGAGCCATTATACACACAGAAGAGAGCTTAAATCAACATTCACATCACAAGACTTTTGTATTCATTTTTTAAAAAGAAAACAAACATTGTTTTATTCTTTTAAACATAAATATAGGTTATATATCATCATGGTAATGATAAATCATTATCATTAATGAGTTCATAAGCATTTCATTTCCAGTGTTGTCATGGCGACGTGAAAACAGGAAGCGACCTCCCTCTCTCCTTGTGCAGCTGATTTGTTTGCCTTTTTCTGCGAACTGCATTTGTGGTTTCTGTGTTCCACATTGTTTTTCTGGATACGTTTGTACGTCTTTGCCGTGTTTTTGTGGAGGTTTGGTGGATTTGTTTACTTTGAGAGTCTAAAATGGTCCTGAAGAAAGCCGCTTTTTAAAGGTAAACAAAATGCTAGCTTATCAGCTAAACCCATTTGAGACCTACAAATGTCTTCTTCTGAGACACTGAAGAGGCACCAAGAGCCCCCCCTGCAGCACAGTGGAGGCGTCACAAGAGGAGCTACAGGAAACAAAAAAGGACAAACGAGAGATGGTGAAAGACTATTGTGAAGCGGAGGGACCTCGAGGGAGGATGAGGAAGGAGGAGGAGGAGCTGACCAGTGCAGGACACCACGCTCTGAAACAGGGACAAACCCAGGAGGCGCAGCACCATTTCAGAGGATCAGAGGAGACAGAGGGCAGCCAGCCAGGTTTCTTCCGAGTGCTACAGTTCTCCTGACCTCCAAGGTCATGCGGGTCAGGTTGACACAGTGGCAGCGCGGCTCAGCCGCAGCAGCTCAGGACTAACACCTGAACACTATTTCGTTGTACACTTGTACAATGACAATAAAGCACGCACTTACTTCATCATGAAGCATCATGAACTCACATTAACTCATGGTAATGGTAAATGGTCTCAACTTATCTAGTGCTTTTCCACCTACATTAGGTTTACAGCAAGGATCCACTCACCCATTCACACTCTCATTCATACACCAGTGTACGCATCATCCTTTAGCCAGTCCTGCGATTGTAACTATTAACGCAAAATCAAGCAAACTCCGCAAAATCAGTTCAGCAATGCAACTTTTCCAAAAGCCGCAACTTTCCTGCAACTATTCCTGAACTCCGCACCTTCTGTGCAACTAAAGTGAGTTTCTGATCCGTTAAATCCACTTTACCTGTTATACTTGGGCGTAGGAAGTCATGTCCAGCACCTCTGCGAGTTTAAGTCATTTAGACTGAAGCTCCGTCTTGACTCCACAAGACCAGCGCACCGCTGTGTGCTCCTTTTGCTCTCTGTTGGAGTTTGTTTCCTGGATCTTTATTTGGCGATATAGGCTTTATTTAACAGATAAAGGCTGCGTGTGCCTTTAGATCGCTTCTTTCCTCTGTGATGCGGTGGCATTTGTGTGAGGGGCTGGTGCTTTCTCTGCTGCGCGAACTTTAAGAGTCACAGTTTAGTTGAACCGGAGTCTTTTGCTTTGTTCTCCTTGGAGTCTCATTTATTAAGGGCTCTTATCAGAGTTATATTGACTCAAAGCCTGGAGCTCACAGCAACAGACAACTGTCTAAGCCACTAACAAGATCAATGTGTGAACTATATAAAGTATTATGAACGGTGAAGCAAATGTCTGCTTGCATAAGCTACATGTACGGCAACTTTGGCACTGCACTTTCTGCATCGGAGCATATCACAGCTCACACCCCGATACCGAAACAGCTTCAACTGTTTTTATTTATTTGTTTGGTAGGGACAGTGCATGTTAATGAACACACCACACCAAATTGTAGCCATAGGCTAATGATCATCCACTGTTCCACACTCGACACTCTCTTTCATCTCTCATTGTACTATTGTACATGTTTTTAGTGGTAGGGGAAACCGGAGTACCCGGAGGAAACCTACGCAGACACAGGGAGAACATGCAAACTTCACACAGAAAGGCCCTGTCCAGGTAGATTTTGAGTTGACTCGTAAATTCCGTCAATTAAAGCCCTGCACCGGCCTGATTTCTGGGCCCGAGCCCGACCCGACAGATTTTAAAACCCAGGCCCGCGATAATAGTGTTAAGAGCCTGTAAGCGCGAAAGAGCGAGGCAAGACTAATGTCACAGGTAGCCTAGATTTGAGAGGTGGTTGCAACCAATAAAAAAAAAACAAAGGAAAAAGGAACTATAATATAAAAAGGTGGGATTTATTAAAACAGGAAACAATGGGCCCATAAAAGATTAAAAGGTAAAACTTGTTGAAGGAAACCAAAAGTTAAAACAGTGCGTCCGTCCACACCTCCTCCACGCGTCTCACCTCCCCGGCTGAGGCACGATCCCCTCCTCCAGCTGGTGCGCACCGCACCGGTACCAGCCGGTCGCAGGGGTGGTTCTCAGCGTGGGGGTGGTGCTCCGCCGCCACTGCGTGTCCCTGCGTTCACCTCCTCTGCCACATAGCCTGCTGCCCCAGGCACACGACTCTTCCCCTTGCCCTTGCCCTTGCCCTTGCCGCAGCCGGGGTGTCGTCCCCCTGAGCCTCCGTCCTCTGTGTGTTTTTCACTCTGACGTCTTCCTGCTCCCTCCTTTTATGCACCTGGGTCCATTTAAGCGCAGGTGTTCTAATTTTGCACAGGCACACTGATTGGAGCATCAGTCTCAGTTAAGTGGGAGGTTACAATTAAAAAGGCATGCACAATGGCAAACTGAATACGAATAAAATTACAAAACGCACACAACAGTAAAAAGCAAACCATCCCACTGCTGTCCATGACACTAACATCTCTTTCCTAGCTCTGTGTCATGGCATTACAGAGCTCTCCTTCTTCAAACACACGGCTGAACCATTTGACACATTTTTAAAGGGGTGTCAGGGCCCTGAGATATCGTCCATCATTAATGTTTGTGCAAAATTCTGTCGAGCAACCATTGTATTTCAGCCTGGTTACGTTCCGTTGTTATATCAATTACGAGGAGTTTAGAAAGTGCAATACAGAACGCGTTTACAGCAGCACTTTTGAGGCCCCCCACCCTGCTCCTGGCCCCGGGTACCCCCCAGTCCGACGCCCCTGGTGACGGATCACTATGAAGAGTGTTTCCACTTTGCAATGGGAGGATTCAGCGACGCCAGAGATTGAGGGGTGAGGAAAGCACTTCCTGGATACGTTGGAGCTCAGTTAGTACCAGCCACGATAGAAGATCCAACAATTACTGAGAGATGCACCAGCTGCTCAAAACACAACTTCAAGTATGTTTCTGATGAGGAGACAACTTCGGAACATGGCATAAGAAACCCTACTCTGAATTGATTAAAGATCCAACTCCTGTGTGTGCACAGTCTCCCCCGCCCCAGTTTCAAAGGCACTATCAGCTAATGAGTCTGAGACACGGCCAAGGTCAGGTCATTAGTTAATGAGCAGATACCAGGCTGAAGAGTCTAATACTGACACTCGCTAAACAAGACAGTTGAAAGTCGTTTGTTGGAATAATGATGGTAGTGCCAATTATTCTGTAAGTTAAACTCCTTCCAGAAAAGTATATATCTGGCCAGGTGCAAAAAGATTACTAGTCGCTGACGAAGCTTCTTGGATATGAACCAAAAGGTCTGTAGCACTTAAATGACCAAGTGCAGATGACTTATCTCTGACAACATTCTCTCTAAAATAAACATCAACACAACAATCCCTGAATATGTTCATTTTTCAGATTTTGTTTCACCACAAATGTAGGCTTTCCCCCCCCCCCCCCCCAAAAAAAAAAAAGTCATCCGGGAAAATAAATAACCAAGGCAAACTCTGGTTTCATTTAATGAGAATTCTCAAACTTCCAGGATCACCTCATGGGACTTAAAGATTTCCAAATGAAGATTGCGAAAAGAAAGAGAGAGAGGTTTAAAAGGGAACAGTCAAGCCCTGCTCCTCCTTCGACTCCTGATTGGACCCAGATGCCCTTCCATTAGCACATGACTGACAGGTCGGTTCATTGGTCAAAGTTATGGCACTTTAGGAAATGTATAATGGTTTACTGACGATGTCTCAAATTGACCTTAAAAGCCCCTCCCCCTTAGCCAATGTATGCTAGCTCCGTCATGAAGTGGATTTTATCATCAGGTGGGGGGGAAGTGTGTGTAAGTGACTATTCTGTGCAATACCAATAGGCTGCAATGTGAAGTGGAGGAATATATTTAAAATATGCAACGAAGGGGGCACTTCACTTTTCACTAAAGCTGGTGCTTTTGCTTCAGGGAATCCAAAAAATCCCCAGAGCTAACCGGCACCGTCGTGTGGACTAGTCATGCTCTCTTACCACCAGGTGTGTTCTCTTCTTATGCTGCGTTTACACATAAGCACGATGCGTTACGAATGTCATTTTTCCGTCATTCGTGACGTGACTTAACGCATCTCAATGGGATTCTCAACAGAACGCATCAGCTCGTGACATTCGTGACGTTCGTGGAGAAAGTTTTTGTTTGTCAAAAAATCTTCCACGAATGTCACGAATCACCCTGTGTTCGTGGAGTTCGCAACGGAGCGTGTCCTTTCGTGGGGAGTAGTGGCGCTTCGTAATTCAGCGTGAGAGCATTCGTAGTAGGGATGGGACGATACACTTAAACTCACGATACGATGCACCTCGATATGTCAGAGTCACGATACGATACGTCACGATACGATATCAAAAAAGAAAAAAATATTACTGTATAATAACAACTTGTTTATTTTTGTTTCAGTTTAACACAGGGAAACACAAGGCCTAACAGGCCAAACACAACAAGTGCTGCTCCCTTAGTGCTGCTGTAACCCTAGGTTAATGTATCTCAGGACTGGTTCTCCTTCAAAAAAACTCACATATCATTCCTGTGACTTGGCGTGACGATGCACTGCACCATTCCCCGGATATATATATATATTTTTCATTTAATAATAATAATAATACATCGAACTTGTATAGCGCTTTTTGGACACTCAAAGACGCTTTACATCAGGGGTGGCCAACTAGTCGGAGACCAAGAGCCGAAATGTTCAACCTTGCTCCTGTGAAGAGCCACAAAGGCACCGATCATTCGCGAGATCCAGGGGCGGTAGTTTATTGTGATTAAATATAATTTGACCGTTATATTTAATCACAATAAAGTATAACTTTATGCCTGGCCTTTTTCTTTTGTTTTAATAATTGTATTAGATGTAATAGTTTTACTCCTCACCAAGATTGAAATAAATGTATATTAAATAAACTGACATTTTGTGCTGTTCTGCTCTGACTGGGATAGAATTATATTTTTTTATTTTTAATGCTGGAGTGTGTTAGTGTGAGGGGCCCTGCCCACTGAGCCCCCTCCTCTGGTTCGCCCCTGGCCTGTGAGCTCAGTGCCCACAGCTTGGTCCTGACTGGACTGTGCAGAGAACGCACTCTAGGCTGCACAAAGTTCATAAGCTTGAATCAGGAGCCTCTGGAGGACGTCTGAGATTATGTTTTATGTTGCATTTGTTACAGTTGCAGCACATGTGACAGAAAGGTCGATGACTTTGCGTATTTCCGCGTTACGATGTCGCGCTTCGCATCATGTGCTTCATTAGAGCTCCGCTTTTTTATATTTACTAATTTTGATCTTTTTCTGTGAATATGAGGCCAACTTTCATCAAATAAAGAGTAGGCTAATCAGAAACTTGAAATGCACAGAAGCTGATCCCAGTGCCACGATCTGCCTGACTGTTGTTTACCTACATCCCGCTTTGAGTGAGGCTGGTGCACGGGCACCTTTTACACGCCGCCTCGAAAAGGAGAGAGATACGGACATTCATGCGTGTAGAGATGGGAACACATGAACTATGGTTGGATTTTTGGTCAAGATTCTTAAAGACTGTTACAGTTTATGGGGAATATGTAGGCTACCATGCGGCTCGAGAGCCGCGTGTTGGCCACCCCTGCTTTACATAAAAAATAAAAAATAACATTTTTTTTTTCATTTCGCGATCCATTTTTTTTTAACTCGATGCATTTCGTCACGTTTTGTATCGCGATATTTCGCCAAACGATATTTCGTCCCATCCCTAATTCGTAGAGCATTCGTGGAGCAGAAATGATGAAAATTATGTCTGATGAAGGGCTAGACCCGAAACGTAACCACCACCTTCGGTGAACAATAAATCGGTGAGCAAACCTCAGTTGTGCGGATCTTTTCCTTTTCTTATCATGTGCTATTTTGGATCCGGCACACTGGTTTAGAACGTCGGATGTGCGTGTCTCTCCTCTTCCATTCGTGGAGCAGAATCACTGTTTTTACGCTCAAAATAGACAGAAACACGCTACGCCCAAAGTAAATGTTGGTACCTGCAGTAGCTATGCCAAGGAAAAGTGTCACAAAGTCGGCCAATCCGCGCTCCAAGCCACGGACAGCACCTGAAGAAACACTTTCAGCACCCCGAGCCACTGCCGCTCCGCGGGGTGCTGAAAGTGTTCCTCCGACCTTTCCTCCTGGGTCGTACCTGATGTTCGGGAGTTGGAGCCAGAAGAGCCCAATGACTCAGGGGAGAGCACGGCCTCTGCTCCGCCTCCAACCCGGTGGAAGAAGATCACTCCACTTTCGCCCAATTCTTGACAGATTTGGGACAGAACGCGAATATTCCTAGTGACCCGTAACAGCCCGTGGCAGCGCGGGACACCACGCAGCAGCGCGGGACACCACGCAGCAGCGCGCATCAACACGCCGCAGCGCGGGACGCCACGCAGCAGCGCGGGACGCATATTCGTGACCGTGCGTAATAATTCGTGCCATTAATCGTAACGCGTAGTAACAGGTCGCAACAGTTAGTGGCGGCGCGTGAAACCTCGACCCCGAATCATTAAATTCGTGATCCTTGGCCACGAATGTGCATTTGTGGCATTCGTAACGCATCGTGCTTATGTGTAAACGCAGTATTATGTTAGTGTAACCTGGTAGAGCTGTATCCCCCACCCCTTTGTGTGTGTGTGTGTGTGTGTGTGTGCTGTGGGTGTGTCTTGTGGGTGTGGTGACACAGGTGCAGGGAATCAGCTCTGGGACACAATCACTCTACTTAAGCAGCAGACTCACAACACTCTGTCTCTGTCTCCGGTCTATTCCATTCAGGTAAAGCATAGCCTACTTTCATAACTGTACACTTTAACCATTTATCATGTTTGGCTTAAAACAAATGTGTGGTGCTTTACAAGGCTCTGTCTCTGGTCTATTCCGTTCAGGTGTGCTGGAAGGGGGATCTACGGGCGTGGCCCTCTGAGGAGAAATCGTGTGGGTCTCAGTCAGAATCCCCAGTCTGATAACGAACCACAGCCCAAGCTCCGCATTGCGCCAGCGCTGTACGGCCTTGCCGGTATCGGACTGAAGACGTTGACCCGAACTCCTCCACTGACTTCCCCCCTCTTGCCTGACCATACAGCACACCTGCACTTCCGGATAAACCCCCATTTTAATATTCCTTTTAATATTTTAAAACCTTTTGTAATAAAACTGAATCTTTTAATACCAGAACCTGGCTCTGCATTTCCGTCCACACTCCACTGGTTGGTCAGACAGAACTCTTGGCGTTACATCTGTCCAGTATTAAATGTCCAGTCTGGGGTCTGCCCCTGCTCCTGCTGTGGAGGAGAGGGAGGCTGCAGTGGCTTTGTCTCCCCCGCTTGGCTGTGACTCATCGACCTAAGCTACAAAGGTCATTATTCTCCAGCACAGATGTAATATATTTAAGCTGCGATGCCCCGTGTGCTATCAGCGCAGTGACAATAACAAATCCAACCGTGGCCGACATATCAAGGCCCTGCTCAGAGCAACTAAACACTGTAGCACTTAAAGTGAAAGTAAACGTGTCAGATATTCCAGCGGCAGGAGCAGCTTTTTTGTTACGATGTCCAGCAACGGCAGCTCAAAGAACTCCTGGTTACCCACAAGGCAGACGGTAAACATGCATTAGCTTGGCTCTAGTTAGCGGGCCGTGTTTATTTAGCTCGTTTATCGGCTTTGAACGGTGAGAAACAGATCCCGCGCCGTTAGTTTCGATTAGAGGAGGTCCGGGGAATGTCGGATAGCTTTGAGGTATGATTGGACAATGACCTTTTTGGGGCGGGGTTTAGCGAAAGGCCAATTAGACGTTATCTATTGTATTTGTACAACATTTAAACTTACAGACTATCACTTTATTGTTTTGAAACGTTGAAAAAGTCAGCTAAGCACAGAAATGTGTTGCATCAGTGTTATCCTCTAGCAAGAGTTTGATATCTCTAAATATAACTGAACTTTAGTTTACAATAAGGTCCACAGTGAGATCCTCTGCCCATGGCTTGTCTAAATCATGTCGCAGTTAGCATTCCGAGCGTCACGTTGAGCCCGCGACAGAGCTAGCTCATCATTAGCAGAATCGGTGATTACCCAGGGGTTTAAGGCCACACTGGCTCAGGCTACGGAGGTTTCTGATTCCCCCTCGGTAAATGTGAGCGTGTTAGCCCCACACCCGCAGCACGTAGAGCATGGACGGCGTGTGCACGGGGCCCAGCATAGCAAAACGAGCGCTCAGGGACAGACACACACTTGTTAACATAATTGAGAGCATGCGCGCTAATGAGTAACGGATGCTAAAAACACATAAACATGACATGTGAAATAATGAAGAGTGTGGATGGTAATACTGTGAGGCTAATGTGGGTTTAATAATGATGCAGTTGTGTTTAAGCCAAGAAGTGAATGTATTTAGTGATATCAAGTTGAAACCTTTGCTGAACATTACTGTTATAAATATGAGAAGAAAAAGTAGTGCAGATTTCACATAAAAATAAGACATTTTATACATCAAAACATTTTTATTTTCAGCAAAATCTAAAGAAAGGCTAGAGCCAGATTTAAATGTATGCTTTTATTTTGCTGATATACCAATTACAAGGACAAAACCGGAAAGTGTGGAGTCTGTCGGAGCTACAGATTTAAAGAAAACCTCCCTAAAGTTTAGTCACGTTGTCTGCACATGCATGTGTGTATATTTCTCTCATCTTTAGCCACTGCTGTTTCCCAGAAAGGAAATTACCATATTTGGATTACAGCGTCATCTTGGTCATCTTTCATGTTATGTAAGTAAGTAAGTAAGTGCTTTAGTGTCATTGTACAAGTGTACAACGAAATAGTGTTCAGGTGTTAGTCCTGAGCTGCTGCCACTGTGTGTCAACCTGACCTGCATGACCTTGGAGGTCGGGGGAACTGTAGCACTCGGAAGAAACCTGGCTGCCTGCCCTCTGTCTCCTCTGATCCTCTGAAATGGTGCTGCGCCTCCTGGGTTTGTCCCTGTTTCAGAGCGTGGTGTCCTGCACTGGTCAGCTCCTCCTCCTCCTTCAGCTCCCTGCGCTCCACAACAGTCTTTCACCATCTCTCGTTTGTCCTTTTTTGTTTCCTGTAGCTCCTCTTGTGACGCCTCCTCTGTGCTGCAGCTGTGGGGGCTCTTGGTGCCTCTTCAGTGTCTCAGAAGAAGAAATGTGTAGGTCTCAAATGGGTTTAGCTGATAAGCTAACATTTTGTTTACCTTTAAAAAGCTGCTTTCTTCAAGACCATTTTGGACTCTCAAAGTAAACAAATCCACCAAACCTCCACAAAAACACGGCAAAGACGTACAAAAGTATCTAGAAAAACTATGTGGAACACAGAAACCACAAATGCAGTTCGCAGAGAAAGGCAAAAAACTCAGCTGCACAAGGAGCGAGCAAAGTCGCTTCCTGTTTTCACATCGTCATGCCGAACCATGGTACATTTAGTATCCATGTTACACATCCATGGTGCTCTCTGTTGCACCGCTCACCACTCCAACACTAAAACACTACACTGGACCTTCTGAAATTTGTTGGTGCAAATTATTTAATTATGTGTTAGAATTTGATTATAATCTCAGATGGAGGGCGGGGGCCAATACAACTCATTAGCAGAGAGACATTTTTAGTAAGAAATGTCCAAAAAGATCATTGACAAATGCTTTACATCATCAGTATTTGGCAGTGATTGGATTCACAAACTCGACATATTATTTTTATGACCGAAGGGCCTTTCTACTGACCAACACCGTGCTCTGGCCTTATTATATACGTGCTGACAAAAGAAGTCAATGAACTTTTAACAGTTACCATAGTTACCACCATGCAATTTTAAACTGTAGGCTCTTTTGAATGTTGTGACGTCATGTGAACGCAATCACCTTGTTTTTCTACCAGGACCAAATTCCCGAAGCACTGCACTCCGAGATCAAGCGCTCACTTTGATTGTAATTCACAACAATATGAGGGGCGCCCAGGACATCCGTTACATCACGCTTGGCTGGGGCTCATTTAGACCCAAGTGCCTGCGCGTGCCGGGTGCACTGCAGGGGTTAGTGAAGAGCCCAGGGACCAGTCATTCGGCGCGGGGCCCCAAGCGAGGCGGGGGTCACCGCCCTCCGCGCTCCCTGAGACACCTCACTGTCTCCCAGCCAGGCAAGATGAATGAGCCGGACTGCGCTTTCTCTCAAAGCCGACGTCTGTGCATTGTGCTCCACTCGGGCTTCTTTAAGGAAATATAGGCCACTTAAAGCAATGGTCTTCCTCATTGTGGAACTTCAATCATTTGTATATTTGGGTGGGGGGGTTGTTGGCATATAAAACATCTGTCTTCGGTACTCAACAGGGTTTAGACTGGTGTCATTTGAGCGCTGAAACTGACACTGCAGGTAAATAGGGGGACCAAAACATCACTGATATAAATATGAGAAAAAAAATGTATTGCAAATTTCCTGTCATAAAGTTCAAAGTCAATGTTTCATCACTATTCACATGGTGTCCCTTGTCCCACTCAAGGGGGAGCGCCCCTGTTTCAGACAGTGGGTCATTGGTGTCATGGTCTTCAGCCCTGTCCACAGAGGAACCCCGCCTACAGGGACGGGACAAGAAGAACTGAAGCTCCAACAAGGACTGGACGTTCTGCGATCTTGAGGGACTCCCATCGAACCCTAGGTCTCTATAGCCTGTCCGTCCATGGGAGTGGATCTCTCCTTCTGTGGTTCTCCCCAAGGTTTATTTTTTTCCCCCACTGAGTTCTTGAGTTTTTCCTCGCTGTGCCGGAGAGTCTAAGGACGGGAAACTCCCACACGGCTCGTCACCACCTGCTGCTGACGCCCATTTGGACTTTATGTTTGCCTGGACACTTCATCGGCCTGAACTTTACATGGTCTTGTTTATTGTTTTGTTTCATTGCTTTAATGTTTGTGCATTGTAGTTATAATGTGTTTCTTTGTTGTAAGGCGACCATGAGTGCTTAGAAAGGCGCTAAACAAATACAATGTATTATTATTATATCTTCCAGCACAAATGAACGAAGGTCTAATTATTTCCTCATAAATGGTCACATTTACAGTATATAGTGCCTTTCTATCTGCTTCAGGCAGTCAAAGCGCTTTACATCAAGAAACCAGTCCCCCATTCACACAGCAGTGTACGCAGGGACTGGAGGCAAGGTGGGTGAAGGTCAAGGTCAAGCCCAAAGTGCTGTACACAAAATAAATGTATGTAAAATGCAATGTGAATTTAAAGTACATACAAATACAGGTGCAAAAAACAAACACAACGCAAATAAATACCAAGTAAAGTGTCTTGCCCAAGGACACACTGACAGTGTGCACCTTTGAACCGCCGATCCTCCGATCACAAGACGACCCGCTCTACGCCCCAAAGGCACTCGAAAGTGGAGACGAAATTCAAAAACATGTGCGTGAGAAAGGACTTTCAGCCATTAGAATCATGTGTTAGCTTTGTGAATCCGATCACCGTCAAATAATGATAATGACTGTATCGGCACCGGCTCCGGCTGAAATAGAATTCTAGAGTCATTTTCGTCTCTTCAGCGTAAATTCCTAGACGTCACAAAGTCAACAAAGAGCTATTTTTTTCATTATAAGAAGGTTGATTCTATAATAGCCGTAAAGAGCACTGGTCCATTGTGCATGTTTTGGGTTTTTGGGAACAACCACAGCACCTGGAGGAAACAAGGTCACTCCAGGTTTTGTTTTCTTAAGGGAACGGCGTTACCACACGGTTAAGCTCTCGCGGCGAAAAGCCCAAATATAATGATGCTGCGACAGTGTGCTCCTCTATGTGTGCGTGTTTATTTCCTCGCTCACACTTGGAAGGCAGCCTAGACGGAGCCATAACACACCGGTGGCATTATGGATCCTGGCTGGGGAATACTTTGGGATTCCCCCGAGGCAGCCAGAAGATGGAGCTTTGAGGAAATAAGTCTGCTCTTTTCTGCTTACAACAAACAACCCCGGCTCTGAGACGAGAGGTAATATCTGCAAAAATGCTTACAGCGAGTGTTGTGCTTTCCACAGGGGGTAAGCGCACAAATAAACGCTGCGATGGAGGGGATGGGGGAAATTAGGACGGCTAAATGAAAGAGAGATGCACAGTAGGCCTATCCGTGAAGATAACAGACGCTTTCATCAGGAGCCATTTCTGATTCATATTACAGTTACATTTGCACCGTGATGTGAATCTGGAATGATTCCTTTGAGTGTTTTTCATTAATGAGATTCAGAATCTCTTGTTCAGGGGAGTCCTTGCCCCAGGGGGGGATCAATGAGGCTCATGAAGACGACCGACACTCAGAGGGGTGTTTACTGCTAATTGAATTGGATCAGCCAAAGAGCTAATGAAAACAGCACTAACGCAATCAAAGGTTCAGTTTTAAAAATGTTATCTGTGTGCGTATGTAGTAAGGCTTGAACCCTTTTTTTTTTTTTTTTTTACTTTAAGCATATTCTGGCCTTGAAATCGCAACCATTTTATTCGAAAACGCTCCCAAATGTATGCCTTTGCGATCTAAAAATAGGATTACTCGCATGTTTCCGACTCCCAGCGTAAATGCTCCGGTCCACCTTCAAAGAAAGCCTTCTCGTCATGGTTTCACGAACGCTGTCTGTCGGCAACAGCAAACCTTCTGTTCCAAAAAAGTTTGTGAGCATTTCGTAAACTACGATCTGTCCTCTTTTGGCTCAGCGCCGCTGTCCTTCCTCTCTGTCACACGTGGGCCGTCCTGCACCAGCCCAGTGCCTCTGCTCCGCTCTCATTCATCTGCCCCTTTTCATTCAATGAGACAATGTTTTTACGTAACTGTAGTCTCTTTATGAGCAACTGTGGAATATATGTCATTCAAGGAGTGAAGGAGCAGAGTGAGGACAGTGAAGGCGCAGAGTGAGGAGAGTGAAGGCGCAGAGTGAGGACAGTGAAGGCGCAGAGTGAGGAGAGTGAAGGTGCAGAGTGAGGAGAGTGAAGGTGCAGAGTGAGGAGAGTGAAGGTGCAGAGTGAAGAGAGTGAAGGAGCAGAGTGAAGGCGCAGAGTGAGGAGAGTGAAGGTGCAGAGTGAGGAGAGTGAAGGCGCAGAGTGAGGAGAGTGAAGGTGCAGAGTGAAGAGAGTGAAGGTGCAGAGTGAGGAGAGTGAAGGAGCAGAGTGAGGAGAGTGAAGGCGCAGAGTGAAGGCGCAGAGTGAGGAGAGTGAAGGTGCAGAGTGAGGAGAGTGAAGGTGCAGAGTGAGGAGAGTGAAGGCGCAGAGTGAGGAGAGTGAAGGCGCAGAGTGAAGGCGCAGAGTGAAGGAGCAGAGTGAGGAGAGTGAAGGTGGAGAGTGAGGACAGTGAAGGTACAGAGTGAGGACAGTGAAGGCGCAGAGTGAGGAGAGTGAAGGAGGAGAGTGAAGGAGCAGAGTGAGGAGAGTGAAGGCGCAGAGTGAGGAGAGTGAAGGAACAGAGTGAGGAGAGTGAGGAGAGTGAAGGTGCAGAGTGAAGAGAGTGAAGGCGCAGAGTGAGGAGAGTGAAGGAGCAGAGTGAAGGCGCAGAGTGAGGAGAGTGAAGGAGCAGAGTGAGGAGAGTGAGGAGAGTGAAGGTGCAGAGTGAAGAGAGTGAAGGCGCAGAGTGAGGAGAGTGAAGGTGCAGAGTGAGGAGAGTGAAGGAACAGAGTGAGGAGAGTGAAGGAGCAGAGTGAGGAGAGTGAAGGAGGAGAGTGAAGGAGCAGAGTGAGGAGAGTGAAGGCGCAGAGTGAGGAGAGTGAAGGAACAGAGTGAGGAGAGTGAGGAGAGTGAAGGTGCAGAGTGAAGAGAGTGAAGGCGCAGAGTGAGGAGAGTGAAGGAGCAGAGTGAAGGCGCAGAGTGAGGAGAGTGAAGGAGCAGAGTGAGGAGAGTGAGGAGAGTGAAGGTGCAGAGTGAAGAGAGTGAAGGCGCAGAGTGAGGAGAGTGAAGGAGCAGAGTGAGGAGAGTGAAGGAGCAGAGTGAGGAGAGTGAAGGAGCAGAGTGAGGAGAGTGAAGGAGCAGAGTGAGGAGAGTGAAGGAGCAGAGTGAGGAGAGTGAAGGAGCAGAGTGAGGAGAGTGAAGGAGCAGAGTGAGGAGAGTGAAGGAGCAGAGTGAGGAGAGTGAAGGAGCAGAGTGAGGAGAGTGAAGGCGCAGAGTGAGGAGAGTGAAGGAGCAGAGTGAGGAGAGTGAGGAGAGTGAAGGTGCAGAGTGAAGAGAGTGAAGGCGCAGAGTGAGGAGAGTGAAGGAGCAGAGTGAGGAGAGTGAAGGAGCAGAGTGAGGAGAGTGAAGGAGCAGAGTGAGGAGAGTGAAGGAGCAGAGTGAGGAGAGTGAAGGAGCAGAGTGAGGAGAGTGAAGGAGCAGAGTGAGGAGAGTGAAGGAGCAGAGTGAGGAGAGTGAAGGAGCAGAGTGAGGAGAGTGAAGGAGCAGAGTGAGGAGAGTGAAGGCGCAGAGTGAGGAGAGTGTCTGCCTTGACATTAAATGTTAAAACTAGTCAGAGAGAGGGAGGAGAGATCAACACACGACTAGTCGGCTCGTCTAAAATGATGTCGTCCAGGGCCACAGCAGTCGACTAGTCTGTAAAAGCCCTTGTATGTAAGCAGCATGTCTGATGTTTTTACGATGTCCACGAGTTGTTAATTATTATTGATAAAATTGCTTATTGTCGGCTAGGGATGTAACGATTCACTCAAGCCCCGATTTGATTCGATTTCCGATTTGAAGTTCCCGATTTTGATTTTCCCTGATTTTTTTAAGCTCCTGTAGATATTGGATTATTTGACAAACGGACATTTGATGAGGATTTCAGCAGAATCAGAGCAGGTTGGTCAGATGTTTGTCTTTTTACGATCTTTGGTAAACTTCTGTCAAAATGCTAAACTCTGCATTAGCCGCTAACGCTAATCTCGTAGCCGATTCACATTTTACGCATATTAAATCGATTTTAAATCGATTTTCGATGAATCGTTTCATCCCTATTGTCGGCATGTGTAAAAACCTGCCCACTCACAGCGATAATGCCACATGATTGGCTCAAACCACCAGTGGTGTGGACTCAAATGAACCAACACGAGCTGCAGAGAGTGGATTTTTTTGCGAGACGTAGTGAACTCACAAATCTTGCAATGATTCAGCTCACAGCGCAAGGTATTTAAACACGATCCTTCTGTGTCCGTTGCTATGAACACATTCAAATCAAATATTATTGTTTTATTTACTGATCACAGTGGTGCTCGCTCTTCAGCCCATGAACTTCCATTCGCCCAGCCTAGAGAGCATCACGGAGGCCCTGTGGATAAAACAGAAGACGGTCCACTTACGGATGAATGAGAGTGTTTTTGTGCGCAAGTGTGGGAAAACAGATGGAAGTTAGCCCATGGCTGCAATCCAGTGTGGAGTGTGTTCATTAAAGGTGCAGTATGTAACTTTTTATGCAAAACAAAAGGTTAATATTAGTGCATATGTAACCTTTCAGGGACCCGGCGGCTGTGTGGCATTTCACCTTTACTTCCCTTCCCAGTGGCCTCTGGAGTGCTCCAATATAAATAGTTTTTTGGGTTTCTGGTAGGTTTTCTGGATGGAAGGTTTTCTGAATGGAATGTGTGTGTAATCATGAAGATGGTTCCATCAGCAGGGAAATCTACCAGAAACCTGGAGCGTTCGTGATGGAAAGCAAAGGTGCTCTGCTAACCACCCATACAACTTTTTTTCTGCATTAAAAGTTACATAATGGACCTTTAAAGCTGTGCTAATCAAAATCTATTCTTTTAGTGGAGTAAACTTCTTTAGGGCACCTTCAGATCAACATAGTTCTAACTACTTTAAGTGAACAATTCGGGATGTGGAGATCTGTGAGAGCTAGAAACATATTTAGGCAACAGCTGAGAGATTTTACACGACTACCTACAACTTTCACAGTTTGATTCAGGTAGTGCAGCTTTAAAATGCATTGCCCTGACCAAATAAACAACAAATAAATATATTACCGGTGGCACTAAGTAAAGTTAAGGGCCTGTCACATTCGATTATTCGCGGCTGATGGCAATTTCAATTTCGGCGCAGAAGGAATGGGGGACAAACTCTCTGCGGCCAATGCGGCAAGTGTGACGGGCCCTTTAAGGACGCACAAGGAATGACCCAAGAAAATGTAACACCTACATTTCAGAATTCCGGTTAAGACAACTTTAAATCTACTGTGTTTGTCTGTTGTAGGCGTAAAAGTGTGAATTTCTCCAAAGAATGATTTAAAAGGTTCCAAAGCAAAAGAGAATCGTAGGCAAATAAAATAATTCGATGTCCACTTATTATTAGTGGCTTTTATTAGTGGATAGCTTTTCAAACACAAGGCACATTTAAAACGTCTTTGAATGGAATAAAGCTTAGGAAAAATCCTGTTTCTTTTCAGTGCCTCTAATGATGAAGTTGAAATCCGACCCCACTGATAGTTATAGTCTGACTCACACAGTGTTTATTTATTTAGCCGTGTTTTCAGGCCAAAGCCTTCTGTTACAGCGCTGCTCCATTTAGCTCCACTGCTCACACACATAAACAGGAAATGATGTGATGACTTACAAATGAAATAGATCCCATCTTCGCCGGATGACTAACACTGCGGACTCACTTTTCTGGATACATTAACAGTTCCCAATGTCCTACTGTACGCCTTCTTTCGGAACGACCGAAAAGTTTAGCAACTAAGCCGTCATAGCAATGCTCTGAATGTTCAGCTAGACAGGCAATCCCTGGGATTAAACATGCTAAAAACAAAGCCACGGGTGTGCTAACAAATCATTGGTGTTGTGATAAGCGCCGTTCAGAGTGATAGCTTAGTTTACTTCGAAAATGCAGTTCCAGATACATTTTGATCCTGCACTCCTTTGTTTTACAGTAACTTTGTTACATTTTGTGCTAATGTACTTTTCAATCTTAACTTCAATAAATATCAAATGGCATTTGGTTCATAAACTTTGGACACTTGACTGTTTTCTTTTTACACATTTTAAGACATATACTGATCATAGTTATTTACTGTATCGCAGTACGTATCGGATCGGCCCCTGAGTATCACCATATCGTGACTAAAGTGGATCGTCCCAGCCTTAGTTTGCGCGGGGCATTAAAAACCATTAAATGCCATTAAATTAATTTGCCAAAATCAAAGCCTTGAATGCCATTAAAAAGCATTAAATTAGATTCAAAGTGGCATTAAATTTAAATTCATTGGGGTTTCCCTTTTGCCAAATTGACATTCCTCTGTCTGACCAAATGTTTGCAAATGAAATATGTGCAGATTTTGTCTGCATTCGTGGCATTCAAATATAGTATTTGGCCATTGAAAAAAAACATTACATTAGACTTGATTCTGCCATATGGGACTCATGCAGGTAAACACGCACACATCGGCTAATTTCAATCCGCTCATTCATCCTGGCCTATTGTACATGTTTTTAGTGGTAGGGAAAAGAGGAGCATTAAAGGAACAGGCGACCGTTTTTCCATACTGAGATAATGTTCTTACCTGAGCTTAGACGAGTTGATGCGTACCTGTCTGGTCTTTGTGCGTGCGCTCAGTCACGCAAAAGGACCAAAGATGTTGTTAGCATTTAGCCTCTCCTCTATGGGGCTAAACGGGGGTGAAGTTAGAAGCGACCAAGCTCTCCCACGTTTTCTCTATTTAACAACGGTTACACGATATTTCATTTATGCTGACGCACTCAAGATGAATGAGATTTTCCTTCTGTCTTTGAACGCATCACAAGTGGAGGAGGAGTGAGGGGCGTCGCCAGGTGAGGGGAGGAGGGAGCAGAGCAGGGTCATAACTGACGGCAGCTTTAAGAGGAAACCTACGCAGACAGAGGGAGAACATGCCACGCCCACACAGAAAGGCCCCAGTTAGCCGAGGATCTTCTCGCTGTGAAACACTAGCTCTAACCGCTGTGCCACCATGCCACCCACCCACCCACACACACACAGACTACGATTGTGAAAGCAAAATCCAGGCCTGTTTTTGATGTGGATGAACAATGTTGTAGTACGATTGAAAGCGGAACATTATTTTTCCAAATGTATTCCTTTTAATCCAAATCGAGGCCCACACTGATATTTAAACGCGATTCCAAGTGAAGGTGGTTCTGTTTTGGGATTAAGGGTTATTTATTTGGAAACAACACCTACAGCCCAATGCTGCAACAGTAGTGAATACCTACAGACTCTTACATCACCCAGAATAGCTGCCTCTGCTCTACAAACCCCACTAGTACACACTATTTTAGGATTAGCCTGCAAGAACGAGCCGGGCCGGTTTGGGAGTGGGTCGATCTCCTCCGGTGCTACAGTGCCCTCTAAAACTGTGAGCCCCCTTGGCGAAGATGAGCAGTAAAAAAGTCATGAAGTTGCAGACACATCAAAGTTTTATGTCTTGTTTCAGACCAGAGCGTATTGCGTGTTTCTGGTGTTGTTTCGAGTAAATGCCGGGACACACTAGAGAATTTGAAAGCCACTATTTTGTAGACTGAAGGGGATTTATATTTTCTCTGAATCTGATTGACCGTAGAATGCTGTACGTTATCGCAATCATGTGACCGAGAGCGCACATTTCTGCAAACAAAGCTGGTTATGTTTATGAGGCAAAGATGTAGCGACGCGGTCAGCCTGGGATTTACCAAAGATCCACTCCTCGAGACTAAATGAACACATCGCAGAGGAAACAGAAAAGCTTTGTCTGTGAGCTTTACAGTTTGTCACGTCAACAGAGGCTCAGGTTGAGTCGGTGTTTAAGCTTGTCGAGCCGCATTTTGTAAGAACAACTCAAAACGTCATAACATTTTCACTTCTTTGTGTCATAAAAATCGCATTTTGTAATAATTTTCCAATTTAGCTTTAACTTACTATTTAAAGTGATAAAATGTGCAGAAACACTTGATGACTGCACACTACTAAAGCGTTTGTAAATACTGATTTCATCATTTCTGAAACATCTACAAAACTTACCTCCTCCTCTGTTACTCATTTATAAGAAGCTACATAACGCCCAACTGTTTTCCTAAACTTCTGTCCAGTCCCTTAACAGATGTTGCACATGTGTCAT
Organism: Proterorhinus semilunaris; assembly: GCA_021464625.1. NCBI lineage: Eukaryota > Metazoa > Chordata > Actinopteri > Gobiiformes > Gobiidae > Proterorhinus > Proterorhinus semilunaris. The sequence goes on from CM038356.1 coordinate 31,949,388, forward strand.
GTACGTGCTGTTTAGAAGCTTATATGTTAACAATGGTTATTAAACTGTGGAAATGACTTATAAATATATATAAATGAATATATAAATGTCTTATAGAGAGTTTATTACAAAATGCAGTTTTATTACACAATAGCAACGCAAACGAGGAAGAAAATGCAGCAAAAACTTGACAAAAACGCAAGGAAAAGTAACAAAAACAGACAAAAACATGACAAAAAAGTGGGAAAAAGAGAGACAAAAACGCGGTGACAACATGACATCACTTTTGTAGGTCTTAGCTTTCAAATGAGCCGTTACTCTGGCCTATAGGCTGTAAGCTCCAGTCGAAAGCTTTTAGATTTGGATAAAGCCGAAATGGAGAAAATGTGCTCGGTTAAGACGGGGGTTAAGAGGTTAACAAGATGTTAGCATCCTAAGTTAGCACTTAGCCTGAACAATAATGTGTGAATAAACACATGTGCGGCTCACATCTATGAACCCTCTGAGGAAAAACTACAGTAACCGCTCAGCTCTGCCCTCTGTCACATGGTGTATCCGAGTATAGATGTTTGGAGTTTGGTTCAGGGCTTTCTCTTGGAGACGTTTGTGCGACCTGTAGCTCAGCAGCTGTAGCTAATGTCCATAAATGTTCTCTAGGGCTTTGTAAAGTAACTCTCCAGGCACTTTATAAGGATCACATCGTAAGTTTACAGTTTTCTTTAAGCTTTGTTCATCTACATGAGCTGCTATTGTTGGATGTAGCAGAGCATCTTGACTTCAGTCAGTGGAGAGGCAGCTTGATATGATATACGAGCCAGAGGTCTCCAAGATGGTGGACATAACAACAAAAGTCACGTGACTGAAAGGTATGAAGAAGGTCACATTCAAGTGAAGCCAAACTAAACAATTAATGACACAAAATGACATGACACAAAACCACAGACTAAGCTTTTCCACGATTAATCCATCCATCCATCCATCTTCTTCCACTTGTCCGTTGCCGGGTCGTGGGGGCAGCTGTTGGAGCTGCACCAGCCCCTCTGGCTCCTCCTGCAGGTGGTGGGTCCACAGAAGGACGGCCTCATGGTTCTAACCGGGCCTGTTGGTCTCTCATAAGGGGCTTCTGAACCGCTCTTTGTCTGACCCGTCACCTAGGACCTGTTTGCCATGGGAGACCCTTCCAGGGGCACGAAGCCCCCGACAACAGAGCCCCAGGATCATTCAGGCGCTCAAACCCCTCCACCACGATAAGGTGGCGGTTCCTGGAGGGGAAGATTAATTTAGTACGTGCATAATTATTACGCAAGTGGGTATTTGTCTCAAGAAGCAACTTTACAAGAAAAAAGAAACAAAACAAAAACTCAATTTGATAGCCCAATAGAAAAAAAGCATGACATCGAAACATATAACCGGGAATGTTCCTGCAGCGTGGCTCTAATTGTCAGTAAAACAAAGGCATAATGACATCTCACACCACTACACTTGACTTTACTTGTTCCCAAAGGTGGAGTTATTTGGCAGCAATAAAGCAAGGGCTGGCATTCAGACAGAGACAACCGAATGAGTTACCACCAACAGTTTGTTGAGCACAATAATTAAACATTTATGAAGGAATAAAGCTATTACATCTAAATAAGATTAAGGAATTCAAAGCAGAATCATTAGTGCAAGAAATGGTGTGAAAGCAAACGCTCCTTTGCCAGTGCTGCCTGGTAGATACGAGATGAGAAAGAATGTGCTTCAACTGTTTACACTTGACTCTGGTAATTTACAAAAACACTTTATTCTTCACATTCATTCTGATGAACTGTAGCTCAAAGATGGATCAGTAACTTTGGGTTTACGAAGCTGCTCGAGACCAGGATGAGTGCCCTGGAAAGATAAAGACGGCAGTCCGAGGCGGGGTCCAGCTGATGTCGGTGTGTGCCCTGTACATCACCAAACTCCACGCGAGTAACACCTTACTCTCGATAGTTCATGTGTGCTTTAGACTGAGGACATGCAGTTGTGACAGATTGGCCCTATTATATTTGCATTATATTCCTCCTGGATCATAGGATATTGTATTTTAAATATCTTGGGCCAATACACACACAAGGACATACACTACTTGGCATGCACCCTTTTGTGATTGACAACGAGGAACACAAGTTAAATTCTTTTCAGTTCTTATTTTCGGTTTCAGGACAAACAAATTGAGAACCCACAAAACTCCCCAAAATAACACACTTTACAAATTGTCCATGAAATGTCTTTTCAAACGGAGTAACACAGTCTAACTCCAAAAAGGCTTGGGGAAGGCGGCTCCACACAAAACTCCTCAAGTCTCTACAGAGGGATTACAAGTATTTACATACAATGCAAAACAATGTATAATACCGCCATACCGCCTTTGCCATGCCCGATCCCGTCAGACCTCGGAAGCTAAGCAGGGAAGGGCCTGGCAGGACTTGGATGGGAGACCGTTTGGGGACACCAGGAAGCCTGGCAAATGTAGTGTGTGTGTGAGTGGTTGGTGGTGATGGCTGATGTGCACAGACTGGTTGCCTCGCTTATCATCACCGAGTATGGAGTGAATGAATAATGCACCAAAATTGTAAAGCGACTTTGAGCGTCTGGAAAAGTGCTATATAAGACTAATGCATTATTATTATTATTATCTTTCAGTGACACAAAATAACTCAGTGCCCCTGTCTGGGGGCGTGTGTGTGCCAGGCAGGTCAGTCAGGTGCAGTGATATTATCTAATCAGGAGAATGCACATATTTACATCAAACACCCGAAACACGAAGCATTATCACAATAAGCACACAAATATAAAAAAACTCACGATAAAAATCCAGTCTTCAGTAGAGCCCAAAGACACGTGGGACGCCCCAGCTGTCGGACCTCCATGTTTACGGATCTTTGAAACTGTGCAGTACTCTTTCGGGCTGACATAGATTCAAGGAGAAGACACACGGCAAGAGAGAGATTGAACACCTCTAATTTAGCCTTAGATGAGTGTGTGTTCCCACGTGGCTACTACTACTACTACTACTACTACTACGGCTACTGCTGCTTCTGCTGCTGTTGCTGCTCCCCCCCGCTACGAGAGGAGACTGACATTTAAGAACCAGGAAGGCAAACAGCTCGTCCGGCCACGCGAACGGTGGACAAATGGGACAAGTAGACGAAGGCACGGGGGCAGTGCTTAATTTGACCCAAATTATGTTAATAATGTTCCGGCAAATGTTTTGGCATGTTCCCCGAATCCATCTCATCAGACCAAAAGTGTTCCTGATACTACTACTTTACAAAGTAAGCACCGCACGGGGGCGTATGCTCGTAATGGAGCGGACGGTGGGGGCCGAGAGGGAAATTACCGCTCCATCATACAAGGGGCAACACCAGAGGGTTGCCACAAAGTGACCACACGGTCGTTTCTATCACTGTGACTTCTCCGTTAGCGCTCGGTTCCAGGGTACACGCTCGTGCCCCTCGTGGTGATGGGCAGATCTAAAACTTTCTCCCCGATCGGACATTTGGATAATCGAACTACACGGGACCCGACAGAGCCGCGGTGTCCATGCGCTCCGTCTGTAAAGGCAGGACTTCCCTTGTGTGTAGAACATCTCGTCTTGTGTGGGACATGTATCACGCACACGTGTATCCCTCCAACATCGTCATAACAACGGGCCATAAGTTTGACACGGGTCTGTTCCAACTCGGCGTCATTTCAGACTTACTTCTTTGTCAAAAGACTCTGTTCAAATTGAGAAGAAGACACCCAGTATCCTTCAGTGTCCGCCGATTAGACGAGCAAAAGAGTGGCTAAACTTCATACGTTTTGTGAAAAGGCTCAAATTAAGTGGAAAAGTAGATTTGAAAGAAGCACTTCAGCAGAGTTACCGGACAAAGGGGCCCTTAACCGGTTAACCATGAACACCCCTAATGGGAATCCTACTGCTATTTTCCAAAATCTACTTTTCGAACACAATGATGGACAGGCCAAGGTGTTAGATTTGCACCGCGGAATAAACGTGTTCTAGTTTGATATTCATAACCCCAAAGTCTCCCTTTTTTTTTCCTATACTGAAAATTACCTCGGATTTGCTTCATCAAAGTCTCCTCCGCAGCACTCCCCCCCTCCATTCACCGAGCACTCATCCGGCTTGTCTGACTGTCAAACTTTCCTACCTTTTTCTGTGAGCTGTTTGCCTGCGGTGGAGCTAAAAGTGTTGCTGTCATTTGCGCAGGATACAGTCGGATAATGCCATTGAGTCAGAACGAGAGAGAGTGTGGAGCGCCCTCGCTGCGTCAGGCTCCTCTGCTCCAAATGCTATCTGTGGGATAAATGAAAATGGAGAAGTGAATCACGGGGCGAGGCTAAAGATAACGCCACCTAAGCACCTCATTGCTTTAGATTCGTGTTTTTTTTGGGGTTTTTTGTCTCGCGGTAGGAGCGACGGAATAAAAGGTAAAAAAGATCTCCCAACTCAGAGGGGAAATACACTCCATGAGGCTCGGAGAGCATTTATTATTTTTCAGTGAATGTGGTGTAAAAACATCTATATTTGTTTAATGTCATCGCTACACAGGCTCGACATTAGAAGTTAGAAACATTGGAAATCACAGGAATGCCATTAGCTGTCTGAGCCTGTTCCCACAAACACACACATTTTGTTAAAGGGGGGGGTACTATGTAAAATCGACTTTTTCAAGCTTTATATCATGTTATTATGTCATTCCCTCATTAAACACATGCCTGGAGTGTTGCCTTGGCTCATTCACATATTTTTGAGTAATCAGTAAAAGCCATTTTAGGTGTAGCTATGCCTCAGTCCTCCTAGGAACGCCCCCACCTCCTGGAGACGCCTCTGGACCTTTCGTCACCAGCCAAGCCACCAACCACTGCTCCTCAGCTCAGCAGAGCCCCCTCCCCCGCACAGAAGGGGGCGTGTCGGAAAGCTTCTTAAAGAGACAGAGGCCTATTTCAAGACGTTCAGTACAGCCATTTTGAGAGAGCAATTTTATTCAAGGCAGTTATTTTAATTTACTGCATATACAGACCAACAGAAGGTTACGTCATCATTGTAGTGCTATAGACTGGTGCTATGTGATTGAAAAAAGCATAATACCCCCTCTTTAACCGTTGAAACCCGGACCCAATTAAATTGAGCGTTCTATCCCCATAAAAACGGCACAATACTAAAGTATGGTATGTCTTATCCGCCTCATGGCATTTATATAATTTCTGTGGTTTCTTTATCATTAACATCTTATAGGATGATGTTTAGTGGCCACTGGATGTGTATCCGTCCCCACAACAACCAGAAACTTGACTGAATTTGACTCGGCATTTAGCTCAGAGGACACTTTTGTGCACTAGATTGTGTTTTAAGTAAAATGTGTACATTCATCCATGATTTCTAACTGGGTTTTGACCTAAATGTGGTCGTTGGGTTGCTAAAAGCTAAAAACATCTTTCATCATTTGCGATGTTTGATGGCTAATGCTAACGGCTATAGGGAAAATACATTGCGCAGGCTAATGCTAACGGACTCTGAAAAGTCCCCCTCAATAGCCTTGCTAACTGTCCGCTCACGTTAGAATCAAATGACTCTTTTTATTTGTATTTCTATGTGCAAACAGCTATCCCCGATTAGCCTGAGGTGTGTTCAGATCGAACTGCTGTTTTGGGGCTAGCGGCGATGTCCTGGGGATCTACACCCACTGTCTATGCCAGGACCTCTGCCAGTGTTTGAGCTCCAAATTAATACAATTGAACAGCGGCCGTTTAGCGCCCTTGGCTAGTGGCTAAGGTTACATCAAACTATGCTGTTAGCAATGCTATGACTCTTTGTTGACGAGAAGTGTGTCACATTTGTATTCTACAATTACAGAATAGAATAGAACCTTTTTGTCTGAAATGTTTTTCTTTAAACACGGCTCATTAAAAACTCATTCAATAAAAACACATACAGTAGCATAGGCCGCTTTATAAGTGACTTTATTGGTGCTCATTTCTTGTTTTCAAATGATCAATGGGAAAGCAGGGATAGGCAAGTTTACTCAGCCGCGGGACGATTTTTAGCTACAGTAGCGACAGTGAACAAACATTTAAACGCAACACTTTTGTTTTTGCTCTAATTTTTCATCAAAGACAATAAAACGTTTTCTGTAAACACAATAGACCCAGTTCTCTCACGTATCTGTCTTAATCTGTGTTAGTGAGCACTTCTCCTTCCCCTCTAACAGATGTGGTATCAAGATCGGATTAGACCTCATTAATATACACAGGTCCTTTGGGCTGTCTACAATAAAAGGACACTCTGATCAATTCTATGTAAAGGAGATGTATTGCACTGCGTGAGGCAAATGGTGGCCATGCCAGACACCAATGTTTTACATTTTCAAAATAGCATGAAGTTCTGTTTTAATCTCTGTTTTTTTGTTTCCAAAATGCATGACGAATGTTGAAGGATAATATTAAATCACTATTTCTCATACTGGGTATTATCTGTGGGTCAAACTGTACGGTTGTACTATCTCTGTCATAGCCTTGACTGTGGTGCTCCGGCGCCACTGGATGTTTTGCTTGCGTATCGGTATGACGCGCTGAGACGTTATTTATCCCTCTTGTGTGGAAGCATGGGCAGACTTGAATGGTAGGACTGGCGCAATGTCTTGTATTCATGTCTCCGGGTCCCGTAACGATGGTAAATAAACTTCTCCTGTATAAGACATCCTGACTGCTGCCTCTCCTTCATCGGTCCTCTCGAACATCATTTGTTATTTCTCTAACAACGACTGACTGACTTTTGCATCCCTCCGTCAAACTTTTTGGCCAGAATGAGAAAGCAGAGTGTACAGGACCGCTCAGAAATGTCTTAGTTCTGGAAAACTTTTGTAAGGAAGAGCGGGCGAAATCATTTCACATGATTAGAAATGTTGATCCAGGGAGCCTACACTATGTTTCATAAACAGCGTCTTATCAGTTGAGGAAAAGAAAAGCGTATTGAGCGGAGTACGTCACACAAAAGCTTATCTCCGTCTAACTACTTTCTTCAATCTCGAAGCCTCCCTGCTCAGTATTCCCATTGCGTGCTGCAGAAGTACATTTTGCGCCGTCAAAAACTAAGCCTTTTACACACGCCGCGGAGCCGCGCCAAATTAGCATTCCCCTCATGGTGCCGCCGCTGCTAAATCTGCATGTTTTACACCGCGCTGTCACCAAACGGCATAATGATGAAGATACCGCTCAGATACTTGCTTATTATCTCCCGGGCCCAGCTTGGCGACAAGTTAAAGCCTTTACCGTACTCACCGCAAAACTGGAAATCTCCAAGTAGTCCTTTCTATCGCCGGACAATTACAATATTTATGAGCGAGGCCCTGTATTCTCTCCGGTTATTTCTTGTGCTGTGGGGTAGGGGAAGGTCTTTTAAATGAAACAGTGCCAAGAAAATCACTCAAGCATTTGTCAAAGTAATTGTACAACACAGTGCTATGAATGGATATGAGCCGGTCCCGTCAACCTGCTGACAGGGGGAGAAGAAAGCGGGCGAGCTAAGAACGGGATTAGGAGAGGATATTGGTTAGAAGACAGAAGAAGAAGTGTCCAAAGAGCTCATTTTGTTTTTTGTGCGTGTATTTTGGACGAGGACAAGATTGGCATTCAAGTCCTGAATGCGCGGAAATAAGATTTACCTCGGGACGTCGGTTAAACTGAAATGACCCCAGAACGTTGGAGGCATGGTGTAAAATATGGACGTACAAAAATGAGTACAGATGTTTTTAATACCAATACAACTACATGGGAAAAAAAACGGACAGATGTTGTATCTGATTTCTACTGGCCAACATCACGGACATTGTCACCACTTTAGGACCCCTGTCAGAGAAAATAACTGGACCTTAATGTCGAGAGAGAAGACTATGACTACATTTACATGCCGTCAATATTCGGGTTTCTGAAACATTTGGAATAACCCGTTCAGAGTTACTCCAGTCCATGGTCATTGTAATCAATTGGGATATTCTGATCCAAACCACGGCGCACAGAGAACATCACGATGCAAACACGCGCCATTTCCAACACTGCACTCATAAAGTAATCGGTTTCCTCCTCGCTCCAAAAGTGCGGTGCTGTGCGGGTTTCGCCGTGTTTAGCTCTGCTTCTACATGTCATTATAACGAACTGCAATACTTTACCCTGAATGACTCGCATAAGAAGGCATGCGTTGAGTTTTCAAAGGCTATATTAAATATAAACCAGCCAGACATGAGTAAACTAGTTTGGAAACTTCAAATGGCTGACACATTTTAAACGTATCCACTTTTGTTTAAACCAATCAGCAAACAGGTATCAGCATAAGTGCCGTAAAGGGGTGGAAGGTTATGATGATTCTAAGGGCTCGGGACTGACAAGGGCCCATGAAGATCATGACACTTTGGGCAGACAGACCTACAGTATATATGAAAAGGTGTATATACTGTTTTTTTATGAATAAAAACGTTTTTATTTTACCCCCCCTCCATTCATAATGGTTCGCTCCTCCATACTGCTGCGTGCCGCCAGCCGCCCACAGCCCGGCCACTAGACACGATCACTGCCCCGAGGCTGCAGCATCAGCTCGGTCTTTTGATCCCGACCGGCCGCAGCCTAGTTCGGTATCGGCCAATGTATCCCCAAAGGCCAACAAATGATAAGTCTGTAATAAGTGTGATTCAACAGCGCAAATGACTACGGGGACTGGACTTGCGACGCACTGGTCACAGTACTTGTCAAACTGTTACAGCGGATAAATAAAAACATGTCAGGACTAAAGCTTTAGGCTGTTGTGTTGACTGGGTCCAGAGTGAGGCTGAAGGGGGGGGGGGGGGGGGTGGCTGAGTCCCCACTCACTCAAAATAAATTAGTTTAAATTTAGAAGATACGTTGCCTTATGCCTCTTTATGTGAGCCATTATTTTCCCACTTTGTGCTGAAATTTTTGACTTGTTCTTCTTTGAAAGGCAACACCAGCCTTTATTGCATAAAAAAATGTAGCCCTACGATAGAATTTAATGAAAAATAAAATCAATAACTTGACCTATACTAAGGCCCAATATTGCAGGAGCACCACCACCCACCCATTACTGTTCGTAAGTACTTTTAAAGTAGCCGTTTAAGGTACATATAGGTGATTTTTTAATGGGCCCAGAATTGTTTTCTGTCACAGGGCCCCGAATATCTGTTGGCGCCCCTGGGCATTAGCCATATCAACTTCAAGTCAACACATTTGTTTTCTAGAGCTGAGCTGAGTTCAAACAGTATTGGAATGCATGTTTTCCAACACTATACACGCTTCATAACAAATCCGCATCGCGATATATTGCTAAACAGTATGAGTACAGATTAGGAAAAGCGTGAAGCCCGTGCGAATGAAAACTCTGGGCGTGTTTTTGATTCATTTTACATAGTATTTTGCCATCCCGATTATTCCAAGTGCAATTTCCCACACTGACGGATGAATTAACACAAACAAATATTGAAGCAAGTCAGAAATAATGGTCTTATTAGTAAAATGCAGCGACTCAAGATTACTTCTACTTCTAGCGTTTCCCTATTTGTTTTTGGCAGTGCAGCGGTCTGACACGGAAGGTCTTTGCCGGTGCGTGTTTCATTTCTGATGACTTTCTCCGAGGCCCAAAGCAGGAAATAATTCTGTTTTAATTGAGCGGGGATAAAACTTTGATTGCGCTGACCTTTTCTGCGCGTGGTGAAAAAGCGCTTCGGAGGGAGGGCAACAGTTTGTGATCATGTTCCAGCCGCTGGCGAGACACGCTCAATGGCTCCTCGCATAATGGGACGTTTCCGTCGTTGTTGGGAAGAGCTTTTAAACAGTGCAGTTATGTTTGTGTTTAAGCTATAATAATAAAAATGAATCCCCCCAAAGCGTCACTCCAATCCAGCACAGTTTGTTTTAATCCATTTAACCACTTAACTGCCACCCTCGGGTTAGGGTTAACAGTTATTTACATCCAAGCCAGGTTAAAGGTCAGGGCTACCCAGCTCGTGTCCCAAACTGTGTGCATGACTGAGTGTGACACAGATATTGAATATTTTGAGCGTTGAAAAATCGATGTTTTAAAAGAATTTGGAAAGAAGCGGGGACACAGTGTTACTGGGGAGAGAAAAAAACAAACAGTTGTTTGTATACACAGCCATTTCAGCGTGTTTCCCGTTGCCTGACATAGCAATGGATCAATCAAGAATGACCCTACACTGACAAAGCAAAAGCACTTCACATGTCAAAGGTCTTCACACAGTACGAGCACTCACTATGTTACTAATAAATTACCAAAACTTTACCAAAAATGTCTAATACAGAGTGAGCGCTCACTCTTCCACAAACAAATCTTTGATTCTCTCCTCCGGGGCAGCTGGAGTAAACTTCATAACAACAGTACGTGAGCTCTGGGTCTGTCGCTAAAGGGAAATAGCCTATATCTTTCTTGTGCTTTTCTCTTGGTCTAAAAGCTCTAGTTTCTTATTCAGTCTTGGTTCAATCCTGATTTTTAACCGGTGTAGTCTACATCCTGGTTTAGTCCTCAGACCTGCCGCAGACCGCTTAGTTAGTTATAGCTTTGCTTCGCTTAGTAGCGAAAATTGGCACCGCTTTCCCTGCCAGATGTCGGGTATTTCATGATTGATCCATGTCTGTCAGGCAACTGGAAACCACGCTAAAACGGGGCTGTCCGTTGTCATAGTAATCGGTGAATGTGACGTACACGCCGTCTTCGAGAATTAAGTAAATAGACGTATTGGTTACAAATACCATTACTAGTTAGCTATATGTCGAACTTACACATTTAATCCATTCGTCACGACGTTCTGGATCTTTTCTTTTAGTAGGAAAGTTGATGAGTGCGTACGGCGGCTCACATAACACACTGTGAGGTTCCTCTATTGCACTGGTGAATAGGGCAAAACTCTTCCATACACTTAAGCCCATGAGGACAGTCACACTGCAAAAGAGAATGAATGAGAACCTGGCATATCGCCGTAAAACCACTTTAAGCGCCATAGTCACTATATAGCCGGTAGTTCCGCTATGATAGTTTGCTTTTAATGGGCTTTGTTCACATCGTGGATAGTTGTGAACTTTGACCGGACCATTACCACGCATGCGTACTGATAATGCTGATTTGGCTTATTCTGGAATCCAAATCTTGACTTGTTGCCATAACGTAAAGGTTATGGGTTTCCTGGGACGTCTGGTCCATTATAAGAAATAAATCACAACAAGCAAACCCAAGGACATAAGAGATAAAACCAGCAATATAAAGGAGAATAAAAGTAAAGGAACAGAAAACTGTCTGAAATGTAAATGTTTAAAACCTGAAAAAACATTTGCCCTTTAACCTGCCAGCTTAGAGTCAGCGTTAGCAATTCTGCATATCCAAATCTCAAAGCATATTGACTGGAGAGCTTACAGCCTATATGCCAGTGTGACGCCTCATTTGAAAGCCAAGATCTTCTAGTTTCTAAAAATCTGTGTAAGCTCTGTATGAGTAAAACACAACATACAGGTGGTGGGCAGCAGATAACTGATTAAATGTGTCTACATTTTAAATGCGCATCCTCCAAATCGTTTAATTTCTCCTTAAACCCAGGCTCCTCTGTTTTATTCAACAGGTTGCGTTCACGATTTAGAATTCCATTTCAGTTGGAGGGCAGGTGTCAATACAACTCTATGGGAGAGAAACAGTTTTTGAAAGAAATTTCCAAAAAGAAAATGTCCAAATGTTTTCTCTGATCATCATGTGACAGTGATTGGATTCACAAACCTGACATGTGAATTTTATGGCTGAAAGTCCTTTCTACTGGCCAACATCAAGCACATGTTTTTGAATATTGTCTCCACTTTTGGACGCCTTTGTGAAGAAATAATTAGACCATAGTTCATATCTGCTGAAAGATATGACTTTGAACTTTGTGTCAGTTTTTGTTTCATGTGAATTGGCCCAGTAATTACAGAGATATTAGCAATGATTTAAGACTATAAATCTGCATTTTGAGCGTTGCTATGGTTACGGCCGTGGAATTTTCAGTTGCCCTCCACCTCAATGTTAAACTATAGGCTCTTTAGAAGGTTGTGATGTCACGTGAACGTTACCTACTGTACGATTTCCCTTGTAGACAAAAAGTTGTGGACGACACAAGCGACATACTGCGATTCTTAACAAAAACTCCAGTTTAACTTGAGAAATACTTGTCCCTATAACAGTATAAATAAGTACACATAATTAATCATTTACAACAACAACAACAACAACAGTTGTTAACAGAATTAAGGAGTAAACTCTTGAAGCTCCAGGCACCATCTTGTTTTAATGAAGGGGTGGCTAATTAGCTTGTTTTAAGTGCATTGGATAAGCACACAAATCATACGTCACTGCAAATGAATTATGAATGAACAGTTTCCAGTTGTGGAGGTCGTGGTGACCAGAGGGACATGGAAAGGGAACTTGTACCTGGTTGTGACAGGCTTTGTTTGGAGTTTGTTCTCGTCTTGTGTCTATGGTGAGTCGGTTACTCCATTGTTGAGTCCCGGGGTGCTGTGCTGCGGTCGTCCACTGCTCTGTTGTCCACATTGCCCTGAGGCTCTGGTTCTGGTTTAGGGACGGGACAAACACACAGAACAAGTTCCCTCTTTTGACAATCTGACAAGTGCAGGCTGTGGTAATGATCTGAAACATGGCAAAGCTTTGGAAACACTTACGCTTTTACTTAACAGGACGTTTTAAAGGAATATATAGAATATATCGAAATGGCTGTTTGGAAGAAGTTTACAATATCAACATATTTAAATACAATATATGTATCTGCAATGTCAAGAAATGTGGGGAAACAATGGGTGTAAAATAAAGAAAAAATTAAGGGACATTTTGGGAAAATTTTTTTGCAATTAAAATGGGATTTCGTTTTTTTTTTAAACGTGGAAATTGTTTTTTCTGCCCTTTGGTTGTCTGTTCAGGACAAATATCTTTTTGAGTGGAATGGTATGGAATGAAAGTTCATTTTTATAGTGCTTTTCATATGACACAAGTTGTTATGATGTGGGTTTTTGATTGTTGGTTTTGTCCTGGTTTTGGTTTGGTTCTCCCCTGTCCTGGTCTGGGTCTCTGTCTTGTGTTTATTTTGATAGTCTTGGTCTGTGTCGTCCTGCTTTCCCTTCCTCTTGTTGATTGCCTGCCCCGCCCTGATGTGTTTCACCTGTGCCCTGTTTCCCTGTGTATTTATACCCCTGTGTTTTCCCTTGTCTTTGTTGGATCATTGTCGTTTGTCGTTCATGCCGTTCGTCATCGTAGTCATTCTCTGTCTGTTCTGTTCCTCGGATTCTGCTCGTGTCTGTAAGTTTGTTCCTGTGTTGTTTTGCTTGGACCTGTTCTATTAAATTTAAGTTTGGCTTGGAGCTGCTCTGCATTTGGGTCATCATTCCCCCGCACCGTGACAGAATGATCCGACCACAATCTGACCCAGCGGACAGCCCACTGTTAATTTTTGTTAAACTGTGGCAAGGTGGTTTGTCCCCCATGGCTGCCCTGCAACAGGCGCAGGGTTACGCCTATGAACAGGTTGTGGCTAAGAGAGGGGTGCAGGGGAGGAGACGTGGGGCTCGTGGAAGGCGGCCAAGAGCCAGTGTTTGTTCCCCCGCTGGTCACCCTCCATCTCCATCGCCTGCAGATCCTGAACCGGCCCCTACCCCAGGGCCTCCGCCTAACACCCCCATCCGATCGTGGTGTTCCCCTGCACCAGTTCTGGAGCCACTGCCGGACACTGACCTGGGTTTGAGGTGGGCCCCTTCTGTCCCGGAGCCACCGCTGGACAACATGCTCCGTCCAGGGTGGGCTCTTCCTGTCTTGGGGCCACCATCAGACCGAGACCCCCGTCCGGAGTGGGCTTCACCGGTTTGTGTCCCAGCTCCTCGTCTGAGCTCCGCCCGGCCGCCGCCTGTGCCCGCTCCGCGCCTGAGCCCCGCCCGACCGCCGCCTGTCCCTGCTCCGCGCCTGAGCCCCGCCCGGCCGCCGCCTGTCCCTGCTCCGCGCCTGAGCCCCGCCCGGCCGCCGCCTGTCCCCGCTCCTCGTCGGAGCTCCACCCGGCCGCCGCCGGGGCCCGCTGAGCTCCCGGACCTGCCTCCTCCTCCGTGGCCGGCGGAGGAGGGTGCTTACCTGCCGCTGCCGGACTTCGCGGACCCGGCCCTGTTCCCGCCGCCGCCGGACTTCGCGGACCCGGCCCTGTTCCCGCCGCCGCCGGACTTCGCGGACCCGGCCCTGCTCCCGCCGCCGCCGGACTTCGCGGACCCGGCCCTGCTCCCGCCGCCGCCGGACTTCGCGGACCCGGCCCTGCTCCCGCCGCCGCCGGACTTCGCGGACCCGGCCCTGCTCCCGCCGCCGCCGGACTTCGCGGACCCAGCCCTGTTCCCGCCGCCGCCGGACTTCGCGGACCTGCCTCCGCCGCCTTGGCCCGCTGCGGAGGATCCGGACCTGCCTCCCCCGCCTTGGCCCGCTGCGGAGGATCCGGACCTGCCTCCTCCGCCTTGGCCCGCTGCGGAGGATCCGGACCTGCCTCCTCCGCCTTGGCCCGCTGCGGAGGATCCGGACCTGCCTCCTCCGCCTTGGCCCGCTGCGGAGGATCCGGACCTGCCTCCTCCGCCTTGGCCCGCTGCGGAGGATCCGGACCTGCCTCCTTCTGAGACCCCTGACCCGCCTCGGCCGGAGGCCCCTGATCCGCTCCCGCCTCGGCCGGAGGCCCCTGATCCGCCTCGGCCGGAGGCCCCTGATCCGCTCCCGCCTCGGCCGGAGGCCCCTGATCCGCTCCCGCCTCGGCCGGAGGCCCCTGATCCGCCTCTGCCTCGGCCGGAGGCCCCTGATCCGCCTCTGCCTCGGCCGGAGGCCCCCTGACCCGCCTCGGCCGGAGGCCCCCTGACCCGCCTCGGCCGGAGGCCCCCTGACCCGCCTCGGCCGGAGGCCGCCTGACCCGCCTCGGCCGGAGCCGCCTGACCCGCCTCGGCCGGAGCCGCCTGACCCGCCAGACCCGCCTGAGCCTCCAGACCCGCCTGAGCCCCCGGACCCGTCGCCCCCGTGGAGACCCCCGGATGGTAGCCGTCCCTTGGAGGGGGGGTACTGTTATGATGTGGGTTTTTGATTGTTGGTTTTGTCCTGGTTTTGGTTTGGTTCTCCCCTGTCCTGGTCTGGGTCTCTGTCTTGTGTTTATTTTGATAGTCTTGGTCTGTGTCTGTGTCGTCCTGCTTTCCCTTCCTCTTGTTGATTGCCTGCCCCGCCCTGATGTGTTTCCCTGTGTATTTATACCCCTGTGTTTTCCCTTGTCCTTGTCGGATCATTGTCGTTCATGCCGTTCGTCATCGTAGTCATTCTCTGTCTGTTCTGTTCCTCGGATTCTGCTCGTGTCTGTAAGTTTGTTCCTGTGTTTTGCTTGGACCTGTTCTATTAAATTTAAGTTTGGCTTGGAGCTGCTCTGCATTTGGGTCATCATTCCCCCGCACCGTGACACAAGTCTCCCAAAGCGATTGACAGAGTGTCAGAGATTTGTTTTTCATTCACTCCACACACGGTGGTGGTTTCCCCTGGGGCACATATCTGCACCAATGGTCTCTCTGGCCTCCACCTTTTGTTCACGTACACACATCATTCATCCCTATTGTACATGTTTCTAGTGGTAGGGGAAACCGGAGGAGACATGTGCAGACACCAAGGCCCCACCTGCACATTTCTGATGGTTTACAAAAATAGTGTTTTATCATCGTGATGATAAAACAAGAAAGTCCCCCAAAATATTGAGCTATTCATTGTTGTAAATATCGCCCGGCCCTAGCTTAACCCTATAAAAAAACTGTAGTAATAGTGTTTCCCTACATTCATGCCGTTCTGTATTGTCACATTGTAGATATAACTTGAAATTGTCCTCTTCTCACAATCAATCATTGAACCCATTCTGAGCCGTTTTGTGCTCTTCTGTGAGTTCATCGTAGCGGCATCGATGTTTGACCACCCTGTTAGCTCAACTGAAAGCAGGCCAACTTGTAATAATGTAATGGTAATAATAATATTTAATAAGACTCTTTATCAGACATGACGCTCTTTGAGCCAACGGCAGAATGTGAGACACACTCGTAAGTCTCGTATCTCAGTCAGGATCAGGTTTCTTTTAGTGGTGTTGTTTAGCCGTATTAGCTTTGTTTTCTCCATTCATTCCCGGTGCCATGCCATTAGTCCGACGTCTCAAAAAATGTCCCATTGAGCAGAGGTGCCATTAGTCCGACATCTCTAACCCAGTTGTGTTGTGGATTAGAGACCCATACAACCACTGGCCCTAACCTTAAGGTCAGTGGACTCTTGCATGAACCTCATTTAATTTTTCAACCCCTACTCAACGGGACATGTTCGGAATAATGAGACGTCGGACTAATTACCATTCACTGTATCACTGTCCCATGTTCAATAAATATTGCTCATGTCATGTCAAAAAGTACAGAATTTCTGTTTTAAGGAGAGACACTATATTGGCAAAACTCAATTTTTTCAGTTTTCAGATTTTGGCCCAAATTGGCAAAAAAATATATGCCTTCACCTGGAAACAAAAAATATACCTAATGATCACAATAACATGTAAATATTGTACTGATTCAATGTTTCTCCATAGATTTATTTGGCAAATTGTAATTTCAAGGACATATTCTCAAAATGCATTTTTCTCACTTTGACGCGACAATCTCTCCACGTCAGTAGCTCCAACAGGCTCCAAACCTCTCAGCCTCGGACTGAACAATATTATGAAGATTTTTTCAGAGGGATTTTTTAATATCAAATTCCTAGCCTGATTTATTTATTGAGGCGAAATTTCAAATATTACATTTTCCACTGAAAAACTGCTTATTTTAAGATATTCAAAATTCCCTCTGAAACAGTCTTTGTAACTAATAAAACCATACATTTGAATCTGGCTCAATCTATTAGTCAGATTTTGTCGCCGAAAACATGGGAAATTATGGGCATTTTTCTGCAAAAAATGCCTTATTTTTATATAAAAATAAAAATGACTGAAAACTTGCAATATCCATTTTTTTCATATTTATGCCAGTAATTTACAGCAAAAGTTTCTAATTGATATCCTTAATTTAAAAAAAGTTTCTCTATTCACCTGCAGTGTCTCACCTTAAAGGGACTATACATAAGTTTAACCACAAATAAATGTATACAAATTAAAGATGTCTTCCTCATACCTGCCCCAGCAATGCCCTGGTGAGTAGAATGAGCCCTGGCCTTTTCACCGTGATTGCCTCTACATGTCTGTAAAGTCACTTAAATAGTCTCTGCTCGGGACGAACAAGCAAACAGCGTAATGTGTAATGACGTTTGGCCTGAGGGGGCAATTGCGAGCACAAAACTGTCAAACTCCGCATAGCCCCTTTAAAGTAGGAAACAAATGTTATATTTGATTTAAATAGAAGTGAATGACTTGAAGTGTTTGTTTATTTGAGCAGTTAAAATTCTGCCAGAAAGGAGTGCGCCGAATCAAAAGCTTATAAGCGCACCCCCCCCCCCCCCCCCCCCGAAATCATTACAATAAAAAATGATATCACAATACTACAAAGGAACATATTACAAGGAACAAAGTACAAGACCATAGGAACACAGCATGCACACATACACACAACGTACCCGTTTGTGATTTAACTTTACACATTATTAAACATACATTTAGCAACATCATATTTTGATTTTGATTTGCCTCGTTGGCAAAAGAGAACCTGTTACACTTACAAAGCACTGTTTAAAATGTTCGTATAATTAACAAAAATGTACAGAAACAGAAGCACAACTACGCTCTCATTTCATGTACGATGTCTGGAACAAAGCAAGTGACAAAAGGTGATCATAAGTTACAGATGGTTATCAATGCCAAACACAGTTAATATTCCCCAGTCACTAGTTTTGTTTTTTTAAAAGAACATTAATATACATATTATCCTTCATCTTGCTACTTCCCAGTTGTCATTTCCATCCTTAATATAGTATTAAATTGTGTACAATGTTCCTTCTACATACTGTAGTGCGTTAAACAGCCAGGGTGTAGAGCGGGCCAGTTGAAGAGGGCATTAGCTCTCCATCAACAAACCCCCACCCAGCTGCCCTAACAGCTGATTTTGTAGATTATGTTCCTATACTGTGTGGTGCATTTATAAGACGAGAATTATGAGCTGGTTGTGATGGGCCCTCTCAACAGATCGTCGCTCGCCTCCCTAATTCTCTATTTGCAATTTAACAGTTTGACAATCCATGAACAAATGCAGCTAAAGTCTCTGCCTCTGATAAAACTGGGATAACATTTGGAAAACTGCCAGATATGACATTAGGTCGATCACAATGATCAAAGAGTCATGAAATAACTCAAAACAGTATCAAGGAAATAAGTGCGGTCACGAGATGTGCGCAAGAACTGCCATTATATTACTATGGCCATGTCCCATCGAGAGTTTTATTAAAGATCTTATCTTAAAATACAGTACATATACAGGATTCGTCCAGTTTTTTTATACAATATGAACAAACCCTATTCCTAACTTTACCAAAATGTTCTTCACAGGGATGAGCTAAAAAAAAAAAAGGCAGCCGTTCAGGGGGGAGAGTACCAACAAACCTGTAGAGAGCTATTTGTTTTAGTATCAATGAGTATTTCCAAAAAATGCTCTAGACACAAAGACACTATGCTGAGAGGAGGTTGAAATGGATCTCACTCTACTATGAATTAAAATAAAATAAAATCCCAGTTGCCTGCGGGGACAAAGTCAGAAGCCGACTTTCAACGGCTCCATTTTCCAGTAAGGGAGCCGAACACGATCTGTTTTAAGGTTCCAGATGAACACAATGATTGCGGACAGACAAGGTTACGTTTAGAGGCCCCAAAAAAATAAATAAAAAAAGGTCAGGCAAAGGTTGACTTTGAAGGGAAAAGTCCAAATGAATTTACTGAATGTTGTAGAATAAAATGTATGTGGATGATGAAACTCCCATTGTTCCAGGCTGCATTAGCATGTGCTGTACACGACCTGTCTCTCACTATTGACTACATGCACTAATAAAATGTCTCACCGTGGACTACAAAGAGCCAACCCGACCGTCTTGAGTTTGACGAGCGCTGTAAAAAGCAGTATTTTTTAATATACTCTTTGGAGGAATCAGATTTGCGTCGACCCACTTTTCTTGCATCCGTTATGAAGTGCTATGAAAACAGATGCGAGTTCCCTTTTCGAGCTCATTGTGGCCTGCGAAATGTTGGGCGTTGGACAGCTCCACATTCAGCTCATGAGCCGATAAATAGTGCATGGGTGGACAGTTGAAGGTTTATCTCGCGTGGATAATCGCCTCATTTCGGAACGGATGACCTAAGTCTGCATCTGCTTATTGGCACATTTTCCTTTCACATGAGCCCGCCACATGTACGCACACACACGCACAACTTCAGCAGCAAGAAAATAGAAATATAGACTAAAGTTCTCTGCTGGTCTAATGGTAGAGCTATCAACCAGACACGCACATCCACTTGGTACTAAGGCAGCGTGCTGGATCAAGCAATAAAGATCATGAAGAAAAGACCAAAGATCTGTTAGCTCCCCAGCTTTTTAATATAAGCTCACCAAGTGACGTTTAGGGCGCTAGGTCTGAAGGAGGGCTTATTGCCCGAAACGTCACTTGGTGAGCTTATATTAAAAAGCTGGGGAGCTAACAGTTGTGCGGATCTTTCGTCTTTTCTTCATAGCGACCACTGTTGGGTAACGCTACTTTTATAAGTAACTTGTTAGTTAGATCGTTACTCCTCTGGAAAAGTAGCTTGTTACGTTACTGCACTACTTTATTATGAAGGTAACGCGTTAGAGTAGTCATGCGAATAATAAATATATAAATCTATATATAGCCTCCATTTGTCGATCATGGTTTTCCAATGAGGAATGCTCCATATCACGAACTGACTCGCCAAAATAGCTAACTCACGCAAACACTTCAATCAGCACTATACATTCACTTCTGAGCTTTATTTTATATGTGACAAATGACAGCTAAAGGCAACAATAATGAGCATGTGTCCACTTTACTTACAAAAGCTTAGCTTTGTACCTACATAGTTTAGCTGTCAGAAACTGTTTTTCAACTAAAAGAATGTCTGTAAAGGAGCTCTTACGCTTTACAAAGTGCATTGAATTGGTAATAAACACACAACATACTCACTCAACCTGCTTTAGATTGTACAGCTTTCCTCAACCACATGATCGGCTGCGAGTTTGTTGTTTACATTGGAAGGGCCGATGTTGCCAAAAGCTACGAGTTGTTGTTCGGGAGGCGAGGGCTAGCATTAAGGTTTTCCTCTTTAGCTTTGCCTCAAATAATGTAAGTGCATCCACAATGAGAACGCGCTCGGTGAAAACCATAGAATTGTGTGAAAACTCTGCCATGTTGTTGCTGGGTTGATAAAGTGTTGGAGGACACGGTGTGCATGCGCGAGCAGCACTGCAGCCGAGGAAGATGATAGACTGTCACGGTCACATGGTACCCCATGGTAAATAAAAAGTAACGTTGCGGCAGATCTAAAAATAAACGGCGTTACGTTACTAAATTGTCGGTAGCTAACGCGTTACTCTACTTTTTCCTGGAAAAAGTATTTTCGTTAGTGTAACTTGTTACACCCAACACTGACAGCGACCAATCCACACGGTGGATTCTATGGGCGACCACTGGAACCTGATTTGAAACAGTCCGATTAAGAGCAGGAGTTTGTTCCTTTACCCAAATTGCTTCTTTTGCTCCTCTCTCAAGTCATTTCTTTAGCAAACATTTTAACCTTAAGGAATGGTTGTTGGCTTCAAAATAGAGAGGAACTTCTGTATGACGGCCGCCAGAGCCTTCTCTGCAATGTTGGTACATCTTCCTGTGAATTTGTTGTTTCGAGGTCTACAACAAATAGTGTTTGCAACATTGTCACAACGGCTTGAGACTGCGTAGAGCCCTCGGAGAGCACACAGAGACTTGTAAAAGTCTCCATGCAGTCTCCGCTGAGACTACCTTGAGACTCGCCTCATCTCCATGACCAGTGGCAACATGAGTCTCCAACTAGTCTCCAGGCCGGTGAGATAGGCTCTTTGTATGCGCGCAATCCGGTGAGATAGGCTCTTTAGTTTCTCCAATAAAATACTCTCTACTACACTCCTCTTTGCAATGACTTGAACGACAAAAAAAGAAAAGAATAATCTAATTTATTCAGTTTCTCTCATCTTCTCCCCACAACCTGGGCCAGCGACAAATAGCGGAGTGAGGAGGAAGGCGGCGGGGAAACTCCTAGCTCATCAAGCTGAGGCAAAGTCACACCAAAACCTTTTACATTCTTCAAAGATGCAGCTCGAAAATCCAATCCCGAGGCACGATCTGCGGCGTGAGAAATGCGAGATGTGGCGTCTGTTGGAGGTGAAATACATAACTCGCGGCCGGCGTGCTCTCTGTGCCTTAGCATTTGTAGCTTTATAAAGACAATTCCACAAGGTGCTCCATCTGGACCTTTGGCGCATTACATAAACCGGATCATCGCGGCATTATTACAGTTCTCCCAGTAAAATGACTGGCCGCTCCATATCGGAATCCTCTGATTGCCCTGAAGCGTCTGGCTGATCGGATCTGGCCTCACCATTTTCTCCTTGTGCCTCTCGAGTCAATAACATTATCAGCCGCACAATGCATTCGCGGATGTGACATGAGTCGGCGCAGCCCTCCTAATGGCAGCCGATGAAAATTAATGATTCGTGAAGAGAACGGGTGTCACTTGATGAAGGCCCCCTCTCTCTCTCTCTTTCCTCCTCCTTCTGTCTTTCTTACCACCGATCCCTCTTCCCCCTCTCCCTCTGTGCTCTCCTTTCTAAATCCCTCGCTTTCTCTCTCCATCCCTCTCGCTCTCATACCATCGATCTCTCTCCTCTCTTTATCTCCTCTTTCTCTCACACCGTCGTTCCCTCGCCTCTCTAAATTAAAAAAGTTTTCCCTATTCGCCAGGCCTTAAACACTACTTTGGACACCTGAACCTTTGCATTTCTGTTGGACTTTTGTGGGCGCTATAGCCTTCATCAGAGCTGCAGGTGGCATCCTTATTCAATGGGGTCCGGGGACCCGAAGTTAAAAGAACAGTGCACGATAACAACACTCTTTTTAAGGATGCCGCCTTCAGTCGTTTGCTTGATGAAGGCCATAACGTTGACAGGATGCCCTTATCAAATTAAATATATTTTGCAAGTTGAGTTGTGAAGCAACTGGGATGAAAATCAGCATGTCCAAACTCGTGAAGGTGGCTTCCCCTCCCCAGGTCTTTGGGGAGTCCTTGCCTCAAGTGGAGGAGTTCAAGTATCTCGGGGTCGTGTTCACGAGTGAGGGACAGATGGAGTGTGAGATCGATAGACGGATCGGTGCGGCGTCAGCAGTGATGCGGTCGCTGTATCGGACTGTTGTGGTGAAGAGGGAGCTGAGTCTGAGGCAAAGCTCTCGATTTACCGATCGATCTACGTTCCCACCCTCACCTATGGTCATGAGATCTGGGTAATGACCAAGAGGACATGATCCCGGATACAAGTGGCCGAAATGAGTTTCCTTCGCAGGGTGGCTGGGCGCACCCTTCGAGACATAAGGTGTATAAACAAAAGGGCAGCAGTTCAAAATGAAATTTGCTAGCACTGACAAACATGCCAATCTGCCCGGGGAAGATGTTAAGTACCGAACATTACTCAAAGATGACAACAACATGTTGATATGGAAAAATATATATATATACAGTCGATTTGGCATAATAACACCCCTTTTTAGAACACTGAGCTTCCGTGGTTTACTTGCGTGATGTGTACTGGAGTGGGACCCCATTATAAAACAGTGATGAGTTTATGACCTTTTCAATCCCTCTCTCTCCCTCCCCCCCCCCCCCTCTAATCTCCTGTGCACATACACCTCATTGTGAATTTGCTGCTCCGGCATGCATATTTAGCACCCGGGCTTCGGAAGCCGCAGTGTTTCTGTGGAGGAGAGATGTTCGTTTCATGTGACTTCGGACACGCGTTCCCGGGGGGATTTGGCCGAGCCGCAATTGATCTATTTCAGGTCGGAATATAGACTAGCTATAAATGAAGCAGCTACGTCTGTGGTTCTTTTCATTGTCGTCGGCATTTGCAAAAGAACAGGCACTTCGGAGGTCACGCGAATGGGGAGAAATTAAATATTTAGTGTAAAAATGGGGACAGTTACAATATTGTCTGGATAAAAAAATGTGTTGACTGGAAGTTTGGTGTAGGAGCTGCTAAAGTGGAAATGTTGTTGCAAGAGTGGCATAAACACCTCATTTGGAGCAAACTGGCCTGAAAAACATCTGCTCAAAGTCTCAGCAGACTTTCGCGGGAGCCGTCTTTCAGAAAGGAAATGTCCATATTTTTGATTACAAAATCTTGTCGGGGGGAGGGATTCCATGCGCCACATGTACAGCAAACATGTCAGTATTTGTAAATGTAAAGTTGTGCTCAAAAGTTTTACATACCCTGACAGATTTTTTTTTTTACTTTTCAAAGAATATGAGAGATAACACAAAACGTATTTTTCACTCATAGTTAGTGGTTGTGTGAAGATTTAAAAATGGTTATTTGTTTCACCATAAATTGCTTCACACAACCACTAACTATGAGTGAAATTACTATGACTTATGGTCCATGCTATAGCGCCCCCTACAGAAAGAGGATTTTTAATTTGGTACGAAAAAAATGTAGCCTGCCGAAATAGCTGACACTTAGCAGACAATTGTTTTTGCTGGAACATGTACAGGGTTGCTGGTCCAAGGTCATTTGTATCCCCTTACAGTATAATGGAGTGACTGCACTTTTTTGCACCCCAAATATTTTGACAAAAAGGAAAAAAACAACAACTCAAACATGGTTAATATCACCAAGAGAGATAAGGCTGCAATGATTATCCAGTATGATGTCCTTTTGGTCAAGGGAAATTTTCTTGTTGATAAAGTCAGCGAGGCCAGTGTGAATTGTGAGGCTGAGTTATTTTTTTAAACAACGGCCATCTTGTCACGCGTATTCATTCACAAGTATTGACAGTACTTTATATCCATAATGTACTGTGAAGGGTGCCCAAGATGACGCTGTAATCCAAATATGGTCATTTCCTTTGTGGGAGACAGCAGCGGCTAAAGAAATACACAGAGGCACGTGCAGACATTACAAAACTTTAGGGCCGTTTTCTCCAAATGAGGTTTTTGTTCCACTCTTTACCATCTCCACTTTAGTAACCCGTACAGACGCCACACTTTACAGTCTTTGAGTTCATAATACAGTATTCAGAGGCTTTTTTTAATATCTCATTCCCAGCCTCAATTGAGCTTTGAACCCAGAAACACAAGGCGAAATGTGAAATGTTTATTTATTTATTTTTTTACTTAAATGGTATATAGAAACTAAACATGGATATCCAAAATCTTTGTAACTAACATAACAGAATAAAACCATACATTTGAACCTGTCTTTATCCATTATTTAGATTTTGCCGCCATATCGTCAATTTTAGCCATTTATATGCATTACATGTATAATTTTTATTTGGGAAACAAAATACAATGTCAGAACTTGCAATACATTGTTTCCTTATATTTGTCTCAGTAATGTTCAGCAAAGGTTTCAAGTTGATATCGCTGCTGTGTCTCGCTTTGAAATGTTAAAATCCCTCGGAAATTTGATAAGGAGCCAGTGATCAAATTCCGTCTGCTAGATCCTGTTAAAAGCCTCGCTGCAGCGTTTTTGATCCATTTGAAGGCGATCAAGAGCCGCTTTGTTGTAACAAGTGAAAAGGAAGTTGCAATAATCTAAATGAGAAAAAGCACAAACTCAAGATCACAGTTGGACAAGATTAATTTGGCAATATTTCTCAAGCGCAAAGTATAAGTAATGTATTCTATCTTATGTGCTCTTAACGTCTTTCATATCTTTGCACATATTGGCAATGAAACAAAAACGGCCCTCTAATGTGCAGTGATGTCACATGCGGCTGAACTGACTTTAAATGTGGGCCCTTTTTATGAAAACATGTTCCACATCCACTGAGGGAGTGGAATTTAATCAAGCGCTCCCTGGCTCCGCTCGATAACCAGCCGCTGAATAACAGGGCTCAGATTAAAAGTCCATGTTCTCTCTGCGCCAACAGCCATTATTCTTTCTCTGTCCTGTGGCGAGCTTCAACTCGGCACGCGCCAGAAAAAGGCCATTTGCTTTACTTGTACCACTCGATTCAGAACATGTTTAGGTGCTTTTCTGAGCTTTGTTATAAGTCCTCATTCTTCTGTTTGATTTAGAGGAGCGGATTTTGGCCTATTTATGTCCAAATGGTTCACTTTGCACATGCTCAATTTGGAATACATGTTGCCTCCGGCAGCCCTCTGTCTTTTTTTGTGTGTGAACATTTTTATTTAAAAGGTGTACATCTTGATTGAAAAAACAACAGCAAACTCAATAGCCAACATGGGAGCGTTCTCTACAAAAAAATAAAATACAAATTTGGTATCCAAAGTAACAATTACACGTTTTTCAATTAAATATCCCATACAATACAGTTATAGCACAATATTCTTTACCTTTTACTTTATTTAGTAAAATGCAAGAAAAGTATGCAAAATATCTCCTTCCACCAATTTATTGTGTCCAGCCAAAATAATGAATAACTGGATCCCAAAGATCAATAAACTGATCAACTTTCAAGTGATGTTGGGCCGTGATTTTCTCCATAAAGTACATCTCCTTCAAACCCTTCTGCCATTGTTCTAGTGTAGGAGGTTGGACCTTGAGCCTACTTAGTAACCATTTTTCTTGCCACTAATAATAATAACTGAATCAATTTGGTGTTCTGCTTGTCTAGACCCTCTCTTGGGGCTACTCCTATTATACAGTGAACAAATTCTAATGACAGGTTACATTTTAACATGACTTGAATTTCCCTCGTAACTCCGTGCCAGAATGGTTTTAGGATGGGGCAATCCCAAAAAATGTGAGTATGGTCTCCAATTTGGTTGCAATTTCTCCAACAAAAATTTGATTTATGTTTTTCAAAACTGTATAGAATTGAGGGAGTCCTAAAGAATCTCATCACAACTTTCCAACCGAATTCTTTCCACACGGGACTATGTGTGGTTTTGTGACTAATTTCACACGCCTTAATCCATTCTTCATCTTGAATAATGATATTTGCTTCTAATTCCCATTTACCTTTCATGTCAAAAGAGTTATCTAACAATTGTGACTGTAGGAAATTATACAAGTTTGAAACAGTTTTTTTCTTATTTTTTTCAGTGATATTTTTAATCAAATAGGTTTCTATTGAGGTAGGCAATCTTTTCAAGGAGTCCCATTCCCCACTCAACCTTATATAGTCCCGTATCTGCAAATATCGAAAGAAATCTTTGGAGGATAATCCATATTTGTACTGTAATTGTTTAAAGGATTTTAGGATTTCCCCATCAAACATTTGGTGTATAGTTATCAGCCCTTTCTCCACCCAATCAGCCAAACCAGGGTCCATTTTACTTGGAGGAAAGTCACTCAATTTGGCTATTTGGAGTGCACGTGAAGTTGTTAAAGGAATGCCCAGTCTCTTCCTCACAATTGACCATATACGATGAGTACAGGCAATCCATTCATTTTGTATTTTAAGTTGTCTCCATTTCTTTTGCCCTCTGTCTTTTAATCTTAGTCCTTTAGACAAAAGTGCTTTTTAGTCTTAGTCAAATTTGTTGTCGTTTCTAAATGTGATTTTTGTGTTTCGTGTTGTTGGAAAATTCAAAGGACCCGATCTTCCGCCTAGCGCAACAACAGCGTTGCTCTAGACAAAGTTGGAATCTTGCGTACAAACAGCGGTGCGCCAGCACTTTGGCCGGTCGCCTGAGAACGTGCTTAAGGTGCTTCCACACCAAAAGCTTCAAAAACACGCCTAAAGCCGGTAGTTGGTATGTAGTACATCTTAACTTGCTTACAAAACTACCAATGATTTTATCATTACAATAACGTTTTGCACGAACATGGAACAAACCTGTTTATAGCGAGTACAAACTAATATAGTTATGGGAGAAAAGGGAAGGGGGAAAAAACATGGTTGCAGTGCATCATGGGTAATTTCAGCGCTCCAAGGCAGTGGAGGAGCCACAGGTGCATCCTTCGTAAATGAGCCAAACGGAGGAGTCGAGCTGCGAGGGAGCGAGTGGTCCAAGTGAATTGGAACACCTCTCGGCGGCGCTGTTATTACATGGATTCCGTTCCAAGTGGTAGAAACGCTGAGCATCCTCGTGTAATGACCGGAGGGGCAGATTTACTAATTTGACTCAAAAGGTTACTTCCGAACAACGCCACCCTGGAATAGAGTAGTGCCAGGGACACTTAAACACATAAGGCTTGCGCAAATAAGGGATAGAGTGGACCAGTAGACCAAAAATATAGAAAATGTACAAAGTTTATTTATAAATATAGAAAAGTAAAAGCAAAAGGTGCATCAATACATTTAACAAAGCTCAGTAAGCTGCTCACTGAAACTGATTAAAAATACCCATTTGACACAATAATTGTTACAAGCATATCCTCAACACGGCAGCCCCACAATGTTCATGTGCCCGAAGGCCCTACCCGATGGTGCGCGCGGATCCGCCGCGCAATTGCGCTACAGTCTTTAGCCACTGGATGAACAGGTGGTTGCTGCTGTTCTTTAAGGCAAATGGGAAACGTGGAGGGACAACGCAAATGGGGTTCGAAGGGGGAGGAGGAGAGACCCACGAGGTTTCCAGTCCAACGCGTAAACAGTGCGCCACGCTCACAGATGGCAATCAAAAAGGTAGCTATATCCCGAGTGCCACGCAGAAGTTTCTTTTAAACAAGGCACCGCACGAGAGGGGAATTACCCTACTCTAGCTCGTGCGTAAAAGTCACTTGACGCCCCGTACGAAGCTTTTGCGTATGCAGAGCATGTAGCACGGGCCGCAGATGTAAACAAATGGAGCGGAGCCTTGTGCGCGTGCGATGCGCCACAGCACGCAACGATAGTCAAGACGCGCTCTGGATCAAAGTATCAAAACAATGTTATCTTAAAACCGTGCCACTAATGATCGTGGGACAAGGCTCCACTCCTCGTGCTCCGTGCTCAGCTCCAAAACGGCGGGTGACGTCAGAGGCGACCAAGAGGGGGGCGGCAGGTGGGAATCCCTCCTTTTAAAGGGTTCAGGTGGCACTTAATAGGCTGCCGGTGGATACGAGGGCCTACCGCCACACTCGCAATTGGGAAACAGCCACCGTTTCCCAAACATATCGATGGTCCCACTCTAGCCATGGGTGGGGAACAATGGCCGCTGGCTGCTCTGCTTTGAGACGACGACAGTGGAGGCCGCCATTGCTGTGGTACCGCCATATGGCCGCTAGTCCCCCATTGGAATCCATTGCACTTTAGACCCGTTAAAAACAACTTTAATGCCCAGTGCCTAATTTTTTGGAACTGTTTACAGCTAGATATTCCTCCTGTGATTACGCTAGGTTAGACACAGAGGCACCGGGCTGGTTAACGTAGGATACATTTTAGAAATCTCGTACTTAATGAGGGTCGGGCTGTTATCATTGGAGCTACACGAGCTACACGTTACGCACGGGCCGAGTCTACAGTGAAGATCCCGCACTTATGCCCTTATTAGGAACATGCTTCGTCAGAGCTGAGGAGGAGGAGTCTGTAAATCCGCCATGAATTCCCCCTCGAGCGTGGGCTGATTCCGAAACCAGTAAATTGGTAAGAGGTCTTACGCCAAACCGGATGTGCGTCAGCGTCCGCCATGACAAGAAGCCTCTGAATTGGGCTGTCAGTTAGGAAGGAGTTAGGAAAAGGATGTCATGGTCCTGTGTTGCCACTTCTCCCCTCCCTCCTGTTTTGTGTTTTGTCTGTCTCCTCACCTGGGCGGAGCCATCAGATCAGCCACCTGTCACTCACACACCTGCATTCAATCCACAGCTCGTTACCTGCACTTCAAGACCACCAGTTTCCCCACCGCACCTTGCCGGTTCGTTTGTTTTCACTGCCACAGTCTGTTGACGCGTTTGGCCCTGTCCTGTGACCGAAACTCTTGACTCCGTTTGTTCCTGTCTTTTGGTCTGTTTTCCGTTATTAAATACTCTTATAATTTACCGTCTGTGTTCTGCTTTTGGGTCCAACTACAAACCGTGACAAAGGAGCCGCAATGCTAACTATCATAGCCACTTAAAGTTATTTTAATGGTTTTTCAATGCCTTAATGGTCCTATATAAAAGATTCTGGACAAGCCAAACTTTATAAGAGTGACGAAATACATGTTAGAGTCATCACAGCACAGTCACATGTCAGTGTTTTAAAGAGCCTCCTCAGTAAATGGCTTAAATGAAGTTTGTGCTTTTGCTTTCATTTAGTAGAAACTAAAGCCACATGGTTCAAATGCACACTGTAGCTTTATGAAACAGCTGTTGAGATAAAAATAAGGCTAAAGGGAAATGTGCTTGCTCATTTGGATTATTTTTTTTCCTTCTTCAATACAGTAGGTGGCGGCATGCGCTTTTGTTTGCCTGCCAATATCCTTAAAGAAGATTGTTGGTGATGTCACTTCCCCTTCCCCTGGGTAAGGGCAGTTGAATTGGGCAAATGCTGCTGAAGCAGAAGTTCACTAACTGCATAGAGATCTAACTGTTGACCCCATGAAAGGTTAAGGATTAGTTGCTAGTGTTAGTACTTTGAGGCTATAAGGGTTTCGGAATCAGCCGTGGTCATTGTGGTAAACGGGGAGGAGTGAGTAATGACGGTCTATTAATAATGTCTATGGTGGGGAATGCCTTTCGCTTTGATTCTCATGGCGGGGAGCTGACATTGTGGCAATACCACCCCCTGGTGGCCTGGGGCAACTCCAAAAGAACAGGATTCCAATTGACACCGCCCAAAACACTGCTGAAATGTCTGGTATTTTAACTGCGCTGTTTTTTGTTCTGTACAAATAAAAAAGGCGGGACTTACTGCATTTTCGCCCTTTTTAGGTCCATGCTCTGTAAGAGGAGCAAGGTGCCCCAGGTTAACTTCACTGGCCACATGATCAAAACACCAGCCCCCCACACCCACCCACAGTAGGATTGTGAACAAGGACTGGCTCCAAAACTGAACAGGACACGGAAAAAGGCAGGTTAGTGTCAAGAATCCAAAAGTATTACAAAATAGTAAAAAAAAAAAGCAAAAAAAAAAGCCTGAGAGATGACCACCGCGTGAGTGACAGAACAGTCAGGCAATAGGGCTGGAAAGCAGAAGTGCGAGAATTTGCGAGATTCCCGTCCACGGATACAAACAAACAACACACGCTGGTTGTCCTGTACTGATATCGCAGACTTCATACGCTCTGATGGCTTTTTCTGTGTTATTTTGGACACATTTCGTCACTGGGATGAAAAACTTCGTATACGGCCATGCTAGTCGCTAAGTGGATCGGCACATGCCCCGCTCAGGTCTGTGGCATGGTCCCATTTAGTGATAATACTCGAGTAAGTTATACTCGTAGTGACATGCGCCTTTTTATATCTGTAGACGCCTTGGTCAAGGAGGGTCGACACGCCCGCCTGCCTTTTCCTCTGCCTTTGATTGGCTTTTATTTTTTATTCCCCTGTCACTGGACATGTGGAGCTCCGTGTGTGAGAGCAACACCTCTACTGACGGACTGTGGTCATTTACGGTGACTGATGCCTCTAAGACTCAACAACAGAACTGTGAAACAATCCACAAACTAAATATGGTCAGCACCTCTTAACCCCCACTTTAAACAAGTACAGTTTCACTTTTTTTTGTCGCTTTTTTATTATGTTTTTATAACTTTTTTTTGTCGCTTTTTTGTTGTGTGTTATGCTTGTTGCTGAACTGGTGAAAATGTGCTCGGTTAAGGTGGGGGTTAAGAGGTTTTAACTAAAAGAAAAAGTGAAATAAACTCAAGTCTTTGGTATAAATTGCCTCTGTAAACTATTTTATCAACAGCGGACCTCCGAGCCTTAATGTGCTGGTGTTGGTCGTCTCTGGCGTTGATGGTCATTTTGTGTTTAACTGCTAAGGCGAACCGCTCGCTGTGTCATGAAAGCATTTTGCACTATTCAATTCAGCGCCTCCTCGAACAGCTGGTCGTTTGTTTGTATCCAAGCGAAGAACCGGAAGTGCTTCTGGTACGGGACTTTCCAGCCCTATTGAGTGGGGGTCTGAGTAAGTAACGAGGGAACCGCCCAGGAACCGCCAAACAAGGTAAACACACAAGGGGAGGGGGGAGAGGTAGAGAAGCGAGGAGTGGCTGGACTGGACCACAACAAGTAGTGGATAATAGTCCTATCTACCACTGCTGTACGCAACATCGCCATGGGAGTCTGTCCAGCCACTGACTGCGCCAGGTGTGAAGCTGAAAATTGCGCTTAGAAACGCAAGATCGGCCCTGCAGGTTTTAGTCTAGTTTTACAAATAAGCTTTTATTTGCGAGTCGACGAAAACTCAAAATGGTTTTAGCCTAGTTTTTTGACTGTTTTACTTTGCTCCAACTGTGCACGGTCATGTGACTCTGCCCACTTTGACATCTTCTGAGAGCAGTGAGAGTCACCAAACCAGACTCTTTTTTCTTTTCTTCTCTTTACACAAACTAATTTGAAAAGTAACGGTGTCCAAAGTTCTGAAACGGCTGAGTAAAGCATAATATAGGATCTTTCAGATGGGTGCGGGTAATAGCCTCTGACTTGGCCTAAACGGATAAACGGAGACGTCGCGCTGGATTAAGTGCCCTCTTTAGTCCGTTGCCTTCGCACCAGGGCCCTCCAAAGTCCCAGCTTTCCCGTTTGATCACTGCGCGGTGACACTGCAGATCACTGAGAATGTCGCTGTATGTAGCAATGGGGAGGCGAGAGGGAAAAGGACTGCATTAGAAAGGGAGAAAGTACAGAGAAACCGACAGATATACACAGTCACACGCGACAGTTTAGCGCCCCCTGGTCAAAGTGTCTGTTATTGTGAACTGTGGCGCAAGGGGAAGAGGAACTATCACAACAAAGAGTCTTTATATTCTACTTTGAAGGATTTTGCCCATTCTTCCCTTGAGGTCTGTTTTTTTTTTTCCCAGATGGGGCCACGTTTGCTTTCGGCATTTGTTGGAAATCAATTGAATCTATTCTTTCGTCTTTCTGTGAAAAGTTCCTCGTGTACCCTCATGCTGCGCATTTCGTTCTACTATAACCTCAGGACTTGTCCATGAAGCCTCAGGATTGTTTAAAAGTTATTTTGCCATATTCTGATCCTGATTTTTGACGTTGTGAGGATGCAGGAGGAATTTTCTCCGGCTCACTCAGCTGCAATTCATTCAAAATGTTGCTGACCTAAAACTAGGAACTACGTCCACTGCTCAGGTTTCTGCGCTGGCTTTCTGTCGCGCAGAGAACACACTTTAAAGCAGCTGCAAAAAAATAATAATAAAAAAACGTAAAGCAACTGGCTGCAAAGCATTTTTGAGTATACCTTTTTGTTCCTCAAGTGGTGGTATGTAATTAGCCTTGTCCTTCAGCATATTGTATTCATGTACTTGTTTACTTGATAGGGACAGTGCATATTGTACAATGTTTGCAATGTAAAGTCTCCATCAGAAGTGACAGAAATAAAAAAAACACAACCCCTGGAACATTTTTAAAGCTGTGGCCCTGGTGCCAGGAGATTGATTTGTGTAAAATGTCTTTTTCTTTTTTTTATTTGAACAGGGACAGTGTACAATATACATTAGCCTCAGAAAGGAGAGATGCATTGTACCAGGTTATAGCACTTGTGCTAATTTCCACCTGCAGTCCCTGGGCCTATTGCACATGTTTTTAGTGGTAGGGGAAACCGGAGTACCCAGAGGAAACCTACGCAGACACGGGGAGAACATGCAAACTCCACAGAAAGGCCCCGTCCAGGTGGGAATCGAACCCGGGACCTTCTAGCTGTGAAGCACGAGCGCTAACCACTGTGCTACCGCGCCGCCGTTTATTTACAGCAACAAGTCAACACTGCACTGTTTCTAAGCACGACATAAAAACTGCTTTGTGTCCGTGTAGAACTGATTTTCCCTCGACTTCTCCAGTCCTGTGTTAACCAATACGAGTGAAGGGGCGGGCCATAGATCTAGGGTCCCGAATCCCGAAAGTATTCACAGCACTTGACTTTTTCTAAATTTTATTATGTTACAGCTAGGGGTGGGCGATATTGACAAAAATGAATATCTCGATATTTTTTTTCAATATCTCGATATCGATATTCAGACGATATTTTTGCAATCCTTCAAAGAAATGTGTGCAAACTGGCAAAGAAGGTCCGGTTGGTCTTTTGCGTCTGACCTATTATTGTATACAGTGGCGGCTGGTGATGTAAACTCTAGGTGGGGCTGTTGCACAAAGTGTTCGTGCTTTTTTTTATTTTTACTATCAGATCTATTAAACGCATTTGCCACCACTTGTCAGACTAAAAAGAAGCATGTGACCACGTATCAGCAAATACTCACAGAACAAGTATCGCAAACAACGCTTATTCCCAGAGCATCAGACCAACATTAAGGCAAAAGTCAAACAGCTCCAAAACATAATTTAAACAGCAGACTATGAAACCGCACATTACCTAACAATGCATTCACCCAAATGATACGAGAGCATAAAGGAGTTGTTTATGTCCTGCTAAAGTTAACAACAGCTGGACTCGGACAGATGTAAACCGTGGCGTAAACATGGACTCACCCGCGTTCAGAAGCATCGCGTCCTCCTTACGGCAGCTTCCACACTTCATCTTGTGTCGCCAGTAAAAAAAGTCACGTTGCGAGGAGTCGTCCAAAAAACGAAGAATATCCGAGTAATCCACCGTTGTTGCGCTTGAAGCAGATAACAAGTGATTGATAGTAACATACTAACGGCACGCTGTAATGACGTCAGCGTCAGGGGCACTGAGGCATCATGGGCAGTTCCCCGTAATAATAAATACAAATGTTTAGAAGTTAAAAGAAGCCTGTTCGGAGGCTATTCCGGTGGATCTCTTGGGGAAATGTATTCCATCTTTTGGATTCATTATTATATTATACAACCCAATTTTCTAACGATACAATCACGAAGCTTGCCACTTGCGGACGCCACAGACGGTTAAGAAAAATGTTTAACTTTAGACTTCAGTTTTTCGCAAACAACGCAGATTTGGCCTTTTTTAGCAACTATTTTATTAATCGTACATCAGCTTTACTCTTTATGCTTTTGGATTGTTGCTTCAACCTAAGAAATGCCATAACACACAGGTCAGAACTCCGTCGTTGTTTTGCACATTAGTAGCAGCTTACGCGCGTGCAATTGAGGAACGATTGTGATTTTGTACAAAAAAAACATAAAATACAGTCAAACCAAACCCTACAGTATTGAAGTCGCTACATATAATTGCTTGGCAGATCTATCTTTTCAGTACCTCACGAGCTTCATCAGGTTGGAAGTGTTGGTGCACAGCCATTTTCAGATCGCTCCAGAGATGTTCAATTGGATTCGGGTCTGGGCTCTGGCTGGGCCACTCGAGGACATTCACCGAGCTGTTCTGAAGCCACTCCTTCGATATCTTGGCTGTGTGCTTAGTGTCAGCAGGTTTCCATCCAGGATGTCTCTGTAATTACATGGCTGCGTTCATCTTTCCCTCTACCCTGAGTAGTTTTCCAGGTCCAGCCGCTGAAAAACATCCCCACAGCATCATGTTGCCACCACCATGCTTCACTAGGGATGGTATTGGCATGGTGATGAGCAGTGCTTGGTTTTCATGCTTGGTGTGTGCTTTGACGTGCACTGTCAACTGTGGGACCTTATACAGACAGGTGTGTGTGCCTTTCCGAATCATGTCCAATCAACTGAATTTACCCCAGGTGGACTCCAGGTACAGTCGGCTGCTGGAACGGCTCAAGGATGATCAGTGGAAACAGAAAGCCCCTGAGCTCAATTTTGAGCTTCACGGCAAAGGCTGTGATTTCTCAGATTTTTATTTCTAATACATTTGTAACAATAAAAAAAAAAAATGCATTTTGAGGAAAACATTGATTTAATCCATGCAGTAACGATCCCGAGTCCTACAGAGCTCCAGAGTCTGTCAATCATAGACTTAGGCGTCCACTTTTTATTTCTAATATACAAAAACCAGCGTGGTTAAAAATATGATACATACCCCGGTGTGTCACATGGGTCATAGCGATTTTTGAATATAATAAAACTCTTTGGAGCCAGACTACACCACCCCCTCGCCACCAGGGGATGCTGTTACAGCAATGTCAGCTCCCCGCCATGAGGACCACAGAGAAAGGCTGTCCAGTGGTCCATGGTTTAGTGCTAAAGTGTATCTCTGACATGTTGAACCTCAGGGAAAGGTCTCCTGCTGGTCCCACAGTCAGGACTAAACACGGTGAGAACCTCAGGGAAAGGTCTCCTGCTGGTCCCACAGTCAGGACTAAACACGGTGAGAACCTCAGGGAAAGGTCTCCTGCTGGTCCCACAGTCAGGACTAAACACGGTGAGAACCTCAGGAAGATGTCTCCTGCTGGTCCCACAGTCAGGACTAAACACGGTGAGAACCTCAGGGAGATGTCTCCTGCTGGTCCCACAGTCAGGACTAAACACGGTAAGAACCTCAGGGAGAGGTCTCCTGCTGGTCCCACAGTCAATGGTTTAGGGTTTTCCAAACTTGTTTACATATTTACGAGAAAATGGTGTTCCACACAATTAAAGTCAGTGAGTTGAGTTTCGTCTTTATACTTTTATCAATATAAGTTTGGTAGTTCCGGCAGCCAGCAGAAGGCAACTTCCAATATAAAAGCCCCTCGCATCCTTTCGTTCTTCTTCTCCCCTGCACTTCCTGACCTAGATGAAGTGTTTGTGGCCCGTCATCTGGCTGCTATCTCTAAATTATCTGGATCCATCACGAATGAGTTTTCCTGCAGCGCCTGTTGTTCCAATGGGCCGCTTAAGCCTGTACTTTGTTGGTTGGCCGTCCTGGAAGCTGAGGTCTATTTGTAGCTGTCTTAGATTGCTGGGGTCCATATGTTGCTCGCTAGTGGGGATGTTGGCTTAGTATGTGTTCAGGAAATGCCATTTGAAGCAGTACGTATCTGCATTGCATTGAAATTGCCTTTTCATCAAAGCTAAAGTTGCCACACTGTCAACCCTCTAATGTCTGGACTGATTTTATACGTGCTGGAAATTAATTTATAAGACAACTGAACATCTGAAAACCCAAAGTAATGGACAAAATAAATCCAATATTTGATATAAACTGAATCCCTGCGCTCTGTAATTGTCAAAGACGAACCTGTGTGATCCTCTAATGGTTTCTTGTTAAGTCAGACTGGCATTGTTGGCAACACAATTGTATAGCTAAGGCTAATTATTACCACCATGGATACGTAGTAAAATCCTTGTCTTGCTACATACTACTGGCAGATTATGTTCAACATGTTCAGAGCAAAAACAAAATGGATCTGAAATGCAGACAGACATGGGAAGAACCGGAGAGAGAAAAGGGGGTTCATTTGGTGCACCATTTCTCACAGATCATGACGTGTCTTTCACCATCATTTTGCGGCGGGAAAAACGGGAGCGCGCGGTGGAGTCGAGGCGGCGGCGGCGCTCTGAGTCATCGCCGTGAGTGAGCATGATGGATTACAGCGCGGGGAGAGTTAGCATAAACCGCTCTCGCCCCGCTTCCTCCAGCAAGAGCCTTTTGTTGGACAGTAACACGCAGCACTCGTGCCTCCGCCGGAATCAAAACACTCTCTGTTGACGAAGCAGGTGAATAAGGCGGTTTAAGGGCAGTTTGATAGAAATAAAGGCTTTGTATTCCACAGCGGCGAGGCGGACTTATGTCGAGATGAGAACTCTAGTGAGTTTGAAGGTAATAACTGTTGAGGCAGTAATTTGAAAAGGAAAACATGCAGTCTCTCTACGGCTAACTATGCAGGCTACTTTCATCCCGTCAAAAATGCAAACATTACAGTCCCAAGCTCATTCTGCTGCAGTTTGGGCCGAAATCGTTCAAATTTTTTTCACTCAAAAGTTTCCAGAAATGTAGAGGTCGACATCGGGCCGATAATTTTGGGGATTTTACAATATTGGCTATCGGCCGCTCTAATGCCGATAAAAAGCCGATATCTCCGGGGCTGAAAGAGATGGGGACTTGGCATTGGGATGTCAGGGCTTAAAGGAACAGGCCACCGTTTTTACTTACTGAGATATTGTCTTACCTGAGCTTAGTTAAGTTAAGAAGAAATCACTGTAGAGAAATGTGTTCTCCGCATTTGACCCATCCTCAATGTCGCCTGGGAGACCTGTAGGAGCAGTGAGCTGCTAGCGTGGGGGGGGGGAGTTGATGCGTCTGGTCTTTTTGCGTGCCCTCAGTCTTTTCTAAAGCGTCTGCTCGTGGTTAAAAATGGGGTAAATGTGCCAGTCCATCTTCAGGATTGTTTAGGCGTTGATTCGGCTGTAGTACATAAGTTTGTTGCTCGCTGTTAAGATCAGCGTGGTTAGACATGGCATCTCGAGAGTAATTTTACTCTGCTGCGGCCGATGTTTCGGACTATCAATCATATGTGAAAGAAACCTTTTAAAAGTTAGAATGTTGTTGTAGTAATCAGTGGTAGCTGCACGACTTGTGGCCAGTGTGTGTTATCAGCGGGATAATCATTCATGTACTAAGCAGAAATCCAAACAGCGCTCGAGACATGCCCCATGTTCAAAGTGGCAGATCAGGTGAGCTCGTTGCTTTCCACAGGAGCCGGGTGTCTTGCCCCGTCCTTTCTTTGGCTGCAGCGCCCCTACTGGTGAGGAGGTAGAATACATTATTACAGCTTTACCGCGATCGTTAAAAGTGCTTTGTGAACGTGAACAGCGCCAAAAAGAAGAAATAATGATGCAATGTTGGTGCATATATTTGTTCGACATTTCCGTAACTGTTTCCCCCTGTTTACGGCCTTCTGCTCGCAGCAGATTGAAGGCAGACCAGGATGTCATCATTTTATAACTTGATATCAATCATACGACCATAAAAAAGAAAAAAGAAAAAGTCATTCTGGCCACACTTTTATAAGATAAGGGCTATTTTATTAGAGCAGGCGTCTGGCCCGGAAACACTTTACTGAGAGGCTTGTGTCAGGGTCGGTGTGAGAAAACATTCCAGGTCTTTCAAAGGCTGCACTGCCCAGACAAACTAAGAATATGTTAAAAGACCTTTTCAAAAGAGGACCGAACAACACAGATGTAAAGCCACAGGGACAGTTAGACAAGGCTGTAC
Organism: Proterorhinus semilunaris; assembly: GCA_021464625.1. Taxonomy (NCBI): domain Eukaryota; kingdom Metazoa; phylum Chordata; class Actinopteri; order Gobiiformes; family Gobiidae; genus Proterorhinus; species Proterorhinus semilunaris. The sequence continues at coordinate 31,987,798 of CM038356.1, forward strand.
ACAGTTCCCTCAAGAAATATTACAAATATTATTATATATTATATTACGAAAGAGCTGTATTTATATGAGTATTTATATGAGAATTTAATAATGATAACACTACAGCACAGTGGTTAGCGCTCGTGCCTCACAGCTAGAAGGTCTCGGGTTTGATTTCCTGGACGGGGCCTTTTCAGTGTGGAGTTTGCATGTTCTCCCCGTGTCTGCGTAGGTTTCATCCGGGTACTCCGGTTTCCCCTACCACTAAAAACATGTACAATAGGTGAATCCTCCAGCCAGGTGTTTTTGTCCATTAGTCTCATTCCACATCTGGAGATGGGTCCCCGAGCGCTGTCCCACGCTGGCAGCTCACTGCTCCTACAGTAGAGACCTGCACGGGACTGGATTTCAATCCCTTTCCTGCCCGCTCCCGAGTTTCCCGCGGGCGTGTCCTCCCCTGTCCGCCTGGGGGAATCTCAGGGGTCCCGACAAGTCGTGAGTTTTTTTAAAGGCCAGCGGCGAGTGCACACCAGCTGCATAACGGCAGTTCAAAGGCTTTTCTCAAACCGTGCAGCATTTTAAACACATGATCAAACAGGTTAACAGCGAGTTGGCGACGGAACACTTACCTTCCCAGAGTGGAGTTCTGACGATGGTTTGTCTTTTTCCGCTGCTGCTCTCGTAACTCCCAACAAAGTTTAGAGCAGTTTCCCTGTTTGTCACAGGCCATAGAGTCTGTGTCGCTGCAGGAGGTAAAAACCTGTGTTTTCCTCCACGGAGCATCACCTCTCTATAGAAATGTGATGAAACTGCTTTTCAAAGCGTCTCTGTGTGCGTCGGCTTTAATGGTTTATCCAAAGCACACGGACAGAGGGAGGTTTGGACAAGTATTGAATTGACCTGCACCAGGAGGTAACGGCGGGTTTGAGTTTAGTTCAGCTGGAAGTCCGGTTGATCAGTGTGGAGCAAAAGCAGCCAGTGAAGGTGCTGTAGCGTGAGGATCGAGTCTGGGGATCGAGTCTGGGGATCAAGTCTGGGGGTCGAGTCTAGGGATCGAGTCTGGGAATCGAGTCTGGGAATCGAGTCTGAGGATCGAGTCTGAGGATCGAGTCTAGGGATCAAGTCTGGGGATCGAGTTTGAGGATCGAGTCTGGGGATCGAGTCTGGGGATCGAGTCTAGGGATCGAGTCTAGGGATCGAGTCTAGGGATCGAGTCTGAGGATCGAGTCTAGGGATCGAGTCTGGGGATCGAGTCTGGGGATCGAGTCTAGGGATCGAGTCTAGGGATCGAGTCTGAGGATCGAGTCTAGGGATCGAGTCTGGGGATCGAGTCTGAGGATCGAGTCTGGGGATCGAGTCTGGGGATCGAGTCTGAGGATCGAGTCTAGGGATCGAGTCTGGGGATCGAGTCTGGGGATCGAGTCTGAGGATCGAGTCTAGGGATCGAGTCTGGGGATCGAGTCTGAGGATCGAGTCTGGGGATCGAGTCTGGGGATCGAGTCTGAGGATCGAGTCTAGGGATCGAGTCTGGGGATCGAGTCTGAGGATCGAGTCTGGGGATCGAGTCTGGGGATCGAGTCTAGGGATCGAGTCTGAGGATCGAGTCTGAGGATCGAGTCTGAGGATCGACTGATCGATTGATGGGTACAAGGCCGCGCTCGTGTCCACGTGTGTCTAACACGCTGTCGTTTTCTTATACGGTACATGTCGGGACCCGACGTGTTTGACCGCCCGCTCCCGCCCGGTCTCTATCCTACAGGTCGCCCTAGCGACATTGAGGATGGGTCAAATAGACATTTCTCTACGGAGATTAAGAAAGTATAAAAAAAATTATATATAATAATAATATTAATGAGCACTGTGATTTTAAATAGTGCTGATTTGGTCGAGAGCCCGACAGGGCTGTAGCCTAATAAATAATGATGGCTTACAGTTGTATTGCGCTTTACAAAGTTTCTCAAAGTGCCACACTGCAGTCATTATTCATTCACACCACACTTGATGGTGGTAAGTTAGTATTGCAGCCACATCCGCCCTGGGGCAGATTGACCATTTACCACATAGCTATAATATGTTGTTCATATCCTGAACCTGAACCCTCTGCTGGACACATGTGGAATTCTTTCCTTTTCTAATTTAAGCTGCCCCCTAGTGGCTGGAGTGAGCATTCTGGTCATTTCTTTAAAAATGCATAACTCTGCACTGGAATGGGCTTACTTTTTATTTTTATTTTTTACATGCTCAGAAATGTATGCTCTACAAGTTGAGGGCCGGATTAAATCTTCTTGTGGGCCGGAACTGGCCCGCGGGCCTTGTGTTTGACACATTTCCCTTGGATGGAACCCAAAACAGTCTGCCCGTAATTCATTGCCAACCCGGTCAGCAGTGTTGCACTTCTTAATTAGATTTGTCTCGTCCATAATCACAAACATCTCTCTTTATTTGGGCAGTTCACGTTTTATTCAATCCCAAGAATTAGTGAAAAGAACACATTTTATACGGCAAAGCTTTCGCACCAAACTAATTAAACATTCATCATTTAAAATTGTACTTTCAGACCAAGACATTTAAACGATGCTGCGAGTGCAATGACACACCATACGGAGTAAATAAACCCTTTTTTTTAAAATGTTGGTAAATGATCCTCCAGGCTACAATAAACGTGTGTCATTATCCGAGACGCAGGTTCTGATAAATCATCGTTCCCAAGTCATTTCCTACGGTTTGTGATTGAAAACAAATACATGGTAATTAGCGTGCAGTGATTAACAGGGGATAACATCATTTGCGTCTCAAGGTGCAAAGCTTTATTTTATTTCATTTTTTTAATCTATTTTGAGCTTCCCGTAGCACTAATGAAAGATTCCATCTGTCGTTCACCACATTTCCCCTTATGTTTGCTTAAATACGTGCTTACGATGGTCGAATCTTCGCGACATGTGGATTGGGTTGAGGAGTTTTTATCTCAGAGCTAAGGGCAAGTACCAACTAAACAACTCGAAAGTATTTGTACTAAAGGATCAGGTCGTTCAAAATCTTGATGCTACTTTAAGACGATACACTACCGGATAAATATTATGACATTTTAAATTTAGAGATATCAATTTGAAAAGTTTGCTGTAGATTAATGACATAAATATGAGGGGAAAAAAGTATTTTGTCATTTTATGTTTTCATGTAAAAATAAGGAGTTTTATGCCTAAAAAATGCCCCAAATTTCCCAGATTCTCTGTGATGAAATCTGAATAATGGAGCCAGGTTTAAATGTTAAATCGTTTTAGTTTGTTGACATATTAGTTACACAGACTTTTTCAGAGGAAATTTTGGATCTTGTTTAGTTTTTAAATAATTAATAAAATTCAATTTCACCTTCATTCAATTTTCAAACTTGACTTCCAGCACCATCAGCTGGGCAGGACCGTCGAGCTCTGTTCGGCTAATCCAGTGGCTCCCAACCTGTTTTTCTTGATGCCCCCCCATCCTGCACGTGCTGTGGTCGGACAAAGCTGTACACACGTTCCAAACATTTCCAAAGCCCATAAACCATTGCTCTGACTACGTTTATCACAGTGCTGTGGATTTGTTAGCATTTCAGAAATACAGGCTTATTTTATTGTTTTCCGCTTGTTTAATTACCCCTGTGCGTAGAGCAAGTGCCGTTTTACAGTATAAATGGGATTTTGTGAAAAAGCACTAAGCCACTGCCACATCCCAGCAGCCAGGAGCACCAGGCAGTCTGCCAGTGGCCCCGGCCGCGCTCTGATTTCCCACCGCTGATTGCCGAGCCCTGTCAAGAGGGGTGCGTCATGATTTGAGTTTATGTACTGGAAGGCACTCGTAGGCAAACAAAGCGCTCCACTCAGGGCTGTGAAGCTGCTCTTGTGCAGACACAAACATGAGGGGAGCCTTTGTGCTTTGGCGGGAGAGTTGTCTTCTGTTGTGAAGCGGTGAACGAGCAAATCCCTACACAACCCGCTTCCTAAGAGCATCGGGTTAACACCAGCTTGAGGAGAATGGCATTCAGGCACATTTACTCAACTTTGAGCAACCTTTTGACAACACACAGTATATGAGAGCAGTTTTGCAACACTATGGTTCCTAGTCATTTTGACTCTTATGTGAGTAAATTGTTGGGCTACTCTTCACACGCTGAAGTCACAAAATGTTTATGTTGACATTAGATTGGAAGGTTATGTTTCTTGCGTTTTCCTTTCAAAATAGTAACTTTAAAGCAGTACTAAGTAACCATAAGTGCCATTGCAGGTGTCGTAGCATTTTACTCATTAATTGTCCGTGAGAGTAAATACTACGCTGACAGAAGACAAAGGGAGAGAGGGATATTGTACATCCAATTACACAATGGAGATCAGTTTTTTCACTCAAACTGGGCTTTAAATACTGTTTAAGTGGCGTTAGCCCACAGTTAGCTTTGCCCTTTAGCCTGTTAGCTTCTTCTTCGTGATTCCCGGTGGCAAGCAAGTTGCAATTGTGGTTTTCTGGCCAGAGAAACCAGGGGGAGATTAAAGACCCCCAATCATCCCATTAGCACTTGTATTAGCGGCACGGTAGCACAGCGGTTAGCGCTCGTGCTTCACAGCTAGAAGGTCCGGGTTCAATTTCCACCAGGGACGGGCCCTTTCTGTGTGGGGTTTGCATGTTCTCCCCGTGTCTGTGTAGGTTTCCTCCGGGTACTCCGGTTTCCCCTACCACTAAAAACATGTACAATAGACCAGGATGAATGAGAGTGTGTTTGAGAGTGCGCATGGGGGACGACGGATGGAAATTAGCCCAAGGCTACAATCCGATGGGGCTTTTTCATTAACATGCACTGTCCCAACCAAATAAACCAAACCAATAAAATTACCCCCAGAGGGACCACGCAAAGGATTTATTAAGATAAACAAGTTACTTAGTACTGCTTTAACTTAGTTTTTAGGGCTGGGTCAAAATATCAGATTGTATTGCAATACGTTTTGCTGCAACACAAAGTATCAATACTTTATCAAATATCACAATTCTTTCAATACTTGTGTTTGGAGGCATTTTTTATCATCACTCCTTTGTTTTCCAGTGACAGTTACAGCACTTTGTTACATTTTGTGTTGATGCGCTTTTTTGTCTTAGTGCTGTCAATTGCTGTCAAGACAAATTTCCCTATGGGACAATAAAGTTTATCTTATCTTATCTTATTAAAAATATTTAATCACAATTAATCTTATGAATATCATAGTTAAATCGTGATTAATCGCAAATGAATCTCACATTTTTATCTATTCTAAATGTCCTTTGAATTATCTTTTTAATACACTTATTGGGTACCTCAAATATACAGAAACCTGGATGTGGGTGGGTTGGGTTAGAAAGTGCACTTTTTTTCCGGCAAAAACTACAAGTTCACTTGGTCACAAAAAACACTTCAATAAATGTAAAATGGCATTTGGTTTATAAACTTTGGAACCATAACTGTTTTTGTTTTACACATTAGGCAAACATATTACTTATCATACTTACTTACTGCATCGCAGTACGTATCGAATCGGCCCCTGAGTATCGTGATGCGTATCGATTGTGACAAAGGTGGACTGTCCAGCCCTAATAGTTTTATCATCATCATATCATATTACTGCAACTACATCAGTGCTAAAACAGTGACAGATCCATTTTTTCATCTGTCACTTGTAATCTAATTAGTTAATGAATTAATTTGCTTAGGTCACTGCTTTTTAGTTAGTTTATTTTAAAAAGGAATTAAATATATTAGCTGTTGGCTTATTACCCTCAACTTATAATAATACTACTACTACTACTAATAATAATAATGTATCAGTTTTATATAACGCTTTTCATTGGGGCAGACTGACGGAAGCGAGGCAACCAGTCTGCGCCATCGGCCCCTCGGACCACCACCAACCACTCACTCACTCATTACATTCACCAGGCTTCCTAGTGTTACCAAACAGTCTCCCATCCAAGTACCGACCAGGCCCTTCCCTGCTTAGCTTCCAAGGTCTGACGGGGTTGGGCAGAGCACAGGCGGTATGGCCACAATGAAGTCACAATGAAGAGATGAGAAAAGCCTTTGGGAGCAAAGGAGACATTCATTACAGACATTACAAATTAGACATGTTGTCATGAAAAGGACATTGTTCTAAAACATGCAGAGTGGGATGATTCTAAGCCAAGCCAGATCTGGTTAAGGACATATTTTCCTGTGGAGAAAATAAAGACAATTACAAACCTGAGCGTCCGGTTCGACCCTCAGCTAACCTTCTCTGAACACATTAAGCATTTGTGTAAAACCTAATTTCTTCACCTCCGAGATATCGCCAAACCCTGTCCTCTTTCCCTTTCCGCCCCCGCTCCTAAACGCACAATAACTTATCCGTGCCTTTATCTCCTCAAGGCTGGACTATTGTAACGGACTCTTTTATGGGATTCCTGCCAAAGAGCTGCAAAGGCTACAGTATATCCAGAGCAGTGCAGACAGAATCCTTATGCGAGCCAGAAAATATGACCACCACACACCCATTCTGTATTCACTGCACTGGCTTCCTGTTTTGCAAGGGATCGGCTGGAAACTGGAAACCAAAACAAATGTAAAAATAATCTACTTAAACACAATTCATCTTAAAAAAAAAAGTCTTAAAATACGTTCTTACGTGTCAGAAAAGTGAGCCAGATTCACCACACATTCTTAAGTAAGAAAATCATTTTGAGGTTGGTGATTGTGAGGACTATTTAGCATACATCACTGCCTCTTTCAGGACACAAGAGGCGCTGTGTGCCACATCCAAAACTAACAATAACCAAGAAAATCCCAAAAGAAACTTAACTCAACCATTAGGATCCCGTGGTGCTGCAGGACTCAAGAGCACCCACCTAAGGGTTTGGGCACCCAGGCAAATTTGCCCTCATTACAAAAAAATTCAATAGATAAACCTGTACATCAGGGGTGTCCAAACTTTTTTCATGGGGGACCGCATATTGATGTGTACACGGGGTGAAGAGCCATAGATCAGTGGTCAGTGCCGCGAAACCTTTGACTAGCAGAGGTTTAAATTGTGCCCCATGCCTTTATTCATGCTTAAAACCTTCATGCCGTCTCTGATCCCACATCTGTGAACCGATTCAGCAAGGTCGAGGGCCACCAAAAATTGCAAGCCAGTATTGCAAGTAATATTACCCAAACCCGGTGGTGGCGCCCGGAAGTAAGGGATGCCGTCAAGCTGAGGAAGGAGTCCTTTCTGGCCTTGTTGGCTTGTGGGACTCCGGAGGCAGCTGAGAGGTACCGGCAGGCCAAGCGTGCTGCAGGTCGTGCAGTCGCAGACGCAAAAACTCGGGTCTGGGAGGAGTTTGGAGAAGCCATGGAGGAGGACTATCGGCCGGCCTCGAAGACATTCTGCCAAACCATCCGGCGCCTCAGGAGGGGGAACAGTGCTTCACCAACACTTTTAACAGTGCGGGTGGGGGGCTGCTGACCTCGACTGGGGATGTGGTCGGCGGTGGAAGGAGTACTTCGAGGATCTCCTCAATCCCACCGTTACTTCTTCCGATGAGGAAGCAGAGGCTGGGGACTCGGAGGGGGGCTTGTCCATCACCCAGGCTGAAGTCACCGAGGTGGTTCGAAAGCTCCTCGGTGGCAGGGCTCCGGGGGTGGGTGAGATTCGTCCCGAGTACCTTAAGTCTCTGGATGTTGTAGGGCTGTCTTGGCTGACACGTCTCTGCAACATCGCGTGGCGGTCGGGGACAGTGCCCCTGGATTGGCAGACCGGGATGGTGGTCCCTCTCTTTAAGAAGGGAGATCGGAGGGTGTGCTCCAATTACAGAGGGATCACACTCCTCAGCCTCCCTGGTAAGGTCTTTTCCAGGGCGCTGGAGTGGAGGATCCGGCCGATAGTCGAACCTCGGATCCAGGAGGAACAATGCGGTTTTCGTCCCGGTCGTGGAACACTGGACCAGCTCTATACCCTTCATCGGGTGCTTGAGGGTTTGTGGGAGTTCGCCCAACCAGTCCACATGTGTTTTGTGGATCTGGAGAAAGCGTTCGACCGTGTCCCTCGTGGTGCCCTGTGGGGGGGGCTCCGGGAGTATGGGGTCCGGGGCCCTCTGCTAAGGGCTGTCCGTTCCCTGTATGACCACAGCAGGAGCTTGGTTCGCATTGCCGGCAGGAAGTCAGACCTGTTCCCGGTGCGTGTTGGTCTCCTCCAGGGCTGCCCTTTGTCACCGGTTCTGTTCATTACCTTTATGGACAGAATTTCTAGGGTTAGGGTTAGGCCAGGGGCCGGAGGGTGTCCGGTTTGGGAACCTCAGAATCTCATCTCTGCTATTTGCAGACGATGTTGTTCTGTTGGTTTCATCAAATCAGGACCTTCAGCGCGCACTGAAGCGTATGAGACTGACACAATTTAAATTTCTTAAAAAAGGACAATAAATCGGTTGTAAGTCTTCACAACGCCAAACCTACTCCATTCCTCTCCATCACAGCGACGGACAAACTAACCACTGACACCATCACTCTAGGTCGGACCATGTCATGAAACATATTTCTGCACAGTTTCAGTTTGGAAACAGGCAGCTTACGCAAGTCACATTGTAGACCCATGTGCTCCTCTGGCACGGACCCATTTGACTACTGTTGCCATGGTAATTCTCTTTTTGTTCCCTCTCCCTTAACACTGGTTTGCACTGAACTCTGAGCGAACCGGGGAACTCCCTGTTCTTATGCGAGTGGAAAAACCCCTGGCACACACTGCAACTCTGCGTATCCTCAATCCACTGCAGAGAGACGAGCCTGCACTGCAGCGCCGCGAAAACAGAGGCGCTCCATCGAGGGCAATGGTGGGGACTGACTTAACTACATCTTGTGGAACATGAGTCACTCACAGTTTACTGGCTGACTCGGAGTTCGGCAGTGATCGTCTTGAGACTGTGGGGACACCTGTGCAGTTTCATGTAACCGGACAATTTCAGCTGCCTCTGGCCCTGTCCAATCACCAGAGTGCGTCCTTTTATTGTCCCCGTAGAGAAAGCTGTGCTCTGTGTTTAATCCATTCTTCAATGCCAGGCGTAGTAATATATAGCCAGGAGCAGTGGGTCACGGCAGTGTAGCGCTCAGGGAGCTAAAGGTCAGTACCTGGCTGGAGGATTCACCTATTGTATATGTTTTTAGTGGTAGGGACACTGCAGTAACCAGAGGAAACCTATGCAGACACGGGGAGAACATGCAAACTCCACAGAAAATCCCCGTCCGGCCGGGGATCGCACCCAAGCTTCTTGCCCAAGGACACAAACAAAACTGTGCCATGCCATTGGTCCGACACACCATTACTCCGACGTCTCATTAGTCCGACATCTCTTAACCAGTTGTGTTGTGGATTAGAGAGCCATATACAACCACTGGCCCTAACCTTAATAAACTAGCTTTGACTGAATGCTGTACAAGTGGTGTTTTGCTCGTCTGTGCGTCGGATTTAACCTGTCCTGGTCTACGTGCCATTTGTTTGTTTCTTTTGTCGGTTTTGTGTCACTGCCAACTGGTGCTTGGACTGTTTCCATTCAATTTAAGTTTGCCTCAGTTTTGGGCTGTTTGCATCTTGGGTCTTTTTCTGCCTCACAAAGCCGCAGCATAAACATTGATTTCTTCGTTTGTGAAAAGGGGTTTACACGGGTTTAATGTAGATTTAGTAGTTTAGGACATTTTTAGCAAGTCCTAAGTAATTCATCACTGTTTACTAAGAGTTCACACCAGCAGACTGATGAAAGACCCCGAAACGTCACTCTGCTGGTGTGAACAATAAAAACTGGTGAGCATCAACAGTTGTGCGGATCACTTTTCCACTGTATTTTTTTGGATCCAGCACACTGGTTTAGAACTTTGGATGTGCGTGTCTCTCCGCCTAAATCACTGTTTACTAAACCATCAGATCATTTGTAAAACGTATAAAAAGCATATATAATGCAGCGGGTTAAAATGTACTGAGTAAGTCATACACATTTACAAGTTGATAAAAAGTTAAGCATTAATTCATAATTGCAAGTATAAAAGTTAAAATCCTTAATGGCTAAAAACATTTTATAAAGGGTAAAATGTTCTGTGATTATCTGTAATTCATATATAAAATGCTGTAAGAGCTACATTGTTAAAGGTGCTGTTGATGTTCATGTAATCTGGTTGTCTCCTGTACTGAATACTTGCCTGTAAATTTATATATTGTACTTTTCTGTGTTTTCACTAAGGTTTTTTACTTAACTAAACAACCAATGGATGATCAAATGAAAATAACAGGAGAAAGACAACTTCCTGCCTCATAGTTCGAGTGAAATCCTGTACTTAAGTTCAGTGGTGAGCCCATCTCACATCAGGTTAGGGAACCCGTCCAGTAAAAGCTAGAATAACCTGACAATGGTAACTACTGTATGGCAACTGTTAAAATGTAGATTTTTATCTTATCTTTTAGGCAAATATCTTTGTTATTGCTGAGACAAAAACAGTCTCACAGTGCAATGTCTTTGCTGTCAGCACGTGTAAAGGTCTAATTATTCTCTCTGAAAATAGGAATAGATTTTATTGCCTTTGTCAGTAAACAAGTTCATAAACTAGGACTTTTATTTGGTGCAACATGAAACTTAAAACTTGGTAGAGATAAGTAGTAAACTATAAAAAATGGCGATACCTCTTGCCTGAGGGGAGAGGGATGAATAGTCCGTGTCCAGGGAGAGAAGGGACAGCTGTGATCCGGCCTACACGCCCCGTGCCCTGGAGAGATGGGAAGGGGTCACAATACTCAAAAATATTTGCGTGATGTTGGCCAATAGAAAGGCCTTTCTGCCATTAAAATAAAATACATGCATCCAGTGGGTGTGTGAATCTAATCACTGCCAAATAATAATGTTAAATCAAGGTTTGGAGATTATGGTAGCGCAAGGGTAAGTTCACAGCTAGAATGTCCCGGGATTGAGTCCCATCTGGACAGGGCCTTTCTGTGGAGTTTGAATGTTCTTCCCGTGTCTGCGTAGGTTTACTCTGGGTACTCCAGTTTCCCCTACCACTAAAAACATGTACAATAGGTGAATCCTCCATCCTGGTCATACTGACCATCAGCCTGGCTCCACTTCTGCCCCAGCGTCAAAGGATGGGTCAAATACAGAGGACAAGTTTGCTTTTCTGTCAGTGTGTCCCCTATGATGCCCCAGCCCCTGTATTCCGCACAGCCTTCAGTCCAGAGTCACTGGGCTCTGTGTGGCTGCGTAAAATAGCCTCTAAATGCTGCACATAACGTTTGTGTGAATGCTTTAAAACACCAAACCACCCCTAAGATTTATGTCAATGAATCCAGCTCTTACTGGGTCATAGTTCTGGAGGCTGCCTGGCTGGTAGCTACAGCCCATTGTTTTCTTGTCCTTAATAAACATCTATGAAGCTTCATCTCTTCGCTCAGTGTAGAAAACGTTTAATGCATCCAAAGAAACACACATTTCCTCCTGCCTTTTCGCGCTGTGTTGATTAGGAGCGCTGTGTCAGGACACTGAAAAAACATGTGGCAATTACCAAATGTAAACACAGATGCGCTGGTTTTTACGCAATGAATCCTGTTCTTTCAACAGTTACAATAAATGAATAACAAAATATAATGTCATGGAGAGTAATTGGGCTCAACTCCAAGTTAAGTCTCAAGTCACAAACAGCAAGTCTAAGTCAAGTCTTTTTGGAGCTTCGGTCAAGTAAGTCTCAAGTCCCGACAATTGCAACTCGAGTCTGCCTGGAGTCATGTGAATGCAACCTATTGGTTCGATCAAAATATCCGGAAAGAAAATCTCGAACCTGGTCATTATTCCCTGTGTGATGGGTGCGTAGGGTCCCTGGTGATTCTGAGGGCTTTGCGGGTGAGACGGGTGGAGTATATGTCCTTAATGGAGGGGAGGGGAGCTCCACAGATCTTCTCCGCTGCTCTCACGATGCGCTGGAGGCTCCTTCGGCAGTAGGCAGTGCTGGCGCCGTGCCACACTGTGATGGAGCTGGTCAGGATGCTCTCTATAGTCCCTCTGTAGAAGAACCACAGTGATGGAGCTGGTCAGGATGCTCTCTATAGTCCCTCTGTAGAAGAACCACACAGTGATGGAGCTGGTCAGGATGCTCTCTATAGTCCCTCTGTAGAAGAACCACACAGTGATGGAGCTGGTCAGGATGCTCTCTATAGTCCCTCTGTAGAAGAACCACACAGTGATGGAGCTGGTCAGGATGCTCTCTATAGTCCCTCTGTAGAAGAACCACACAGTGATGGAGCTGGTCAGGATGCTCTCTATAGTCCCTCTGTAGAAGTTGCACATAACAGAGGCTGGGACTCTAGCTCTTCTTAACTTGCGGAGAAAGTAGAGACGCTGATTACTTTTCTTGACCAGAGATGTGGTGTCCATGGTCCAGGAAAGGTTCTCTGTGATGTGCACATCCAGGAACTTAGTGCTGGTCACCCTCTCCACTGCAGCACCATTGATTGTTAGAGGAGCATGCTGGACCCGCGCTCTTCGAAAGTCCACAACAATCTCTTTTGTCTTCTCCACATTTAGAGAGAGGTTGTTCTGTGTGCACCACATGGCCAGACTGCTCACCTCACTCCTGTAGGTTGACTGGTCTCTGTTGTTGATGAGACCCACCACTGTTGTGTCGTCTGCAAACTTGCTGAAGAGGTTTGAGTCGTACTTTGGAGCGCAGTCATGGGTCAGCAGAGTGAGCAGGAAGGGGCTCAGCACACAGCCTTGGAGAGCACCCGTGTTCAGTGTGATGGTTCTGGAGGACTTTCCGCCGACACGTACAGCCTGTGGTCTCCCCGTCAGAAAGTCCAGCAGCCAGTTGCACAGTGATGTGTTGATCCTCAGGTGGAGTAGTTTGTGTATTAGCTGCTGTGGGATTATAGTGTTGAATGCTGAGCTAAAGTCTAAAAACAGCATTCTAACGTAAGAGTCCTTTGTTTCAAGGTGAGTGAGGGCTGAATGAAGCGCAGTGGAGATGGCATCTTCAGTTGAGCGAGTGGACCGGTAACCAAACTGGTATGGGTCCAGGGTGGGAGGGAGAACAGACTTGATATGTTCCATGACGAGCCACTCGAAGCACTTCATAAGAATTGGAGTGAGTGCTACTGGGCGGTAGTCATTAAAGCAGGAGGGCGGGGACTTCTTTGGCACCGGAATGATGGTGGTCGCTTTGAGGCACGTTGGGACCACAGCCTGCTGCAGAGATGTGTTAAAAATGTCTGTGAAAAATGTCAGTTCATCAGCGCAACATACACGACCTGGTATGTTGTCTGGACCCGGTGCTTTGCGTACGTTGATCCTGCTCAGAGATCTTCTCACACTCTCTGGAGATAGCTTCAGCACTTGGTCTTCAGGAGGGGGTGTTGACTTTTGTGCCGGGGTTCAGTGTAGCAAGCAAAGAATTAATTTAGAGCGTTCAGCAGAGAGGAAGTCACTGTCACAAGTTTGTCGAGGAGGTTTATAGTCTATGATGGTCTTTATCCCCTCCCACAGACTCCGAGTGTCTCTGCTGTCTCTGAAGTGATCAGTTATCTTTTTGGAGTACTGCTTCTTGGCTTTTTTGATGCCGCGGGACAGGTTGGCCCTAGCTGTCCTCAGTTTCTCCTTGTCACCAATTTTGAAGGCAGCACCGGTTTAGTGACTCTAACCAGTGGCCTGTATGCTGGCAGTAACATAATAGTTAGGCACCATGATGGGGGAGGGGGTGTGCCTTGTACGCTCCTTTTTTGGTGGTGTAAACAAGATCCAGGATGTTGTTTCCCCTTGTTGGAAAGTCAATGTGTTGATAGACTTTGGGGAAAACGCTCTTTGGGTCTGCGTGGTTAAAATCCCCAGCTAAGATGAGAAAGGCATCTGGGTGGGCTGTCTGTTGGTCACTGACACTCTGGAACAGTTCATTCAGTGCCTCTTTCCTGTTTTTGAGGTTAGAGGTGGGCGGTATGTAGACAGCCACAAGCAGTACAACCGTAAATTCCCTGGGCAGGTAGAAAGGTCGACACCTAATGATAATAAACTCCACGAGGGGTGAGCAGTGTCTGCAGACCACGGCAACGTCACGGCACCAGGCGTCATTGGTGTAGACACAGAGACCACCTCCACGCGTCTTACCTCCCTCGGAGATCACTCTGTCCGCTCTGCAGCAGGAAAGCCCCTCAGGCTGGATTGCACTGTCCGGTATATTACCATTGAGCCAAGTCTCAGTGAATATAAAAACACAACTGTCTTTCACCATCTTCCGAGAGGAGCGTAGCAGACGAATATAATCCATCTTATTGTCCAGTGAACGTACATTAGCCAGAACAATAGTATGGTAACACATAAAGGGGGTGACTGTGGAGGGGGGCGACCAAATCTACCTTGGTTCATATTTTTTGAAAGATAAGACCTTGAACTTCGCTACAGTTTTTGATTCATGTCGATGGGCCCAAACTATTGGCTCTTTAGAATGCAGTGATTACAGAAACCCCAGGTGTGAGCGTGTGCTAAAGGCTTGGTAACCACTGACGCATGCTCCCTGCCTGTGTGCAGCAGTATTTGCCCGGGTCGCCCCCGTCCACAGTCACCCCTTTTATCCCCTGAACACACGGGACATTAATCACGCTCTTATTATGGAGCCTCCAGGCCAGAGCAGTCCTCGCACCAGGGGACTTACCCGGAGAATCCCTGTATGCCCACTCCATGTGCCCCTGCTGCATGTCCCCGGTCATCCCCGTGTAACCTGCCCATGGGCCTGCTCCACGTTACTCAGCAGGTGCGCCGGCATCCAGGGAGGGCCAGGCCTAAATGCTTCAGAAACCCTGTCCTCGCACCTGGCCGCTGCAAATCACATTAGCGCGCGGACCGCCTTCAGTTAATTTCCGCAGACCTTGAACAGCCCTCGTGGGCCTAATGAAGAGAACGTTGCGCCTTTTTATCCCCCCCCCCCCCCCCCCCCCCCCCCTCTTCTTTCGCTGCTGCAAATTCAAATCCATCCGCTTTGCTCCATTAGCATGCGGCGTATTTTGCATATCTGAATTACCGTTTAATATTTATTATTCGGATGTCAAGCTGTCAAGCCGTGCAGGTGTTCTCGATTACATTTGAACCTCTTCTTTTTCGCCGCCGAAATGAGGGGAAAGAAAGCAAGAAAAATGACATTATGCTGCACCTCCTGTTGGGGAAGCTTCCGAGGCCTGTCACTCCCAGAAATGGAATTATTTTTTCTCTTATGCGTTTTCCATTGCATTTTAAAGGGCCAAAGTTACAGAAGATCAACCATGTTTTAAAGGCGAGACCCTGCAGATGAATAGGGATTTATTTCTATAGAATTTTTTTTGCATGTTCAATTTGAAACTTCTGCTGTAGATTACTGGCATAAATATGAAGACAAAATATATTGCAAGTTATCTGTCATTTTATGTTTTCATATAAAAATAAGGCATTTTATGCCTAAAAATGCCTAAAATGTTGTGTTTTTTCAGCAAAAAAATCTGAATAATGGCTCGAGCCAGATTCAAATGTATGGTTTATTTTGTTGACAAACACTTTTTCCAGAGTAGGGGATTTTGGATATCTTGTTCTTTTAAAAATGTAAATTTTGCCTTGTTTTTTAACATTCAAAACTCAATAAATCAGGCTAGGAATTAGATATTAGATAAAAATCCCTCAGATATTGTTCAATCCAATGCTGGAAAATTTGAAGTCTGTAGGAGCTTCTGCCATGTAGATGTTGTTGCCCCAATGACAGAAAAATGCCTTTTGAGAAAATGGTCCTTGAAATTACGATTTCAAGGACCATTTTGAAACCATAGAGAAACATTGACTCAGTGCAATAGTTAACATTAACATGTTATTGTGAAGATTAGGCATATTTTTTGTTTCCAGGTGAAAAGGTGCCTCCCCTTAACTGAGGTCAGATTGTGTTTTTCCAGGAACATTTTTATTTTAATTCTATTTAAGGGCTAGTGAGGTCATGTGACTGAAATGAATATAAAAATCAGACCAGAATATAGCAAACAAAAAACACAAATGTTTTAAGCCGGGTGGGCTCTGCGCGATTATGTCCACCTGCAACGAACGATCAGTCATCGTGGGGAGTGATCGTTTACAGGTTGTAGCTCAGAATCGCAGGTCATTGGTCGTACAGTGAGACAGGGACAAATAACTGTTTAATAGAATCATCGTACGACCAAAGACGAGCTGCGACCGACATCCGGCAGTGTCCGACTCCGCATTTTACAGGACTTTACCTGCACTTTTCCGCGGAAATAAACCCCACTAGGACTCGCCTCAACTTAACACACCTTAACACACATCTGCTCCTGAAACTGCTATGACAAAACTGGTCGTATCTACGATGCCACAAACGCAGAAAAGAATCAGCACATTATCTTATTTCTTAAGATTTGGAAACATTTCATGAAACAGAGGGGGAAGAATTGAGAGATTTTTGAGCAAAACTGTACAAAACTGTAACTGAATACGTTTTGGACCATCAGTTTGGTATTTTGAATGATTTTTTGTACTGAAATTGTCATATTTTTCCAATAAATTCAGGTTTAATGCCAAAGAATCCAATCCCAATGACACTTAAGAGTGGGAAGCCGGCTTTTGCGGCGCGATGTTGTCGTTACATCTTGGATATCTCCGTCTCACTAACGACAAAATGTCAAATAAAGTTAGCTTTACAAGTGCGTTCCAAATTATTATGCAAATTAAAAAGATTTTCTAAATTATCAACTCAAATGACAGTCAGCATAATTTTCAAGTCTTTAAATGTTAGAGGATAATATGAATGTGATTGAAAAAACCTCCCAGTGATAACAGTATTGTATTCAAAAATAAATATTGATATAAACAACTCAAAATCTACTGTTCCAAGTTATTATGCAACTCATTGTTTCAATACATTTTAAAGGTTGTAAAGAACTGAAAATGGTCATTTGTTGAATTTGCAGCATTAGGAGGTCATATTTACTGAAATCAAAAGCTATTTCAATCAAAAACATCTTAACAGGTCAAATTGTATTTTAACATAGGACACTTATTTGATAGAAGCTTCAAAATATTTTAATCCATTAAACTTGTGAGTTTTTGGAGAGCTTCTGTTTGGATTTCTTTGCAGGATGTCAGAATAGCCTCCCAGAGCTGCTGTTTGGATGAAAACTGCTGTTTTGCTTGAGGGTCAAAAATGTTCTCAATAGGGTTTAGGTCAGGGTAGGATGGGGTCCACATCATGAGTTTCTCTTCTTTTACGCCCATAGCAGCCAATGATGCAGAGGTATTCTTTACAGTTTGACATGGAGCGTTGTCATGCATGAAGATGATTTTGTTTGGGAAAGCACGGCTCTTCTTTTGGAACCATGGAAGAAAGTGGTCAGTTCAGAAACCCTACATATTTTTCAGACCAGCTCTCTCCCCCATGATTCCAGCCCAAAACATGACTCCGCCCCCTCCTTGCTGACATCACAGCCTTGTTGGGACATGGTGGCCATTCACCAACCATCCACTACTCCATCCATCTGACCATCCAGGGTTACACGGCCTCATCAGTGAACAAGACTGTTTGTAAATGAGTCTTCATGTATTTCTGAGCCACTGCAGCCGTTTCTGCTCGTCAGCTTCAATAAACAGTTTAGTTGAGGCCGGATAGAAGGTTTATGCACAACTGCAGCCTCTGGAGGGTCCTACACCTTAATGTTCGAGAGACTCCAGAGGCACCAGCAGCTTCAAATACCTGTTTGCTGCTTTGTAGCAGCTGTTCTATTAATCTGATGTGTTTGTCTGGCTGAAACCGTCCTCATTGTGCCTTTATCTGCACAAACCCATGTGTGCTCTGAATCAGCCACAAATCTCTTAACAGTACCTAGTTTAAGGCATTCAACTATGTCACGCTTTTCATCAGCAGAGAGATCCTTTTTCTTTCCCATATTGTTTGAAAATGGTGGTCTGCTTAATAATGTGGAACGTCCTTTTTCAGTAGTTTTCCCTTAACTGGACTTACCTGACCACTGATCATCACAGGCGTCTGAGATTGATGTCAGTGATTCAAAGAGCCCTGAGACACAAAACCATCCATGAGTTTCATTGAAAAACGTTTTTTTTTACCTTTATGACTCTGAAATACAATTTGCATAATAATTTGGAACGCGGTGTAGCTCGTAAACTGTAAAGGGCTTCGTCTTTTTTATACTCTGACATAAAAACGAAAAGATGTTAAGGGAGAAAACTGGCACACAAAAAAACGTTTTCACCTGCCGTGTATTAGGCTTAAACCACGAACAAACATTATTTTTAACAACTACAAGACAAAGCCGTCAGCGTAGTCCACCATGAAGACATCCCTACATGAAGAATCCCTCCTGATTTCTCAGTCCATCCCGCCGACACATTTTTCCCCCTTTCAAGGACAGAGCTGTATATTTATCCGCTCTACTTTTCAAGAACTCTTTCATGCTTCCCTCCGCCCCCGAACCTCCATCTTCCCGAGTCTTCAAGGGAAATCACCGCGTTCCCATCAATCAAGCCCAGCTTGTGCGTCCGCGCCGTCACCCGGCACCCTTTAGCCTCCGACGTGCCTGGGTGGGAGCTCTTTCTCGATATAGATTCATAACAATCCGCTGCTTGTCACTGGGGCCTCCTCCTCCTCGCTGTCCAAAACGGTTTACCCAGCTCTGCGGTGATGGCCCGCCGGATCTCCGCACCGTGACTCAAAGTATGTGAAGAGTATGCATGTGTGTGTGCGTGTGCAATGCAGCATGTTACAGTGCAAAAGGCCTGTATCTCTGCTGCCCCGCACAGGAGGACGGGAGGGACTGCAGCCTGAAGGGAGCAAAAGGAGAGAGGATGAAACAAGGGATTTGTCAGCGAAGGTGGAGTAGGCTGAAAGACCCTTTAGAGAAGAGAGTAAGGTGATTAGCTGGCATTTTCGGGAAACGATGGCTGATGGAAAATAGACGCGTGTGGTATCAGTGGGAAGCAGGAAGCGTGGGATCCAAGAGCTTAAGTGTATTTTAGGCACACACACAAAAAAGAACCATGCAGCGTTATTACTGTGATTAGCAAAGGTCTGCAATGGCAATTCTGTATTCAAATATACCAAAACGTTGGGCGGATAATATGTGATATAACTCCATCCTTTATTCCATCAAGCAAAACATTTAGGACAAATTATTTTACAGAGGTGTTAAAACGCAGTTAAAGGGACAGGGAGCGGGATAACAACACAAGACAAATACAATGAAGTCATTAAAATGTCCTTGTGTTTCAAAGCAGAAGGTGACGTCATCGATCCCAGCCCACGTGGATTCTGAACAGAATTTCAATCATTAGCAGCATCGGAGTGCCAACGAAGACCTGGTTGATCTCATGCCATATCTGGAGGGGACCTGACCCTGTAGCAGCTGGATCAGAGAGTGAAGTGAGACCCGGTGTAGTTTTATAGATTAACATGAGCGACGGGACTCCAGTGATGGCCAGTTTGCGTGAGAGTTAAAAGCAGACCGTGATGTGTCCTGTGAGGAATGAAAAAGTGTGTCCCGTTTTTTTGAAGGTGACCTTTACGAGCATGGAGTAAGTAAGCAAGTAAGTGAATGGTCCTTAAAATGATGATTTCCCATGTAAATCTATGGAGAAACATTGAATCAGTGCAATATTTAAGATTAGGCATATGTTCAGAGACCAATTTGGCCTGAAAACTGGAAAAAAAAATGTGTTTTGCCTGAGGAGTCTCCCCTTAACTGAAGTCAGATTGTGTTTTGTTTATACAATGCTATAAATAATGTGATAATCTATTAAAAAAACATTTCCAGGAAAATGTGTATTTTAATTCTATTTAAGGAGTAGTGGGGCCATGTGACTGATATGAATATAAAAAGCAGAATCATCGTACGACACAACAGTCTTTCACCATCTTGGTCTGGAAAGAGCGTAGCAGACAAATATAATCAAAACATATTTTATACAATGAAATGTGGGCCTTCTGAAAACTATAACCATGCATATGTACTTAGTACATAGGTTCTCCTCTCAAAATATCGTGTGCTACCAAAGTTGTTGCTAGAGGGGAATAAATAAAAAAACTCCTTTTGGTAAAATGAGCTTAAAGTTTTGTCATGTATTGTGCCAATCGGCTGAAGATGCCGCGGGACTTTTGCGACGGTACCTTCTACAAAGGAAATGGACATATTTGGATTATGTAATGTAGTGGAGGAGACTGTTACAAAGACACCAAGTTTGTCATCTTTTCGGAAATGAAGACGGCGGAATAGTGCAGTATCTGAATGTCATCGCCGCTGATAAAACCCCCCTCAAAAGTCATGTATACTTCGTACAAACACCGGCCACGAGTAGTACAGTACCACTGATTACTATCACAACATTCCCGCCCGCAGATTTCTTCTCAAAGGTAACTTTTAAAAGGTGTCTCTCACATATGATCGTCCTAAACATTGGCTGCAGCAGAGTAAAATGACAATCAACACTACATTTCTAACTCGGCTAATCTTAAAGCCACACCACGTAGCGTTTTACCCAATAAATACCCTTGAAATACAAGCATTAAATACGTCATTGAAAAATACCTCATGAACGTACAAACATGAGCCTTTGCTGTGAGCGGCTCAGCTCTCCTCAGACATGACTGTAATTTTACCGGGAGTGGGGACGTCTTCAGCTCCATGGAGATGGGACTAAAGTCAGCTGAATTTTAGATGTAAACAGGTTAGGTTCTCATCCATTCTTTGGTTACCCACTACAGAAATCGCATTTTTCTGTGTTGAGCTGATCATTAAAAGCATATTTTGTACTGATGGCAACAGTATTGTCCAAAATGTTACGCAGTGCGCCTTTAACAACAGCAAGTGATAAGCTCATGCACTGAATGAATCAACACCTCAATAACACTGAACATGAACGGGCACATTTACCCAATTTTCAACCACGAATGGAAGCGTTAAAAAAGAAAAAGAATCGGTTGTGGCTCATCGTAGTTTGGTCTCCGTTTGCATCAATAATTCAGAGATTTTAATGATTCGAGTTGTTAGTTTGCATTGGTGTTTGCCTCTTCCATACACACAGGGCTGACCGATAATGTAGTTTGGTCTATAAACTATGTGGGATTTTGTTGTCAATGGAGGACAGATTCTGAAGCCAATAAAAAAACAACATGTTAAATAAACATTATAACGGGTGATTTCCATTGAAACTGTAAAGGTGGTTAGGGTTATCTCTGTGTTAAATTGTGTCTTTGCACTAGCTCTGTCCTAACCCTTCTCTTACCTCCACTGCATCTGTTTCTCCAGAGTGTTTTTTTTGTTGCTTGTAAATGATAGCAAGAATCTCGCCCGGAGCCGTTCCCTCGTGTCCTTGGCTCTATCCCCGGGGGGAGGGGGGGGGGCGTGCTCCCGCTGTGTCTTCACTTAAGCTGGCCATGCGTGAGCACCCTTAAAAACACACACACACACACTGCGCTGAAGGCGCGGAGCATGAGCAGATTACACTATGAGCATTTTCCCCACAGGAAGCCACAGTCGGGTCCAGCGCTGCTGCTGCTTTATGTAATGTTACACAAGGGTAATGTGTGCCCATGGGGACATTTGGTTAGCGGCGATTGGTAATTCTCCTCAAAACTGAAGAGCTCTCTAACAATTCTGTGGAAGGGAAATACAAAGTGTGTGTTTTAGGTTAGACACTGCAGGCCGGCCCGACATTTACTTTTTCTTAACCCCCAAGGGACATTAGCGGGGTACGGTGCGGTGCGGTAGAGCAGCGGTTAGCGCCCCCGCTTCACAGCTAGAAGGTCCGGGTTCGATTCCCTCCAGGACGGGGCCTTTCTGTGTGGAGTTTGCATGTTCTCCCTGTGTCTGCGTAAGTTTCCTCCGGGTACTCCGGTTTCCCCTACCACTAAAAACATGTGCAATAGGTGAATCCTCCAGCCAGGTGATTCTGACCATCAGCCTGGCTCCACATCATGGAGATGGGTCCCCGGACGCAGCACTGCCGTCGACCACTGCTCCTTAAGGGTTGCCTCAGTGGAAGGATGGGTTAAATGCAGAGGACACATTTCCCTACGGGGACAATAAAGTAAACAAACTTATGTTAGCAAAGTATTTTTAGCAGGGTCTGTTGATATCAAACTTGATTTATTATTCTTTTTTCCACTGTTTCGATGTATGACCATGAACGACAATGTGCGCGACCGTGAATGGGCTTATGCACACTCTCATGCATGTATTTTCTATTCATAGGCATTCAAGCTCGAAAAAAAAGTCAAATGTGGCTCAGGGTGATGTATTCATCGTATTCCGTGCAATTCATTCAATGCAAATCGAACAAAATATAAATTAAATAAATAGTTAAAACCTTAACCAGACGGGGCCTTTCTGTGTATGAGTTTGCATGTTCTTCCAATGTCCGCGTAGGTTTCCTCCGGTTTCCCCTACCACTAAAAAGATGTACAATAGGTTCTCGTCTGAAAAAGAGATTCTTATACTCAGTGGAACTTTCCTGGTTAAATAAAGACTGAAAAGACTCATATAACACGTATCAGTCAAAACAAACTTTATAACTCTTCATCTGTAATCAAAAAAGTTTACTTACTCGCCTATTGTTTTGGCAAAAGTGCGATATTGTTTTGGCACACGGTGAGCAGCCATGTTGGACGGACCATGTGTTTCTGGGATTGCAAATCAGCCTGTCAATCCCAGCCTTCAGCACCCACGGCGATAACATTAACTACCAGACCATTTGGAACACCGTCCAGTCTGGCTGACCAGGCTAGGCTGGAGTCGGGGACAGGTTGAGCCTCTCTGTGTGGAGTTTGCATGTGTCTGCGTAGGTTTCCTCCTGGTGCTTCCGTTTCCCTAACAATAAAAAAAAAAAAACATGTACAGTGTAGCCAGGACGAATGAATGAAGCAATGGCTACGATACGACAAATGCCCTCTGCTCTCAAGCCTTTGGCCTGTGGACTTGAAGTAACGGGACAAATGTTCCTCCAGGCTCACCCATCGCATAAGCAAACATTTCTTGTAATTAAAACAAAAACGTGCTATGGAACATGTGAAATATGTACATTGTTCATTTTCTGTGACGCTTGCTGTTGCGCAAAGAACAATTCAGGGAGCTTTTTTAAACCAGACAGACATAATGACAGCCAGTGGTTCGGCAAAAACAAAAAGTACATCAACAAATGTCAGCAACGTATTGAGTTCTTACGCAACGCTAAAGTGCAGACCGCAGCGGCGAGAAAGAACAAGGGTTCGCTGGGTTCACAACGGAAATATTTGCCTCATGTTTAACTATAAAGTTATGCTGTGACAAACTAGGCTAACTTCAGCGACTAACAGACGGCAAATGACCGGAAAAGAAGGTGAGAGTGGAAGTGAGTGCATGATGCAGCTTGGGCCATCCAATGTAAAACTCCCAATTGCTAACCAGTGTTGGGGGATTTCCAGTAACGTGTAATTTAATTAGTTACTATGTCCACCGTTCAAACAGTATAGCTTCCGTTACCATCTGATGTAAATGCAGGTAGTTACAAACTCACCAAATTAAGACAAAACAAATTCCCATAGATTCTGCTCCAGACCTGGCGTATTGAGTGGGCAGTCCGTGGACTGGACGGACAGCCATTGTCAATGGCGATGTTGAACAACCTTTTACCTCCAACCAGACTCTTTCCGTGGCCGGCAAGGGGCAGGGGCAAGGGAGAGGTTGTGGGGGTGACCATGTGCCTTTGTTTGGGCAACGGTCGTCTCGTGATTGGAAGGTCGTTGGTTCAAATCCCAGCTCCCGCAAATGCACACTGTTGTTGTGTCCTTGGGCCAGACACTTCACCCTCCTTGCCTCCAGTGTCTGCGTACATTGGTGTATGAATGAGAAAGTAAGTGGGTGGCTGGTTCCTTGCTGTAAAGCACTTTGGGCCTGATGAAGGTAGAATAGCACTATATAAGTTGAGTCCATTTACCATTTGACCATTTTTGTTTGAATCAGCAGTATATTCTCTTTCTCTTGGGACACTGACACTGTTTAATCAATCCAAATCAATCAATCAACGTTTATCGTCATTGTTATTCAAAAAAAGAACAGCAATGAAGTGGGTTAAATAAAGCTAATAATAAAGAAGATGGAGCCTAAATCCCGATGTGAGGCGACCCCGAGCACACATCATAACATTACCCATGTTTACAGATTACAACTTGTCAACTCATTGATCCCAGTTTGCTGCAGTTGGGCTGTCTTAGCTTTGCCAACCATCTTTAGTAGAAAAGTCCTAATAATGTTTGCAGATGACGACACCAGGATCTGGACACGTTTAACAGTAAAGTCACCTGAAGTC
The DNA here is from genome assembly GCA_021464625.1 of Proterorhinus semilunaris. Lineage (NCBI taxonomy): Eukaryota > Metazoa > Chordata > Actinopteri > Gobiiformes > Gobiidae > Proterorhinus > Proterorhinus semilunaris. The sequence continues at coordinate 32,012,122 of CM038356.1, forward strand.
ACTGATGACGTTCCACTCACATTCCTCCTTCGTCGGTCTCTCTGGGGCAGGCAAATTTACACCACGCAGTGCGGATTCTCAACAAATACTTTCGTCATACAGTAATGCAATCAATGGAGAAGTAACAAGCAACTGTAATGTCACTAAACTGTGAAGCGATGTCTATTTATGCCTCACAGTCTTTCATTTACAGTAAATAGCAGTAGAGATGGAAGAGGAGACCGGTCTCCTCTCGTCACCTGGCCCTTCGCAGCCGTGGTGCACTTTTTAGAAGCAGTTTCTTTTTGTCACGTTTGCAAAACACCGTTGCACTTTCCTGTACGGCTTGACGCGCTCTCCCGGGAGCTGTGAGTTTTGACTTTCTGAAAATGATGACTTTATTGCTGATTGCGGTATTACACACAAAACAAATGGATGTACAAAATATCCAAGTTGTCGCAGCGTTTATGGATTCTGCTCCATCTCGTAGAAATACCGCTGACAGAAGTCTTTAAAACAACTCGGATGGAATTTTCCTTGTGTTAATGCCGTATGTGTGCTCATGCTCTCCATAGATTTACAGCTATACAAACAAAGCTGATGGAATATCAATCTCCGGCAGCCGGTGTCCGCTGGGTGTTCGCGCCGACTTGGCTCTTTTCTTTGTTTGTGCTCCGTTTTTAGGCCGGCGCTTTCATCCCTCACTCTTACGAGGCGGAGTGAGAGATCGCAGCGTGACGAAGAGCTTCATTCTGCTGTTTGCGGAGGATGCAACTTTATCAATATTGTTTCAACTGCGGGACATCGGATTACGGACAAGAGATGATCTATGGCAGAGCCTGGGCGTTAATGGGGAGAAGAGTTTCCACAGTGTTGAGGCAAGAAACAAATGCACTCCTCACAAAGAGACAAGAGTTATTAAAAACGATAGTTCCTGGTCTCCCCTTGTGTGCACTATGAACTGAAAGACTGGAGAAATATACCCGGGCATGTGCAGAGGGCCAGTTTTCTCCAAATTAAGTTTTGTTCCACTCTTGCAACAAAATATCCAATTTAGTAGCGCCAACAGACTCCAAACTTTACAGGCTTGCATTTAACACGATTTTGAAGTTTGTTTGTTTTTTTCCCCAGAGGTTTTTATTAAAATCCAACTCCCAGCCTGATTTATTGAACTTTGAACCCAAAAAAACCAAAAGAACTTCAGAAGCCCCTTATGAGAGACCAACAGGCCCGGTTAGAACCATGAGGCCGTCCTTCTGTGGACCCACCACCTGCAGGAGGAGCCATAGGTGCTGGTGCAATGTGACTTGGGCAGCTCCAACAGCTGCCTCCACGACCTGGCAACGGACAAGTGGAAGAAAATGGATGGATGGATGAACCCAAAAAACATTTGAATTTTTACAGATTTTTTTCCACTTATAATTAGCTAATCGAAACAAAGGTTTTAAAAACGAGGCTGTGTGGACTTATAAATACCCCTGATACGTGTGGCCAAGGCTCCCATCTTTCCAGAACTTGGGGGCATGCAGGTCGGGTCACAGCTGACCCTTCTCACCCCGACATGGACTGTTTGGTCCATCCAGACCTGAAGCTCCCACCACATGAGCAGGTTTATCCCCTCTGCCATCAGACACATGGATCTATAATCTGTTGTTTAGTTATATGTGCACGCTCACATCTGATTTTGTGAAGCGGCTGCTTTGATTCCCGTACACGCCGAGCCCGGCCGCCTGCTTTGGTTTGAGGCAAGTCCAGATTCTCCTTGAGTTGTGTGTCACTTAATAGAACTGTCACGGCGCCGGAAGATGGAGTGTTATGACGGACCCCGACAAGACTGAACAATGTTAGGTGACACCATAGGTCTTTTTAATGGGAGGTCTTAGCGCTGCCATTGTTGGTGACACGGCTCCTATGAGAAATACAACATTCATGGTGGAGAAGAAGAGGACATAGTTTAAAGGGGTGATTGTTATGTTTATGGTGGCACGGTAGCACAGCGGTTAGTGCTCTCGCTTCACAGCTAGAAGGTCCCGGGTTCGATTCCCACCTGGACAGGGCCTTTCTGTGTGGAGTTTGCATGTTCTCCCCGTGTCTGCGTAGGTTTCCCCCGGGTACTCCGGTTTCCCCTACCACCAAAAAACATGTACAATAGGCCGGGATGAATGATGTGAGTGAGTGGTTGGTGGTGGTCGGAGGGGCCGATGGCGCAGATTGGCTGCCTCGCTTCCGTCAGTCTACCCCAGGGCAGCTGTGGCTACAATAGTAGCTTACCACCACCAAGTATGGAATTAATGAATAGTGCAATGTAAAGCGTCTTTGAGTGTCCAGAAAAGCGCTATATAAAACCGATGCATTATTATTATTATTATTATTATGGTGAGCCTTTATAAACCAGTCACAAACATGACCTGGCCAGATAAAAACTAATCAATGGTTGATTAATGCGAGACATGTCAGGTGAAAGTATTGATTTTTCCCGCAGTGGTCAATGTGGAGATTATAACTTTCTCCCTGAACATCTTAGTTTTCATGTCAGTATAAAAAAAGACAAAGTTTCCCCTCTATGATAGTGATTGAATGATTTTATGACATTTTGTCATTGTGGAGATAAACCGGGAGTAACTGACGTCGCACCTAAAAAGTCGGGTTCCCACGCTTATCCATTCACAAATATTGACATACCCACGTGTCCTGTGAAGGGTTCTCGAGACGACGCTACAGTTCAAGGTATTTGTGTTATTTGTGGGTGAATGTGTTGTGCATGTACAAACATTACAAAACGTTAGGGCTGGTTTTAGGGCTTTGCAGATTTCGTTGCTTAGTATTTTTTTTATATGAGAAGATAAAATGACAGAAAACTTGCAATACCCCCCCCCCCCCCCCCCCTCATATTTACTATATCAGTAATGTTCAGCAAAAGTTTCAATTTGATGTCTCTAAATGTATTATTTTCCCCTATTCACCTGCAGCATCTCGCCTTACATGTGAAGTGGGGTGAGGAAATATGGATCAGGGCACAAACTGGACGACGTGATAATTAACCGAAACAAAACCCCAAAGTATGATTCGCTTTCTCCACAGCCTCTTTAAAAATGATGGGGGCTGTATATGTTAAATGAGCCAGCTTTGGAATGGATGTGAAGAATGAGCTAAATGTCGGGCCGTCATCTGCACACGTTATTTGTCAACTCTAATATTGATTTCCGTAGAGAAATTTCCTCTGCCGGTTTCGCCGATCCATCACCTGCCGCGGAGAGAGACCGTTAGCAGCTGATTCATTTACACACTCTGCACCTAAAGAAAACCCACAAGGACCACGGGTCAGCGAGCGCCAGGGAGGTGTCGGAGGAAAGACAAAGGTGTTCTGGAGGAGAGGACTGATGGGAAATGTGAGGGAGGAGTTCAGTCTCCTCTTAACCCCCACCTACGCACCAGGACGGGGCCTTTCTGTGTGGAGTTTGCATGTTCTCCCCGTGTCTGTGTAGATTTCCTCCGGGTACTCCGGTTTCCCCTACCGCTAAAAACATGTGCAATAGGTGAATCCTGCAGCCAGAGGATTCTGACCATCAGCCTGGCTCCACATCATGGAGATGGGTCACTGCCGTCGACCACTGCTCCTTACGGGTTGCCTCAGTGGCATCGAAGGATGGGTTAAATGCAGAGCCCAACACTCTCCTATCTCCACAACCAAGTCAAAGCTCAGTGACTGAACTCGATCCACACAAATATGGACAAACATTCAGAAACACTGTCACAAGGCATAACAAAACTTTTGACAATCATTCAATTAATTGTGCCAACATTTCTTGGAAAATGACATTGCTTTACTACTACTATTACTGCAATAATTTGCCAAAAATACTTAAAAACAAGCTCCATTGCACTGACATTTTTGCTCTTAAGTTGCCCGTTGGTTCCACTTCGCTTTAGAATAATCCGAATGTTCGATTTGATAGAATGTTTTTGCTTGACATAAAAAAAAAGTATCTTTGGATTAAAAAACATTAAATTCAACTTTGATGATAAAGATGCCTGATTTTTCACTGTTTCCCTGTTTTGTTTGTCTTATTTTTGTGCCACTCCATGTTTCCACTCCGGTTGTTGTTATTATGGAGACATCGTGGCGGAATTGCGCGTCTCTTGCATCATAAAAAGTTCATGATCGCTCATCCTTTTTTTTATTGCTCTGTTGTTTATTTGTGATGCCGAGGTTCGAGATGCCCTGTCCTGTCTCGTAAGATTGTAATATGAGAGCGTATGTTTGCGGTTAAGCCACGACACCACACGGCAAGAAGGTCCATCTTGAGTTGAGTGTGGATTCTCCTTGTGTATGCACAAGGAGAATCCCATCACAGACAGCGCGCTACACGAGTGCTGTGGTGAGACCAAAAACACGTCCGAACTCCGACGTGAGAAAGATGAAACGGCTCGTGTCCAAGCATACATTTGCACAATAACTCGAACATGAGGTAAACCCTTATTGTCCTTATTGTGTGTTTTGATCACCCTCCACAATGGCGACGTGTTTTTTAGACCGACTGACTCTCACATTATGGCCCAGGGAGTTAGCCGATGGATCCAGCTCAGTGTTACTCAGGTTTAGAACAGGTGACAAAGTGTTCGCAGTTTTGTTTAAGTGACACGAAGTGAACAAAGCAGTCAAAGAATCTAGAAAATAAAAGCTTTTCCAGCATCAAGAAACATCTACAATATCACCTTTGAATGCAGTTGATAAGATTTACATAAACTAAACTACACTGGAACCAAAGCAGGCTTAAGTCAGGACAGTGGCTACGTTTACGTGGAGAGCAACAATCTGATCAGGATGTGATTTCTCTGGAGTTCTCAGATTATTGAAGAGACATTTATAATCTGGTACAATCTACATGATGATTACATTGTAATTTAATTTCTGTCTGATCTTTCACACTTGTCTATAAACGGACCAGGAATTTAAAGCAAAAAGGCCAAACTAATGTCACAAAATTAAGATAAATAGACTAAAAACATTTTTGAATAAATGTGGTAAGACTGTGTTGGGTGCGCTCTTGCCTGTCACCCCGGTGCGCTGGCTTGGTGGACTATATAAGCGCTCCCATTCTCGTTCGCTGTTCCGGGTCTTCTGTGTTGGCCACCTTGTCCTGCAGCTCCAGGTAGATTCCATTTTATGTCCAAATTCCTAAAATAACGCTTTAACACGAACCGTTCACTAAGCAGCCACTGTGTACCGCTTTTAGTGCCGCTGTCGGCCGTGAGCTCCGCACCACCGCACGGAGTCAGCCCTATGTTCCCCGGTACCTATGTTCCCCCACTTCTATTGATTAAGATTAGGCACCAGCCCACTATCCTTAAGGTTGGTGGCTAGGGCAGGGTCAGGGTTAAGCTGATTGATATATGACATTTCACTCTCATGACTTGTGATTGGGTAAAGTACCAACTCACCTACGGAAAAAAAACATTGCACCCGGGGAACATAGGTACGCACCCCACCGCACGCTATTGCTCGGCACCTTCTCTGTGACGCCTTCGTAAAGGTAACGATCACCTCGGCCGATTCACTCTTCTATGCCAAATTCAAACCGTCCTAAGAGTCACTACTAACCAGTGTTTTGGTTATAGCCGCTGCGGGCCTGGCCGACGTCTGTGCACTCTGCTTCTCCACTTCAACCAGTCCTGGTCCGTGCGCAGTCGAGCACTTTCAGCAGTATGTTTTTCCATTGTTATTTTTGTAGCTTCTTTGTTTTTCATCCAGGTTTAGTTTAGTTCCATCCATCCATCCATCCATCCATTTTCTTCCGCTTTATCCGGGGCCGGGTCGCGGGGGCAGCAGTCTCAGCAGAGATGCCCAGACTTCCCGATCCACGCACACCTCCTCCAGCTGTTCTGGGGGGACCCCGAGGCGACACCAGGCCAGCTCAGAGACATAGTCCCACCAGCGTGTCCTGGGCCTTCCACGAGGCCTCCTCCCAATAGGACATGCCTGGAACACCTCACGAGGGAGGCGACCAGGAGGCATCCGGAACAGATGCCCTAGCCACCTCAGCTGGCTCCTTTCGACGTGGAGGAGTAGCGGCTCGAGTCCGAGCTCCTCCCGGGTAACTGAGCTCCTCACCCGATCTCGGAGGGTGCGCTTGTGCGCCCGCCGCGTGCCCTGGGCTTTGCCAGGCAGGCAGTTGGTTTTAAATAGACTGTTACCAGCACTTTTTAACCAAAAAGGGATTTTAGAACTCAACAATTGTAAATGTGTTGAAATAAATGAAATGTTTTCTACAAGTGCAAAATAAAGGTTTTGTAAAATAAATGGAACCGGTGCCTTGAACTCTCAATATACTTACTTGCCGTGCCTGTAAGCTGTAATACTTTATTTCCCCAGGAGGTCTGGGGTGGCGTTGTTGGAAAGTCTATACAAATTCTTGAGATTATAACTATCATTTATACCCCTCAGTTGCCACATAAAAATGAAATTAAAACAAATCACAAAAGCTATGATGTAAATCCCAAATGAGTTTAAAGTGAAAGCACAGTGAGTGGATAGTCGAGTGGACCCATGCTCAGGAGGGTAACGCCACATGGATTTCCATCTGCAGAAGAATGACTGAAAGGAGGGGAGAACATTCAGTTGCTCTAAAAATCCCAAACTGCTCCAGCTCAAGTAAAACCCAGAGTGTTAGATAATACGATTTCTGAAGTGAATATAAACGCATCAGGTCTGATTATTGGGTTATCCGATTACTCTAAGGGTGTAGCCAAACCCATGTGTGGGGAAGCTGGCCAGTGTGGTCAAGTAGGAGGCAGACTCAGACATTTCCATAGTAGCCGACATTTATTTCCACCGTGGTAAAATCAAACTTTACATTTGTACCAAAAATAACTATCGATAATGCTGAACAGACGCAAACAAAAAAAACACACCACATGTACCCAGCTACATGGACTTCCATACTTGTTGCCAGCACCTTTTAACCCTCCCCCAGCAGGAAGGCCCTCCCCGGACCAGGTGGCAAGTATTAACTTGATTGCACTACTATTAACAAAAACGAACCATTTAACATAAATACTGTGTGAAACTTTAACTGAATAAACAAACAAAACAAACCCGGGATACTTATGTTTAACTGTTTAGTTTGGATATTGCAAAATGATACCTATGAAACAATGAATACACAAACTTATAACCAACATGTTTAAAGACATTAAAAGGGACAAAGTAACGTAAAACCTACTTTGTCACACATGAAACAGTATCTGAAATGCACCCAGCACCATTTCCTCCACTGAATGGGAGACGACCCATGATTACTCAAAGTTGCAAGAACAAATACAATGTTTTTTTGTTAGTTTTTTTTTTTTTTTTACAGGGGAACAGCTTTGTAACATGGTTAAAACCTCTAAAAAGTGAATTAGGCGCGATATGTCCTCTTTCAACCCGTGGTAAAAGTGATCGTCCCACGACTACACCAATTCCCTTCTCCTGACTATGGGGACTGCAGTTTCGGGCCTAATAATCTCGGCTTCATTTCGGGCGGCGTTTGCTTGTCGGCGCTCCCTGACACAGTGCGTGCTCAGCAGAATGCAGCCTTCCTTTCACACTCTATTGCCCCGCGCAACGGCACTGCTCCCCTCTTTAATATCTGCCGTTAATGTGAAAGTCGGAGCTAATTGAAAACGAAGCAGTCTACAGTGTGTCTCCCCGCAGCGCCTTAATAAAGCTGTTAAAAAGATGGGCACTTTTTCCTCAATCTTTAGTGCCGCTGCGCCAAACCTCCCGCTGTATGCAGGAGAAGGGATGCCAGTACAGAAACCGCGCTCAGACTTCGGTCCATACAGTATGTCAGGGATGTGCTGAAGGAAGACACCGGTCATGGGTAGTTAGAGGTTGTGTTGTGATACATGTATCGTATCAGAAACTATGTATACGTTTGATACTCAACACAGTTATCAACAAAAAATATAACTGTTTTTGACTAAAAGATAGTTTTGTTCAATCCAAATTAGGTGCTGATGGCTTGAATAAAAGAGCCAGACTTTTAAAACTAACCCTAACCCTAACCCTACTTCATGCATTGGAATACAGTTATATTGGATCACGACAAAAGTGTATGGTCCCAGCCCTAGTGGTTAGCAGTGTTGGGAACGTTACTTTAAAAAATTACTCTATAATGAAAGTAACTCATTACCAGGGAAAGTAACTATTTGCGTTACTGTTTAAAAAAAAAAGGCTTTATATCAAACTATTTAGATTTTTTTTTACAGTTTTCAATAGTCAGTTGAACTGAGTAGAACAGACAGGTTGTTAAGTGTAGTACTGTTGTACGCCCTTACTTGTCGTGTCCATTAGAGGGCAGTGTTGACTCTACCTCTGTGTTAGCTGACACCTACGCTACCTGTTCCGTGTGGTGATGCTGGGGAGAACACGGTTACGTTACTCCCGCCTGTCGATACAATAAATATGCCTACAAGGCTAAAGGCAAACTGTGTCTGATGAGAGTTCGGCTACATCTTCACCGCAATGCACTAAGTTCATCAGGTTATGGGCCCAGGAACGCAAGTCTAGAGCAACAACAAGGTAACAGAAGTAAAAAGAACTGTTAGCCAAGAGAAGCTACTAGACGAGCAGGGATAAAGATGGCGCCGAGAGACCCCCGCGAAAATTGAGGACTCTACAAGCCACAGCCTGAGCAACGTTTTGAAGATTGCGAACTATTAAAAGAATAAAAGTGAAAATGGCCGGAGCAGGAACGCTACCACAGCAGATTGTCTTTGATGGAACAGAAGATAAGTATGATCTATGGGAAACGCGATTCCTTAGCCGTTTACATATTCTGAAGCTGAAAGACACCATTTTGAGAGAGCCCGCTGGCGAGGCTGCCATAGCTGCAGATCCAGCGAAGAATGCAGATTGTTATGCTCAACTAGTGAATGCGCTAGATGATAAGAGCCTATCATTGATAAGACATGACGCCGCCGATGATGGAAGGAAAGCCTTGAAATTATTAAGAGAACATTATTCTGGAAAGAGCAAGCCCAGGATTCTAAACCTGTACACTTCATTGACCACCATACAAATGGAAGGGAATGAGACTGTGACTGATTATATGATAAGGGCTGAGAATATAATTTCAGCTCTTCGTGATGCAGGAGAGAACATGAGTGACGGGCTGCTTGTAGCTACCATTTTGAATGGACTGCCAGACTCATTCAGACCACTGGCTGTCCACGTTACACAAAATGAGGACAACGTGACATTCAAGGACTTCAAGAGAAGACTAAGGGTCTATGAAGAATCTGAGAAGATGAGGACAACCGGACCTGCAGACAGCGTGATGAAGACCATGATGAAGACTGGCACAAAGCAAAGCAAACAAGGCACCAAGACACACTGGAAGGAAGGGGAAGCCACTCTGACGTGTTACAAATGTGGAGAAAAAGGACATATCAGAACCAGGTGTACCAAGAAAGTGTGGTGCAGTCACTGCAAGAGTAACACACACGCAGAATCCCTATGCAGGAAAAAGGAAAAAGACGGAGCCAGAAAAGTTGCAGAAGAAGAGGACATCGACGACAGGGATCAATGTTTCATGGCCAAGCATGCAACCAACGAGAGGCCATCTGTCAACGTGAAGAAGAAAGGGATAATGGTGGATGCCGGAGCAACATCTCATATTGTGAACGACATCGCCAAGTTCAAGAGCTTTGACAACACATTCCAGCCCGACACCCATTCTGTCGAGCTGGCGGATGGGACCAAGTGCAGTGGGATGGCGCAACGCAGAGGGACGGCGCTGATCTATCTACTAGACAGCGAGGGACGACAACAAAGAGCGCAGCTACAGGAGGCACTGTATATGCCAACCTACCCACACGACATCTTCTCAGTGGCAAGGGCAACAAACAGTGGGGCGACAGTGACATTCAAGAAGGGAGACAGCCACATGATCACCAAGAAAGGGGACAGGTTTGACTTCCATGAGAGTGGTAATCTGTTTTACTTACCAACTGTTCAGAAAAATGTTGATAAATGCAATATGTGCCACGACATGCAAACCTGGCACGAAATATTGGGTCACTGCAATTATGAAGATGTACAAAAATTAATGGGTGTGGTAAGAGGTATGGAAATCAGAGGCAGTGCAGCCAGGCCAGCACAGCTGTGTGAAATATGTGCAAAGGGTAAATTCACACAGACAAGAAATAGAGAGCCAGATAGAAAAGCTACAGAGCCCTTACAACTGGTCCATACTGACTTAGCCGGTCCTATGAGAACCCCAAGCTTAGAAGGTCACAAATATGCACAGTCCTTTACGGACGACTATTCAGGTGCCATGACCGTATATTTTCTTAAATGCAAAAGTGATGCAGTACATGCCACAGAGAGGTTCTTAGCAGACTCCGCCCCTTTTGGGGAAGTTAAATGTCTACGCTCGGATAATGGTACTGAATTTACAAACAAGGAATTCAAAGCACTGTTAACCAAAAATAAGATTAAGCACGAGACATCTGCACCCTATTCGCCTCACCAAAATGGCACGGCAGAGAGAAGTTGGAGAACCCTCTATGAGATGGGCAGGTGTATGCTTTTTGACAGTAAATTACCAGACAAAATGTGGAATTATGCTGTACAGACAGCTGCCTATGTGCGAAACAGGTGTTACAGTAAACGCACAAAGAAAACACCTTATGAGATGCTCACAGGCAAGAGGCCAGACATGTCCAAACTTCAGAAATTCGGGTCCGTGTGCTTTGCATACACACAAGAGAAAGGGAAGTTAGATCCTAGATGTGAGCAGGGTCGTTTTATCGGGTACGACAAGAACAGCCCAGCTTATCTTGTGTATTATCCAGACACAGAAAAGGTCCAAAAACACAGGCTAGTGAAATTCACAAACAAGACAGTCAACGAAAAAGAAAAACAAACACATGGACCACACACTGAGTATCAAGACAGAGAGGTACACCCCAGGGTCCTTGACAATGAGGAAAATGATGATGAAAAAGTGGGAAATGCATCAGGTCAAAGTGTTAAAGATGATGTTTCTGTTTCTGAGGTTGAAGGTGAACAGTCTAGCGCCAGGGGTCAGGGAAGAAAGAACCCACCTAGAGCTAGGAGAAGGCCTGTGCACCTACAGGAATATGACATGGAAGACACAGCAGACAGGCTGGTAACTTGTGTAGACTCATGTTATAGAGCAGTTTGCGACATACCACAAAATTACCAGGATGCCATACGATCAACCAGGTCACGGCAGTGGATAAGTGCAATGAATGACGAAATGCAGTCACTAAAAGAGAATGATACATTCAAAATCACCCAGTTGCCACCAGGCAAAAAGGCAGTGGGGGGTAGGTGGGTGTATACACTCAAGAGTAATATGGACGGGTCAGATAAGTATAAAGCAAGATTTGTTGCAAAAGGTTATAGCCAAAAACAAGGCATCGATTATGAGGAAACATTCTCGCCTACTGCTGACATAACAACTGTCAGAGTAGTCATGCAAAAAGCAGTGCAGGAAGATCTAGTTTTACATCAAATGGACGTGAAAACAGCATACCTACACGCACCAATTGACTGTGAGGTCTATCTCGAACAACCTGAAGGTTATGAGAAAGAGTCAAAAACAGGAGAGAAGCTAGTATGCAAATTAGAGAAGTCCTTATATGGTCTCAAGCAGTCAGGCCGAAACTGGAATTCTCTGTTGCATGCATATCTCACTGAAAACGGTTTTGATCAAAATCCTGCTGATAACTGCCAATACACAAGGGAAAAAGAAAAGGAAAAAGTGATTTTGATTGTGTGGGTTGATGATCTGATAATTGCTGCTAACAATGAGGAGGTTGTGGAAAATGTCAAAATGATGCTCACTGAGAAGTTTAAAATGAAAGACCTGGGGAAATTAAACAGTTTTCTAGGGATAGATTTTAAACAGTCAGAGGGTCAAGTCACAATGTCACAACACAGGTATGTGAACAAAATCCTCTCCAGATTTGGGATGCAGGATTGTAAGGCCAGAGAGACCCCATGCGAGTCAAAACTCGAATACACAGAAAATGCTGTAAAAATGAAAGAACCAAGGACTTATCGAGAGGCAGTAGGAAGTTTGATCTATTTGGCTACTTGCACTTGACCAGATTTAAGTTATGTGGTCAGTAAACTTTCCCAGCATTTTGCTGAGCCAAGTGAGGAGCATTGGAACACTGCAAAGCATGTGTTCAGGTATCTTAAAGGTACAACAGACCGTGGGTTATGTTTTAAAAAGGATGACGCAGGTGAACTTGGTCTAATAGTCCACAGTGATGCTGACTGGGCATCTGAGGTCACAGACAGACGTAGCACCACAGGGTACTGTGCCAGTTTAAGTGAGAAAAGTGCACTCATTTCATGGAAGAGTCGAAAGCAACCAACAGTTGCACTGTCTACCTGCGAGGCAGAATACATGGCCTTAGCGTCAACCATACAGGAGTGTATGTATTTGCAACAGTTACTCAAGGGTATTGATAAGTGTCAGTATGCACAAACCAAGGTTTACGATGACAACCAAGGAGCTATTGCACTAGCTAGAAATCCAGTAAACCGACAAAGGTGTAAACATATTGATATCAAATATCATTTCATACGTGAAACTGTGAATAGTGGGAGAATATGTTTGGATTATTGTCCTACTGACAACATGATTGCTGACTTGATGACAAAACCAGCCACTAAGCTACAACTGAAGAAGTTTGCTCAATATTTGTTTGGCACTTAGAGTGTAAGAAAAGCATATAGTGTGCCAAAATGTGTTTTTGTTGTTTTATTTTCTATCAAAAAGAATGTACCACAATAAGCTAAGAGCGAGTGGGGGTGTTAAGTGTAGTACTGTTGTACGCCCTTACTTGTCGTGTCCATTAGAGGGCAGTGTTGACTCTACCTCTGTGTTAGCTGACACCTACGCTACCTGTTCCGTGTGGTGATGCTGGGGAGAACACGGTTACGTTACTCCCGCCTGTCGATACAATAAATATGCCTACAAGGCTAAAGGCAAACTGTGTCTGATGAGAGTTCGGCTACATCTTCACCGCAATGCACTAAGTTCATCACAGGTGTTTGTATTTATGTACTATCATGTAAAAGATGTTCATAGTAACTGAATGGGGGGTAGAGTAGAGGGGGGGCCTCTGTGACAGAACGGTATTGACCAGTATTTGTGCTGCTGTTTTATTAATGTCGGAATACGGCCGTATTCAAAGAGAATGAGGAGGAACAGGAGTAAAAGAAACATGTGCCAACGTAGCGATCAGGGCAGACTTTACGCACAGGCATTGTGCATAAAGTCTCTCTGTTCATTCATCAGGAAAAACGTAAAACAATCAGCAAATATAAGGTTAACACAAAGTTATCGGCCTGCTGTCTCTCTGGAGCGGAGAGAGCTGAGAGAGCGAGAGGGAGCGGGGAAAGACGCGTCTCCACCGATTCTGCATCTTTTCGTTAAAAATAAGTTCAACACAACAGATCAATGATCACCAACTCGATTCTCCCCCGCGGCCGCACCGCGCTGTGGGGAGGACGAGCCGCGGGTCGGGGACACACGTAGTTTTTGGAGCAGAGAGCACGAGCTCTGCGCACACGGGCAGCGCGAGTCTCCGTGAGACTCCGCCCACCATCTCCGCTGCTCTCCCCATGCTGACACCGCGGAGCTCATTCAGTCCAATTGTAACGAGCCACTTTGTTGACCCAGTAACGATAACGGCGTTATAACGACGGGGAGAGTAATGAATTAGATTACTCCGTTACTGAAAAAATAACGTCGTTACGTAACGCCGTTCTTTTAAACGGCGTTATTCCAAACACTGGTGGTTAGGGAGCAGTAAACCCTACACCAGTCAAAAACAGGCATGAGATTCGGACACACTACTTTGGCCAGTCGCAGATCATATGATTCTGGTATAAAGACATGTCTCCTCCAGCTCTCACACTCTCGTGGTCTATGAGAACATACTCATCTGGAAACTTGATTTGAAAGGTGCAGGGGAAATTCCAAAGTAGTCAAAGGTTCTGAACACATGGAATGTTTTACAAAGTCAAGAGTGTGTTTCTACAACATTGACGGTGCCATCCCATTGGTCCGACAGCCCATTAGTCCAACGCCTCATTACTCCGAAAATTACCATTGAGCTGAGGTGCCATTAGTTTAAATGTTTAAAGTTAATGTTAAAGCCAATGTAGGACTACAACATAATGGATTCTATTGAGTCGCTCAAAGTAAAAAAAAAAAATAAACAGTAAAAGGTGCGTTTGCTGTGTTACCACCACACCATGAGCCCTTTTTGTTAATTGGGCTTGGTATTGATCCATCTCATGATCATCACTGTCTAAAAAATGGGGGAAATATTGAATGTGCTATACTTTTTTCCTTTGACCTCCATGTAGTATTCGACCATACAGGGAATAGTGGACCTTTAGACACAGCCCAAGTGTTTTGTATGTGCTCAGTGTTTTCCGCACATCTACATTACACGAAATACTAACGATGACAAACAAAAATTATCATAAAACAATTTTCAAGATATTTTCCCCTCTTGCCCGACCAAAAATGAAAGTCGACACAAAACAAAAAATATCTCTAATATTCCGTGGGGCTGCCTTTTAGCTTTGATCACGCGCCGCCCTGGAGACCATTGTGCTGTCGCCATCAGAGAAGAAATCCACCGATGGAACAACCCGGTCGTTCAGGATGTTCCCGTCGTCGGCTGATCTCATTCCTTGGGGTGCGTGGTGTTGCTGGGCCTAGACCTGCCAGCTCCAGCTCATCGCTCCAGACCTTCTAAAGCCCATTTGACCCGTTTCCTGCTGAGACAGTGCAAAACCTTTTCGCCAAAAATGAAACAAATAAAAAAGCCTCTTTCAGTGCTGCGCCGTCTTTCCTTAATGTGACTGATTGCAGTATTAATTCGCCTAGAATATTTTCCTTGTAAATTGTCTTGAAGGGCCAAAAAAGGAGATATCAATGTGTGGTTTGGCAATTATCTAAATATATAAAGAAGTGGTACTACTGTAAAGTTTCAATAACATAGCATTATTATTTAATGTGTAATTGCTGTTGTAAAACAAGATGATGTCAAAAAACGGAAATGAATGTTAGCCTTTTTATTAGGCAACAACAGATAAAGCATCAGGAACGACTGCAAAATACAATAAATTAGATCCAAGAACCATATTATACATTCACCCAAAATAGAATGTTCACTGGGCTTCTAGTTTAGCTAATACAATCAGAAATATGAAGAAAATTCCAGGCGTTTTTAGGTTGACATAGTTGACCTAGGGTAAAACTTTTGCTTTTCAAAGAAAACAATACTTGACAAAGCATCAGGACCAACTGAGTAACAATAAATTAGATCCAAGAACCATATTATACATTCACCCAAAATAGAATGTTCACTGGGCTTCAAGTTTAGCTTTTACAGTCTTTTACAGTCTTCAATATGAAGAAAACTCCAGACGTTTTTTTAGGTTGACATAGTTCACCTTGAATCATAACTGTTGTCTTGCTTGTAACAGACACACATAATCCTCATGTGCTTTTGATCCACATTACATGTCCACTCCATTTTGATGTCCAGCAGTTTGTTTTTTTCCACAATACAGACGGGTGACCTGCTCCTGGCGTCTCCTCCCTCCACAGATCGGCCAAGCCTGACCCTGCTCCGGCATGGCCCCAAAGCCTGGCCATAGGCTTCCCTCTCACAAGGCCTCCTATAGAAAATAAATACACATTATTTACTGTGAAGTACATACACATTAGTATAAATATGAATTCAATGATCAATACATTTTCCTAACTACCATTATTCTTTCAGAAAATAGTACTCGTAATAATACTCGTTTCTACAGCATGCATGCAAACTTATTGTATTGTCGACCCCATGTACCATCTGAAAACATGCTCTTGACGATATGTGCATTATTATAAAAGTGAGAATAACATCATAGTAGTGAGTATTTACAAAGAAAAACGTATATATTGTAAACTTGTCTGCGGGTAGCTCACGAAAATCCTGGTTTTGTGAATCTACATTTCCCGCGAAGAGAACCGCGCCAAACTACGCGCGCCCCGGTTACAAACAGAGAAAAGTGGCTTCACGCGCCTCTATGATCGTTTTACACAGATAACGTACATGCTAACTCATACTACAACATACATGCTAACTCATACTACAACATACATGTTAGTTTTGCCACATTCGCAAACTTACTCGATGCTGGACGATAGAGGCGGACCGGCGCCTCTTCCTCCTGTTCCGCTCCGATGACGACTTCCACCGCATGTCTCCTTCTTCGATAAACCTCCGGGGGCGTTTGGGGACAAGACAAGACCTCCTCGACATCGCTCTAACTCCCTCCTACTCGCTCCAACCCTCCAAATAATTAAAAAAACACTCGCTGACAACAAAATTCTCGCTCGAAATCTCCGCTGCTCCGCACAGTACGCGAGTGGCGCAGCGTATATCCGTCTGATTTCTTGTCTGTGATTGGACGGCATGAGTCACGCGAAGTAAACGGCCTACCGTAATGGCAATAACACTGAGAAATAGCGCAAGGGGTTAGCTTTCCAACACAGTAAACACAATTTCGAGGGCGCCTTTACTTTTGCAGTTATGGGGAAAAGAACAGCGCATGCGCAGCTGTGTCGGCGCCGACACAGCGCTACAGCAGACAGTGCCTAAAGGCAAACCAGTGAAGCCGCCGTGCTGTTTTTCTGTGCCAAAAAAAAAAAAAAAGAACAGCTGATAAATCAAGAACGCGCGCGGATAAAAGCGCACATAAAAGCAGCGCCAGGCGAGCGTCCTCCGCGCTGCTGATTTACAACGGGCCGCGCTAAACTGCTTACCGACAGGAGCCGTAATGGATGCCAGCGACGGCGGGTGGTGGTGGTGGTGGGGGGGTTATCTCCTCCCCAGGGCGATCGTCTCCGATGTCTCCCAAAGGTTCTCCCCGCCCGGGGAAATTGATCGCCATTACGGTCTTCGTACAGGCGCGGCGACGCACGGAAATGTCCCACTGAGGATTCATGATGGTTCTCCGGGGGAAAGGGGAATAAGTACCAAAAAGAATAAGTGCGAGATAATAATAGTGTTTTAAAGGGGACATGTCGAGCAAATAAAAGTTTTCAGAGTTTTCAACCATCGTCAGAAACCTATCCGGAGTAGGGCTGCACAGTTTTGACCAAAACAAACCGAACCGATTTATCGGACAGATGTCGGGGTGATTCAATAGCGTCTTTCACAGTAGCTAAAAATAGATCGCCGCAAAGCATCATGGGGGGTGTAGAGCGAGCCAAACAAGGCGTCTATGGAGAGAGGAGGGTGGTCGGGAGTGCTGCACTGGGTCCAAGCAATATTCTTTAAAATGTTAGTTAAAAATCAGGTGCTCTTTCAGGATAAAAATAGAATGAGTAAAAACCTTCCCCTTAAATGATGGGGTACATGTGGCAAAAATCTGAGGCACTCTGATGGAGTGAGATAAAAGTCCTTTATTAGGAGGGACACGCCAACGCGTTTCGACCACAAACTGGTCTTCTTCAGAGCACAGATACTAGAACACACAGGTGTTATAAATGATTGGAGCATCACATGGTCGGTCACGTGTGCTAGCCACAATAGAAAAAAAAAAAGAAAAAAACAACGTCGTATCCTGGGAATGTGGACCAAAACACCATGTAAGTGACAGAGTGTTCCCGCATGGCATATTAAATTATAGCCAGTATCACAATACATTACTGATTGTCACAGTATGTAGGCATGGTCCAGAGATAATGTATGCAAACAATACAGTAAAAAAGAACATTTCAGTTACAAATACAGTTAAAAAGACAAGGGGCCCCCACCTTACAGAAAGACAGCAAAATCAAGTTCATCGTTTAACCCTGGATAAATGGTGGCCTTGAGGGTCTCAATCCAATAAGTTTCCCTTTGGGCAAGGGTTTTAAGTTTATCTCCCCCTCTCATGCCCAGGGAAACAACCTCTATAACCATCAGGTTAGGGCGGCACGGTAGCACAGCGGTTAGCACTCGTGCTTCACAGCTAGAAGGTCCGGGTTCGATTCCCACCTGGACGGGGCCTTTCTGTGTGGAGTTTGCATGTTCTCCCCGTGTTTGCGTAGGTTTCCTCCGGGTACTCCGGTTTCCCCTACCACTAAAAACATGTACAATAGGCCAGGATGAATGAGAGTGTGTTTGAGAGTGCGCATGGAGGACGACGGATGCAAATTAGCCCAAGGCTACAATCCGGTGTGGCTTGTTTACATGCATGAGACCCATGTATGTTCATTAACATGCACTGTCCTGACCAAATAAACCAATAAATAAATAAATAAATAAATCACCTTTAGTTGTGTAATGCTGGTGTGACCAGGTGTTTTGAAATGCATTGCCATAGGGTAGTTAGGGTTTTTAGTTCTTATTGCATTTTTATGTTCGGAGAATCGGTCTTTGAGTCTTCGTTGAGGCGTCTATGGAGTCGATTGTCAGTCTTCAAGAACTGAAGCGCCCTGTTCCTCGGCACAGTCCAGTAGGTGGCAGCGTGCGCCTTAGTTTGTTTTGCAGTCCGCCATTAAGTTGAAAGAGGAAGGAGGAACTAAGCACTGCGACAACGCGACACACTTGGAAAGAGAATGGGCCAAACAAAAAACGGACAGGGCGAAAGTGGGGGCTATACTTATATGGACGAGCGACTTTCAACATGTGGAGCGGATAAAAGGGTCACGCTTATATTTGTTCTCGGCATTTTGTCGGTGGGAATTAAAGGTCCTACGTCTGAGATTGATGAGCCGATATTAGCAAAGCGCTCAGATGTGTAGTCACTGTACCTGGGAACCAACACCGATGCAAAGGAAAGGCCCCAAACAGCAGGCCTACCCAAGCGAGGGTGAAAAAGCTTTTAACAGATCTAAGCCACGGAGAAGTCTCGTCATTTCAAGATCCTGAGGCTGAGTGACGATGAAATTGTGTATGACGTCACCTGAATGTAAGTCAGCACACACACACGCGCTCTGTTTGTTTAGCTTTGTGACGTCAACTGTAGAGTTGGTTACGGAGCTTTGAGCTGCATATGCTGTAAACTTCTAACACTGCTCATTTATTACATTTCAGCTTCATGCGGCTTCAAGAGACAACTCTGCGAGAGGCAAAGAGGCATTTTATGGAGTTGTCACGACAACATCCTTGGTTTGAATCATTCTCAAATAAAACGGGCTTGGCGCGCTCTCTCTCTCCCTCCTGTGCTTAGACTCGTGATGCTTTGCTCAGGGAGAAGACCTCAAGTAAAATAGACTCATTCAGCTACATAAAGCGCTCTCCGAATCACAAACTGCAAAACGCTGCTTTTTCGTATAAGAAAATCCCCATTTCTCCACCTGCAGGGTCACTTTTCAAGGTCATTGTCACAGAATTGCTGGAAAACCCGCCTGATTGTGCATGAGATTGACACAAATGCTTTGTAATCAGGTAAATGGACTCGCGCTTTTCTAACCTTCATCAGGCCCAAAGCGCTTTACGGTAAGGAACCAGTCACCCATCCACTCTCTCATTCACACACCAGTGTACGCAGACAACTGGAGAAACTGGAGAACATGTGCTTCAGACTCGGATTCAGCAAAACTTTACTGACCCCTCAAGGGCAATGGATTTGCTGCAGCCCTCAGACAGATATTGCACCAACAGTGCTCGGTTCAGGCGGGGGTTAAGAGATTAAAACAAACCTTTGGGATCGGGCTTTACAAATCAAATACAGCGCGGCGTTCCGTAATTCCCTCTCCAGTACATCGTCCTGTAAACGCGCAGATGGATTACACAGCTATAGCCGCCTTAGCTACAATTACGGCGGATATCAGTGTTTGTTCCTTTATCTGATCCACATGCATATTCATAACCCGCACCATGTTTGTTCACGTTTTTCCCCGGCTCGCTATCACTCACGGCGGCTTTGGGACAGACGAGCGGAGCAGCAGGTGCGCTCCACAGGTGCTCCACATCGCCACCCGCTGCCGACGGAGAGCACTGCGGCCGCTCAAACCCAATAGGAGAGCCGTGTGCGCGTTCCTCTTGTGCTTGGGGGGGGAAAGTCGGGCACCACCAGGACCAACAGTTGCACCCCCTCCACCGGAACTGAGCGCATTTTCGCCAGTTCGGCTTTACCCAAATCTAAAGGCTAGAGGTTAAGCGTATTCATGCACTTGCGGTTTTACAGTGCATCCTGAACTAAGAGTTGAGAAGCAAATAAGCGCAGTTGTTAAAGGTGCATAATGAAACTTTTCATGCGGGGGCAAAGAAAGTGTATATTTTTGTGCGTATTTGACCTTGTAGTGACCCAGTAGTGTATAAGTTGGCAGCTTTGTGCCTTTACTTTCGATCACGCCGACCTCTACAACTCTCCAGAATCAATAGTTGTGTAGGTTTTCTGGTGAGAGTCAGCAGTGAAAACCCTCCAAATGATTGATTGGCAAAAAAAATGTAAAGGGGCCGATACTTATGCAAACCGATATATTGCAACTCTCTTTTAGATTCGAATCGGGTTTCACCTCTTAACCCCCGAGCCTGGTAAACCACACCCACTTCTTTACTGCGTGAAAGAGGGCGGGTCTGGACACACAGTAAACAAGTCACTGATTGGCGGCTGAGGCTGAACCAATCACAACTGTCAAAGGTTACGTCGCTCGCTGCGCCGTTGTAGTTCAATCTACAGAGACGTTATTAGCCAAAACTAATCATGATGAAGGAGTCTCTCTTTAGTTCCTGAATTGGACTAACAGCTGTCGTCTCGTCCGCTAATTGCTGATTGGTTTATTTCACTGACAGTCTGTGCGCGTTCGCCCCGCCCCGTTCACACTGCTCCGATTGCTCCGTGACCAGACTGACATCCCCGTGTGGACGGGACAGGGAATTGCACTGTCTCTAGTTCGGTTTTGGCTTCTCCACTGCAGCTCACAGCCTCTAGGCCAGAGAAACGCCTCATCTGAAAGCAAAGACCTTACAAAACTGAGTTTAACTTTTTAGTTGCATTTTTTTTTTTGATTTATTTATTTATTTATTTTTTCATCACGCTTTTGCCACTTTTTAGTTGTTTTTTTGTTTCTTTTATATTGTGTTTTTGTTGCGTTTTTGTCACTCTTTTGTGGCTTTTTTCTTTGCTTTTTCGTCACTTTTTAATTGTATTTTGTCGCTGTTTTGATGCTTTTTATTCCAAACTGGAGAAAATGTGCTCAGTTCCGTTGGGGGTTAACACTGCAAGAAAATCTTTTATTTCCAGTTTTTGGCCCATTTTTCTCTCAGTTTTCACCTGTAAACAAAGAGAAAGTCCAACAATAGTAGGATCTCTTATTATTTGACTAAATCCTCGTTCCTCTATAGATTTACACGGGGTGTGTGATGTGTATGTGCCTGGGTATGGACCTACTCACAAACTCACAAACAACGGTAAATAAACTAAAACAATAGTAAAAGCAGTTTTGTTACTGGAGCTCTTCTTTGCTTGTGATAATAAACTGCTTGTCCCCCGTCAGTGCTGCTAATAGTGTGCTTGATAATGTCATTTTAATGGGGGCAGGTGCTCGTATTCCACATTACTCCTTAGAGCTTTTCTACGTGTGATGCAACTCAGGATTCATTTGCTTGAATGCACAAACAACAGAAGGAAAGAAACGTTTTTCTCAAAATGCCATTTTCTAATTCTTTCTCCCCTGAATTTACACTTATTATTTTTATTTTTTGACAGGTTTTCTTGACATCTTACAGTTATTTTATTCTTTAGGTTTATTTTTTTGACCATTTCTTTGGACAATTTTGCCTTTGACCTTTTGTGGAAACGGTCAGATTTTCCAACAAACCCGCCTTTGAATCGTTCATTTCTTCCTTTGTGCTGCGCTGTTGCTTTATTAGTGTAGCAGAAGGGAACCGGATGATGCAACCACACGGTATCTCCATCACGTGCAGCGCTCCTAAATCACCAGTAGATGGCATCGCTAGTTTAAGATTATCTGCAGTGAGCACAAAGCCTCTCCTGAGCAGATAAGGCACTGCTGCAGCTGCCGCGGATCTCGGCCACAAATGTTTGTCCCTCACCCATCCAGAAATGAGGGAATGATTTTCAAGAAAACGTTACCTATTCGCTGGATTACAACTAATGTGATGTCATGTTGACGCTCCGAATCTAAAAATCATATTGTTTTTTGTTGCTCATTAGGTCTATTCTTTACCCCTAAGGCAAATGTTTGCGTTTGCATTTGTGCAGATATTTTGGTACAGTTTATGAATAGCTCTACACGGGCACTTTTACCATTTGATACGCAACTTCACTTCATAGTTTTATATTGTGTCATATTTTAGGGCATTTATGTTTGAACAGTAACAGAAAATCCAAAATCATGTTCAAATTCAGGTCAGTATTGTGAAATTGTTCTAAATCAGTTAACCTTAAAGGTGCATTATGCAACTTTTTATGGGGAAAAAAAGTGAATATGAGTGCGTATTGGACCTTTCAGTGACCCAAATAGCTGTGTGGGTATAGTTAACATTTGCTTTCCATCCTAGTGGCCTTTAAGATACTCCAGGATCAATAGTTTTTTAGGGTTTTTGGTAGGTTTCCACAGCTAATAACCATCTCCATGGTTAGATAAATGTTCCATCTAAAACCTACCAGAAACCCGACAAAAACTTCAATAAAATGTACCCTGGTGCGTCCTTGAGTCCACCAGGATTAAAAGCAAATGGGTCACTGAATTGTCAAATACAAACTAAACCGAGTTTTTTTCCTGCATGAAATATTTCATAATGCCACTCTTGCCTCACAGCAAGAAGGTTTCCGATCATTTCAGACTAAACTTTTGACCATAAACATAATAATACCAGACTCCGTCTCCTTTACAGACCCCTCCGGACAATGTCTTCCTAGTCTTCAAGCCATTGCGTTCGACTTGACTAAACACAGCTCACATAATGAAGGGGAGTCTGTGGATGGAAGACACTGGACAGAAAAGGTTTCACCAGAATGAATCTATGAATTAATTAATTAAAGTGCATGGGTAAAACCCCCTTTTGGCTCATTTTGTGTGAGTGACCAAGTAAATAATGTACTAAACGAGTAAAGCCATGTTGTCTGAGAGCTAACCAGGTTAAAGCGCGGCGAGATGTGGGCCACGGCGGTCACTGAGCCTCTGTTTAATCAATGACCCGATTCTTGTGTTTCAGAATGAATGAATGTCTGTATGAATGAAGAAGAGAATGAATAAATTGGAAAAGTCAATATGAGCATTTTGATGTCACACATTAGACCAGTCGCCCGTGTGTTGAAAACGGATCCTGATCCTCTCCACAACCCCCTCACCGGCCGACTCCTGTCACTGCAGGCACAGGGCGATGGAGAATTCACTAAGATTTTAAGGTTGTAGAATCTCGCTCTGAGCCTGGCCAGAGCTGCTGCTGTTACACTGCGCTCAGAACCTCTAGGCAGACATATCTCATGAATCTTTATACATTCATTGTATTTACTGTATGTCGTCATTAACCAGGGGCACAGAGACCTCTAGGTACTGCAATCGCTGAGCAGGGTTGAATTCCTGAGGCTAACAACGCACCTATTTGATTTTTATTTTATAAGGAAAGTATTTTAACAATTTCCAACACAATGCATTTTATTCATACAAATAGCCAGGAAGGTCTTTTACCAAGCGTTAGCTCATGAGCAAAATAAGTAGCATGTGCAACTCTGATACTGTAATACCTGCTGCACCGCGTGTCTCAACCCATAGGCGCCGATTTATGTTTTCCCCGTGGGTGCTCAGTCAGCCGGTACTGTCATGTGACGCACACCGCCTCACATTTACCTAAACAGAAATGCAAGCTACTTGGCAATGTCTACTATCATCTTATACACTGAGGCTATTTTTTGAGAAAGCAATACACATGCATTGGTGCGCTGCGCGCAACTCACCATTGTTGGCACTAGAAGTAGTTGTAGAGGCCGTCTCATAATGAATGGAGACAGTCTCCTCGCTGGTGGAATCTTCTGATAAATGCAATTTCTTTCTAATTACAAATCTGTCCATTGTTATCTTAGTGCGTTTTATTAGCTTCTTGGTCATTAGCCCATTGGCGGCAAACGAGCTTTGTTTTTGGCCGAAGTTACGTACACGGCGTCGGAGCATCATGTTGATAATGAGATCAAGGATTTGATTGACAGTGAGGATTTTTAGCAACACACTGCCCGCGTGCCCAAATTATATTTTCCCTAGACGTATGAATTGGAATTATAGAAAAACAATATGCCCGATTGAATTCTATTTCTATAAAGTATTAGCAATATAATTTGTAAGAAAGTAAAATCGTCACAGGCGTATCTTGATCCAGGGACCTTTGGCATGAAAGTCAGGCGAGGTTACCGTTCGACCACGCTACACATACTTAGTGCTTAGTGTCACATTCACATTTGTATATGATGGTAGGACCCGCGCCTGACTGTTACGAGAGAGAAGTACAGTTTTAATTATTCGCTTGTTTTATTCAATTGGACATTTTGTGAATTCAAGGTAAATTCGCCTGGGTGCTCAAAGATTTGGCTGGGTGCTCGAGCACCGGAGCACCCACGGGATCGGCGCCTATGTCTCAACCACCAGTCCACATATTGTGCTGACAATTGCTATGACCAATCTTCCGCCTGCCGCAACAACAGCTGTACATTCACCATGTATTTCTTTTTCTGCAGAAATGACTTCATCTAAATCATGATGGTCACTAGATGGGCCGATATAGACCACAATGCATTGCGAGAGTCAGCGGAGACCAGCACACGGCGACAAGTCTTTGAACACAACATGACTGAATGGAAACATCTGTGTCAGCTGTTTCACTACTTGAATATAAATCGTAACGGTGAAAAGTTACTTTAATCTCTATTTAAGGGGAATGTACAGAGACATTAAGCTCATAGTGACGGAGATGTGCTGCACCACATTAGAGCGAAAGCGCTGGTTTTCATCCAAAGATACAAATCAATTATCAATGCACATTCGATACAGTAGAACAACAGGATCACAATGCTCTAAACTTCCCCCAGTGTTAAACCCCACTCACAGTCACATCTGCCAGAGTCAGACAGTCTCACAAAGACCTGTCATCAACCTCAAGGCTAGGCAAGGCAAGTTTATTTGTAGAGCATAATTCATACACAAGGCAATTTAAAGTGCTTCACAGTTGCATAAAATTACAAAATTTCTGCAAAATATCTTGAGAAATCTTGTGAATTCTTTTTTTCTATTGATGATAGCACGTTGTCCAGGCCCTGAGGCAATAAAACAGCCCCACATCATGGTTCTCCTGCTCCAGACTCTACAGGGTTTTGATGTTGACGTGCTGTTTCATTTCTCCTCCACACGCGACGTTGTGTTCCTCACAAACTATTCAACTTTGCAAAAGAGCTCTTGGATGCTCCACAGCACTACTGGAAAAATATACTGTGGACTGATGGACCCGAAGTTGAATAGTTTGGGACTCAGGTGTACTTACTTATTCCACACTATCCTGTGAAAGATATATTATCAAATATAAACGTTTGGGTGGCATTAGTTTAAGCAGACACTGTTTAATCATTCCTGTGATTTTGATGAAGATCAAACCCCATTTAGTGACTAATTTGGGCACAAATGTGAGAAATTCCAAACGGTCCACTTACTTTTTCTCGCCACTGTGAAGGCCATAAATGTACATATCAAAACATTTCAACTAGATAAGATATATTTACAGAAACAGGAGACCGTCCCAAAGTCAGCGCTGCCAGGTCTGAGCGCAGCAGCCACTGTTTTAGTTCATAAGTAAAAAGTACTGTAGTTTGTTTGATTCTTTTGATTCAGTTGGGGGATTATTACATTGTTTAATTCATTTATATAAAAAATCTGATTGTGCAAATGCTGATTTGCAGTTTGGAATGCTACACTGTCCTCTAGAGGAGGAGCGTGTAGCTCTTTTTCTTCACTTGAGATGTCAACTGGACAAATCTCTTCAGAGGAGAAGGTGCAGTGTCGTGTACGATTGAATACCAATCCAACACTGGACAGTTTTTGTATGTTTTCAAAGTTTAATAATCTGTATTTTTCCAAAACATATTTGTGTTTATGAATGGATTCCAAAGGCTTCACGGTGGTTTTTTGACCTGGGACCAGCACGTTCTACAATAATCTAATCGGGACATGATCATGGCATTAAAATAGTTTGTTGCTGCCTCCAGGATCAATGAGTTCCTAATACAGTTAAAAGTTGCCATATAAAATTGTATAATAATATTAATAATAATGCATTGGTTTTATGTCACGCTTTTTTGGACACTCAAAGACGCTTTACATTGCATTATTCATTCACTCCATACTTGGTGGTGGTAAGCTACTACTGTAGCTACAGCTGCCCCAGGGTAGACTGACGGAAGCGAGTCAACCAGTCTGTGCCATCGGCCCCTGCCACCACCACCAACCACTCACACAGTACATTCAGCCAGGTCTCCCATCAAACAGTCTCCCATTAAAGTACTACCCAGGCCCTTCCTGCTTAGCTTTAGAGGTCTAATGGGATCAGGCATAGCAAAGGCGGTATGGCCACAAAGAAATTACGATTTTGGCACATTTTGTTAAAATGTTTTTTAAAAGTGAGTCTGGGAGCTAACGTGACACCCGAATATTTAAATTCAGTCACATTTAGAGTGGGTTCCCCATCGGGATAAGCACACTTTTTGCTTTTGTTACAGAAGTACAAGGTTGCAGTTTTATTTATGTTTATAGTTTGGCATGGCTCCTCTGACTACAATCCATGTGAAATGAAACATATCTGACTAATATAAATATTTCACTGTCTCTTGAATTAGGTTGGTGTTTATTGCAGAAATACATTATTCCCAGAGTTTAGCGACTTCTAGTAGCTGTAGTCACTCCTTCTACTGGCGTTTCTGACACCGGGCTCATTACTCTCTGCACACCGCACATGACGTCACGCAGTAAGGAGAAAGTAGTGGGCCTCTTGTTCCAATAGAATCAGTGACTATAGGGCAGGCCTATGTAGTGAATGAGGGGTTGGGACGAGGGCGGACATTCTGACACAGCTGTATATGACGAACTGATGAGGAATGGAAGTTGAACAGGGCCCCATCGGAAAAGAGCAGATTGGTAAGAGGTCTTACGCCAAACCGGATGTGCGTCAGCGTCCACCACGATAAGAAGCGTCCGAACTGGGCTGTCAGTCAGGAAGGAGTTAGGGAAAGGAGCCTGTATGCTAACTATCATAGCCACTTTAGCATAGTGACTTCTGGTGGTCCCTTACTGGGTATTAAGAGCTAATAAGCCACCGCACTGCATGCCCACCCCGCCCCCCACCCACGACCCACCCTCGAGTGATTCATGCACAACCACTGTTGATTCACAGGCGCACATTTAATAATAATAATAATTAAAGCCCAAGCCAGACTTTATAAAAGTGACAAAATACATGTTAGAGTCACCACAGCACAGTCACATGTCAGGTTGTAAAGAGCCTCCTCAGTAAATGGCCTAAATCAAGGCAGTTTGTGCTTTTGCTTTCATTTAGTAGAAACTTAAGCCACATGGCTAATTTGCATACTGTAGCTTTATGAAACCGATGTTGAGATAAAATAATGTAAATGTGATGGCTCATATGTTGTAACCTTAAAGAAGAAGAGGAACAGCTGTTGGTGATGTCACTTCCCCTTCCCCTGGGTAAGGACGGTCGAATTGTGCAAATAGCTCTGAAGCTCTAGTTCACTAACTGCATAGAGATCGAACAGTTGACCCCATGAAAGGTTAAGGATTAGTTGCTAGGGTTAGTACTTAGAGGCTATAATTTGATGGTTTTGGACGCAGCCCTGGAGTTTAGGCAGAGTCTAAGGTGTGAAGTGATCAGCCAGCAGCTGTGAGACGGTGGCTGCGTCCGAAACCATCAAATTATAGCCTCTAAATACTAACACTAGCAACTAATCCTTAACCTTTCATGGGGTCAACTGATAGATCTCTATGCAGTTAGTGAACTAGAGCTTCAGCTGCATTTGCCCAATTCAACTGCCCTTACCCAGGGGAAGGGGAAGTGACATCACTGATGGGGAATGATAGAATTCATTCGGCCCTCACATAGTTCCCATATCATATCAGGTCATATTGTACTATTAGATCCAGACACTGCGGCGCAGACCTTCTACATGACATGTGGCCTAGTCAACCTGTTAGTGCCTACGTGTAACTAAGACTATTTAACTCTCTTCATGTGGAAGCATCGCCAGACTCTGAATGATCAATGCCCTGACCAATGTCTTGACTGTTCAGCTGTCTCCAGGCCTGTATTGTTATATTGTGCTAATAAACCTCTTTCTACTTAAGACATCCAGACTCCATTCCATCCTTCCACTTGTGTCTCTCCGGACTCCTCTCATATTTCCCTAACAATCACCAACAGCTGTTCTTCTTCTTCAAAGTTCAGTACAGGCCAAACAAAAGCGCATACCGCCACCTACTGTATATTGTCCAACAACAACATAGGGTCCAAATAAAGACATTTAAGGCAAAAAGAAAAGAAACATCCAAATGATCCTTCACATTTCCCTTTAGCATAATTTTATCTCAACATCGGTTTCTTAAAGCTACAGTATGCAAATGAGCCATGTGGCTTAAGTTTCTACTAAATGAAAGCAAAAGCACAAACTGCCTTGATTTAGGCCGTTTACTGAGGAGGCTCTTTACAACCATGTGACTGTGCTGTGGTGACGCACGTCCGGTTTGTTGTACGACCTCTTACCAATACTGGTTTCGGATGGAGCAGAGGTCTTCGCCCATGCAGGTAACTTCACCCAAACACACTCACACACAGAGTGAAGGGGAGGGGGAGAGCTCAGCAGAGTGTCAGGGATAGGACACTGGAGGATGAGCTGTTGAATGAACCGTGGATATTTTGCTCTCACAAGATACAGACCTACATCGTCGGTAAACCAACAAGTTAAAAAGTGTGTCCAGCTCAGTTTAAAAGTGTTACCGTCTTCTCTATGAATTATCTTAAAGGGACTATACGGAGTTTAAAAATGTTAAGTATTTCCCCCCCCCTACATGTTCCAGCCATGTCCTAATGTGTAGAATCAGGTCAGACCTGTTCACCACAACTGCCTCTAAAATCCTGCACTGTCTCAAAAAGGTGTTAATTCGGGTCTGAAGTGCCGTCATGCACGAGCTTAATATAGAACCTGCAGTTACACGTAAGACCTGAGGGGGCAGTAGTGAGTATACAAATGACCAACTTGCATCTAGTCCCTTTAAGCAAAAAACAAGGGGCGCTAACCTTCTCAGTGAGAAAGACGTTGCTCCCAAAGATATTTAATACAACTCTAGATCAGACACGACACTTGTTGTCGTGGCAAATGTGGCAGCCATCTTGTGCCGGTGAGACTAACCCCTATGCCACCAATGCAAAACCAGGAGCAACATTTTCATTGATCCAACAACAGAATCTGAGATACACTCATTATTTGTGATTGGTTTATCACAAGTCCCGTATCTCAGTCAAGATCAGGTCATTTCTTTGAAACGTTGTTGTGTTGTTTAGCCGTATCAGCACTGTTTTCTCTATTCAGTCCCATGTTCAATGAATATCGATCATGTCTTGAACAGAAATACGGTTTTAAAGTAGGAAACAAATGTTATAATTGATATGAATAGAAGTGAATAATTTGAAGTGTTGTAATGTAAACATGATTTTCTTCTTATGACATAAGGTCTGTCACAATTATCAAAGAGTCATGAAATAACTCAAACAGTATCAAGGAAATAAGTGCAGTTTTCCACTTGATCACATTGCACTGGGTCAGAAAGGCCAGTCACAAGATGGCCGCCAAAATTACCATTCGTTCCTGCGTATTACTATGGCCATGTCGTATCTAGAGTTGTATTAAAGATCGTTGGCTCCTACATAGACAGAAAGTGTTTTAATGTTATTCCAAACTAGATGAGGAAGGTTTTTGTTTCATAAGCATGATCTACTTCCTGCCTACTGAGCTTTGAACCTGAGAGAACGGAATTTGCATTTTTACTGATCATTTTCAATCATTTGTTCATTCAAAGAGCACCCTCTCCTAAATCCCCTCTGAGACTAATCTTTGTAACAGATCAACAAAACAAACCTGGCTGTTTGCAATTTGGATCATTTTTGACACACAACAGGCCTTATTTTTCCATGAAAGTATTGTCATTTTTCGTATCAGCAATATACAGAAAAATGATATTTCCACCTGCAGTAGTGATGGGATTTACGGCTCTTTTTATGTCAAATTTGAGTAACTCCAGACAGATAACTCACAACACTATCGAAGACACGATCGATAAAAGACTTTTTCATTTACATAAATCATCTTAAATGACAATGGGACTGAGGAAAAGCGTCTAACTGAGAGAAAACCGCTTGAAGATAAATATTCTCAATTCAAGTCATTTCAACCCATGCTTGATATTTACTTTTTGTAGTGAAAAAGATCCGGTTCGAACTGTTCAAAAGAGATGAGCTCTTATCCTCTTACTCCCCCGCCTACAAAGTATTAACTTAAGGGGTTGAATAATTTTGCACGCCCAATTTTTCTGTTGTTTATTTGTTAAAAATGTTTGAAATATCCAATACATTTTGTTTCACTTCATGATTGTGTCCCACTTGTTGTTGGTTCTTCACCAAACATAAAGATATAAAACTGTAATTTTTTAAGCCTGAAATGTGGCAAAAGGTCGAAAAGTTCAAGGGGGCCGAATACTTTCGCAGGGCACTGTACCTGCTGTTTGGGACAAACTATTCTCCCTCTTTGCTACTACCATGTCCTATGGATCTTTAACTATATCCCCATGGTCTACGCGACATCGCCCTAGTATTTAAGCTCATATCCAGCCCATACGATTGAATATGGGACATATTTTGTGTCAGTAGCAAGTGGATAGCATCGTTAGCATGTTACAATCACCTACAGCTACAACGTACGACGTACGTCACTGTTGGGGAAAGCTCCTGATTGGTCGACGCTCGCGAATTTCTCCAAAAAGTTCAACGTTTCCAACTCTGGCGTCGGCCGTACTGGAGGCCCTGGAGGCGCGTCAAAAGCTTACCACACGGGAATAGCTTCAAAACCCGTTGCACAGGAGGCGTGTTCCTCGCCGCGGCGCGTCCTCCATGTATTTTCAATGTAAACCTGACGCTTGGCCGCGTTTGGTGTGGACGCACCTTTAGTCCTGAGCCGCTGCGACTGAGCCGCGCTGCTATTGTGTGCCGGCCTGACCCAGAGGTCGGGGAAACCGTAGCACCCGGAGGAAACCTGGCTGTCTTCAGTCTCCCCTGATCCTCTGAAACAATGCAACACCTTCTGGGTTTGTCCCTGTTTCAGAGCGTGGTGTCCTGCACTGGTCAACTCCTCCTCCTCCCTCTTCGACCGCAGCTTCCTCCGCCCCACAACATTCTTTCAGCATCTTCTGGGAAGAGCTCAGCAGTTACTGTGTTTTATTCTCCAGTGAACGTCCATTAGCCAAAACAATAGTACGGACAGAAGGCATGAGTGGCTTCACTGTGAGTCTTGCCCGGATACCTCCTCGTTTGTCCCTATTTAGTTTCCTGCAGTGCCTCTTGTGACGCCTCCACTATGCTGCAGGTGCCTCTTCAGTGTTTCAGAAAAAGAAATATGAAGGTCCCAAATGGTTTTACCTTATAAGCTTTACTTTCTTCAGGACCATTATTGACTCTTCGCAGTAAAGATTCCATCGAACAAATGCAGCTCACAGAAAAAAGTGTTTTTTTGTAGATTTATCCATTGCTTTTTTTTTGGTCAGGTTGCCGCCACGTTTGTCCGTTTTTTGTCTCATTTTTGTTGCGATTTCATCCTGCTTTTGTTGCTCGGTTCAGGTGGGGGTTGAGAGACTAAACCGCATCACCAATATGATGGTATTGCATCAAATAGACATCAATCTGTTACTATAGGGCTGGGTACAGCAAAATATTACTTTAATGATGCTTGGTTTACGATACCTGAACGATACTTTCTCCGGAATATTTGTCGTCTCGAACCAGAAAACAGAACAGTAATGTGTGGAAGATGTGCACATTTACAGTATCAGGTTCATATCCAGTGTCAAGGAATGTGTGCTAAATGGGGAATGATTTGGAGGAAAATTGTGTGTAATTCCGGCAAGAACAAGGAAAAAATTAGGAACAAACAGGATCAAAAAAATGGGGGTAATTAAAGGAACAGGCCACCGTTTTTCCATATTGAGATATGTTCTTACCTGAGCTTACACAAGTGGATACATACCTGTCTGGTCTTTAGGCGTGCCCTCAGTCACGCAAAACGACTAAAGATGTTGTTAGCATTTGGCCTCTCCCAGTATATTCCTATGGCTCCAAACGGGCGTGAAGTTAGAAGCGACCACGCTCTTCCACGGGCACAAAGACCAGACAGAAACAGAAACAGAACCACGGGGTTACCAACTCAGGTAAGCTCAGGTAACATATCTCAGTATGGAAGAACTGTGGCCTGTTCCTTTAAGGAAAATATTAGCAATCAAAAATGGGCGGAAAAAATTGGGGAAACTTCCCCAATT
Source organism: Proterorhinus semilunaris (assembly GCA_021464625.1). Classification (NCBI taxonomy): domain Eukaryota; kingdom Metazoa; phylum Chordata; class Actinopteri; order Gobiiformes; family Gobiidae; genus Proterorhinus; species Proterorhinus semilunaris. The sequence goes on from CM038356.1 coordinate 32,044,728, forward strand.
CCTTTAATGCTGCATCAAAATTGGATCCAATATAAGATTTTTGTCCATCCCGCCTTTCGATACTTTTTTTTTTTCGATACCAGACTGGTATGGTTGAATGGTACCCAGCCCTGCTTGTTACCATTACTATTTCTGATGTAGAGTCTATGCCTTTTCACTAGATCAGACTATAAATATACGATTCTTAAACCAAACGTGCCATTCCGTGCCCCTCCAGTAGATGACGCCCTACGCGACTGTCGACTCAAACTGCTTCTTACTCTGAAACCCGTGAATGAAGTGATGTGGGCCACGCCGTATTACATGAATGACCTCTTTTTGTCTCCATGAATGAGCGAACGAACACACCAACCCCAGATCCTTCTTTTTATCATTAAACCCGTCTTTTCCTTCCTCCCAGGTTTACCCAGCAGACCCCTTTCCCTTCCATCCACCCGTCCATCCATCCATGTCCACCACCCTCTCCCCTCCCTCGGTCGGGCTGCTGGGTCCTGCCTCCCTGCCTGGATGACCGGCTCGTTTTTTCTTTTTTCCTTTGCTATTTTTATCCCCGTGGTGCTGTTTCTGTTTCTCCGGCAGCAGGCAGCAGAGGTGCGGGCGTCTCTCATCACACCCACCGCTCCGTGCGCCCAGCCAAAAATAGCCGTGAGTCGTGATCGGCTCGTCCTTGAAAGGTGGGGGGGGAGGGAGAGGAGAGAGAGAGAGAGAGAGAGAGAGAGGGGAGAGAGGGGAGAGAGGGAGGAGCTGCGGAGCGGAGGCAGCTGCACATTCACGACCGCAGGCTGAAGCTATAGGGCTGGGCAATATGATGATGAAAGCTCCAAACGTGATCTGATCTCCACGACGATCTGCCTTTGTGGTCACATCCTCATATCATTCTGTGGTTTAACGCAGCGACGAGCCCAAATACTTTTCACTGCTTCTACGGTCAGGATTAAACCGGGAGTAAACTAGGTCTAAACCAGGTCTAAAACCGGACAGTATCACCGACTGAATCTGGATTAGACCAGGACTAAACCAAGAGTTAAACCAGACTAAAGCAGAGACGGAAATCAAGGTCTAAACCAAGACCAAACTTAAAAGGAATAAACCTGCAACAGAACGTTACCCAGGACTGAATCTAAAGCTAGACAATAACACAGACTGATCGAGGATTAAACCAGAACTAAACCATGTCAAAACTATGTAAGGACTGAAACTCTGACCAAAACCGGGCTAAACCAAGACTAAACCAGGACAACATCAGGTCTAAACCCAAGAAGAGGCTTTAGTTGCCTTTCAAAGACAACATGAATTGTGAGAAGACCGAAATCGTATCACCCAGCCCTAGCTTTAGGTTTTGGTGGCACCGTGAACTAGCAGAGGTGTGGAGAGAAGCTGAAACGCTTTGGGGGCAGACCGAGCCACTCTAGGGGGCGCCGTGACTTGATGTCGTTGTTGGACATCGGGTTTAACGTCCCGTTTCTGCTGCCGCATTTGAAGGCAGTGCCAAAGAAGTCGCATCCTCCCAGTCCAAGGCCTCGGTCTGAAAAGGGCTGCTAACGGAACACACTTCCGAGGGAATGGAAGTGACATCACTGAATAAAAAAGGAAGATATGTTTCATCCAGCTGAGGAGGGGGTCACGGGCAAGATCCCAGACGTTCCTCCGGACATGAATGCACCTGCAGCTCTGGACCAAGCAGACACAGAAAAAAAAGTTGGTGAAAATACTGCCTTGAGTCTTCCCTATGTTACCTCTTTCGTCCCTCCAATGTTTGCCTCATTTTTTTTCACACATTTCTTTCTTAGTTTTACCCCCAATTTATTTCCCATTTCATATTACACATATTTTCCCTATTCTCTGATCAAAAATAATGCAGCATGGTGACAACAATCCATATTACTGCATGTCGTTAGAGCTATGACTCCAGTGGCGTGTCTAGGGTGTGGCCTAGAGTGGCACGTGCCCACCCCCTAGAATCCACCCCAGGTGCCACCCCACTCAGAACCAGAAGGATTTGATGCATACAATGGGTGGGACAGCAGCGCGCACATATCCTCTGAGTGACGGTAGTGTGCTTAATCCGTATGTAGTGCCGGTATGCGCACACTGGATAAAACGTGAAGAAAAACGCATTCTAACTTAGCCAAATAATATCAGAATAATTCATTTGACAGGGGCATTTGTGCCTCCTTCCTTCCCTGACTTCATTAGATCCGCATTTGTGGGAAATATGAAGAGATAGGCCTGAGTGCAGAGATGCTTTCTGTGCGATGGTAGAAGTTATTAACGGCGATTCATTCACGGAGTTTCTTCATAAAGGTCTGACCAGGAGAACGGAGGCTCCACCGGTGCTTGGTCTGCCCTCTCAACTGTGAGGGACCTCCTCATACTGAGCTGAGTCTCATGTTTGAGAAGCACTGCTCTTGGCTCAGTTGGTTTAGACATTATCAAGACCTCACATCTTTCTGTATTAGGCCTTTGGCTGATTTAGATGTGGTTTAGTCATTTTTAGCTCTAATATTGTTTTGCCCTGACTTAGTCCTGGTTTAGTTCTGACTTAGTCCTGTGTTTAATGGAAGTAGTTTTGACAGAGCAGTGCTGTAATTGCATTTGATTTTTGTATTTTATTGCCATCAGAAGCAAGTAGTATGGGTGTGTATGCATGCTGCTATGATGTACTGTAAATATGTTTTAGTAGGCTAGTTGTTGAACCACAGTCTGTCTTGTCAAACTTGGGTATGTAAATGTTCCCCCCAGGTTTTGTGTTTTGTAAGGATGAAAAAGATGTTGCCGTGAATCGATTTTCTCTGCGTCACGTCTGTATAACGCGAGGTAGCAGACATTTTCATTGCCTACTGGGATGGCACAAAACAAATCCTTGATTTATGGGTGCCACCCCAGCAGAACTAGGTGCCCCGCCTGTGCCACCCCTGAAAAAAAAAAAATGTCTGGACACGCCACTGTATGACTCTAAGCCAAGGCAGTGTGTACTGTCTGTTACAATGAAGTACATATAAATACAGTAGCTGGGATTATTTCCTTTCTCCATCCATCCATTTTCTTCCGCTTTATCCGGGGCCGGGTCGCGGGGTATTTCCTTTCTCCTTTATCTAAACTTTTCAACTAAACCCTCCCTCGTTCACTTCCTTGGCCGTTCCCAGTTGTGCTGCTCCTCCACCTCCCCTCCTCCACCTGGTCTCATCTCTGCTCCGCTCATCGAGGCTCGTCGTCCACTGGTCGCCTCAGACCTCATCCTCTACCTTGACCAGTGTCCGGACTCCGGGGGGAAGACTCTCCTACATTCATGCATCACGCCTGTGTATGTCATACAGTTAATTCAACTCTATATATAGGTCTTTCTTCTAATGCCGCTCTGTGTGTGCGAGTCTTTTCAGGTTGAATTCTCTTTTATACTTTTTACGATTTATTTATTTATTTATTTTTTCAAACAGTATTAAACAGGAGTTGTCCATCTTCAATGAAGGTACTTGAGTCATCTTCTGTACTCAGTAGTTGAAGTCTTTGAACGTTTCGCCTCTCAAACCATCTACTCCAGCACAAACTAGGGGTCATCATGACGCTCAGACATAGCGCTAAAGAGGTGCCTACGAGTGCAGAAGGAAAGACCAAAGAGGAGCAACATGTCCAGAGAGCCCTCTCAGACTGTGGCTATCCGAACTGGTCTTTCACTAAAGCACAAATTACAAGAAGACCCAAAGAACAAGACAGACAGACTACGGAGCTTAGAAGAAAGGGAGTTGTAGTGCCGTATGTAGCCGGGGTCTCAGAGAAACTTCAGAGAATCTTTAGGCAGCACAGGATTCCAGTGAACCACAAACCGGTGAACACACTGAGACAAACATGAGTTCATCCCAAAGACAAAACTCCGAGCCCCAAACAAAGCAATGTGGTTTATTCAATTCAATGCAAAGAAGAAGAATGCAAACAACATTATATTGGAGAAACTAAACACGTTCTACAGAAGAGACTTTATCAAAACCGAAGAGAAAGCACGAGCGGCCCTCAGTCGGCGGTGCACCTCCACCTCAAAGCCTCCAACCACTCCTTTGAGGACGGGGAGGTCAAAATGTTAGCTAAAGAAGAACGTTGGTTTGAAAGAGGAGTAAAATAAGCTATTTTTGTCAGGAAAGAAAATCCCTCCATGAACCGGAATGGTGGGCTCAGATTTAATCTTCCATCACTTTACTCCAATCTCCTTCGGGGAAAACCATAAAACAATGGGCAGGTAATTAGCACTGATCATCTATGAATAGGACAGGAATGACCGATACTGAGGTGAGCAGGTTAGAGAGGCTCTACTTCACAGGTGTTTACCCACAGGTGAGAGTAGCTGTGATTAGAGGGGGAGGAGCTGGGCCAACCCTAACTCCTCCCTGTTGGTCTATATCTAAAGCTGCGGGGTTAACGGGGCTTTAGTCGCTGACGAAGCCTTTTGGATGAGAGGCGAAACGTTCGAAGACTTCAACTACTGAGTACAGAAGATTAATCAAGTACCTTCATTGAAGAAGTATTTGAGTAATGCTTTTCTGACGTTATAAACAGTCTACAGCTTAAATATGGACATAACCCTTGTATTACATTGGGGCATTTCGTGCCACTTTTTGCCATATTTTGTTGTTAATTTGGCCATAACTTTTTTCATATTTGAGATATTTGACAAATGTTTTGTAACAAAACGTATTTTGACAAACATTATCAAAATATAATTTAACAATTTTATATTGTTCACTGATGCAGCCTGTACAAATTGACTACTTTGCGGCTGTAAAAAATATTGTAGATGAAATTTTTTTCAAACTTCTTTTCACATAATTATGTTAATCCACTTCCGTTTTGCACAAAACTACCAAAGTTTAAACAAATATCAACATGTTTACTATTTTAATGGGTATGTCAAAGATCAGTAGTAACTTTGATGTTGATAGTTTTTCAGTTTTTATGTAAAGTTGAGTTTTCACATTTTCTCCCTGATCTTACGTTAGTGGTATTTTATGCCCCATTGACTCCCATTATAAACTCACTTTTTCATCGCTCTGCCATCACACTTTAAAAAATGTTTTTATTATTATTATTTGTGGAGGAGGTAACATTTGTGATTTTTACAGTTCAAAGTGAATTTCAAGCATTTACCCTGAAACTGCATTTTCAATGCATCTCTATGGGAAAAGCCTAATATCACAGTGAGGCTGTTTCTGTGGAGTTATGAGGTTCATGGGGGATATGCTTATATGGGGCGTTGGGGGAGGTGTTGGAGGGTTTGTGAGTTGGGGGTGGTTGTCAGGTGTTTTTGTTTACACACATGTTTACAAACATGGCTGTAATCAAGCAGCTCTTTATAAAACACACCTAAACACAGATGCTAAAAAATACATGCACACATCCCCCAAAAACACCTACACCCCGCCCCGGGCTAGTACATCCCCCACAACACACCACAACACCCCTACACCCTTGCCCAGGTTAGAATATCCCCCACACACCATCCTACCAACACACCCACTCCCCGCCCCAAGCCAGTATATCCCCGAACCCCCACCTACAATTATCCCTACACCCATCCCCAGACCAGTATAATCACCCACACAGTCCCAACATCTGCCATCACACCTACAGCCCGCTCCAGGCCAGTATATCCCCAACACTCACTCAACACCCACCAGGCTTCCCCAGACCCCCCCATCTCCCCTACACCCCATCCCAGGCCAGTATACCCCTACACACCTCCAATACACCTGCACCCCACCAAGGCCAGTATATCCCCAACACTCACTCAACACCCACCAGGCTTCCCCAGACCCCCCCCATCTCCCCTACACCACATCCCAGGCCAGTATACCCTCACACACCTCCAACACACCTGCACCCCACCCAGGCCAGTATATCCCCACTCCCCCAACACCCCTGAGCCAGTATATCCCCCACACACTCTTAACATACTCCATCCCAACCCAGGCCAGAATATCCCTACACACCTTCAACACTAACCGCAGCACCTTAGGGTCGGTGTGAATCTAACCGCAGCACTTTAGGGTCAGTGTGAATCCAACCGCAGCACTTCAGGGTCGGTGTGAATCCAACCGCAGCACTTCAGGGTCAGTGTGAATCTAACCGCAGCACCTTAGGGTCGGTGTGAATCTAACCGCAGCACTTTAGGGTCGGTGTGAATCCAACCGCAGCACTTCAGGGTCAGTGTGAATCTAACCGCAGCACCTTAGGGTCGGTGTGAATCTAACCGCAGCACTTTAGGGTCGGTGTGAATCTAACCGCAGCACTTTAGGGTCAGTGTGAATCTAACCGCAGCACTTTAGGGTCGGTGTGAATCTAACCGCAGCACCTTAGGGTCAGTGTGAATCTAACCTCAGCACTTTAGGGTCAGTGTGAATCTAACCGCAGCACTTTAGGGTCGGTGTGAATCTAACCGCAGCACTTTAGGGTCGGTGTGAATCCAACCGCAGCACTTCAGGGTCGGTGTGAATCTAACCGCAGCACTTTAGGGTCGGTGTGAATCCAACCGCAGCACTTCAGGGTCAGTGTGAATCTAACCGCAGCACCTTAGGGTCGGTGTGAATCTAACCGCAGCACTTTAGGGTCGGTGTGAATCCAACCGCAGCACTTCAGGGTCAGTGTGAATCTAACCGCAGCACCTTAGGGTCGGTGTGAATCTAACCGCAGCACTTTAGGGTCGGTGTGAATCTAACCGCAGCACTTTAGGGTCGGTGTGAATCTAACCGCAGCACCTTAGGGTCAGTGTGAATCTAACCGCAGCACCTTAGGGTCAGTGTGAATCTAACCGCAGCACTTTAGGGTCAGTGTGAATCTAACCGCAGCATTTTAGGGTCAGTGTGAATCTAACCGCAGCACTTTAGGGTCAGTGTGAATCTAACCGCAGCACTTTAGGGTCGGTGTGAATCCAACCGCAGCACTTCAGGGTCGGTGTGAATCTAACCGCAGCACTTTAGGGTCGGTGTGAATCTAACCGCAGCACTTTAGGGTCGGTGTGAATCCAACCGCAGCACTTCAGGGTCAGTGTGAATCTAACCGCAGCACCTTAGGGTCAGTGTGAATCTAACCGCAGCACTTTAGGGTCGGTGTGAATCTAACCGCAGCACTTTAGGGTCGGTGTGAATCTAACCGCAGCACTTTAGGGTCAGTGTGAATCTAACCGCAGCACTTTAGGGTCGGTGTGAATCTAACCGCAGCACCTTAGGGTCAGTGTGAATCTAACCGCAGCACCTTAGGGTCAGTGTGAATCTAACCGCAGCACCTTAGGGTCGGTGTGAATCTAACCGCAGCACCTTAGGGTCGGTGTGAATCTAACCGCAGCACCTTAGGGTCGGTGTGAATCTAACCGCAGCACTTTAGGGTCGGTGTGAATCTAACCGCAGCACTTTAGGGTCGGTGTGAATCTAACCGCAGCACTTTAGGGTCAGTGTGAATCTAACCGCAGCACCTTAGGGTCAGTGTGAATCTAACCGCAGCACTTTAGGGTCAGTGTGAATCTAACCGCAGCACCTTAGGGTCAGTGTGAATCTAACCGCAGCACCTTAGGGTCAGTGTGAATCTAACCGCAGCACTTTAGGGTCAGTGTGAATCTAACCGCAGCACTTTAGGGTCGGTGTGAATCTAACCGCAGCACCTTAGGGTCAGTGTGAATCTAACCGCAGCACCTTAGGGTCAGTGTGAATCTAACCGCAGCACCTTAGGGTCGGTGTTAATCTAACCGCAGCACCTTAGGGTCGGTGTGAATCTAACCGCAGCACCTTAGGGTCGGTGTGAATCTAACCGCAGCACTTTAGGGTCGGTGTGAATCTAACCGCAGCACTTTAGGGTCGGTGTGAATCTAACCGCAGCACTTTAGGGTCAGTGTGAATCTAACCGCAGCACCTTAGGGTCAGTGTGAATCTAACCGCAGCACTTTAGGGTCAGTGTGAATCTAACCGCAGCACCTTAGGGTCAGTGTGAATCTAACCGCAGCACCTTAGGGTCAGTGTGAATCTAACCGCAGCACTTTAGGGTCAGTGTGAATCTAACCGCGGCACCTTAGGGTCAGTGTGAATCTAACCGCAGCACCTTAGGGTCAGTGTGAATCTAACCGCAGCACCTTAGGGTCGGTGTGAATCTAACCGCAGCACCTTAGGGTCGGTGTGAATCTAACCGCAGCACTTTAGGGTCGGTGTGAATCTAACCGCAGCACTTTAGGGTCGGTGTGAATCTAACCGCAGCACTTTAGGGTCAGTGTGAATCTAACCGCAGCACCTTAGGGTCAGTGTGAATCTAACCGCAGCACTTTAGGGTCAGTGTGAATCTAACCGCAGCACCTTAGGGTCAGTGTGAATCTAACCGCAGCACCTTAGGGTCAGTGTGAATCTAACCGCAGCACTTTAGGGTCAGTGTGAATCTAACCGCAGCACCTTAGGGTCAGTGTGAATCTAACCGCAGCACCTTAGGGTCAGTGTGAATCTAACCTCAGCACCTTAGGGTCGGTGTGAATCTAACCGCAGCACTTTAGGGTCGGTGTGAATCTAACCGCAGCACTTTAGGGTCAGTGTGAATCTAACCGCAGCACCTTAGGGTCAGTGTGAATCTAACCGCAGCACTTTAGGGTCAGTGTGAATCTAACCGCAGCACCTTAGGGTCAGTGTGAATCTAACCGCAGCACCTTAGGGTCAGTGTGAATCTAACCGCGGCACTTTAGGGTCAGTGTGAATCTAACCGCGGCACCTTAGGGTCAGTGTGAATCTAACCGCAGCACCTTAGGGTCAGTGTGAATCTAACCGCAGCACCTTAGGGTCAGTGTGAATCTAACCTCAGCACCTTAGGGTCGGTGTGAATCTAACCGCAGCACTTTAGGGTCGGTGTGAATCTAACCGCAGCACTTTAGGGTCAGTGTGAATCTAACCGCAGCACTTTAGGGTCAGTGTGAATCTAACCGCAGCACTTTAGGGTCAGTGTGAATCTAACCTTAAGCCGGTCTAAACAGACTGCGGCTGAAACAGGTGGTCTCGGGGCGGCGCATCTCGCTCTCTGCCTTGGAGCGGTTGTGGTGTGAATGCGGCCGACCTCTGGTGAACTATTCTCGCTTTGATGCCTCTTTTTTGAAGAAAGAATGACTATGCGCTGCATGAGGAAGTTTGGATTACTCTGACGAGGCAAAATGGATTCACTTTAAATCATCAGGTCCGCCTCTCTTTCCCGTCTTTCCCTTCTGCTGCAGTGAAACTTTCCTCTCCATGTGCTGATTAAGTACATTTCTCCGCGTCTATAAGCCTCAGTGTATTTAACCACGAGGGAGAGGAGTGACCACAGTAACATCGGGGAAGTGTGCACGTACATGCGCGCGTGTCAGTGTCGGCACATTGACAGGTCGATGCCCGTTGTCATGGGAAGAAGTTCTTTGAACAGCTGATCGTTGTTACGTGGCTGATGCGATGTTTGAACACGGACAGAACTAACTTTGGAGTAAATACAGTTGGAGCTAAGGTGGTCTCGAGGCGACCGACAAAGCTCCAACATGTGTGAAAACGGCCTCAGACCAGTGAGTCCTAACCAGAGTACGCGAGCACATAGCAGGGGTACGTTTCAGATCTAAGAAGAAGGTGAAACTGAAGAGTATTTCAATATCATGTTCAAAGAACATGGAACAAAGAACACTTATGTTCAATGATAATTTGCAGTTGAGTGTTTTTGCTTTATTTTTAACACCACACACAACTAAATAAAAATACATTTTAATTTAGCGGATCATTTTCTAAGGAACTGGCTGCACCTTAAAGTTTGGGGGGTACTTTGAGTAGAAATGAAAGACTCAAGGGCGAGCGCTAATTGCACAGCTAGAAGGTCCCGGGTTCGATTCCCACCTGGACGGGGCCTTTCAGTGTGGAGTTTGCATGTTCTCCACGTGTCTGCGTAGGTTACCTCCGGGTACTCCGGTTTCCCCTACCACTAAAAACATGTACAATAAGTCAGGATGAATGAGAGGGTGTTTGAGAGTGCGCATGGGGGACCACAGATGGAAAATAGCCTACGGCCCAAATAAACCAATAAATAAAAAGGTAGTCTTTGACTATTACATGTCGATTCACACGGGACTAGAATCACCTCAGGACTTAATCAACCCAGTCCTTTGACAAAATGCTTCAACAGTTCCCTCTCACAATAATCTGTTTGAATATTCCATTCAGTCAGTGTGTGCAAATGTAAGGGCCATTTTCTCAAAATAACATCTCCTTTTTAGTCGCACACACAGACTCTTGCTTCATATTTGACGGACTTTTCTGTATAGCTAAGTCAATAGTCAAGTAATATATTTACAGATTTTATTTCCCCACAAAGACAAAATAATCTGAAATATCCTCCGGAGGGGAAAACACCCGGCTCTATCCATTATAGAAAATATTTGTCTTTTTATTGTCTCTTCGTCGCTCTTTTCCACGTGCCAAATATGAGTCTGGACGTGATCTCTCTAACATTCCCCGCTCCGTTTGTCCCCCTGCAGTCTCGCTCTCCACAAACCTCACAAGGGGGCCTGGCTCTGCGGGTCGTGCTTGCGCTGCGCTCCGGTCCGCAGCTCCGTGACCCTGCGGGAGCGAGAGGATGAGGAAGAGGAGGAGGGGAGGAGGAGAGGGGAGGGTGTTACATGCGACTGTAATATTGCCTCGAATCAGGGGGAGGAAGGGGAGAGGAGGGGGAGGCGGGGGGGAGAGGAGGAGAGCGGATTGATACAAATAGTCACTCCCGCCAAAGCAGCACCGAGCCCCGTGCACACGCACACGCAGGGCTGAATTAATGTGTTGCTATTTTTGGGAGCCCCGTGTTTCCAGGGGAGACCTAATGACGCAATGACGTCAATGCGGGTCAATCGCCGACTGGAGGAATTGAGTAGCGCCGTGTAACGCTCCTGAACGGGGGGGTGGGGGTGGGGGTGGGGGGGGGGGGGCGACGCTTCTTCCTCCCGTGGCACCGGAGGAAAGAGGCGAAAGCAAAGGGGGGAAACGCTTCTCAAAAATCCAACGGGAAAAGCGAGGAGGAAAATGCAACTTGTTTTATTTTTTTATTTTTTGTGTGTTTGGATTTCCGCCGTTGACGCGCGGTGCGGCTCCGGTTTGGTTTGGCATCCTGGCGTCGTCCTCGTCACGTCGAAAGCAGTTGAGGTGTGTATGAAACGCTTTCCCTCTTCCCTCCACATTCTCCTCTTTCTCTCTCTTGTCCATTTTCCCTCCCTTTTAAATAAAGAAAACCGAGAAGAACACTGGCTTGGAAAACCTTCGCGTTACGTGTGCGTTTTTATTTTTTTATTTTTTTTTCGTGACATTCCGCGCCTTCCCCACACGGGCTGCCCCTTGTCGCGAACGCCGATCCCAGTCAGTCACGTTATGTTTATTCCCCCATCACCACCACCACCCACTAACACTCGCCTCCTTCTCTCCCTGCCCCGGAATATCTCATCATTTTCTGGATTGTGTGTGCGTGTGTGTGTTCTGGTTGTTGTTTTTTTCCCTCCCCTTTCGAGGAGTGTGTGTGCGAAGCGTGTTCGGAGCTCCGCCGTATACGCGCCGTGGAAGAAGGCGTAGGGATGTAGCGACTCCGTTCTGGACCTTTTATTTTATATATATATATATATATATATATATATATATATATATATATATATATATATATATATATATATATATATATTTGCAGAGGCTTCGCGTTATAATGTTTTCATTTGTTTTATGTTTTGGAAGCGTTGTCTGAGGGCGATGACTTGTGGTGTTGGAGATGCAAAAAGGAAAGGGGGGCAAAGGGAGACGCCGCTGGAGGAGCTGTGCACCGTGACGCATGGGGGCGCCGATAATAGCACAATATTACGGAACGCTTGTGCACACGGGGGGGAAACTTTACAATTGCGTGTGTATTTTTTTATTTTTATGTTTTTAAATTGAGGCGGGGGGGGGGGGGGGGTCTCTCTTTTTGGTTAGTGAATTTGCGGACACTTTGTGGGACTGCGTCTATACCACCTGTTTGCTTTGGAATCGAGCGGGGGAAACGAAAGTAAACACGACCAATAAAAAAGAATACAAATAATAATAACAAATAAAAGGGAGACGGCAGTGACAGCAAGAGGCAGCAAGAAGAAGGCGCGTGGTTTTCTTCTTTTCTTTCTTTTTTTGTTGCTTTTTCGTGCAGACAGGCAGGCGGACGGACGGACGAGGCAAAGGAGAAGAAGAAGAAGAAAAAAAAGAGGGGGGCACGCACGCACGCACGCACACACGCACGCGGGTTGTCGTGAGTGAGGGGGGAGGGGGGGGGAGAGGAGGAGAGGGGGGTTAGGGCGTTTACCGTCAGTATGCTGCGAGTTTCGGCGGGGAGTGGAAGGCGTTTCAGCACCACGGACAGCTCCCCCACTCCCCTCCCTCCCATGCGTGTCACACACACACACACACACACACACACAAAATACACGCTACACACACGCGTACCTGGTGGAGAAATCCGGAGAGAATTGGTGTTTGCAAAAAAAAAAAAAAAAATGAAGGCGAGACGGGGAAAACTGAAGTTGGAGTTTGGATTTGGAAGACCTTTTTGTGGCCAAACGTGAAGAGGGAATTCAAAGCCAATTAGAATACTGTCGTGAGCGTGAGAAATAAGAAAGTACGAGCCGTGTCATTTTTTTTACGCTGTTTTTGTGTGCGTAAAATTGACCGGAAATAATGTGTATTTCCCCCCCCGCGCCGTGGTATTCGGACGGACAGCATTTTGGAAATCGGAGTTCCCGAATCATCAGGTGTATTTTGTTGAGTTTGACCTCAACTCCTAAAGATTCCAAATAACCTCCTGAAGAAACATTTCATTTTGATTCAAAGTCCCTGTCCCTCAGATAAATGTCTATGAAGGAAAGTTGATTGAGGGAGGTTGGTCGTATTTGGACATTTCTCAGCCTCCGGGTGAGATCTATGCGAGAGCTGAACGGCCCTGACCCTCTGATTTAGTCCAAATAAAAGCTTCGCCTGCAGTGTCCCCCCCCCCCACCCCCCCCCCCCCCCCCCCCCCCTTAAACACCGCTGTCAGACCGTCACGAGCTATTTATAGAACGCTCTTCTCTTTGTGGATCCGTTTTTTTTCTTCTTCCTTCTCCTCCCTTCTATATTTAGAAGGCATGTTTGCGACAACTCCACTTTAGCAGCTCCTTATGTTCCGTTCTTATCTTTCATTTTTAGGAACACGTTCATTCATCCGTTTTGATTCCGATAACGCGCCAATGCAACTACTTGGAATATTTGCAACTTTCCCATCACACCTTTCCTCTCCGGCTTTCCCCCCTCTTCCACGCTCACATGAAAGTGAAACGACATGCACCATACGGTCGAGAACGTTTCACTTTCCTGTGATTCCGCTTAACATGAACATTATCGCCAGCTTCGCATTGTCATCTCCACAAAGATTAGATTTTTATTTTTTTATTTAGTATTCACGTTTTCATTCACGTCGGTGCCATTTTTCATTTTGGTTTCTAGCTTGACAGAACCTGTAAACGAACCATTCCTACTGTACACTTAAGGATTAGAGAGATCATACACAAAACCTCCTGTGCCGAGTCGTCAAAATTACAAATCCACATTTTGGCTAAATTGGAGACAGGCTTTTGGGGGGGGGGGGGGGGGGGGGGGAATAATCTCCAAAAGCATTTACAAGAAAGGAAGGCTTACCATGACGTCACGGGCCAGAGATGACTTTGCGTTCCAGCCTTGCTCATTTCAATTGCAGCGGGTTTTTTTTGTTGCTACTTTTTCTATTTACGGATTTATCACGGACTGCAAAAGTACAACCCAAATCCAAACCCGGTGATAACCATACGTTTTTTTCCACACAATTTGGATTTTTTAAAGCCACGCTGCGTGACAATCTGTGACCAGTTCTTGACACCGTTTTCATCCAATTTGTGCGAAATCCCTGAAATGAGAATAAAGTTGACGTCGGAGCCACTGCTGCGTGTGAACAGGTGAACAAAGCCATGTTGACCGATATCAGTTTTGACACTTTTACCTGTGCTTGCTGACATACAAATGAGAAAAAAACACATAGTTCAAGTTCTTTAAAAAAAAATCTGTAGTAAAAAGAGGAATTTTCGGTGTGAGAAATTGCCAAAATTGCCGATATTTTCAGCCGCAAAGTTTCAATGGTTTTACTTCATCTACGTCAGTTACAGATTTTTTCAGAGAGGATTTTTCAATACCTTGGTTATTTGTTGAATGAGCTAGTGTTATTGAATCTGGAGTACGACTGCAAAATTCCGGGAATTTTCAACGTTGGACATTTTCCAAGGAAATTATTGGGAACTAACGGGAATTAACACTTTACAGACCGATTTAAATTGAAGCATAACATTTTGACTTCATAGTTATACGCTTAAATATGTTTCACAGCCAGAGATGAACAGTCTCAAAGAAATCTGTCTGACACCAGGGTTTGAAGAGTTTTAGGTTGTGGCCGATTCACAGAAGAGCTTGAGGAAACGGAACAGACTCATTCCGTGTTATATCCATCTTGATGCATTCATCAAGTGTTTGCAGTTTTACAATATTATATTGTTTTAATAATCCATAATGTAGGTCTGTTCTGTTTAAGGCAGCTCCCGCCCCGCCCGCTCCTCAAACAGTGTTGGTCAGAGTCTGTCCTGATCTGAGTTAGAGACAGGTGGCTTGAACCAGTGTGATAAGACTGGATCATGATGGAAAACATTGCAGTGTGTTACAGCGCTTATGAGAAAGAGGATTAAACAGAATGTAGGTTTAGAAAAGTTGTGTTATATTTTGACCTGACGATGGTCCTCACGCGTCTTTATGGGTCGGGGAGGTGACATCACTCAAATGCGTGTTTTACAGTTCATAAACATCATCAATGGGTCGCTAACAGTTCACCAATTATTCATTCAACAAAAATGTCCTGTTTAATTAAGTGTTTTGACAGTTTTTATTTTTTGAAAATTCTCAATATTTCCAAGCTAAAGTTCCCAATAAATGCCTCGGGGAACTTTCCAGAAATGTATCGAGAATTTCCGCCTCTTTGCAACCCTAATCTGGAGAGACAAAAGACGCTGGTGGGGGAGTGGGAGCCTGGAGAGAGACAAGCGCCGGGAGAATCCATGAGGCAGTGACGGGGGTGGAGGTGGGACGCAGCACAGCCGGTAAAAGGACGAAGCCGCGATGGAAAAGAGTTAAATTCAGAATCCCGGGCGATGCTGATTGACTGCGATGAGCAGGGTTGTCACAATAATTACTATTTTGACTCATCATTCGATGAGTCGAAAGGAGCCAGCTGAGGTGGCTAGGGCATCTGTTCCGGATGCCTCCTGGTCGCCTCCCTCGGGAGGTGCTCCAGGCATGTCCCACTGGGAGGAGGCCTCGTGGAAGGCCCAGGACACGCTGGTGGGACTATGGGCGGCACGGTAGCACAGCGGTTAGCGCTCGTGCTTCACAGTTAGAAGGTCCGGGGTTCGATTCCCACCTGGACGGGGCCTTTCTGTGTGGAGTTTGCATGTTCTCCCCGTGTCTGCGTAGGTTTCCTCCGGGTACTCCGGTTTCCCCTACCACTAAAAACATGTACAATAGGCCAGGATGAATGAGAGTGTGTTTGAGAGTGCGCATGGAGGATGACGGATGCAAATTAGCCCAAGGCTACAATCCGGTGTGGCTTGTTTACATGCATGAGACCCATGTATGTTCATTAACATGCACTGTCCTGACCAAATAAATAAATAAAATGTCTCCGAGCTGGCCTGGTGTCGCCTCGGGGTCCCCCCAGAACAGCTGGAGGAGGTGTGCGTGGATCGGGAAGTCTGGGCTTCTCTGCTGAGACTGCTGCCCCCGCGACCCGGCCCCGGATAAAGCGGAAGAAAATGGATGGATGGACTCATCATTCAATTAATAACAGAGAAACGATACATCTTTGGGCACTCATTTATTGTTCATACACTTTTTTTTACCAAAGCAAATTGGGTTACATTATATCTCGTGTTTATTGCATAATATGAATATGCACTTTTAGAACATAGGTCATTTTGTTGCTTTATTGTATTTTAAAAGCCAAAACTATCGAACTTCCAAACGTGCCAATGTGACCGGCCTGAGGATGAGGTATTGATTGGATTACGGCAGGTGACGCTGTTGGATTTACACCTGGACTTAATTTCTGTAAATTAAAATCTGTAAAAACAAAAACATTGGCCTCGTTTTGGGGAGTTCAAAGCTCAATGTATCGAGCTAGGAATTCGATTTTGAAAATCTCCGTGAAAAAACGTTCCAAAGTGTGGAGTCTGTAGGAGCTAAAGTGGAGATGTTGTTGCAAGAGTGGAATGAAAACCTCATTTTGCGCATGCTTTTACGGACATGCCCATATTTGGATGACAGAGCCTCGGGTTCCATGCAGCTTGTGGAAACAATATTGACAATTGAAAAATGGGCAGCGTCTCTTTTGTGCCAGTTTAATTTTTTTTTTCTTTTTAAAAATCTACATTGTTTAGCATTACTATGGCAACGGCTGCAGCGGAGTGATATAGGACGTGATTTTCCCGGACTACCTGCGCGAAATAAATAATGCATGCCAGTTTGTGTCGGAATTCTCCAGACCATCTAAAGAAATGACAATGTTTCAGACCATTCGGAATATTGAAATGGATTTTTCCAAACGCAGATTTGAAGAGCGCAGGGTGCAGGAACAGTCGAGGGTTGTATGATGCTGCGTCACAGCCTGAACCTAAAGTCGTGACCATCCTCCCCTTCACAGGCTCATCGGGCTCGTCATTGTCCATTTTTTCAAAAGCCAGTACAGATGACTTTGCCAGTGAAGATGTGTTCGCTTCATATGGATCAAAACATTTCAGCCTTTTACCAACTACATTTCATCTCTCTGTTTGTCCATTCTTTGGCCACAAAGTGAAACCCTAACCCTAGTGTCGATTCGGTTCATGCCTTAAACCTCTTAACCCCCACCTGAACCGAGCACATTTTCTCCAGTTTGGCTTTACCCAAATGTAAAAGCTTCTGTCAAAAAAGTGTCAAAATAGCGTAGACGGGAAAAAAAGCGACAGAAGAAGCAACATAAGAGCGACAAAAGTGGACCAGAAAAGGAACAATACAGCATGAAAGTGACTACAGAGCGACAAAAAAAAAACGTGACGAAACCACGACAAACAAGCAACAGAAAAAAAACTATGAAAAAGAACTATGAAAACACTTCAAAAATAGGACAAAAACGCATCGATAACGTGACAAAAAAGTTAGGATCAGTTTTGTAGGACTTAGCTTTCAAATGAGGCATTACACTGTTGCTCTCCAGCCGAGAAGCTTTTAAATTTGGGTAAAGCTGAACTGGAGAAAAGGCACTCGGTTAAAGGAATATTTCAGGATTTTTGACAGTCAAATAGTAATTGTCATTTCCTAGTTATCCAGAGTGTTGTTGATTTCTGGAGATTTTTAATTAATTTTTTTATTCATGCAGTCCTTATATTTGAAGAGTTTAGTTGCGCTAGGCTAGTGCTAGGCTAGCGCATTTCTACGGTAACAGCTAGCCTGCATTAAAAGCAGTCTGACCCGCTCCACAGTGCACCTGAGGTAAATCACTTTTAACACCAGACTAACCATATAAATGTCTATGTTAATACAATAATTTGAACCGTTTTGCATATAACTTATGTATAAGTAACTTATATTTGAGCAGCATCAGCTTCACGGTTGTAAGCTACGCAGCGGCGGAGTGATCTGCTAGAAAATAGTCCCTCAAAATGTGGTAATTCATGTGATGCTAGGTCAGTTATATTTCAAAAAAAATTCTATCAACACAGACATTTATATGGTCAGTCTGGCATAAGTGATTTACTTCAGGTGCACTGTGGAGCGGGTCAGACTGTTTTTAATGCAGGCTAGCTGTTACTGTAGAAATGCCCTAGCCTTGCCCTAGCCTAGCGCCACTAAACTCTTCAAATATAAGGACTGCATGAATTAAAAATAAAAATAAAATCTATAGAAATCCACAACACCCTGGATAACTAGGAAATGAGGCCCTATGTCTAAACTCCTGAAATATCACTTTAAGACGGGGATAAGAGATTAAGATCTTAGTAGTATAGAATGATGCACGATGTTGGACATTTACAGGAAGTAACTACAGCATGGCGCAACAAAAGTCGCTTATTCATTCACAAATACTGACATGTTTGGTATCCACGTGTAGCACAAAAGGCTGTGATGACGCTGTAATCCAAAAATATGGCCATTTCCTTTGTGGGAGAAACAGCGGGTAAAGATGGGAGAAATATACACAGGGTCTCTTTGTGCAGACAAAGAGACTAAACTTTAAATGAGATTTTAATTCCTCTCTTTAACGACATATACACATTAGTCGCTCCATAAGACTCCACACTTAAAGGTGATTTTGAAGTTTTTTTCAATATCTCATTCCTAGTCTGATTAATTGAGCTTTGAACGGCAAAAAAACAAGGTGAAACTTGAATTTGTATAGATTATTTCACTAAGAAATAGCTTATTCAAAAACTAAATAACATCCCAAATCCCTCTGAGCAAATTGAAACCTGGATCTATCAATTTTGCAGATTTTGCAATTTTGATGCATACATGTCTAATTTTTATATGAAAACATAAAATGACATAAAATTGCAATTAATTTTTTTTCTCACATTCATATCAGTGATTTTCAGCAAAAGTTTCAAATTGATATCTCGAACTTTAAATTCCTTCCCCTATTCACCTGCAGTGTCTCACCTTATTTGGGTATAAAGTGTCACAGTGTGGCTTTAAATCAATTTCCGCTTTCAAGTGATAAGAGGGGCTGACGTGACAACTCCAAAAGTCCAAAAAGTCCTTCACAGACATTAAAGTGAACACATAAGTTGAGATGTTTCACGTGTCGATCGTAAACGCACGTGGAGAAAAAGCCACATGTAAAGGTCTAGCTCTTCCTGAACATTGTGTAACATTTGTGTGTGTTCCCGTGCAGGTGTCGGCCTGCGCTCCCCGTGGTGCGGCGCTCTCCCTCAGGTTCTCCTCAGCTCTTTTTGCGGTCTGGGCTTGCTGTCCAATCCCAATCCAGGAAGCCCTTACCCCAAAAAGCATCTGCGAAGGACCAACATCCGCAGATCCAACGTCGAAGGCAGCGGGACCAGCTTTGGAATACACACGAGTCTGTCCTCATGGTGTGACCCTGATTTTGATTGAAACCTGGAATTACACTCAACAAAAACATAAACGCAACACCTTTGTTTCTGCTCCATTTTTCATGAGATGGACTTAAAGATCCAAAATTCATTCCAGATACACAATATTACCATTTCTCTCAAACATTGTTCACAAATCAGTCCAAATGTGATAGTGAGCACTTCTGCTTTGCTGAGACAATCCATCCCACCTCACAGGTGTGCCACATCAAGATGCTGATCTGACATCATGATTAGTGCACAGGTGTACCTTATACTGCCCACAATAAAAGGCCACCCTGAAATGTGCAGTTTTTGCTTTAATAGGGGTCTGGGGACTCAGAACCAGTCAGTATCTGGGGTGACCACCATTTGCATCGGGGTCTTGACCTGACTCCAGCTCGTCGCCGTAACAGACTTGAGTGGGCAAATGCTCACATTCGATGGCGTCTGGCACGTTGGAGAGGTGTTCTCTTCACGGATGAATCTCGGTTAGGGTTAGGTGAACATCACCTCATGTTTCAGCAAGATAATGCACGGCCGGATGTTGCAAGGATCTGTACACAATTCTTGGAAGCTGAAAATGTCCCAGTTCTTGCATGGCCAGCATACTCACTGGACATGTCACCCATTGAGCATGTTTGGGATGTGCTTGACCGGCGAATACGACAGCGTGTACCAGTTCCCACTAATATCCAGAAGCTTCGCACAGCCATTGAAGAGGAGTGGACCAACATTCCACAGGCCACCATTGACAATCTGATAAACTCTATGTGAAGAAGATGTGCTGCACTGCATGAGGCAAATGGTGGTCACACCAGATACTGACTGGTTCTGAGTCCCCAGACCCCCAATAAAGCACAAAACTGCACATTTCAGGGAGGCCTTTTATTGTGGGCAGTATAAGGTACACCTGTGCACTAATCATGATGTCAGATCAGCATCTTGATGTGGCACACCTGTGAGGTGGGATGGATTATCTCAGCAAAGCAGAAGTGCTCACTATCACACATTTGGACTGATTTGTGAACAATGTTTGAGAGAAATGGTAATATTGTGTATCTGGAATGAATTTTAGATCTTTAAGTCCATCTCATGAGAAATGGAGCAGAAACAAAGGTGTTGCGTTTATATTTTTGTTGAGTGTATTTGAGACTGGACCAACCCTTATCTATGAGGTTAAAGATTCAAACCATTCTTACACAAATGTAACTGAGCAAAAACTAATAAAATGCACTGGAGAAGAGCGGAAAGAAGTTTACAGGGTTTTTTTTGCACATAAGAGATCTGGTAAAGTAGTCGTCATTGTGATCGTTGTGAACGAAACTTAACAGTATTTGTGCCGCTGTTTCATTAACGCAGCCGACAACATCAACAGCCCGTACTCAATGAGAGCTAAAGAAGAGTTCTAGAAATAGAGGAACCTTCATGTCCATACACAGGGTTTCTGTGGGGCATTACAAAGTGTGAAGTCATGAAATGAATTGTGCCAAAATCAAGGCCTTAAAAGTACATTATGCAACTCTTCCTGTGAAAAAAAAAAGTTATATAGATATTTGTGCGTATTTGACTTCCTCGCGAGCCAGCGGCTGTACGAGTGGTGCCTTTACTTTCGATTACAGTCGTCTCTACGACGCTCCAGGATCAACTGTTTTTTGTCTGGTGATAGGCTCTGTTGATCCTGGAGCGTCGTAGAGACGACTGTAATCGAAAGTAAAGGCACCACTCGTACAGCCGCTGGCTCACGAGGAAGTCAAATACGCACACATATTAATTATTTTGTTTTTCTCATTAAAACGTTACAGTGGAAAAAGACATTGCTCAACAGGTTTTACTGTATTCATCAAAAATGCCAAAGTGATTCTTTAAAACAGTGGTTCCCAAAGTGGAGCCCGGGGCCGCCGCGGGGGCATCAGCGCATTCAGTCAAAGCTATATGATACTTTTTAAGTATTTTTAATTATTTTAACTGTAAAAATGATTATGAGTTGGGGAGCGCCCGAGAGATTTTCAGTTCGATAACGGGGTTGTCCCAGACTTTGGGAATGACTGTTCTAAAACATTCAGCTGAAATTGACCACATTGTTTTAGTTAAAAAGTTGCCTGTTTTGTCCAATTCTCTCCCCCCCCCCCCCGGTACAAACGTAGTGAATTTGTTTGCCAGCTTAAGTTCAGATCTGGACAAAACCTTTGTATCATGTCGTGTTTTCTGGAGCCTGTTCTCGAAAAGGAAAAAAGGGAAGACAGGTCTGAGCTGAAGGGGCGGAGCAGAGGAACCAACTATTTAAACCGTTACATCGAAACTCACTTCATTTCATTGTACCAGTGTTTGCAGTGTAGTTTTGTGGCCTGTTTTTAATTTCAGTACATTTGTAAAAGCATAAACTCTCTTTGTGGCACAAAGACATGCATTTCGAATCCCGTTGTAAATACTTGTAATGTTAATCCGCATCTCTGAGCAAAGCCGTTCAGGCGTTTAAAACCGTCTAACAAGTCATGCAGCTTCTACCTCGATACTTGCTGGGACGACTGTAATGTGCTCTACAGGAATCAGCCACAATGCTCTTCATCGCTCGTAGTTGGTCCAGAACAGGAACCAAAAAGTATGAACATATTTCACCAACCCCTCCTGGAACCGCCACCTTAACGTGGTGGAGGGGTTTGAGCACCTGAATGATCCTGGAGCTCTGTTGTCGGGGGCTTGGTGCCCCTGGTAGGGTCTCCCAGGGCAAACAGGTCCTTGGTGACGGGTCAGACAAAGAGCGGTTCAGAAGCCCCTTATGAGAGACCAACAGGCCCGGTTAGAACCATGAGGCCGTCCTTCTGTGGACCCACCACCTGCAGGGGGCGCTATAGGGCCTGGTGCAGCTCCAACAGCTGCCCCCACGACCCGGCAACGGACAAGTGGAGGAAAATGGATGGATGTTTCACCAATCCTCGCGTCTTTGCACTGGCTTCCTGTTGATCTTAGTATTGACTTTAAGATTGTATTGTTTGTTTTTAAAGCTTTAACCTCTTAACACCCGCCTGAACCGAGCACATTTACTCCAGTTTGGCTTTACCCAAATCTAAAAGCTTCTTGAGAAAAGCATCAAAATAAAGTCACAATCAGGTTTGTAGATCTTAGCTTTCAAATGTGGCGAAGTGGGGAAGCTTTTAGATTTAGGTAAAGCTGAACTGGAGTAAATGCGCTCGGTTCAGCCGGGAGGTAAGTGGTTAAATGGACCTCACAGACCTCATTCAAGTGAGAATCACCCATCAGTACAGCACATATCGTCAAACAACCAAATCGAAACGTTTCAAAATAGCGACACTGACGGAAAGAAAACAAGGATGAAAACGCAAGAAAAAAGGATCAAAAAGTGACCAAAGAAAAGATAGAAAAGAGCAACAAAAATGTGCAAAATGGGACAAAACAAGCGATGAAGGTGCAACAAAAAAAGTGACAAGAACTCAACAAAATGATATGAAAAGAAAGTGACGGCGACACCGCGAGGAAAACGATCTGTCTAGATCTGCTCCTCCGCGTCCGGACGGCCCACACTGGAGGTGTGGGCCGTCCGGACGCGGAGGAGCAGGTGTTTTAGCGGACGAGGAGGTTTTAGGTCTCGTCTTAAAACCCACTTTTATTCTCGGGCTTTTAACACCGCGGGAGTCGCGTGAACCCCATGTGTCTTTTATTTAGTTTTATTGTTTATTTATTTCATTAGTAGGGGGAGTAGTGAACTCTGCTCTGCTCCACCCCCCTCACCTAACTTTCCTCCGTCGCCCCCGCCCCTCACTCCCCTCCACACTGTTTAGACCACACACTGCTCTGATTGCAGTCAAGGGGTGTGTTGGGGGGGGGGGGCATGGATCTATTATAATAAACGGGTGAGAGAGGTGCGAGGTGCAGCGCCGGTCTCCTTCTGCTGTTTGTGGGTGTGGTGCACATGGTGGCACCTCTAGTGGTGGTCTCTGTGTCTACACCAATACGCTTGTAAAGTGTGACGTCACGACTTCCGCTTCCAGGTCCTGGCAGACCGGCAAAAAAACATAAAAGTCTTAAAAACAACAATCAATATTTCTGAAACTCAACGGAGAGTTACTCAACATACTTATTTCTCAGATTCATTAGCCAAAAATGCCGCACCTAGTGCTAGAAAAGTATTATTTACTAAAGTCGGTACTTCCTTGATTAGCATTTTCCTCCGCTAACCCGGAAGTACCGATTTTGGTAAATATGACATCAAACTGCGTCTGTTTGAAATGATCACACAGGCCTCACATCTGCACCAACATCAGCTCCAATGGAGGAAAGTACAAATAAATCTCTAAAAAATGAAATACAAGCCCTAAGTAAATGATGTTTAAATGTGATTCATTCGTTAATTACAAAGGCCATAATTAACTCCCACCACTAATTAATATTTTTACATTATTACATCGACTGACAGAGCATTATTAAACTGCAAAAAGTCATCTTGAAATAAGTACATTTGTCTATGATTTGAGTCTAATTTCAACTACAACACTTTTATTTCAAGTAAATTCAGTTTTTTTTGTATCTAGTTTTAAGTGTGCTGATCTATTTTATCTCTTTTTAAGTGAGCAATTTTATACCCCCCAAAAATCGTAAAGGTCAGCACACACTACACGATTTATCGAGTCTTAAATGATTTTATAAATGATGGGGGTCCACACGACACGACTGGATTCAGTGTGATTATAGAACGTCTGGGGGTTCACACTTAACGACTGAGAATCGTAAGAGCGAACACACGATTCTGACAAACAGCTGATGTTTGATAAAACAAGCACGTCTGTCTCTACCGCTTCATTTCTCCTCCAGCTTCAAAAACTGACCCCAAATCCGCAAAGATAGGCCGTGTTTGCGAGCGTGGGAAAACATGTGCGTGTCCCGATTGATCAACAGTGTCACAACATCGCAGTGCAAGGCTCCTACTGCTACGAAGCCTTCAACCTGGCTATAGTTCTGTCAAATGGAGATAAAAGTCGACGACACGAAGAAGCGGGACGTATTTCAGTGGATTTAATAAGAAAAGGAGACGGGCCTCCGCCCCGAGATGGAGGAGGCGGAGGAGACAGCGGAGAGACGCGAGCGGAGAAAGTGGAGAGGCGAGCCTAGTGAAGCTGAACAGTCCGTCTCCAAACTCAGTAAGTGCCGCTAAACTCTGTTCGCGGTTGAAAGCTGGCTTGAAAAGATGATTCTCGTGAACGTTTGGTGATATAAAGTTGTGCTGTTTCGTGTGCGGCTGTGGACATGAAATGAGTTGTTTGTGCCGCTGTTTTGACAGAGATCACCACGTTTCTCCTGTGTGTCCAAAATTGGGCTTAAAAATCAAACATGTTAAATTTCCTGCGACGGTAGTCCAGTCTGACTGCTGCCCACACTACACGAATCAAACGCGAGTCCCCCTGCTCTAGTTTATTCAATGTTTCTTATGGAGCAGATCATCGGGTCAATTTACCCTATTTCCTCTTCTTTGAAAAAAAAAACCAAGAAGAAATAAGAAATCTGCCTAAACTATGAATCTGCTTTTATACTGAACAAAATGACCAACATCAGATAAAACAATGGATCTACATGTGTTTGTTTTTCTGTGACGATCGTTTCTGTGATCAGGCTAAAAAGTTGGGTTATTTTACGGACAATTCTTTCCATTGTGTTGTCTGGCAAATTCAAATCATGTAATCTGTAATCATACATATTTTCTAAAGATAATGAGTTGTTTGACTTACCCCACTCTCCCCTCCTCATTTCAAAGCCTCTCGTTTCTAAAAACATGTGGCAGTGCCCAACTCAAACTCTAACACCCCAGACACACCGGCCGCGTTTACTGTGCGTTTATGACCCTGTTCTGCGTAAACGCATCGACATAGATTTAAATGAAGGTGAATTGGAGCGGCCATATTGAGCTGTGCGTAACGCGCGCCATGACAACGCACAAGACACCTTCCTCAAAATAGAAACAATCCTATTTTTCCCACGCGTTGTGCAACACATGGCCAGTGTGTTTGGGGTCTTGTGTGGCCAGTGTGTTTTGAGTCTTGCGTGACCAGTGTTTTGGGGGTCTTGCGTGACCAGTGTTTTGGGGGTCTTGCGTGGCCAGTGTGTTTGGGGTCTTGCGTGGCTAGTGTGTTTGGGGTCTTGCGTGGCCAGTGTGTTTGGGGTCTTGCGTGGCCAGTGTGTTTGGGGTCTTGCGTGGCCAGTGTGTTTGGGGTCTTGCGTGGCCAGTGTGTTTGGGGTCTTGCGTGACCAGTTTTTGCTTGAACTCCCTCCCTGTGAACATTAGACAGGCTACATCAGTTGAGAGCTTCAAAACTCTGTTAAAGACTTACCTTTTTACGCAGGCTTTTAACACAAGATGAGCTGAGCATTTTTTCATATTTTTACAGTTTACATTTTTACTTTTCTTATCGTGTTATATTGTTGTGTTTTTGTAGTGTTGTATTATTGTACTGTGTACAGCACTTTGGGGCAGTGATGGCTGTTTTGTAAATGTGCTTTATAAATAAACTTGACCTTGACCTTACGTGGCCAGTGTGTTTGGGGTTTTGCGTGACCAGTGTTTTGGGGGTCTTGCGTGACCAGTGTGTTTGAGGTATTGCGTGACCAGTGTGTTTGGGGTCTTGCGTGACCAGTGTGTTTGAGGTCTTGCGTGGCTATTGTGTTTGGGGTTTTGCGTGACCAGTGTTTTGGGGGTCTTGCGTGACCAGTGTGTTTGAGGTATTGCGTGACCAGTGTGTTTGGGGTCTTGCGTGACCAGTGTGTTTGGGGTTTTGCGTGACCAGTGTTTTGGGGGTCTTGCGTGGCCAGTGTGTTTTGAGTTTTGCGTGACTAGTGTTTTGGGGGTCTTGCGTGGCCAGTGTGTTTTGAGTCTTGCGTGACCAGTGTTTTGGGGGTCTTGCGTGGCCAGTGTGTTTTGAGTCTTGCGTGACCAGTGTGTTTGGGGTCTTGCGTGGCCAATGTGTTTGGAGTCTTGCGTGGCCAATGTGTTTGGAGTCTTGCGTGGCCAATGTGTTTGGGGTCTTGCGTGGCCAATGTGTTTGGGGTCTTGCGTGGCCAATGTGTTTGGGGTCTTGCGTGGCCAGTGTGTTTGGGGTCTTGCGTGGCAATTGTGTTTTGAGTCTTGCGTGACCAGTGTTTTGGGGGTCTTGCGTGGCCAGTGTGTTTTGAGTCTTGCGTGACCAGTGTTTTGGGGGTCTTGCGTGGCCAGTGTGTTTGGGGTCTTGAATGGCCAGTGTGTTTGGGGTCTTGCGTGGCCAGTGTTTTGGGGCCTTGCGTGGCCAGTGTGTTTGGGGTCTTGCGTGGCCAGTGTTTTGGGGGTCTTGCGTTGCCAGTGTGTTTGGGGTCTTGCGTGACCAGTGTTTTGGGGGTCTTGCGTGACCAGTGTGTTTGGGGTCTTGCGTGACCAGTGTGTTTGGGGTCTTGCGTGACCAGTGTGTTTGGGGTCTTACGCACAGTCAGTTTGGCCGCTTCAATCCATCGTTGATGATTCTATGTCATTTGAGCAGTACTTGCGTTGAGAACATTTAAAAAAAAGATGAATATACCTGATACTTTACACATTCTTACAGAGTCTCCAAAGTAAAAAGTCAATTTGTCTGCGTGTTCAGTTTATGTTAAAAGCCAAATACTCCAGTTCTTAAAAAAAAAAAAATAATTATAATAAATATTTGACCAAATAGCTTTTACTTGTTGTAGTAATATTTTTGCTGTATTGAAATTGAGTACTTTGGCCACCTTTTTGCAGGAACTGTGCCTTTCGAGTCATTGATATTTTGACTTTTACTTTAACCAGAGAGACGTGGTTAAAGTTTGTGAGTATGGAAGCAGACAATACAATACAATACAATAATCAACTTAGTGCATTTTCTAATTGGCAACAACGATTGCACTGTCTTTTATTTCCACGTATCGAAGTGAAGCCGTTTGGGGATGATCCCTTCTCCTCCACCAGAGGGCGGTATAGGTCAGGATTTGAACAGCAGGTTATTTGGCTTTAGTCAGAATGTCTGCAGCTGTTTTTGACTTTAGATGTGTTTATTTTACTCGCTCTGATTCAATATAACCAGACCCGTTTAAGCCCGAGGAGTCCCACTTAGATCACCGCCTTTAAGTATCAACACACGTTTATGATGCATTTTCTTTTTGGAACCAAATGCAACTGTACAAATACTACTTCGGCTTTACCCAAATCTAAAAGCTTCTCACAGCTTATAGGCCAGTGTAACCCCTCATTTATTTGCCACGTTTATGTCGCATTTTTGTTGCCTTTTCATCTGCTTTTTGTGGTCTTTTCTGGAGCATTTGTTGTCGCTTATTTGGTACTAGCAACAACAACAAAAAAACACAAATCTTCAAATATTTTCGACATTATTATTTTTTTTATTTTGTATTTATTTAATATGGACATAGCAATTAACATTGGACGAACCAGATGCATTGTTTAAAGTGTTATAGCACATGTGCTAATTTTCAACACAGGGGCTTTTAGAGATAAAACAGAGATAAAACACAATATGATACAGGGTTACAATAAAACGCATTATTAAACAAGATAAGGCAAATTTTACACATGGGAACAAGTTTGGCCAGATTTAAGCCACTGTTTGAGCCTCTGGAAAAGATGTTGATATGAGTCTGCAGTTTCAGAGCAGTGGGGAGAGAGTTCCACAGTGTAGCCCCCCTGAAGGAGAAGCTCGACTGTCCAAAAGATTTTCTAAACTTTGGGAGCACACAATCCCCACTAACTGAGGCTCTGGTGGAAGGTCTGAGAGAACCTCCTCACCATGAGGCCAGAGAACAGTGGTGACACACAGTTGTTCAGACATTTAAAAGTCAATTTCATTATACTAAAATTTACAACGTTTTCAAACGTAAAAAGCTTGTGCTTTTGTATGATATCACAATGATGCCATCTCAGAGGTTTCTTGTCAAATATCTTACAGAGACGGTCTTTGTCGCCTGACTTATAAAGTGATTACAGCAATCTTCCAGCTCTGTGGGAAAGTGTTTATTTGTATTGACAAGTTTACAAGGTAAGTTATAGGATCAAGTAAGCTGCTTAGATGTTTTTTAATTAGAGCTACATTAAGTCTATGTATGTCTCTTGATGTAGAATTTTTCATATTGACTATAATTGTCCTTACTTCATCATGCAAAACTTCCCTGATTTTAAAATGATCTGTACTGTTACGCTGAGTTTTGCTCTCAGAAGGCAATTTGCCCTTGAAAGGTTGGGCTAGATTGTGGACTGATTCAACAAAGAATTTGTTGAACTCATTTGCAATTGACTGTCATTAACATAATTATCATCAATGTTGAGGCAATCTGTCATTTGATGGTTTTTCCGATTAGAATTTGTCAATTTGTTTATATGTTGCCATAGTTTGGAGCCGCTTCCATTTGCTTCTTCTATCATTTTTGTAAAATATTAAGTTTTTGTTTTGCGCAGCTCACTTGTGACTTTATTCCTGAGACCAGTGAAAATGAGATGGTCGGTATTATTCCTAGACTTTAAGAGCTTTTTGAGTGCAAGGTCACGATTTTTAGCCATTGTCGCCAAATGTCGCTATTGAACCACGGAAGAGAATACCTTCTTGGTTTACTTGTCCAACTTTTTGTATGTTTATTTATTACGTCATTTAATTTAGTAACAAAATTGGATGCACTCAAATTTAAATCAGACTCAGCAGTAGCAAAACTGCAAAATCATTTATTTTTGCTTTGGGAATTCCTGTTGTTTTCATTTTGTTCTCTACTTTGTTATGATTAATGAGACGCTTTTTAGTTAACTTTCTGACAACTAAGGTCATATTATGATCGGTAAGCCCTGTTATCAGGTTATACGTTTCAGTTATTCTTTCTGGTCTATTTATAAAAATCAAGTCAGTGTTTCGCTGTGTCTGGTGATTCTAGTAGGTTTGTTTATCATTTGCTTATATTTGAATTTATCCATCAAAGATTTCAGCTTTGTTCTGCTGTTTTTCTCCTGCCAATTTATGTTGAAATCACCCATAATTATACATTCAGTACATTTATCAACACTCAATAGGAGACTCTTAAAATCGTCACAGAAATTGGCTCCATTTGAGGGTGGATTGTAGATGGCGATTAATTTGAATTTCAATGTTGGAGACAAAATTACATTTAGCCCCAAGCATTCCAGTTTTACATCAATGTGAACTTTCTCACATTTAAATGTTTGTTTTCCACGTTACAGTCAGTTAACAGTCTATTAATTTGATCTATTTTTGGTAGAATACTCCTTATATTAATGTGTCCTCCTAACATCCCCTTTGGTTTTGTTTGGGGATTCCAAATTATCTGGGCATGATTTACAGTTTGGAAGATCTTCAGCTCTTTCTGCTTGAGCGCTGCGCGATTCGGATTTTTGGTCCTTATGAGCTGCCGTCGTTGTTTACATTCGGCATCTATTGTAATGCGTGCGCCGTGTGGATCAAAACTCACCGCACTGTGCCATTCCGAGCTACAGACGCCGGTGTTTTGTGATTCTGCTGCTGGTACTGGATGGCACACTCCGACGCTCCGCTCTTCGTTGGGATTAGGGCCCCGGATTTGCTGCGGTTCCAGCATGGTAGTGTTCGCAACTGCTTCGTCCAGCCCACAGATGGATGTACTCAGAGGTCCAGATGCCCCAGCGGATACAGCAACAGGAAAAAACACGTCTACTGCAGTGTCCACTCGTGAGACGTGCTGACCCCACACTGGTCCAAACGACGTCACCATGTGAGTTGATCTCATCTTGCAGAGACGTGAGTATTTGTGATACACATGTTTTATTATTAGTCAGAAAGAGTGTATTTGTTTGTCTCATTAACTCCCGGAATCGCATCCAACTAAATGGTGTTTTTTTGGCAGCACACTTTAGTTTTGGGTGTTGCCAAATCACTGTCTGACTGTTCACGATGACACAGCTGACCAAACATGTTTGTATTTTGTGAAATATTAAAGGCCCTATACCTGATTTTATTAGACTAATGCATCATTTCCTTTGGGATCAATAAAGTATTTATCTATCTGTCTATCTAAATCACTTTGTTTACTTCGTTAGTTATGTCGGAACTCATTCCTAACGTTCCTATCACATCCTAATTCTTCAGAGTTTTGAAGCAAATTCACGACTTTCATGGTCACTGTCACAATAATGCCAACGGCAACTTACCTGCTACTTCTTGAGCATAAACAAAAATGATATACAGTGATCAACAGTTTACATACACTTCATAATGTCATACACTTTTCTCACTGTCTGACATGAAACTAGAATTCACTTTTATTTTTTCTTAGGTCAATTCCAAAAGAATTTTCTACACCATTTTGTATTACTTTTTTACAAAGTCAGACACTAAGATTACTATACCTTTAAACTACTGAGTACAGAAGATGAATCAAGTACCTTCATTGAAGATATACCTTTAATCAGTTTGGGAAAACCCAGATGACGATGTCATGGCCTTGGAAGCACAAGTCTGGTTCATCCTTGAGGGAAATTTCAAGACACTTGAAGGTCCAGGTTCATTGGTTAAAACAAGGATCATCATACAGATCAGAAAGAAGGCGGGTTCTGTGTCCCAGAGATGAACGTGCTGTGTCTGAAATGTGAATATCAACCCAAGAACAAATGCAAAAGACCTGGTGAAGATGCTGAACCTGGTAAGAGTTTGTCATTATCCAGAGTGAAACAAGTACTGTACCGACATGGGCTGAGAGGGAACTCTGCCAGGAAGAAGCTCTGACTCCAAAAGACACTGAAAAAAGACAGATTGGAGTTTGCAAATAAAAAAAGGATAAAGACTTTCATTTGGTGCAACATCTCAAGACATCAGCCTGGAAGTTAAAGCTTGGGTGCAGATGGGTATTCCAAATTGATTATTCCCAAAGCATATGGCCAATACTGGTTACAAAGTGGCTTAAAGGGGCTATGTGGAGTTTGGCAGTTGTGTGCTCGCAATTGCCCCCTCAGGCCAAACGCGTAACTGCAGCCTCGATGATAAGCTCGTGCATGAGGCGCTCAGGCTTTACGGGCACCAGAAATAACAGTCCCGTCCTGGTCAGTTTACAGATTTGCAGGTTTGACTTCAACTGAGCTCAGAAACGTTACTGTTTTGTAAGATATTTACACCAAATCAGTTTGAGTGAATATTTTCCAAGATGCGATACTTGAGCAAATGCAGCAAAGTGAATCGAGTGAAGAAGCCAAATAATACAGATAAATGAATGAATGACGTTTGAAGGAGAGAAAAAAACAAAAACTCGTATACTTTGTGTAACAGAGGGAAGGCTAGGGGTCCCCTTCTAACCTGACCCGCTAGGTAAGTCTGACTGAATGACACCAAGGCAGAGGTAGATAAAATATATACTTTATTTATGCTTTCACAGGTATAAAAATAGAGCTTTTGATTAAAAAGTTCAGTTAAGAGCTGCACTGTTAGGATACATAACCCAAAATATGGGGAAACCACCCCTCTTGAGATGGGAGACCTACGCCACAATGAATACTAAATAAACAGGGCCTACAGGTGAGTTCAGAGCATAACAGTGAGCATAAGGGGCAACAGGGGCTTACTGTTGGATAAATACAAACATGGCAGTCAGGGCACAGATCGAAAATACATGACAGAGATGAGCCTCCATAAACAGGTTAAGTTACCTTAACTTTGTGAATACAGAGCTCCAAACCTCGGCTCGTGGCACATACGAGGGGAACACATACAGCTACACCCAACACCACCTTGGCCGAGAACCATACAACTCCGTAAGTTCAAAGATATGTAAACAAACACCCAAGAGAACAAGTAACTGATCTACTTACTAGCGCCGACCACCTGAACAGCCACAAGCCCCGAGAACGCAAACAGTCACACGCACACCTTTATTGAATCACAGCAGTGGAACTGACGGTAACCAAGGGGCATTCACGAACACAGCGGTGGTAGGAATTTGCAACACTGATAACCACTCTGTTACATTTGTATGCATAAACGTAGGCCTAATTGTAATAATAAAATAATTCCACTGGTAGAAATGCTACTAGGAAAAGCCTAAATCTTCTCTTCAATTTCCTGGGCAGAAAGTTAGCGTAGCTAACTCGTAAACTATATTGTAAACGGCACTTGTCCACTTTTTGTAGTCGTTTCACTTCTTATAAATCCGTGAACAGTCAGGCTTATTCTGCGGCCAAGAAAAGCTAACATTAGCAGCATTATTGTTGCCATTGTAAATACAGCACCATTTCCACCGTTACTACTCACATGTTTTGTAGGTTCAGCACAATTACTGTTATTTCTGACACTACTCATCTGCTACTAATACTACACAACTTCTCTGTAGGTATAAAACTATGAGATCAACTATTTTTGTAACTTCCAAATATGATTATTTTATGGCTTGTTTCAGTGAAGTTTGAACATGCACGGACAGTTGGACACCGTTGTTGTGAAGCTTCAACAACACTTTTCCCCCACGGATTTAGTCATAATTTCTTACCTTTCAAGCAAAAATAAGCTGCGAGTCTTTTGAGAGATTCTCTCAACATTTTCCGATGTTTACTCTGGTTCTTTGCCTACGCCGATCAGACTCCACTTTCGTCTTTTTTGTCACACTTGAATAAACTTTGTTTCTTTTCGTTAGTTGGGTCTGGGCTGGAGTTTCGATGGTGCTTGAAGCCGGTCTCCTTTTATTCTCCGCTAAATCCATCCTTCCGAAGTTACCACTCGCTCGGCAGCGTCAGTATAGAGGAGATACAGCTAACGGAGACTGACAGAAGCGCTGTCACGACTGCACACATCTGCGCCAACGGTCCCTCTGACCAACACCATGCATTCACACACATCATTCATCCTGGCCTATTGTACATGTTTTTGGTGGTAGGGGAACCCTAACCCTACCCGGAGGAAACCTACGCAGACACGGGGAGAACATGCAAACTCCACACAGAAAGGCCCCGTCCAGGTGGGACTCGAACCTGGGAACTTCTAGCTGTGAAGCACGAGCGCTAACCCTGAGCTACTGTGCCACCCAAGGAATTAAGGAATTTTCTGAGTTTTTATCACTTTTACATAGCTCTTTTAATATGATTCTTTTAACTGGTGATTTTAATCTACACATAGATAATTTTTTAGACCCTGTTGCTAGGGATTTTTTAAATGTTCTTAATTATATGGATTTTACCCAACACGTCACGCAGCCGACTCACGACAGAGGACACAGTCTGGACCTGGTCATCACGTTAATTATGGTTTCATGTCAGACAGTGAGAAAAAAATGCAAATGTATCTTTTTATAAAGTGTATGTAACCATATAGTTCTCATTGTATGTAAATGTAGCTACAATATCTTTTCACAGATGTGTACTTTAACAAGTCACTAACAAAAATTATTTCATTTCACTACCAGGAAAAATATCAGGTACAGGGCCAAAAGACTGGGAAATCGCGGCTCCCTTATCAATCTGAAATTCTCTTTGGGCCCAAAATATGAATAACTGACTCTATTCAATTGAGTTATTTTACATCTAAAATGACAAAGAGCAACGTCAATGACTTTAGGTCAAATACTGGTTTAAAGTTATATATTTAAGCAAATAAATGTCTTTTTTCTTTCAAAATCCATTTCTTTTTATCAATGGTAAAACACCCAGATTAGTCCACAGAAGATGAATCCTCCCTGTAACATTTTTGAATGATTTACACATGGTTGTAACTTGTAATCACCGCTGCTCTTTGTCTTTGGGGAGAATGTAATAATCTTTATTTATATATTCTATGCACTTAAACACTAAACTTGCCAAGAGAACATTTTGCTTGAAAAAAAAAAAGGAACAAACTCTAAGCAGAGGTGAACATGCCATAACTGTGTCGCTGTAACCAGACTGTGCCAGCCTCCCTCTTCCTCAGTCACTGGTTTAGATTACAAGCTTGGAATTTCCACTTTTCTTCATTAAAACGCCCACTTTTCTGGTGAAAACTATGATTAATACTTTCCAAACGCACCGTCTCGCCAAACCATGAAAAACCGTTAATGTTGCACTTAAAATAAAACAAATAAAAAAGCCTTTGTGCAACAGCTGAGGGGAAAGTGGAAATTCCGTCAGACAATAAGAGAGTGCAGAAGTGTGTAACATCCTGTTGTTCCTCTGAATCGATTTGAATCACTTTACCCATGTGTTCGTGATGTGCCAAACGGACTGGACATATTTTAATGGAATAGAGTTTGAGTTGTGGAAAGAAGTGACAGATTTCCACATTTTCGCAATAGGAGCTTTTTGTTCAAGATCGAATTTTGTGATAAAGTGTGGGAATAATATGTAACACATTTATTTGATTTGTCCTCACTTCAGATCAGGAAGGTCCTACCGCTATTTCAAAGTCATGTTTATTCCAAATAGAACCCTCAACATTTCGCACAATTATTAATGTTATCGACAATTGTTTTGTATTTGTATAAGAAAAAAGAAAATGCGAACACAAGAAAGGAAAAAGCAAGACCACAACCCGCCCTCGCTCTCAAAAATAACATAAGAACAATAAGAGCAATAGCTACATAGATACGAGAGTCAAAACGAATGGCATTATTGTGACTACATTGTTATCATTGTACATAGTAGTAAAGTCATCGGCCTGCTTCAGACCGGTTTGAACTTTTTGTATGATAGACAGACAGTTGCTAGATAGACAGACAGACCTGCTTTTGGCTGCCACCCAGTCCTCTCTGCACCCGACCCCTACGGATCCCTCTGCGGGTGGTGGGTCCACAGGAGGGCGGGCCCACGTCGTCCTCTCGGGCTGTGCCCGGCCGGGCCCCGTGGGCAGAGGCCCGACCACCAGACGCTCGCATTCGAGCCCCAACCCCAGGCCTGGCTCCAGGGTGGGGCCCCGGCTGCGCCATACCGGGCGACGTCACGGTCCATGTTGTTGTACTGTCCATAGAAGTCTTCGAAAAAGATTTAAAAATGTAAAAGTATCATGGAGCTCAGGTGTAGGACTTTCTCTTTCTGTTCATGGGCTGTAGTTTACAACTCTGGTGCATTCAGAGGGAGGGAGACAGGGAGAGAGAGAGGGAGAGTGAGAGAGAGAGGGAGAAAGAGAGAGAGAGAGTGGGGGAGTGAGAGAGGGAGAGTGAGAGAGCGAGAGAGCGAGAGAGAGAGAGAGAGAGCGCAGACGCAGCCGCTCATCTGAGGGGATTCAGGGTCGGGTCCAAAGTTCGGATCCAAGGTTCGGGTCTGAGGTCCGCCGTTTAGTAACCACTGATATAGACTCATTACATGCAGAGTGACATATGTCAAGCCTTTATTTGTTAATGATTTCGATGATTATGGCTTATAGTCCATTTTCAATTTTTTATTTAGGTTTTTTACAAGCTGAGCCATAATCATCAAAATTATAACAAATATCCATAGACTGTATAAAGAATAGACGGCTCCTCCTCACTCCTCCCCGTTTACCACAATGACCACGTTCAAGGAAATCATGGCGGATTTACAGGCTCCTCCTCTCCAGCTCTGACGAAGCATGTTCCTAAAAAGGGCATAAGGGCGGGATCTTGACTGTAGACCCGGCCCTGCTTGGCCCTCGCGGGGCGTGTAATGGGCGTGTATTTCTGTTGTAATCACGCCCATGGCCAGGCAGCGACGTAAACGGCCTGTCAATCAAAGTCAGGCCCTCATTAATTATGCAAGATTTCAAACATTTATTTCTACGATAAAAACCCTGGTGCCCCAGATTGTTTTTAACCCAGCGTAATCACAGGAGGAATATCTAGCTCTAGCCACTTCTAAACCATTAGGCACCGGGCATTAAAGTTGTTTTTAACGTGTCTAAAGTCCAATGCATTGCAATGGGGGAATAGCGGCCATATGGAGGTACTACAGCAAAGGTGGAGCAATGGCGGCCTCTAGTGTCGTAGTTACAAAGCAGAGCAGTCAGCGGCCATTGTACATATCTCACTTTGCATGTAATGAGTCGGTCATATATTAGATAGCTTTTTGCTTCGGCCCACTCCTTTTGAGCAAAGTGTATGCTCAAATAAATAAATAAAAAGTTTCACAGTTTAAGAGAAGTGAATGCACTTTTTCATGATATTCTAATATTCCGAGTTTCACCTGTACACGGAGCACCATAACAAAGTGGCTGCATAGAACATCTGTGCAGAGTAAGGGCTGGAAACTCCAAGGTCAAAGTGGGAAAACGTGTGACCCTGATGCTCTTCGCTGCTCTTCAGTGCGAATGCCAGCAGAGAACAGGAGGTTTCAAGTACTGTCCCTGTGAACGTTTTGATGAAAGGTATGTGCCTGTATTTGGCCACTTGAAAGGCTTACAATCAGTCGCTCGCATGTGTTCACTTTAGGAGTAGCCACTGTAAAAAGAAACAAAAAACTCTGCACTGCTGCCGCTAAGCATTGAGATGTGAATGAAAACTGCTCGCGCTTTGGTGACAGTGGAATGGTTTCACTAGCCTGACCTTCTCTGAGACTTGAGGCAAACGTAGCCACTGATCAACACCGTTCTTCCGTACCTGCCGCCATTTCACGTTAACAATACACAGTGATCAACTGCACCTGCCACGGGATCTGCATTAGGTGTGTCGGCACCATCAGAGTCATTACGACAATCGGAGCGTCCTTAAGATTGTCGGAAGGGGAGAATCGGGGCTAAAACTGTCTTCATTATCCAGCCGTGTGAACCAGGAGTCATTTCCTCAAAAGTCAAACTGAGCTTGCCCGACACAAAAGTGGCAACTAAAAATCCAGGCTTCCGCCATCAGGTCCCAGTTAACGTCAGCTTTTTGGATTATGGCCAGCTTGTTTTCGTGAACCATCTTGTGCAATCAGTGACACAACAGATCTTCACCAGTGTGGGAGCATTTTGCGTAGAAAGTTGCAGCTCCAGGCCAGTAAACAAAGAGATGCACTGATTCGAGCGCTCGTGAGGGCAGCATCAGGAATAAGGAAGGCGAGGAACTAGGGAATTACCAAGAAGGTAAACGGCCCAAACAGTAAACCTTTCCCACAAAAATATGGATGTTAAGTAAGTTTTGTTCATGAATGACTGTTGAGTAAAGTTGAACAAACTAAAAGCATTTTCTCCACATGTGCGGGACACTTGAGAGACGTCTCTACCCCTAAGTGTCTCTTACTGTAACTCTCTCTTAATCCATTATTTAGCCTTTTTTCAGAAAATGGCCTCTCTGATGGGAAAGGCCGCCTCGGAACCCAACGGGGTCAACCCTTCAAAAACATAGCGAGCGTTGCGTAACGCCACAGATGTTGGCGCTGGCTCTGACTCATTATACGGCAGGCTTATGAAAGTGCTGATTCAGGCTTTCGCCGGTGCCGGTTTTATGGGGGGTTGGACGTCACTCCAGTCCGGCGTGTCCGGGAGGGGGCGAAAACAAGTTCACCTCCGGTGCAGCTCGCGGATTCCCGTCATTCCTGTGAGTCACCGGGGGCCCCGAGTCGCTGAGTGGAATTCTAAGGTTCCCGTTCAGCATCTGGAGGAGTAATCGGACTCTCTGTTACAAGGCAGAGGTTCGAGCGGGTCACTGGCACTTCACAAACTCACCTCATCTGTGGTTTAAACACGCAACGCCTTTATTCTCAATCAGTTACGCAAGTCGTTTCTCCAGAGATTAATAACAAGCCATAAAGTTTGATCAATAATGACTTCATATTTTATAGGCCTGACTTAGATCTGGCTTTTAAAAACACTTTTTTACACAAACAGACAATTACAAGCATCCATTGATCTGGCTTAAGGCCGAACAATGTGAAATGACAAATTAATAAATGTATTGGATATGTTCACTGAAATTCAGATTGGTTTAAGCACTTGTTGACCCAAGGGCCATGTGACGTTTCCATACTCGCCATTGGGATTGTCAAACAAATACAACTCAGGGCAATTACAGCCCTGACTACAACATGTCAGTGAAAACACTGCTGTTGAGATGCTAAGAGATGATCTAAAGTGTTGGTCAGGCTTAATTCCTTCTTGCAGGTTGGATTAAAAGGGTTAAGTCTGGCCTCACTCGGCCCTCTTCTGCTTTTGTACTTTACACTACAAAAGCACTTGTTGGTTATGAAAGCTTCAGAGGAGGTGAGAGGACCTTTTATTTTATCATTCATTCATAGGTTAAAGCAACATTTTATTACGTTTTGAACTGTTATTACATAATGTAGTGTTATTACAAAATGCAGCTCTTGGGTGCTAGCCGGGGATGTGTCGCAGGCGCGGGGAACGGTGTGTGGACATTGCCCCCATTGACATGACTAACTGGCCGTGAATGAGAAGAACACCACACTGAATTAAAAACACCCCACTCTGAATTAAGACCAAAATATTCATTATTTAATGAAACCCATTTCTTTGTCTTTATTCGTTATCTTTTCTGTTCTGTGGATTCACTTTATTCTAAATCTCTTATCAAATATTTGTTTTATTTTATTTATTATTCGTGGTAGTGGTGTGGATGGGGGTACTGGTACTGGTGTGAATGATGGTGTGTGTTGTATTGTTATGTCTTTCTATGTCTTATCTCTATACCTTTTTGTAAATATGCACTAAAATAAAAAATGCAGCTCTACAGCTTGGTCAGTACTTGGATGGGAGACCATTGGAGCTGACTCTGCTGATTCTTTCAAAAAGCAGCTGGAGACGCTGCTGTATGGAGGACCGTGACTGCCAAAACAATAAATAAATATCTAAATAAATAAGTAAAATAAAGATAAAATTTGCAAAGAAATACATGCATTTATTGTAATAAGTGCATTTATGTATTTATATATTTATGTATTTTTGTATTTATTTTGGTATTTATTTATTTATGTTTTTATTTATTTATTTATGGATTTATTTATTGTTGTATTTATTTATTTATGCATTTATTTTTGTTTTTATTTATTTATTTATGTATGTATTTATTCATTTATTTCTGTATTTATTTCTCTTAATGAATGCAAATCATGGGGTGGGTCTGGATGCCGCTGCTGTAAGGTGATTGGTTAATCTTTCTCCATGCACACATTCCTTGTCCAAACGGCATCCTCAGAAACTCAAACAGTCCAATGGGAGTGATGACGGCAATCTTGGGGACGTTCCGGGGGATGGACCGGCACCTGGTGGTAACCCCTCACCAAATCGACCTTGGAGAAAATAACCGCTCCCGCAAGATGCACCGAAAAGTCCCGAATGTGAGGGATCGGGTACCTGTCGTTAGAGGTAGCATTATTGGGACGACGGAAATCTCCACAAGGGCGCCAGCCCCCATCAGACTTAGGGACCATGTGCTGGGGTGAAGCCCACGGGCTCTCTGAGCGGCGCACGATGCCTAACCGCTCCATGTTGGCAAACTCCTCCTTAGCGATGGCCAATCTAGCAGCATCTAAACGGCGCGCGCGAGCAAAAACAGGAGGACCGACTGTAGTAATGTAATGCTCAACCCCGTGCTTAGCTACTGCGGCAGAAAAGGTAGGAACCGTAAGGGCAGGAAACTCAGCGAGAAGACGTTGGTGTGCGTCCCCTGTAGCGAGCATGTTAGCAGTGGCCCAGCGATCCCCAGAGTACACGGGTATGAATCAAAAGACACAGAGTTAATCAAACATCCACTAGCAGCCTGAAAGCACACAGAAAATCTGCGCCTAGGATGGTTACTGAAACAGAAGCTATCACAAAGTCCCAGCTAAATACACGGCCGTTAAAACACACAGTCAGAAACCTGGTGCCGAAGGTGCGGATGGAGGTGCCGTTAGCCGCGTCCAGTGGGGGCCATTGACCTTGTCCCAGCGTGTCAGCGGAGGAGGGGGGTACGATGCTACGCTTTGCCCCCGAATCCACGAGAAAACTGCGTCCTGAAGCGCTGTCCTCCATGAAAAGCAGCTTATTGTCGTTGCCGGTGCAGGCAGCTGCTAGCGAGCGCCGGCCTTCTCGTTTCCCGGCCGCTGAAAGGAACACGGTGGGATGCAGCGGCGAGCCTTCAGGCCGTTCTCCTTCCTCCGCCGCTCTGTGACGGCGGAGACATCCCCAGTATCCCCGCTCTCAGGCATGCATGGTAACAGAGCGTGCACTGAAGCCTGACGGGACGCCAGCAAAAGTCTGTCCGCTTCTTCAGCCAGACCCCTGTAATGTTTAGTGCGGCTGAGGGGAGAGTTGGCCAGGGCTGTGCGTACTTGAGGCGGTAGCTGGCGCAGGAACAGGTGGGTGAAAAGAAACATCACCGGAGCCAAGCAAGGCCAACATATTCTCCATCAGCTCCGTTGGCCTGCTATCTCCTGAGCCAGTCAGCGACAACAGGCGATCGGCCCGCTCCATATCCGAGAGCTGGTAAAGTTGTAATAGCGCCGTCTTAAGCGCTTCGTACTTGTTGGCAGCCGGCGGGTCCCGGAGCAGCCCCATTAATCTGCGGGTCGTGGCCGAATCCAAAGCCGCAACGACGTGAAAATATTTCGTGTCGTCCGTGGTGAAATTGAGCGTCCACATGCTGGAACCAGGGCTCCGGATCATTCTGCCAAAAATCCGGGAGTCTAACAGTAGCCGCTGCAACGGAAGCAGACGAAGACGCTTCGGTTGACATAATTCAAACGTCAGGGTCACCAATGTGGAGGATGAATAAGATGAGAATATCGAGTCTCTGTAATTTTTATTTTCTCTTCACAAAAACAGCGAGGAAAACCATCAACACTTCCGCCAAAGCGGAAAACCAGCCCTTCACAATACGGGAGAATGTGTGGTATGTACAAGTAGTGACACCACATTACTACTAAATGTGAATTTTTGCCATTCTACTGGTCTTAAACTTTTGATTGGGACTGTATCTGCGGTAGAATAGGCAAAGACTAAATTAATGAAACTTAAATATGTGATAAAACACTTTATGATGACTGCACATTATCAAAGCATTTGCATACACTTATTTGATCATTTCTAAAACATCTACAAAGCTTTCCTCATCATTTGTTACTCATTCATAAGAAGCTATATAAATAATGAATGCCTTTATTGTTCAGTCAATGAATACATTTAGACTCAATTATACATGCCCAAACCGTTTTCCTAAACTTAACCATTTCTGACCTGTCCCTGACCTTAAACAGACTCATGGATGGAGCATATCGTCACTGTACTCTCGGTTTAGAGTAAACTTTGTAAATGTCTTATAAATGATGATTTAACAATGCGTTACTGACTGCTTGTGTGCAGTGATCAATTTTATTAAAAAATGATTAGAGAGTTTATTACAAAATTACATTACATTTTGAACAGTTCTTACATAATGCGGCTTAACAAGGCCTGTCCCTGCTTAGCTTGACAGGATCGGGCAGAGCAAAGGCGGTATGGCCAAGATCCAAGACGGTGAGCAGGCGACGTACCTTCGGCCTGGTGTGTAAGTACGGAGCACTTTGGCAGGATGTAGTTCTGCTGTTGCCACCAGACGTTTGGTTCAGTGACTAGCACTCTTCTCTCAATGTCTTGCCCACATAGAGACCGCCGCTGGACTTTGGAACCTCTCCTTGTTTTTTCCTCCTTTTTAACAAACACTTTATTTTCTATATTATCCCTGGGTCTGTAGTTTGAATGTATTTTCAAAGAAGAAGATGCAATAAATAATGTATTAACATAAGAACCTATTACCCTTTTAGCCGATGGGTTCTAGTCTCTTTAGTACACTAAAGAAAAATGTAAGCGCAACACTTTTGTTTTAGCTCTGATTTTTCATGGGGTACACTCAAAGACATAAAACCTCAGCACTAGAGATTTTTAAAAGAGTTATTGTTCACATTAAAGCATTTGGATACTACAGTGGGTTAGATGTACAGTATATACCAGTAGTTACTCAGCAGCTAATGGAGTTCTTGTTCAGTCGGTTCTTGTCCCGTTCAGTGCTGGGCCCCGGGCAGCACAGAGCGGGACAAGAACAGACTGAACAAGCTGGTCAGGAGGGCCAGCTCCGTCCTGGGCTGCCCCGGGACTCCGTGGAGGAGGTGAGGGACAGGAGGGTATTAGCCAAGCTCACCTCCATCATGGACAACACCTCCCACCCACTGCACGGGACTGTAGAGGAGCTGAGCAGCTCTTTCAGTGGAAGACTGAGGCACCCTCAGTGCAAGAAGGAGCAGGTCCTTCATCCCCACTGCTGTCAGACTCAACACTACTGTAAAGTAACATGTGCAATAACCCCTTTGCAGAACACATGCAACAATCTGCACTACAACTGTAAACCTGCACTGCTACTACTGACATCTCTTATTATAGTCGTATTATTATAGTCATTGTATGTAGCGGCCAGAATGCCTGCCTGGCCTCTAGGTGTCACTGTGGCTGATTCCTTCTCATGCTACCTGCCCTGGCCCTATTAAAGCCTGCCAATTAGTGGTGCCAGGTGTTGCAAAGTGAGGAGGAACAGTCTTTTGACCGTGCTGAGCTCAAGTAAATAAAGTACTATTTTGAAGATTACTGGGCATATTCTTTTGGAACACGCGTCTGAAACCCTTCAAACTTTGCATCCTAGTGGGTTTGTGTGGCACAGGGCCACACGGCCTCTACATTGTATATAGGGTATCTTTACTTACTAGTTACTATTTCATTGTTTGCACATTTCCTGTCTATCCTCCACACCCTGAGTGTTTCTAAGAGCTGAATGAATTTCTCCAATGTGAGATCAATAAAGGCTCATCTTCCACAGCTTTTTTCTTCACTTTATATACGGCCTTTAGCTAATGTTAGTCTACGATAAAGTTTGATAACATTCACAACATTTAATATGGCGGATCTCCATTCTCTTAAATATTGTTCTCAAATCTGTGTTAGTGAGCACCTCCCCTTTACCTGTGGCCTGTGGATGTTGGTCCACTCCTCTTCAATGGCTGTACAAAGGAACTGGAACACGTGTTGTGTGTACACCGATCCAGAGCATCCCAAACATGCTCAATAGGAACATGTCATTCAAAATGCCATCAATAAAATGCACCCGTGGTTGACGTCCATATCAACAACTTGAACACCTGTGCAATATTCATGTGTCTAAACAGCATCTTGATGTGCCACTCATGTGAGGGCTTATAGAAAAAGTGTTACATCTTTGAGTTCACCCCATGAGAAATAAGAGTGTAAATAAATGTATTCAGTGTAAATAAAAACAAGGTTGCATTGATTGTTGGTTGTTGTTGTTGTCACTCAGCCACTTCCAACACACACAGCATTATCCTATTACAGTTATGGCTCGAACGTGGTGATGCCATAACAAAGTGTTCCACTGAACGCTCCTTGCCGGCCTAAAGGCATGTGGATTCCTCTGAAGGTGTGAGTCAACTGCTCCCAGAAGTCATGAAGTATTAATGAGGACGCCTTCACTCACCCACAAACAGACAGACGGACGGACGGACGGGTGGGGGGTGAGGCGAGGAAGAGAGAGGAGACGAAGGACAAGGTGACTTCAGGGACTGCAGCCTTTTCTGTGGAGTGACAAGTGATTCAAGTTTACACCCACCGACTATCAAAACACAAAAGATTATCTTAGAATCTGACAATATATCTCACAATTACTAAAAAAAAGGAGAATATTTGGCTTACAATTGAGTAAGTATAGGGGTGACGGTGGCGCAGATGGTAGAGCGGGTCGTCTCATGATCGGAAGGTCGGGGGTTCGAATCCCGCCTCCTGAAGGCGCATACTGTCATTGTGTCCTTGGGCAAGACACTTCACCCTCCTTGCCTCCAGTGTCTGCGTACACTGGTGTATGAATGAGAGAGTGAATGGGC
Organism: Proterorhinus semilunaris; assembly: GCA_021464625.1. NCBI lineage: Eukaryota > Metazoa > Chordata > Actinopteri > Gobiiformes > Gobiidae > Proterorhinus > Proterorhinus semilunaris. Next base: position 32,088,701 of record CM038356.1, read on the forward strand.
CCCCTATGAGAGACTAACAGGCCCGTTTGGAACCATGAGGCCGTCCTTCTGTGGACCCACCACCTGCAGGAGGAGCCATAGGGGACTGGTGCAGCTCCAACAGCTGCCCCCACGACCCGGCAACGGACAAGTGGGAGAAAATGGATGGATGGATGGAGTAATTATGACTATTAAGTGTTTTGTGATCTATTATCCAATTTTTTTGTCAAATGAGATGCTTTTTCTCAAATTGTGAAAACGCTGCCCCGATTAAAAGTTTAGGACCAGGTAAACACAGAAAACCTCTCAGGTGAAACCATCAGAGTTCATTTTTTTCTCATCAGAGAATAGAACTTTCTTCCTCGTTCCAATGTCCCATGTTTTTTGTTTTTGAAGCTCTTCAGTCCCAGATGCCTCCGATAGTTATTAGGCCGCTCCAGAACAGCTTCATTTGGGTTGAGAATCCTCCAGCTCAGGGCTAGGGACATTTTTTGAGTCCTTCACTTGACTTTTTTGTTCCTTAACCCTCAGGATCTGACTGTGTTACTGTGTCCCACCTGCGAGAAGCTCAACAACCCAAACACGCTCAAAACCTTTGCATCAGCACAAAGTCATGACAGTGAGAATACTTGACAGAAAATGACAGTGTCATGAATCCACAATTTAGCACAGATTTGATGCTATTTCAGTTTCATTGTTAAAGGTCAACGGTGGCGCAGATGGTAGAGCGGGTTGTCTCATGATCGGAAGGTCGGGGGTCCCGCCTCCTGAAGGTGCACGTTGTCATTGTGTCCTTGGGCAAGACACTTCACCCTCCAGTGTCTGCGTACACTGGTGTATGAATGAGAGTGTGAATGGGTGAATCTATGAGAGACCAACAGGCCCGTTTAGAACCATGAGGCCGTCCTTCTGTGGACCCACCACCTGCAGGAGGAGCCATAGGAGCCTGGTGCTATGTGATTTCCCACGACCCGGCAACGGACAAGTGGGAGAAAATGGATGTTAAAGGTTTACTCTCTTTTTTTCTTTGTCCCAGTCCCATTTCTTCTTGATGAGATCCAACTGTGCAAAATGTGGATTGGTGCCATCTTTCAACTGGTTTTAAACTTTGGATTGGGACTGTATTGGCAAATTTACTTTTTTCAACATTGTTTTTTGCAGTATTACACATTTCAAATGGGGCAAGCTGTTAATTTGCAATTCTGACTTGAATATTCATAACATCACTAACACCTCCAAGTCCAGGCAGGACCACTTGCCTTGGATGGGAAGGAAGTGAGTTTTGAGGCCCTGCCTTCAACACCAAGGGTCCATCAACATGTCTCAGATAATAGTTCCTATGTCCTGATCCTTGCTTCTGTCCCCGTGTCACGTGACGCACATCTGCTCGTCCTGGATGTACCCCAAGGCAAGGCTTTGGGAAACAGCCTGTGCTGAAGTCTCCACCTGGCTAATGATGCGACGGCGGCTCAGACGGTGGAGCGCGTTGGTCTCCTGATGCGATTGGCCCATATTCCGGTCAGGAAGTGACACACTAATATACATCACACTGAATGCCGAACCAGGGGAAAAGTGGGTCAAATCTCCGAAATGAGTGACGCGCTTTCCTGATGTTTTCCAGGCAGATTATCAGTGCTGCTGGGGGTTTAGGAGTCCCCCCTGGAGAAGTCGAATTTCATGTTCGTATGATGAAATCTCTTGCGTGCTCCAAAAACTCACACTCTTGTTAAAAATAGCTCCGCTGAAAATAGCCCCAATATGCTCCAGATGGGAGGCGAGAATTCCTTTCATTCTCCAAAGCTCCGACCTGCTGGAGAAACACGTTTAACACCAGATACTGCTGGTAATTGTCACATTCCTTCATGAATAATCCATGTTTCCCTTCAACACAGCTTCCCAGAAATGTCCATACCCTTATCTTCCTTGTTGCGTTTCTGATTTGTTGCACATGCAGAGTAATTAATCGGAGCCTGCACGTAACGGGCCATTTAGCGCAGGTTACAGTAAGTGACATTGTGTTTCCTGTCAGGGAAGGACCCCCCCCCCGACCTCTGCTCGCGTCACTCGCCCCGGACGGCCCAGCCAAGCACAATTGAACGTCAACTCAGGCTTACAAGAAAACGGGTTACGCTTCGAGGGGGGAGAAAAAAATAAATAAACTGAAAGACTGCTACCGGTAATTTCTCCCAATGTTATGATGGGAAACATATCTGAAGCACAGTTTTAAAACAGGCAGAAGCAGGAAAATCTGAATGCTTTTTAATGCCCGTTCCTTAAAGCTAGAGTACCTGATTTTTCCCGCACAAACTCGTTTCTAGCACTCACAATCCCTCCTGCATGTCCAAATTCGGTCAATTTCAGCCAAAACTGCAGCTGAACACGTTTTAGATCATCATGTTGGTATTTTGAATGACCTTTTACAGTAAACATTATTGAGCGATGTCCAAGATTTATTGCCAGTTTGAATCCAATGTAATGCTTTTTAATGACATTTAAGGCCTTGATTCTGGCACAATTCATTTAAGAACCAGGATGTTAAAAATCTGTTAGGAAAGTTAGGGATGAGTTTAGACCATAAATGACTTTTTTAATTTACTTGCTCCCTCTTTCATAGTTTATGGCTCAGTTAGGGTCGTTTGGACACTTTTTGTAGGCGTAATGTATTGAAATATGTTAATATTAAATAAGTTTGTGGACCCAATGAACAGAAAATATAATCAAACTTAAGAACTGAGCCCCAGAACTGAAAGAGCCGTTTAAAAGATTGGCGTTTTTAACATCTTAATCCCCACCTGAACTGAGCACATTACCCAAAACCTAAAAGCTTAAAAAAAAGCATCAGAATAGCGACAGAAACAAGGATGAAAAACGCAGCAAAAAAAAAAACACCGTTGTTTTGTGAAAACAAGTTACGGTCTTAGCTTTCAAATGAGGCATTTACACGGTTGCTCTCCAGTTGAGAAGCTTTAAGATTTGGGTGATACCAAACTGGAAAAAATGCACTCGGTTCAGGCGGGGGGTAAGAGGTTAATGGCTTTAGTTTCCAATTTCCTTTTTTACTAGCAGTGAAATTAAAGCAGCGGTAATCCATTTATTTATTTATTTTTGCAGTAGAGTGAAGTTCATTTGGCACCATGGATCTGCTTTAACACGACATTTGTAACAGGAAAACAGACCATGTGTACCGTTGTTTGTCAAAATATAGCACATTTCCTCCGCAGCACGAACCAGGAAGTCAGAGGCTAAATTAGCACGGCGTTAGCATTAGCGGTCTATCCTGTTCACGTCTCAACTGTCTCCCTAGGAACTCCGTGAAAGCTAGAACAGGGTGACCAGATGTCCAGTTTACCCGGGATGTCCCATAGATTTAATTGACCCCCTGAAATGTGACTGAAAGTTAAAAAGACATGCCCATAAACTCATCCCTGTGGGAGAACTGTGCTGTGTGGCAATGAGTTTGGACACAACTAAGTTTAAACTTTCATTGTGGTAAACAAAAATAAAAAGTATTAATATATATATATACATATTTTTATAGCACTAAACAATGACACCAAGGCAGACCAAAGTGCTTCACAGAAAGATAAAACAATTTAAAAACACAAAATTAATACATCCTAGACATCATTTTAACTGAAATCCTTCTCTTACTTTTGTATCGAACCACTTGAAAGCAGCAGAGTTTGAATAATGAATGAAAAGGTTGTTTTTTAGCTAATGACTGGGCAAAGCAGATCTTTTTTCTTAACTGTATCCTAAAGTTTTAGGCTATTTACGTGACACACCTGTCAAAGGACAAACTCTCACAGCAGATTAGATTCCTTAACCTCTTAACTCCCACCTGAACCGAGCACATTTCCTCCAGTTTGGCTTCTTCCAAAAGCTTCTTGAAAAAAAGCACCAAAATAGCAATGAAAATGAGACGTAAACGAGGACAAAAACGCAACAAAAAATAAGTGACGATGTGGTAACAACGCAGCCTTAGTGTTCAAATGAAGCTTATAGGCCCATAGGCTATGAACTTTCCAGTTGAGAAGTTTTTAGATTTGGGTAAAGCTGTACATGGCGAGAATGTGCTCGGTTAAGGCGGGGGTTTAACATGACTATATAGGCAGTGGGTCATTTACCGTACGTTTGCTCAAGTGCAGTAAGTAGCAAACGCTGATCAGCAGCATTCCCTCTTTTACATGTCACATTTGAGGCCCTCATACTGTAATACAGGTGATTTGAACACATACCTATATGCTACGCTCCCGCCTGCATTTGACCCAGAAGCCCCGTGTGATGAGACACCAACATGGCCGGTTACATGAGCCTGAAGGACCCACCACCTGCAGAGGAGCAATAAGGGGCAGGTGCAGCTGGAGAAATCTTCTGCGGATAATCGGACAAAGATGGATGGAGTCTGTGGTTATTGTATTTCATTTATTTTTCAAATTTGAAAGATATTTTTTCATTCCCACTCAGTTTTCTTCTCTCTGAGGTGGAACGTTGTCTGGACTCTGAACCGTGACTAACGTGACGTGAACACACGCAGGCCTCTGATGGGCAAATAAGAGCGGACAGCCCTCACGATTAACATGCAGGATTTAGTATTGTATGACATCATACCGATGTTCTAAAAGGAGATTTTGCCGATGTTACCATTTTAGCCGCGGTCAGCGCAACTATAGATGAGAACAAAACTTTATTAAGCCGTTAGGAACTTCACTTGTGGAGCAGCATTACTTTTAACAGTTTTACCAAAAATAATAAAAGAAACAACAATGAACGGTCAGTCATATGCTTAAAATGCCTTTGAATTCTGTAACAAACTGTAATATTAAATGTTACGACTGACTGAAGTATTTATAGAAGGCGGTGAGGACTGACTTGAAGCATACGGAGTTTCCTGAGAAAATAAAGTTGTTGCTGACACTTTGAGAAAATGTGTTCGCTGTTGGGTTGAAATGTGTGTGTTGTGTGCTCTAATGTACCGATATATGTGTATGCTTCAACACGTTCTAATGCATCACTGTTGTCGTGGAGTGTGGGTACGGAAGTCTCTTACCAGTTCTTTTGTTTTGGATGTGTTGAGGTTAATACTTGTACCATTCTGTAAATATGTCCATTTCCTTTTGTAGCGGTCCATCTGTGTTGATGGTGTCCATTAGAACTGTGTCATCAGAGTATTTAATGCACGTGACCCCAGTGCAGGTGCTTCTGCAGTCATTGTACAGCACGGATAGGCAGGTTTTATTAGTGGAGGGACAATTTTCTTATTTATAAAAAGGCCGAGGGCCGAAGCTGCCAATTTTAGCCAAAAGTAAAACACTGAAAAAAGGACCATCTTAAATGAGATAAATGACTTAAAATCGTTAGAATAAAAGTTCTTTATCATGAATTTGAGTCTGTTTGAACTTGTTAGCAGAGACTTTTTCAGCATGGCATAAGACACAGCACAGACACATCTCTTCTCTTTTGTGATCACCCACACCGGGCACACGCCATATTTATTTACACACGTGTTGCACATCAGCGATCATTCGTCACATGATCAGTGTTGCCATTGACAATTAACTTGTAAACAAAAACTATATCAAAACACCTTATAGTATAGCAAATCATAACAAAATGAGAGCATTTTTCAACAGAACTAATCTAAGATAAGGTATAAATGCTAAAACCATTGGAACAAGCATAAAACCCACTAGAAATCAGACAAATGAACTTATACTTTTAATATGGATTCATTTTTCACTTGAAATGATACAAAATAATCTGAATTAAGAAAATAATGACTTGTTCCATTGGCAATAAGAGGTTATTGATCTCAATTCAGAACTAATCTACTCAAACTTTAGATTAAATCTCCTAATTCAAGTAGATTTATGTCATTTATTCCTTAAAATTATTATTCTTTTTCCAGTGCAGTTCCTTAAATGCCAGTGCTGGACACAATATATGACCTAATTGGTGTATTGATAGTCATACTTCACATATAACTCAATTAAATAAATATATAGTAATAATAATAATAATAATAATAATAATAATAATAATTAAACCCAAATTAAAATTATACTGAGGATGGTAATGACAACTGGGAAGTATCAAGATCTCAGAGTATAATATCTATTAATGTACCTTTATAACATAAAAGTAACTCTCGGTAATCACTGGTAACAATCTGAAAGAAATATATTAAGGATCAAATTTTTTTGCTTGCTTTGTAAGGCAAGGCAAGGCAACTTTATTTATACCGCGCATTTCGTACACAAGGCAACTCAATGCGCCTTGTACTAGACATCATACATGAAACGAGATCGTTGTTGTAGTTGTGCTTTGTTCCAATGAATTATATAAACAGTTCATATTTTTTTATGTTTGTAAGTTTGTAAGTTGGTCTGTACGAATGTAGCTGCTTGAAATGTTTTGAAATGTTCTTTTTTATTTATTGCACTTGGGGGTGGGGGCTCATAAGCTTTTTGCTTCAGCCCACTCCTTTTGAGCACAATGTGTACTGCTCAAATAAACAAATAAACTAAACTAAACTAATAGTATTTCTCCCATTTTACAAACTTTTTTTTTTTAAAGTACTTTCTAATTTGTGTAATAATGTTTCTCAAAATCATCTTGGGGGCCAAAGGTTCTGTGCTGGAGGGCCGGATTTGGCCCCCGGGCCGGATGTTGCCTACCCCTGGTGTACAGTGTGAATAAAACCGGAGAGATTACAGATCCTTGAGGTGAACCCGTTGAGATGTTCTGTGGTGTGCTGAGGTGTCCATTGACTCAGGACCCACAAGATTAGATGTGGATTGTCGTCCATGTGGAGCAGCTTCTGTCCCATCAGATGAGGCTGGACCGTATTGAATGCGCTGGAAAAGTCCACAAAACACCAACCGCACCAGGGACTGGCTTCCCCAGATGTGTGAGGGCTTCATGCAGAACAACACAGCGTCATCAACCCCCGCCCCCCGGTGTTGCTTGTATGCAAACTGGCCCATGTGCCAACATCATTCTGGGGATGGGACAAAATCAGTGTTTGCATAACATTTGCATGTAGATTACCTTCATATTTCGTATTTTAGCTGATTCTTTCCTCTAATATTTACCCTGGCACCTCTGAAGGATTCCATAAACCCCACTAGAAGGCAGCATTTGTCCACATTTGTTCTCATTGCGGCTTAAAAAACCTTTCAGACCGTTCTGTTATTGCTTTCGTACAGTGCGCTGTATTCTGCTGGGTACAGTAGACACGTGACAAGCCGAGCACATAGACCGAGGCGTGTGGGACACAAGTGTGTTATGTGGAAAGAAGACTGTAGAGGGCTTATCCAAAGACAGTGTAAGGTCCTGGCCACTGCCCTCCAGCTGATGGGAGGACACTTAACCCACTGCTCCACTCCTGCCCACAACTGTATATGTGTTATTATTGAAGCAATTGTGGGGGGAAAGTAAGTTTGAATAAGTTGGCCAGTTCAGATGATGTCGACTGTGTTCATGTGATGAGACGGTAACAGAGATGAGTCACTGCTGAAAGGCCAGACCCACAGGAGCTCATACCGAGGAACATCAGGATACTAACGCACTAATTAACTGATAACGCATCACACATTTAGTTCTGGTGAAAACCGGTGACCACGGCCCGTAAGCCGTCTGTCTGCAGATAGGAACTACACTCTCGTCATAATACCTGGGAATAATTAGGACAATGACTTCTGCATCTGAAATACTGAATGGTAAAAACTTAAAGCAACAGAATCAAGCAGAAAATGACAAATGAAAAAAACTAAAATTGTTACTGCAGCAAAGCAAGTTTACAGGAAAGGATGCAAAGAAATAGGAATGATGTACTTTATACATGTTTTTCCTCTGGTTCAGTTTGTGCCTTTTTGTGATTAAACCGTTTCACGTCGTTTTTTTTCCTTGATTGAACTTGCATGTGACGCATTTTGTAACTTGGTGCTAAGTGCTAAATAAAATGGATGTATGCGTTTTTGTTTTTACTTCAAAAAGTCAGGTGCGGAAGCGTAACAGACGTTTTAAAGCAGAGACACTGCTGGCAAAAGCCTTTTTTCATTTTTAGGTTTTGGCTCAATTCAGTCTCTTAAAATGTCAATTTTCCACAATAAGATGTTAATTGTTGCAATGATTAAATTGTTCTCACCTCATGGCGACAATATTTTTAATTGGAAGATTAAACATCTATTCCTGCTACATTTATTGAGCTTTGACCCACAAAACCCAAGGCGACAGTTTTATTTATTTTTTTATTTTTCAGAGGTATAATTTGATGCTTCTTTGTATTTTCTTCCATCATTTCAAACACTTCAAAAATGAAAAAAAACAGTTTGATTTGTTTTGGGGAATGATCTATATACGTGTATATATCTTCAGTGTGTGAATGAACAAGTTTGACAGTAAAATAGTTTCCGTCTTTACGCCGTGTTCGTCTCTGAGGAACATCTCGCAAGAAAAAGGAAACTGAAAAAGTGTCTGTGCCGCTAAAGTAAAGTGTGATTCATTACAATTCGTATTTTTATTTGCACTAAACCATAATTCATTTATTGGGATTAAAAATGACAAAACTTGCAACACATTTTTCCTGCATATAAAACTTTTACTTTTACACAATCACACACCTTCCACCTCTCACTGCCCTAATCTGACATTTATACAACATTGTCCTCGATTAGGCAAAACAAAAACAAACAAACCCCCGGCTCGTATCGTAACCGTGTGTACATGGGGCCAGCCGGGCACAGGAAGGACCATATAAGGGCGGAGGGGGGTATCCTCGTATGATACATTCATTTTGCTCAGTTTTCTCTGTAGAAGTTTGCATTTTTTTGTTCACTGGATATGATGAAACGGGTATATTGCTCATCCTCACGTCCTGTGCAGTATGGGGAGGGGGGGGGGAGGGAGTTAGGGAGGGGAGGGGGGGTAAGTCAGGGGTGAGTAAGGGATGAGTCAACTTTCCTGCACTATAAGAGATACCCTCATCATGGAGCCGACCAGTGGCACTCTGAACACAGCAGCCGAGGTAAGGGCAACTTTCACTCTGCATACTTTTTTTTTTAAATTATTATATTTTTTTTTTTACTGCGCTTTGTACTGCGGATAACTGTGGTTAGTCTGCTTTAAAACAAACCCTAAATGATAGAATCCATTGGAAATGTCTGCTGTTTATTAACGTCATGAATGAAATGTTCTGTTAAGTTTGGGCTCGTTTAATGTTTTTTGTCTAAACGTAAGGAAGAATGGCCTGATCGTCTGCATCTGCGCCGACCTAAATCTGAAGAACGGGTTTAGCTTTAACGGTTCGTGTTGGATACTAATCATTTTCAGACAGGACTGTGGATATCTGGAGGAAAAATTGAAATAATAATTCAAGTTTCACTTTGCTTTCTGGGTTTCAAAACTTCAATATATCGGGCTCAGAATTAGACACAGGACATTCATTCTAAGAGGAGGACATTTTGTTACGGTGCTACTGGAAACTACACAGAATATTTTCAACGGACTTCAAATATCGATAATGTTCAGGGTCAAAGAGCGTGAGCAGAAGAAAGCAACAGTATATCTATGTAAAAACAGCCATTACATTCTTTTTTTTTGTTGCTATTCCAAGTATTCCAGTTCCTGCTTGACGCGCTGAGTCTATGTGTCAGTGCGTGACGTAAGTTTAATCATGTCATTGAACCAAACTTTGCTCCATAGACTGAGGAATTTTTCATTCATAAATCAACATGATTAGTGAAATCGTCAATGCTGATTGCCGTTTTCTAAAAATGGATCCTTCTCACACTCAGTGTCTCCATTTAAGTGGCACCTACAGACACCCAATAGAGGGTGAGCCTGACAGTTTACTAGGACAACAAACGAGGGTAAATTTGGATTTTTGTATATATGCAGTACTGGTCAAAAGTTTGGAAACGCTTTTTATGTATCAGCTTTTCTGTATTTTTCCAACACCATTTCCATTGTGTGATTCTCATTGAAGACATTCAAATATGAAAGAACAAATGGGATTATGAAGGAAACATATTCTTCAAAATGTAAACTCTTCATTGTTAGTATTTTCTCCCTGAGCTTCATGAGGTCCTCGTCCCTGAAATGGTTTAACGTCTGTGAAGTGAAAATCCCTGTGACCACATCCTGAAGCTCTTTGAGAAAACGTGCATAAAGCAGAACTCAAAGAGAAATTCGGCTATTTTGAAGAATTTATTACACTTTTCTTTTTTTTTAAACAAAAGATAATTCCATCTGTGATAATTGATAAATGAGAAGCTGCAATGTGAAGAGTCTGGAACTAAAAAGGAAAATGAATACATAAAAAAAACTTTTGACTTGTACCTAATATTTTAGAAAATAAACCTGCTGAAAATAAGGGCCGTTTTGATCGTTTTAATGCTTTATTCACATATGAAAATCACAAAATCAAATGCTGGAAAACTTGCTTTACATTTTCATCCCTTGCAACACGATTTGTACTTTAACTCAAGACTATTTATTTTCACTCCTAAATAATTTCTCTCCAGTACAAGAAAAACATACCGTGAGCTAAAAATACTCTGTTTAAAAGCGTTTCCGGTAACACTTTGACAGTACCTTGATACATTGTATTTAACTAAATTTAGTACAATGTAATGTGCCCTGTAACAATGTGTAATAACTTGTACCTATGGGTTAGATACACAATGGAATACTATGTATTAGTAGTTTGTAGGTACATAATGTAATAAGACATAACTCTAACCCTAACCTTAAGCCCTAACCCTAAGGGTATCCTATTAGATTATCTACTATACCTACAAAGTACTAAAACAAGTTATTCCATTGTGTATCTAACCCATAGGTACAAGTTATTACACATCGTTACAGGGCACACTACATTGTACTACATTTAGTTAAGTACAATGTATCAAGGTACTGTCAAATAAAGTGACACCTCATTTCCTGATTGTACCACGTCTATATTTGGGAATCCCTCGATTGCGTGGCCAGATAACCTTTGTACCGTCGGCACTGTCCAGTTTTTACAGGTGTGTTGATGTCCAATATTTGCTGCCGCTTTCCAACAGTGGGAGTGTGTATAAATATCTGTTTGTAAAGTTTACCGGGATGGTCTCTCGTCGCAGGCTCGTCTCTTGTTTCTCGTGGACTGGCTCGTAACCGATCAGACCGTACCACCATGCACTGCAGCCTGGCGTTCCTCCTGTCCGTCTGCGCCCTGGCCACAGCCGCGCCCCCGTCCCCCAAGGACAGGGCCAAGTGGATGGCAGAGCAGCTGGGGGTGAAGATCAACCACAACTTTATAGTAAGAAAACACACAAATGAAGTTTGTTTTGTGTTCCTCCCAATTAGATACTTTTTTCATATTTTAAGCGATGGAAGTCTAGTTTATTCAGTGGTTGGTTCATCAAATAGACAAATGGCTTTTTAACTAGCACTGTAACATGATCACAGGTAACTTATTACAGGAGCTTTTGAATACGCGGAAGAATATATGCGTGATTGACACTTTCAGCGTTTCATTTTGTCTCGTCTACAATAACCAAATTAACACAATGTTTGGCTTACCACCAGCAATTGTTGGGAGTTACAGAATAATAATAATCCCCCCACCTTGTGAGTTTTAGCGCAGCGCGATTGTTGGTGTCTCAATACGAATAGGGTTTCCATGCTATATTGCATTATATTGATTTCTGCTCTAACAGAACCTTACTGCCTTGTATTATTCCTACAATCTTCATATTCTACTTTTTTATAAATATTCTGCTTTTTTATAAAGCCCTATTTATTCATATTTCTAGTTTTTGTCAAAGGTTGTGCAGATAATTTCTTTTACACTTTGTCTTTTTGGTTCTGTGAAATCTATGACCCTACAACAGAGGCAATAGGATCAAACTAGTCCAAAATAAGATTAAACAAAAATAAAAAATGCTACACTTTTTCATATATTTCGTATACTTTTTTCGTAAATTATACAGCATGTGAAATCCATACAATTATTCAAAATGAACTGTTTAAATAATATTTATTTCTGTGTGGAGTTTGCATGTTCTCCCCATGTCTGTGTAGGCTTCCTCCGGTTTCCCCGACCACTAAAAACATGTACAATAGGTTCCCCTCTGGGGCCAGGACTCCCCTGTAAAAGAGATTCTTAATCTCAGTGGGACTTTCCTGGTTAAATAAAGGTCAAATAAATAAAATAAAGATAAACTTGATTTAAAAATGTTTTCTGCCCTAAAGTAGCATAACTTACAACGAGGGTCCCGACTCCCAAGTTGTTTAGGTGTCAAATTTTTTGGGTCCCAGCTTAAAAGGTTTGGAAACCCCTGTACTAACCAACACCACTCACATGTTTTTGAATATTGTCAGAATGTTGTGACGTCTCGGGGATGTATATTGAAGTAAAGTTGGATGAAGTGTAAACCATGGCTCACGTTTGGTCCGCAGATCCCGCCTCTGCTGACCACGGCGCCGCCCTCAGGGGAGCAGTATGGGGCCGCTTCTCTTGTCCTCATCCTGAAAGGTTACAACAGCCTAATCCCGGACACATTCAACGGCGGCCCGGACGTCAAAGCCGACATCGAGTCTCTGTACAGGTTTGTGGACCAGTGGAGGCAGCGCAACTGCGGCGAGAAACCCCAGCCGCAGGCTCCCCGGGCCCTCATGGAGCTTCGGAACCGGAGGAAGGACAGCATCAGCATCACTTACGCTGCGCTCTACCGTGTCGGAGAGTACCTGAAGAACCTGCTGAAGAACCTGGAGCAGCTGGAGACGTGCACATGAGGAGCTTCAGAACTCTGCAAGAGCTTTTCGTGACGAACGCTGGGATTGTTGTATTTTTACTCACTAATCCAGGATTCATGTGCATTTTGGACTCATTTTGGGAGTCAGGAGACTAGTTTTATTATTGAAATTGTTGTGCTATTTACCTATTTATAAGCATATGTATTTATTTATGTTAAGTGGCCTTGGGAAGAATGTTAGAATATACTGTAGCGGTGGTTCCTAAACAAGACAATTTAATCCCAACATTAGGACCACATTTTTGCATTTTAAACAGGCGTGCTGGGACCTCTCCTTGTATGAAGTTAAAGGCCCTAAACAGATTTTCTATTATTTATTTTTTTCATGGGACATTTGTTTTCTCTCCTCCTGCATCTAATTGTAAAGCATTTGTATCAATTTCATGAACTTGCAGGCGAGTAATTTATTTATGCGTTAGTTATGAAATTCATCACTGTGAAAAACTGGGATGTTGGGAAAGTTATAAATGAGTTTTGACGACTAACAATAGAATTCACCCACTCCCTCTGTAGTTACATTATTATATTTATAAATCTAATGTTGTGGGATCGATGACGCGTATTTTTTAACTTTCGTTTTTTTGCTTACTTCGCTATTCATGCAGACACTACTCCGTTATCTACGCTAGAGTTTGAAAGAGTTACATGACAGATAACGTCTGTGTAACTTTATTCATATTCCCGTAATGGCACAACTGTAAGAGTTCGTTTTTCTGCACGCCCCACCGGGAAACGTCCCGACTCCCGATTACCCAGCACGCCAGTGCTTTTTGATGTAGCACTTTAAAGAGGTTTGATTTATCTGAATTTGGGAACCAGCGCTGCACATGCGATTTCTGCTTTGCACTACGATATGAATGAATGATTCAATGTTTTTGTAGTCAGCTGAGCGATTGTCCGGGAGGAGAGCGCAGACGCCAGCGCAGCCAATGCGCCGTCAAACCAGGAAAGTCAAGAGGTGGATGTGGGGGGGGGGGGTTGGAGTCTGAGTTTGCCAAGAAAAACTGTTTCTGAGAGGATTTGAACACTGCTTCTGTGCAATAACCATCACCATTTGAAATTGTATTAATATTACTGAAAAGTTGTATATTTTTGCATACTATATTATCTTTTCTAAGCTGGAATAAAGAATATTTTATATCAACAAGTCAATTTGCATTACAACATTATTACTTACTCTTAAAGGTCCTATACTGTACATTCTCCCGCTTTGATATTTCATGCTTTAACTTGAAATGATGCGAGTAAATGTCTCGCTGATGTTACACAATTATATGCGTCACATGATTTGTTAATTTGTGTGGACAATTTACACCAGTGATGTGCAAAAAACCCAGAGCTTGTATTGCTCTTGCAGAAGCAGATTGCTTGAAAGCACTGCACAGGCACTAGAGCACAAATGTTTTCCCGTCCATACTTTAAGCATAAGTGATAACTGTGCTACATTCACCCATTTCCCATTGAAGCGCGATCATATGGTGCAAGTTTTGTGCGCCTGGCCGCGGGAAAGTTATATTAACTAGTTTTCTGGCATTTCTGTGACGGTGATACAGAAGAGCGACCCTGCAAGTTGTGAAATGTGCCTATAAAGTTTTCCCTGTAAAGAACTGTGATGTCAGAAATGTGTTTGCTCTAGGGTGGTCACGGTAAACGGTGTAGCGGTAAACCCCGGTAAAAATTTTGGCGGTAAAAATTACCTTCTTGATTTTGAAAAACGATATTATCTCGGTGGATTACCGTGCCCGCGGTGTCGGCACGCTGAGCCTCACCGGCCACCGTCTCATCTGCTGAAATCATGGCCGAAGGAGAGGACGGCAGCGCTCAGGACATTTATCAGCCTTCAAACACGACCAAGTCTGAAGTCTGGGCATATTTTGGGTATTTGAAGAATGCCGAGGGATAGTTGATAGAAGACAGATCTCCTGTTTGCGGAACGTGCAGGAAAAAAGTGTCTCTAAAGGCAGCGATAATTCGAACCTCATCTCACCTGCGTGACCGTCACCACAACTCTAAAGCCAATGCAAGTAAGCTAACGTTAATGTTCTAGCAGACATGTATGATGTTGGGACTTTAGGATGAGGGAGAATGTAACGAGTCGCCCCATAGTGCAGCCGCAGCACCAGTGCCAGCATATAAACCGTGTCCGGATACCTCTGGCACAACTGCATTACAGGGCTGCTGCAGATTCAAGTTGCAATAGATTCACTCTCGCAGCATTATTATGAATTTAACAATGATTACTGTCTGATGGCATTTTCCCAAATCTGCAGAGTGAAAGCAAACTAGAAGGACTCAAACTGAACAATATTCCTGATATAGAGGGTTTATCTAGTTAAACATATTCTAACACGGTTCTGGTGCTATAAATAGTACATGTAATAACCTCCAAACGATCAATTCATAGTTATAGTTCATTTACTTTGATGTGAAAAGTTGCACTTTTGATATGACTTTGTATTTTTTAAATAACAAAACTGTTTGTGTAGGACTATCAATGTTTTCTGAACTTAACACATTTAAAAAAAATACCGCGATAATACCGAAAACCGTGACAATTTGTGTCACAATAACCGTGAGGTAAAATGTTCATACCGTGACAGCCCTAGTTGGCTCAGATTAATGGCATCTTCTTGTCTGGCATGATCTTATCTTTAAGTTCTTTTAGCCATTTCCAGTCACCTCTCCTCAGCATTACAGTTCACGTGCAATATTTCCCTTCTGCCTTTTTAGGAATGTGGATGATGAAAGCCAGAAAGCCCGTCATCTCCCCTGAAGCCCCAAACACAGCTTTCCGTTCGCCTTTGATCGTCAGCTCTCCTGGTTTAACCTCTTTACCCCTGCCTAAACCGAGCACATTTTCTCCAGTTTGGCTTTACCCAAATCTATAGCTTCTCGAAAAAAGTGTCAAAATGGGGACATAAATGAGACGAGAACAAGGATGAAAACGCAACAAAGAGCAATAACAGAAAAGTGTGACTAAAAAGCAACAAAAAAGCAATGAAAAGAAATACAGCAATAATGTAAGGAAGAAAATCTATTTAGATGGGTTTTGTAAGCCTTAGCTTTCAAATGAGGCGCTAGACTGGCCAATAGGCTGTACACTTTTAGATTTGGGTAAAGCTGAACTGGAGAAAATGCACTTGGTTCTGATGGGGGTTAAGAGGTTAAGGTGACTGTAGCTGACAGTGAGCAGAGCACTAGATGAATGTTGCTCACACACGTGTGCTAGCCAAGTGGAGTGATGACAGTAGACAGTGGCTTTACGGTTTTATAATGTCACACGTTTTGTAAAACTGTTGTGTCCCATAGCACTTTAGTGAAATTGACCCAGGAACATTGATTTTTCTTTCCGGTTTTCAGTGACATGAGTGTTTGAGTATTTACTAAAGAGCCTCCACTTGTTGCCACACTGAGTGGGAGTGTGTGTGTTTGCCCAGTGGAAGTGATGCGTCTACTTTCACGTAAACAGCAGCAGTAATAAAAAGTACAAGTACTGAAGTACATTTTATATTCTTACTTTTGCGACACTCCATTATAGCGCAGGCACCGACTTTATACTCGACTACTTCTTTGTGCCAGTCAGTCGGTGAATACCAAAGCCGCAGTAAATTGTCAAACAAATCAGAAATATAAAGTCAGAAACATCAGTGTGATTGAAAGCGGACACTATTAGTAGAACTGCTGTTTTATACTCGGGTTAATAAGAAGAGTACTTCTCATTCCCACCTCACAACAGGCTGTGAAGTTTATTTATGTCATTTAATATTTATCACAACTATAGGATAAAAATAGCACAGAAAAAGGACACAATACAGAATGAGGGGTTTTCAGTGACATCACAGTAACTATGAACATAGCCTGACTCTTTTCAAAACATTTTGTCTTTATTTGAGAGTCATTTATTTGTCAGTGGGGTAAGAACATTGCTCTTGCTCCAATTGGCAGTTGTACTTTCTTATTTCAAGCGAGGTCACCGTAGAACCGGTCGGAAATGTCATCAAACAAGCAAAGTAAACTTGGTCATTTAAACCCACGCTTGATATTTACTTTTTGCAGTGTTCACAGTGCACATTATAACTGGGAGCATTTCAGAACATTTTGTTGTTTGTAGAGGTCTAAACTACATAGTGAGCAGGATATATACGTAATAATCCCAGTCGGTGAAGAGGATGTTTCGCTGTTTGTCGAGAACTTTACAATAGAACAATTGCAACCACTGAAATTGCGACTTTGATGATCCATAATCCTTGAAAACAAATGACTGAACACTTTGTAAAAACATAAATAAATGGCTAAAATACCTCAACAGGTTTGTAAGAGCCGTCTGTTACAGCTCCAGGATTGGATGAGGCTGGCCTCAGTGATGTGTTTGAACTGTAAACACAGGAAACCTCTAACTGTCGAACCACTTGCTCCTCTTGACCATGGTGTCTGCGTTGCCCAGGAGTTTCCTCTTGTACTGCTCCACCAGGCTGTCGAAGCGGTCCGGGCCCTTCCGCTTGAACGGCTTTGTGGGCTTGACCTGCTGGAGGAGAAAGAGCGGGGCCGATCAGCGCTCACTTTGGACTACGGAGCCAGGTCAGTGCTATTTGTCGTCGGGATTTGCTGACTACTAGCATTAGCCACCATTTGCATTAGTTAGTTTTTACTTTTACCCGCTCCTTCCCTCATAAACTCCATCAAAAAGCGGCTTTATTTTGTGCCAAATGCCAAAATAGTGAGCAGTAAATTAATTGACATTTTGAGTCCAGCAGCGGTTTGGCCACATCTGTGTAAAAAAAACCTGTTTGGAAATTCAAATTCAAAATGTCACAATAAATGACAGCAGGACATGGATGTGGTCATATCAGCTTGCGACTCCCCAACATGTGAGGCCAATTATCTCCACACGGTGGTGACAAAAACCTGCACGTTTCTTTAACTGAGCAGTTTGTCATCAGTTCTTTGTCGGGCTGGACAATGAAAAAAAAAAAAAATTATACTTTTTCCCTGATATTGATCGATCTTGATTTTTAATTTGATTGGATTTTTTTCTCATAATAATAATAAATACATGTAGCTGATTCATGAACATAGACCTTTATTTTTTTTAAACCTCAGCTCAAACAATAACACATGAAACTGGAGGAAAGCTTTTAACACCCACAAATCTCCCCTTGTCAAATCTGATGATTATTAAAGGTCCTATATCATGCAAAATCGACTTTTTGGAGCTTTTAACCATGTTGTTATGCTATTTCCTTCTCAAAAACACCCCCAGAGTGGTTTTTGGCTTCATTCACGCAGTTCTCAGTAATCCTCCTGAATCCTGCTCTCTGAGCAGCTGCTCCGCCCTCTCCTGGTAAACGACTGGCATGTTCAGTTGTGTCGTCACAGCGGAACGGAAGTGCTCGACGTCTGTAATCTAATGCCTTACGGCCTGATTTTCATTTGTAAAATTGCTTTTTTCATTATTTCTGTCGTAAGAAAAAAATTAAAATAAAATAAAAATATATATAAAAAAAAAAGAGGAAGTGCCTGACGCTGCGCTGCCCCTGTACCGAAAACAAACGCTCCCCCTGAGCGTCCGAACGGCCTGAGCAGATGGTCATGTCATGTTGCACCGAAAGTTGTGAAGAGGGAGCTTTTTCTAACCTACTCTGGAGTCTGGACACCTGTTCTTTTTTCTTACCTCACGATAATGTCACGGAGAAAACCGCGTTTGGCTGCGAGGACTGGACTTTATTCAACCTTCCTAAAGAAGAGGCCATAGAAGTTGGAATTTCTCTCCAGGATTCAGCGACTATCAGCCAAAATAGTGTTTGTCTGAGCCTGTCGCTGATGGATGCTTGATGAACCTTGGCCAGAATCAAAGTGGATTAACTTTTATAACCAGCGCAAGTCCTATAATGGAAACATCAGAGCGGTGAGTCGATCAAAATGCATGTTAGCGTGTGTGTTAGCCATTTAGCCATGAAGCTGTGTTGCACATGTTAACTCCTTATAACAGCATCATGAAATAACTTCACTTTTTGCTGTGATATATATATTTCTACTACTGCTAAAGTTGTATGAGCGGCGAGAGGGGGCGGAGTTAACTGAATCCAAGCGTTTTGTCTTCCGGGTTGGAAAAATACCTCCAGAAAATACTTATATTTATCACAAACATTAGTGCTCCGTAGTGGTAGAGGTACAATATATCATATAAATGCCTATACTTTACTTTGGAATGGCTAAAATAGCATGATACAGGTCCTTTAAAGCCGTACTAAGTAACTAATGCCCCTAGAGGCCATAAGCGCCACTGCAGGTGTCGTAGCATGTTGTGTTTACCAATTAATTGTCTGTGAGAGTAAATACTACGCTGACAGAAAAGACAAAGGGACAGAGGGATATTGTTCATCCAGTTACACAATGGAGATTTTTTTTTCTTTCACTCAAACTTGGCTGTAAATACTGTTTAAGTGGCGCTAGACCACAGTTAGCTTTGTCCGTTAGCCTGTTAGCTTCTTCTTTGTGATTCCATTAGTGTGTATTGATAACACCTACCCGGTGGCAGGCAAGTTGCAATTGTGGTTTTCTGGTCAGAGACACCAGGGGGAGATGAAAGACCCCCCAATCATCCCATTAACACTTGTATTACCCCCAGAGGGACTACGGAAAGGATGTATTAAGGTAAACAAGTTACTTAGTACTGCTGTAAATCCCATGACGATTATTGAGACTGACCAAAGTAGGGATTGTGATTTTGATGAAATGCACAGCAGTTCTTTTTTGTTCTAACTCACCTGGACCCTGGTCTGCGTGGGCTTCTCCAGGTGTCTGGTCTTCTGCTCCCTCCGGCTCGGTCCAACTCGGGGTTTCTTCGGCACGGGCGCTGGCTGCTTTCCTTTATCTCTCATTCTGAGGAAGAAAACATATTTATTTGACACAATTTATGACAGTAGAAAGTAGAACAAAAATATCTATGTGATAAGTTTATTATTATACCCAGAGTAGTTGATATCACTTTTTCTGAGGTACACTAATAACTTGGCCAAGTCACTCTTGTGAAAGAGTAAGATACCTATTTGGTATAAAATTAGTTCAAAATTACAAAATAGTAAATGACTTTTGACATATTTTGCTCTATCCAAGGGATCTTTTAGATGCCAGATTTGTTTTTGTATTGTTTATTTTCACACATTTATATATATAAGGTTTAAAATATTGCTTTATATCAAAATGAAAGATTCTACTTGTTTAATAAAGTTTAAAGAAGTTATGGAAGTTACTTTTGCATTTGTTACTTGCAATGGTTTTCCCCCTGACATTATGACTGTAATCTGACTAACCCTGTAGAGGCTTTATACAGGGTTTATACAGAAGCAGAATGTTTAATATTTAAAATCCCAGAAACGAAGCAAATTTATACATTTACATTTAACAAATCTTTATGATTTGGACCATAATTGTATTACGCTTGATGAACTTATTAAGTAAAAACATTAAGCAGTGTTAAATTAAATTGATGTTGACATTAAATGCTTTTTACTGCGCCACAGATGCACCGTTTAAATATTAAATAAAGTCAAACCTAAACCTAAACTACCGCTACTACAGTGAGCTCCAACTACATCAAGGATCCCAGGCCGAGCAGTAAGTCCTGACCTGATCTTGGGCCCGCGGTGTGACGGCATGTGCAGAACCTTCTTGCGTTTCTTCCCATTCTCCAGATCCACATGTTCGACCTCGGGCGTGGTCTGAAACCCGGAGAAATATCTGCCCAGCCTCTGCTGCTGGCCCGGAGCTGCAGACACACATTCATTCATGTACAAGGTGCAAATAGAACAAATAATGCATATGGTGCAGGTTTGATACTCTGGGACACAGTACGTACCTCTCTCCGAGCCGCTGGTACCCGACGGCGGACGGCCTTTCCTTTCGCCCTTCGGTGCCGTTTGTTTGGCTCCTCCTGGCGCTGGTCTGTTCTGGACCTGAAAGTACAGCAGTATTTGCGAAAATGAAATCAAATGTGGGCTCCGCTGTGGCCAAACACAGTAGCTCTGCAAATACTCCACCTGCTACAATTCTACTACTTGAGCCTGGATCTAGAGTGTTATCAAGACGTACCCGACTCCTCTCCTTCCGCAACTCTTTTATTTGGAGTTTCCGGGAATCTTCCAAAGAAAACTCCACGATCGGTCTCTGTGAAGCAAACATGTAACTGGCATCAGTATCAGAATTAGTGGAATGTCAACCACCAACCGAGCAGAGGTGGGTAGAGCAGCCAGAATATTCACTCAAGTAAATAGTAAAATAATATGGACGTTCAGATTATTCTTAATAAACACACCTATGGCAAACAAACAAAAACAGTTTACTGTATATGTGGTAAGTTATCCTGTAGAACTGGCAGCACTTGTTTGCCTTGACATAATTTGATTGGTGTTTTACTCGAGTAAGAGTAAATTCTAAAGACTCTTAGTAACTGATGTGAATGTACTCGAGTTAAAGTGTACTCTCCTGCTCATGTGGGTAATTACCTTGCTGGGGCCGAAAATGTCCGGGTTGTTGTTGAGGCGTCTCAGGGTGCTCAGGGCGTGCTCGTGTTCCCCAAACTGCACAAAGCCGTATCCCAAAGACTGGCCCATGCTTTGACCCTTCTGTGGCTTCCTGTCATACATCACTCTGCACTGGAACGGCAGAACACACGAAACATGAGGGGGACAGCACCCTCTAGTGCCAGCACAGGCTTGATTCAGACCAAACTGGTGTTTCAGACTTGATTCTTCTCATTTTGAGTTACTGATCGGAACCACTTTACTGTGGCTTTTAGATTCACCTACGGCAAAAATAGATGATCAAAACCTCAAAATACCTGTAGTGTAATGTAGTAAAGTAGAAAGAAGGTCTTGATTGGGACTGTATTATAAAACTATATTATGAATGATTTACAGCTTGTACTGTGATTATTAAAAGTGAGTAAATGTGCTTTACACTTGGATTTCGTTCTCTGCAGAGTGTTTTTTCCCCTCACCTCTGTGATGCGCACTCCCTTGGTTCCCTTCAGCCCCTGGAGGCAGACGTTCTTCAGTCTGTTGTTGTCCACAGACTTGGGCAGGTTATGAACACACAGACGGGTCTTTGACACAAAGATGTTCATGTCCCGCAGCTTTGTTCGCTTTACTTCTTCAAACTGAGGAGGAAAACACCAACGTCAACAAGGCACAATGACAAACTGTGTCAAAATAACACAGGCGAAACCGACCCTAGCACTAGGCTAAAGAAAACTCAACCGGCCCATCTCCAGGACCGCTATGGGAACCACCATTGACTTTTCAAAAAAATTTATGTACGGGTAAAGTAGGGCTGAACAATTTAGAAAAATAATTAAACTCTGTTATTTTCCCCACATTGATCGATCTAAAATGGGTTTATTTTTGCTTTTTTTGTAGACCTTTAATTAGAATTGTAGCACTATTATTTTGAATGAAAGAAAATGTAACAAATGGTTTCATACCTTTTTTGTTTATAAAGTTCCAGAAAATTATTCTAATTAAAATGGTTTGTTTTGTGATCAATTACTACATAGTTGATTAGTTTTATTTGCGATAAAGTCCTATTATTATCATCATCTTTAATAGTACAGAGGAAACACATGTTTTTTGTTTTTTTTTACACAATATGGCTATTATGGCAACCACATCCTCCCGAGACATTGTACAGTTGTAACCACAAAACCCTACTTTTAAGGGTTAACTCTCATGCGAGTTGGACGTACCCGCGTTCTCTTGGCCATGTCTGCTTCAGGGATGCCCTCCGCTGCCTTTGTCCCCGCACGGATCACTGAGCAACAGGGTCACAAAGATGAGTTAGGAATTCAAGCATTCAAGACTTGGAAATCACACTAAAGGTCAGGATTCGATTATTTCATTAGTAAATACAGGAAAACAAAATGCAAGTTTTCCAGCTCAAAACTTGTCGCTTGAGTTTTGCACTAGTAAAAACGACTATTAGGCCAGTTTCCACATTTGTATGGTTTATTTAGCCAAGTTGTAAATAGAGAGGATTTAATTTCTTAGTTTAGCTCTGATCAGTGTTAAATTCGTCAAAGATGTTTTGTCATATTTTACTCAAAGTAAACATTTTTGCAGACTAAGATTTCACTAAAACTCAAATCAAGAGTAGTTAATGATGATTAAAAACTTATTGTGCTTATTTCCTATTTATTAATATTGCCTGCCATGCGAAAACCACCCATCAGGGGGTGCTGTATCACCCTAGGTTCCCAAGGCCTTGGATAATACCCAAATAAAATAACTAAATAAAAGGGACTTAAGGCGGCTTCACACGCGCCTTATGGGTCGACCCGAGACCGCCCTAGTTCCAACTGCATTTGCTTCAAAGTTAGTTCTGTCCGTGTTCACACACGCCCGCAGCAGACATCGCACCATCAGCCACGTAACAACGATCAGCTGTCCCACAAACTTATTCCCATGACAACGGGCATCAACCAATGTGCCGACAGGCACGCTCTTCCCTGATGACGCCATGGTCACTCCTCTCCCTCGTGGTTAAATAGTGAGACTGAAGCGAGGAGAAATGACCTTAGTCGGCTCATGGAGAGGAAAGTTTCACTGTGGAGACACTTTGATGATTTATTTTGCCTCGTCAGAGCAGTAATCCAAACATCCTCATGCAGCGCGTATTCATTCTTTCAAAGCGCGAGTCGTTCGGCCGCCTTCACGCCACACCCGCTCCATCCCAGAGAGCGAGTGGCGCTTTAGTATAGTGTATAGTTGGATTCACACTGACCCAAAAGTACTGCTCTCGGGTCGAGAGCCCCTTTAGGTCGACCTAACTGGAGCCTGTGTGAAAATGGCCTGGTCTGTGCTTTGGCCATGTGGAAGAAGCTCCATGAGGCACGTAACATCGTTAAATATATGTAAATACAACAACGTGAATGGACTGATTTGACATTTTCGTCAAAAGATGGAAACAAAATTAAAATGGTCAAAATAAACACTGACAACAAACAAAGCATTGAAAAGAAAATGCTAAATGTGGTTCTTGTGGGGCTGCTGTTAGTTCTTGTTCAGTGTTTATTATGCCCGTCCCATTCAAATCGATCAATGACAAAAAACATTGGATCTATGGATAAACTTACAGCCTTCTCTGGCCAGGTAGAGATTCCTGGTGCCAGTTTCCACTTTCTTCTTGTTCTCCTTGAGCTTGGAGGCCTCTTCTCTGGTCACTGCTGCCACGATCAGGAGCTTCCTTCCATCCACCCGGATACCGCCATTCTGTAACACAAACTGCCCGTCAGTCCAACAACCAGACAATCCTACAAGACAACCTTGTTTTGTAGAGATCACTGAACAAAACCTAAAGCTATCAAGATTATATTTTATAATTCAAATGCTCAGAACGAGTCCAGCAATGGTTTATGGACTCACAGCCAATCACTTCTCCCACAGGTTTTGTAGCAAACCAATCAAAATTAGATACTTCATCAAACCTTTGGAAACACATCTTATATATATCGACTTTTCTTAATTTTCAACAATATTTCCATTGTGTGATTCTCACTGAAGACATTAAACTATGAACGAACACACGAACGAACAGAAAAGGGTGAAATAACTCCAAATACAGTACGTTTTATATTTTAGATTCCCTTTATTCTTAGGGTTTTTCCTCAATGAGCTTCATAAGGTCCTTGTCTCTGAGATGGTTTAACGGTCTGTGAGGCCGCGAAGCTCAAGGAGAAAGCCAGGAAAAGAAGCTACTGGATATTTAGTTTCAGAGGTTTTCGATCAATATTGCATTTGCTAAGCAACAAAGTGAGGCAATGATAAAAATCTCCTGTAGATTGAGACCACGCCGTCGCCCTGTCCTTTGTGGGATTTGTTTCTAGTTCGTTCTTTTTAACTTGCAATGCAAGAGGAAACAAGACTCTTATACTTTAACTGTGCTGAAATATCATCTATCTTATGTGTACACAAATGCCGCATAAGAAGCTCTCTACCCGATGATAAACTCATTGTACGTCCGCGCATCAGTACACCAAATCCAGTATACTATCAGGAAATTGTCCAGTTTGCAACGACAAGTTACAGATGTAAGTTAACGGCTTAGAGATACTTTCAATAACAGTTTTTAAAGTTTTCATGTCCATGTCATGGTAATCGGTCGAGGTTTTATTTTTACACCCTTTAACAATGTCCAGTATCTCCTTTTCCTCCACAGGATTGAGGAACAGGGACATAGGATTTGTGTCTATCAGTTCAAACATCATACTTCACATATAACTCAATTAAATAAATAAATAATTAATAATTATAATGATAATTAAACCCAAATTAAAATTATATTGAGGATGGTAATGACAATTGTGTGAAATGTACTTTTTTATTGCACTGAATTTGGGGGTGGGCGCTCATAAGCTTCTTGCTTCAGCCCACTCCTCTTGAGCAGAATGTATACTGCTCAAATAAACAAATAAACCTGTGAAGGAAACTCATTTCGACCGCTTGTATCCGCGATCTTGTCCTTTATATATCTAAATATAAATATACACACAATACAGTATGTAGTACCTCTGCTTCGTCTTGTGCTGCCGCGATGCATTTCTCCGCTCCCTCTTTGGTCTTGTACTGACCAAATGCGCAGCCTGTTTCGGATGACAAAGCTGATGAGTTCATACACTCCTGCAAAGACGCTCAACAGGACGTAGCCTCACCTTTCGAATGCTCCGTGTCCGGGTGCAGCACTATTTTGATGTAGTTGAGCTCTCCGTACCGTAACAGGACCTCCTCCAGGCCCTCCTCCTCGGTGTCAAACGACAGGTTTCTGCAACAAACCACGCACGAAGGGTTAAAACTGAAGCTTAAAGTCAGAAAGTCAATCATACAACATTGTTGCTTTTGGTTTGGTTTAGTTTCCTAGTTCAAGATTTGAAAATTAAAAAAGCTGCCCATTCTGTAAACATTCATTACTAAGCTTATATAATGTCTTTTGGACTCTATTGCCAGTAGGTGTCAAAAGTTAACCCTGCTCTCCCCCCTCCAAACCTCCTCATCTGGCTTTCCCCCCACCACACGCTGCCCTGATGAGGAATTCAATGATAAACGGAAATGTTATTCATCTTGTGTTCACTTAACATTTATCAGCAGAATAAATAAGATATGTAGCAGAGTAAACATTTTGAAAACTACATTTATTTGCTAAACTGCAACACTTTTGTAAGTCAGTGTTTTTTTGGCTTTTAGTACATAATACTTCCATTAAGAACTACGTTTACAGTGCAGCTATTTTATTTCCCGTAACCCTTGAATGCCTCACAGCTTGTGCATGTAAACTTCTGTCATGATGCTAAACTCTGACCGGGTTAGTCGCTAACTATTGCAGATTGTGCTGCTTCACACATTTGCGATCCCTGCACATGTTTGTGTGTTTTTTTTTTACTGGTAATGGAGTTAAAAAAAAAAGTCCTCCTTTAGTACACTGTAGTCAGACTTTTGAGGAGAAAAAACACTGAACATCTAATTATAGCATTTGTATGAATTTCATGAATTGGCAGACTACTTTTCTAGGATCTATGATCTATAATCTTCCATTTTATCCCTGGGAAGAATTGAGATGCTTCAAATGTGTTAGGAAAGTTTAGAATGAGTTTGGATCACAACATAAAAACAATCAAAACATTTTTCTAACTCTCACAACAGTGCTCCACGCAAAGGACTTTGCGCTCTTGACTTCAGAAAGGTGCCGTTATTAATGTTGAATGTGTCGTTGCTTCTTGTTTGTTTTTAAGCAACAATGTCACACTAAAGGCTCTTCAGAATGTTTACCTGATGAATATAGTTCTGCCCTCGTTAATGTCTGAAGGGAGGGCTTTCTTTGATTTCTTCTTCTTTTGACGCCCATCATCATCATCCTCATCTTCATCATCAATATCGTCTTCATCATCTTCATCTAGAGCTGCACAACAAGAGAAATTAAAGTATGGATGAGAGAGCCTAAATGTCATCAAAGCGGCTGCTACTGAAAGTGTCAAAGATGGCTCATATTGGTCCAAATAATCATCCTAAAAAGAAACATTAGAATTACCCAGGGACCTCAGGTCTAAAGGAAATATTACAGACGTCCTCTGAGCTTCTATTCCTGTACGAATCTTCAGTGTCAGTAATTTGGAAGGTAAAAGTTCTCCCGATTTTTACCTTTAGGGTAATTGTGAAAACTCCTCAGGCCTCAGGTGATTCTAGTCCCGTGTGAATCAATGAGTTAGTAAAGTTTTTAACCAGCGTAATAAAGTATAAATAAAGGCAAAATCAACTTAAAACGTCTTTATACCAGTATATTTATGTCCGCATTTAAGCTATTGTAATAATATTGACCCTTAGCCTGGAGATGGCTCCTACAGCTCGCAGCACTGAGGATGGGTCCCAGGCAAAGACCAATTTCTCTACGGAGAAGAATCAAGTCGAACTTATCCACTCGGTCAAAGATGATATTTGTGTTACACTTATACTGCAAACAAAACACGGCTTTAAGTCATTTTCTTACCATTTTCAGTAATTCCAGGTTTAAAGCAGTACTAAGTAACTCATGCCCCTGCAGGTGTCGTAGCATTTTGTGTTTTTTTTTTACTCATTCATTGTCCGTGAGAGTAAATACTACGCTGACAGAAAAGACAAAGTGTGAGAGGGATATTGTTCATCCAATTACACAAAGGAGATTTGTTTCACTCAAACTTTGCTGTAAATACTGTTTAAGTGGCGCTAGCCCACAGTTGGCTTTGCCCGTTAGCCTGTTAGCTTCTTCTTGGTGATTCCATTAGTGTGTATTGGTGACTCTGACCCGGTGGCAGGCAAGTTGCAATTGTGGTTTTCTGGCCAGAGACACCAGGGGGAGATGAAAGACCCCCCCCAATCATCCCATTAACACTTGTATTACCCCCAGAGGGACGACGGAAAGGATTTAAGAGAAACGGGATACTTAGTCTTGCTTTAAAAACCTTGTAGGTGGTGCAACATTTGTTTTGGTCACTGCTCTTCACCCATGGTCAGGATTCATAAAAGAGCCCTAAGGCATATCAGATGTGATTGTTTAGCCCTACAATCCTTACCCTCATCATCATCATCGTCGTCGCCATCATCATCATCGTCCTCCTCCTTCTCCCCCTGATGCACAGCGTTCTCCTCTGATTCAGCGTCACTGCCCTCTTCCTCCTCCTCCTCCTCTGCACTGCTGTTGTCACCGCTTTGGTCTGAGTCCTCCTCCACAGTTTTCCCTTTTGCTGAACTCGCTCTAAAGACAGATTTTAGTAGAAGAAGTAGTAAACTTGACATAATTGTATACAGTTAAAAAATATCATAATGTGAATTTTTGTAAGAAATACTCACTTTTGATTTTTGGTGACGTGAGGCTTCTTCGCTTCGTCTTCCTCCCCAGACTCGCTGGCTGTGTCTGCCGCTTTAGAGGTCGTCTTCTTCTCTTTGTTACTCTCTGCAAAGATAAAGAAAAATTAGTATAATAGGAAATTGTATTGCGTCTCACCGCCTTCCCTGCATAGCTCATAAGAGAAGATCCTCTTATTTTTCCTGATTCAGAAGTAATACTTTAGGATAAAAAAAAAAAAGACAAATTCCCCGGCAAGCACCTCAATCAGTGCCGGAAAGAAAGTCACGCCACGGATTAGAACAAGTTCACAAAGAGCAGAAGCGGACAGACTAAATCAGGATCGCCTGGAACAAAATGTAACAAAACCTCCATTCAGCTGCTCTGGGTGTTTTGGATTTGAGTAGCCCAGTAGAGTGCTATAATACAGAAGGGCCATTAAATGATACTCTTTGAGACTTTTATTGGTTCATACCTGCACTTGAAGCTGGCTGAGAGGACACATACTTGTCCTTTGGCACGGCCCAGTCCACAGCTACAGGCCGACCTTTAAAAACGAGGATGAAAATGAAAGCTCGTTTATTCTGCGGGCCATTCCAACAATCCGGAGTGACTCTTCCTCACCTTTAATCTCCTTCATGTTCATGGCGGACAGTGCTTTGGACGCCTCGGACACATTTTTAAACATAACGAACCCGAAGCCTCGCATCTTCCCATCTGTAAACATAACAGCTCAGTGAGAACGTCCAACGTGGGCAGTGGGAGTGGTATTGTTAACACACCTGGTTTGAGAGGAATGCACGACTCGATAACTGTCCCAAACTTGACAAACGTTTCTCGTAATTCATCTTCGGAGCACTGCCAGAGACACAAAAGTAGAGTTTAGGCAAAAGTTTATCTACACGAGTTGCGTCTTTTTCCTGATTTTTATTGTGTACTCTTTGTAAATGTTAGATTTTTGATGTTATTTTGTGTCTTTCTTGTGTGTCCTTTTACATCAACACTAAAACGTGAATTCATCTCGAATAATAAAAATTAAATCAAGAGAGCGTTTCTACTGTGTTTCGGAGTTGTGGGACTCACACGTTTGAAGAACATTGTTTCATCAACTAGTCATAAATGTACGATCAAGAATTATTGTATCGACTTCAATAAATGACAATGATAAAAGGTTTTTGGGCTCAGTATTTATCGTCTGCACATTTATTTGTCACATTTTTCTAATGTAATACTGGATGTCTTAAAAGTACATTGTATTACACTGTATTTCTTGTTTATAGTGGGATATTTTAAGATGAAGTACTTTTCAAAAAACGCTTTACTGTCATTTTTAAGCTTTAGAGCTCCTTTCTGTGGTGTTAAAAGGACTTACATAATATCATTTATCACGACTCAATATAATGAACTTCAAATTCTGTTATTTTCCATTTTCCCATACTCAACACAGCCTCATGTCATTGTTTTAGGAAAGGTTTTGGTAAGGGTGTAATGGAGCCACGCAAGAGGCATAAGGAGAACAAATTCATTCATTGACATATCGCTCAAAAATATGTATTAATTTCAATTTAAAATGTAAATAAAGAATTACAGAATTTCAGCTCTTTACTCCCATCTTTGTTTATACACCGTACAAGTTTTTGGCAGAATATTTAATAATTTAATATAATTTTTCTGTTTAGCTTTAAACATAATCTGAATTGTGACATTTCATAAAGTTTGATTTAACAAATAACTGATGTTTGATCATAATACCCAGCATTATTGATCAGGCGTATGGCACGTTTGGTACAGTAGATTAAAGACAAGGCTTTATTATCTTTTGTTTTGCACAGAACACCAAGTATTTTTGCTTCCATGTTAATTTGGAGTCCATTACCACAGGTTTTTGATATCTGATTTGTGTAATGATATTTCTCTAAATCCTGTAGGGACCAGAGGGTCTGTGCCGGAGGGCCAGATTTGGCCCCTGGGCCTGACGTTCCCTCCCGTGGTTTACAGACACACCCAAACGCCGACTTCATATGGACGATAGAATTTTGATATTTTTTACCTCCTTTTCCTCATCCTTTAACCTCTTAACGCCCACTTCAACGGGGCACATTTTCTGCAGTTCGGCTTTACCCAAATCTAAAAGCTTCTCGACTGAGCCTACAGGCCAGTGCCTCCTCAGAAAGCAAAGACCTACAAAACTGATCCAAACTGATCTTTTTCCTCATTGTTGCAATCACTTTTCTAAAGGTTTTTGTATTGCCGCATTTTTGTGGCGTTTTCATCATTTAAAGCTGGGGTACCTGATCTTTCCTGCACAAACTATGACATTTTTTTCAAACTCGTTTCTAGCTCACACAATCCCTCCAGCATGCCCCAATTGTTCAAACAAAAGGTTTATATGCACGTTTCAAACCCGTGTGCAGCTTTAAGCGGTTGCAACCAGGTCTGCTTTTTGCCGTGTTTACAACATACTTTGTGATGGTAGAAACACATTTACTTTACAACAACAAAAAGTCAGGTACCCAAGCCTTAAGTCTCGTTTTTAGATACTTTTTTTTTGTTTTGAGTAATACGAGTGTCTGCGTAACAAGAAAATGAAATATTGACTACTGGCTTTTGTATTGGACACAGTACCTTGAAGCTGAGGTTTCGTACGATGAGTCTGGCTTTTAATTTTATTTTCTTCACTCCTTTTCCTTTGATGTCCTTTTTCTCCACAGGTTCCTTCTGTGATGCTGAAACACAAAACAAACAGCGTTATATTTCCGTGTTTACCTCATGATTTGTAGGATCAAAGTGACGCACTAACCTGCTTTCTTTTTGTCCCTGATCTTCTTTTTGGCCACCGACAGGAAAAGCCTCGCTCCATCAAAGTCTTTGACTTCTTTCAAGGCTCGCTGGGCATCTTCTTCCAGAGCGTAGGTCACATAGCCAAAACCTCGGCCTTTGTCTGCACCTGGTTCACACAGTTACATCAGAGCCATTTGAGATATGTTGTACGGTAGGGCTGGGCAATTCATAGAATTTTGATCTAATTGCGATTAGTGTGGTGTGTTTTATTTGGCAGGATTATTGGCCAATCCTGTCACAGAAAAAACATGTGGAAGCGCCTACTTGTTTACAAAGGAAGCGTCTAACAACTGCCAATGGATAGTTTTAACAAAACTGGGTAATACTACAAACTTATTCATTAATCTCAAGAACCATTGTCCTTCTGAACACAAAGAAAGCTGCTAAAACGCTCGACAGCTGCAGCACCTTTCAGATCAAACCCAGGGAATCACTCGGACAAACAAACAGAAAGCAGCACGCAACACAAGGAAAGAGGATCTGGTGAATGTAACAATAAAATCAGCTGCAAACTCTCACTCGTCTAATGGGCAAAATAGACACGCAGTATCCGTCAGAGGATCACGGAGGATATTTGTGCACGCCGTGTACGTTTCACCTTCGAAAGGAAAACTATCGCTGTGTTTTCTTTTTTTCTTCTTTTTAATAACTGTAGCTGAAAGAAGCAGCATGCAGTGGATTAGCTGGACTTCTGACATGATTAATATCATTTTAAGGGCATCACAAAATATCGCCAAAACGTTACCACAACCTAATATTTGACGCAATATATTGCCAGAAGCCACAATACTCTATATTGCGAGATCTGGAAGTTTCTTCATCTGGGCGGCACGGTGGCGCACTCGTGCTTCACAGCCAGAAGGTCCGGGTTTGATTCCCACCTGGACGGGGCCTTTCTGTGTGGAGTTTGCATGTTCTCCCCGTGTCTGTGTAGGTTTCCTCCGGTTTCCCCTACCACTAAAAACATGTACAACAGGCCAGGATGAATGAGAATGTGTTTGAGAGTGCGCATGGGGGACGACAGATGGAAATTAGCCCAAGGCCACAGTCTGGTGTGGCGTGCTTACATGCATGAGTCCCATGTGTGTTCATTAACATGCACTGTCCCAACCAAATAAATAAACAAATCTGACTGAGGGCGTTCTCACACAGGCTCTAGTGAGGTCGACTTAAAGGGACTTTCGGGCCGAGAGCGGCACTTTAGGGTCAGTGTGAATCTAACCGCAGCACCTTAGGGTCAGTGTGAATCTAACCGCAGCACCTTAGGGTCAGTGTGAATCTAACCGCAGCACTTTAGGGTCAGTGTGAATCTAACCGCAGCACCGGCACTTTAAGCCGGTCTAAACAGACTGCGGCTGAAACAGGTGGTGTGAATGGCCCAGTCAAAGTCCTGACCTAAATCCTATTGAAAATCTGTGGAAAGACCTGAAAACTGCTGTTCACAAACGCTCTCCTTCTAATTTGACAGAGCTCGAGTTGTTTTGTAAAGAGGAATGGGCTAAAATGTCAGTCTCTACATGTGCAAACCTTGTAGAGTCATACTCCAGAAGACTTGCTGCTGTTATTGCAGCAAAAGGGGAGTTCCACAAAGTATTAAGTCATGCTGTATGAATACCCCACTTTTCACTTTTCTATTTTACAAAAAACAACGGAATCATATATCATTTTGCTTTCACTTCACAGTTGTCTGTTACTTGTGTGTGAACTTTCAGTAAAAAATAAATAAATCTATGTGCAAAAGTTCAAGGTGTATTAGTACCTTCGAGAGCCACTGTAACTGTACATTTACAGGTCGTATCATTCATTCAGTACTTTTTACTTCTACTTGAGTAATATTACACTTTTATGCTCAGTTAGTCAGTAAAATGTTTACTTTTTGACTGTTGAGTAAACATTTGGGTCAATACTTTTTACTTCTACTTGTCACAGTACTCTTACTTGAGTAAATATGTTGGCTACTCTACCCACCCATCATTATTGATCATGTAATAACTCAATAATTAGTTAGTAGAGCTGTCATTACAAATCCCACAACAGTGAAAATTACGTCACATTTTTACCTTTCTCTTTTACGACGAAACACTGCTTTACAGGCCCGACCTCGGAAAAGATCTCCCCGAGCCGTTCATTCGTGGCTGTGGCTGGGAGGGAGCGGACGAAGATGGTGGAGGCAGGCATGGCTCTCGGTCCTCAGCTGCTCCGGGACTAAATCAAACCAATATGAACAGGAGGCTGCCGACACCAGGGCGGGTTTATACGTTAGCGTTTAAACAATGATACGACGGTTTTACGAAACGGAACGAGCCTTGTAAATGCGTTCACTTTCAGCATAACGAGCTCCAAAAGCACCACGCATGTTTACATACGAGGGCCGCCATGTTGAATGGATGGAAACGGAAATGACGTGTTACCTTCATCCGCTGTACAAATCTTCTTCTTAGGGATTATTCCGGCGGTTTGCAACCAAATGTTAGAGCATTACCGCCACCTACTGTTCCGGAGGATGGGTCAAACAGCATGCTCACACTGGAACATAATAATAATAATAATGATAATAACATTAAATTAAATAATAGAATAATAATAGTACCTAGCCGTACCTCTAAATTCTTCCATATAGCCCTGTTTTCTTTAGAAAAGCTACTACAACCCTCACATGCTCACCACTCCAAGTATCCAGAAGACTCTTTAAGTCAACCTCCCGAGCTCCCAGCTCCTTAAGCCTCTGCTTCATAACCTCCCGACACGCATTATACCCCCTACTATGCAACAGAGCATGTACTACGCACTCCTCCTCCTGACAGCCCTCACACAGGCCTGTACCATGCTTTCCTATAAGATGCAACATCTTGTTCAGAGCACTATGCCCAAGTCTGGGCCTACTAATAACAATTTCCTCTCCTCTATGTCCCCCCCTGCATTCTACCACCTCTCACCTCTTTCTTTATCTCATACAAATGTCGTCCTGTCAACCCCGTGAACTGCTACCTTAACGTGGTGGGGTTGTTTGAGTGCCCGAATGATCCGAGGAGCTATGTTGTCTGGGGCTTCATGCCCCTGGTAGGGTCTCCCATGGCAAACAGGTCTTAGGTGACGGGTCAGACGAAGAGCAGTTCAAAGACTTCTATGGACAGTATACTAACAAGGACCGTGACGTCGCCCAGTATGGCGCAGCCGGGGCCCCACCCTGGAGCCAGGCCTGGGGTTGGGGCTCGAATGCGAGCGTCTGGTGGTCGGGCCTCTGCCCACGGGGCTCGGCCGGGCACAGCCCGAACGGACGACGTGGGCCCGCCCTCCTGTGGACTCACCACCCGCAGAGGGATCCGTAGGGGTCGGGTGCAGAGAGGACTGGGTGGCAGTCGAAGGCAGGTGCCTCGACGACCTGGTCCGCGTGCGCAGCTTCTGGCGTTCGGGACATGGAACGTCACCTCGCTGGGGGGGAAGGAGCCTGAGCTCGTGCGGGAGGTAGAGAGATACCGGCTAGATATAGTCGGGCTCACCTCCACGCACAGCCTGGGTTCCGGATCCCAACTCCTGGAGAGAGGCTGGACGCTCCATTTTTCTGGAGTTGCCCGCGGGGAGCGGCGGCGGGCTGGGGTGGGCTTGCTCATAGCCCCCCAGCTCAGCCGTCACGTGTTGGAGTTCACCCCGGTGAACGAGAGGGTCGCGTCCCTACGCCTTCGGGTCGGGGACAGGTCTCTCACCGTTGTCTCGGCCTACGGGCCCAACATCGTTGCAGAGTACCCGGCCTTCTTGGAGTCCCTGGGAGGGGTACTAGATGGTGCTCCGGCCGGGGACTCCATTGTTCTACTGGGGGACTTCAACGCCCACGTGGGTAACGACAGTGAGACCTGGGTGGGGGTGATGGGGAAGAACGGTCTCCCCGATCAGAACCCGAGTGGTGTTCTGTTATTGGACTTCTGTGCTAGTTACGGTTTGTCCATAACGAACACCATGTTCGAGCACAAGGATGTCCATAAGTGCACGTGGCACCAAGACACCCTAGGCAGGAGGTCGATGATCGACTTTGTAGTTGTGTCATCCGATCTCCGGCCGCGTGTCTCAGACACTCGGATGAAGAGAGGGGCTGAGCTGTCAACCGATCACCACCTGGTGGTGAGCTGGATCCGCTGGCAGGGGAAGAAGCCGGTCAGACCTGGCAGGCCCAAACGTGTTGTGAGGGTCTGTTGGGAACGTCTTGTGGATCCCTCTGTCAGTAGGGTCTTTAACTCCCACCTCCGGAAGAGCTTCATCCAGATTCCGAGGGAGGTAGGGGACATGGAGTCCGAGTGGACCATGTTCTCCTCCTCCATTGTCGATGCGGCTGCTCGTAGTTGTGGCTGTAAGGTCTCTGGTGCCTGTCGCGGCGGCAACCCCCGAACCCGGTGGTGGCGCCCGGAAGTAAGGGATGCCGTCAAGCTGAAGAAGGAGTCCTATCTGGCCTTGTTGGCTTGTGGGACTCCGGAGGCAGCTGAGAGGTACCGGCAGGCCAAGCGTGCTGCAGCTCGTGTGGTCAAAGAGGCAAAAACTCAGGTCTGGGAGGAGTTCGGAGAAGCCATGGAGGAGGACTATCGGTCGGCCTCGAAGAGATTCTGGCAAACCATCCGGCGCCTCAGGAGGGGGAAGCAGTGCTTCACCAACACTGTTTACAGTGCGGGTGGGGAGCTGCTGACCTCGACTGGGGATGTGGTCGGGCGGTGGAAGGAGTACTTCGAGGATCTCCTCAATCCCACTGTCACGTCTTCCGATGAGGAGGCAGAGGCTGGGGACTCGGCGGGGGGCTCGTCCATCACCCAGGCTGAAGTCACCGAGGTGGTTAGAAAGCTCCTCGGTGGCAAGGCCCCGGGGGTGGATGAGATTCGTCCCGAGTACCTTAAGTCTCTGGATGTTGTAGGGCTGTCTTGGCTGACACGTCTCTGCAGCATCGCGTGGCGGTTGGGGACAGTGCCTCTGGATTGGCAGACCGGGGTGGTGGTCCCCCTCTTCAAGAAGGGGGATCGGAGAGTGTGCTCCAATTACAGAGGGATCACACTTCTCAGCCTCCCTGGTAAGGTCTATTCCAGGGTGCTGGAGAGGAGGATCCGGCCAATAGTCGAACCTCGGATTCAGGAGGAACAATGCGGTTTTCGTCCTGGTCGTGGAACACTGGACCAGCTCTATACCCTTCATCGGGTGCTCGAGGGTTTGTGGGAGTTCGCCCAACCAGTCCACATGTGCTTTGTGGATCTGGAGAAAGCGTTCGACCGTGTCCCTCGTGGTGCCCTGTGGGGGGTGCTCCGGGAGTATGGGGTCCGGGGCCCTCTACTAAGGGCTGTCCGTTCCCTGTATGACCGTAGCAGGAGCTTGGTTCGCATTACCGGCAGTAAGTCAGACCTGTTCCCGGTGCGTGTTGGGCTCCGCCAGGGCTGCCCTTTGTCACCGGTTCTGTTCATTACTTTTATGGACAGAATTTCTAGGCGCAGCAAGGGGCCGGAGGGTGTCCGGTTTGGGAACCTCAGAATCTCATCTCTGCTGTTTGCAGATGATATTGTTCTGTTGGCTTCATCAAATCAGGACCTTCAGCACGCACTGGGGCGGTTTGCAGCCGAGTGTGAAGCGGCCGGGATGAGGATCAGCACCTCCAAATCTGAGGCCATGGTTCTCGACCGGAAAAAGGTGGCTTCCCCGCTTCAGGTCGGTGGGGTGTCCTTGCCTCAAGTGGAGGAGTTCAAGTATCTCGGGGTCCTGTTCACGAGTGAGGGACGGATGGAGCGCGAGATCGGTAGACGGATCGGTGCGGCGTCAGCAGTGATGCGGTCGCTGTATCGGACTGTTGTGGTGAAGAGGGAGCTGAGCCAAGCGGCAAAGCTCTCGATTTACCGATCGATCTACGTTCCCACCCTCACCTATGGTCATGAGATTTGGGTAATGACCGAAAGGACAGGATCGCGAATACAAGCGGCCGAAATGAGTTTCCTTCGCAGGGTGGCTGGGCGCACCCTCCGAGATCGGGTGAGGAGCTCAGTTACCCGGGAGGAGCTCGGACTCGAGCCGCTACTCCTCCACGTCGAAAGGAGCCAGCTGAGGTGGCTAGGGCATCTGTTCCGGATGCCTCCTGGTCGCCTCCCTCGGGAGGTGTTCCAGGCATGTCCTATTGGGAGGAGGCCTCGTGGAAGGCCCAGGACACGCTGGTGGGACTATGTCTCCGAGCTGGCCTGGTGTCCCCAGAACAGCTGGAAGAGGTGTGCGTGGATCGGGAAGTCTGGGCATCTCTGCTGAGACTGCTGCCCCCGCGACCCGGCCCCGGATAAAGCGGAAGAAAATGGATGGATGGATGGAAATGTCGTCCTGTGTTCCCTGCATCCCACCGCCTTTGCCACTCCTGGGTTGCCGGTTTCCATGCCACACTCTTCGCCTCACCCTGGCTACATTTTACTCTCATTTCTACACTGCACTTACTCAGTGCGCCCTTAGCCAGCCTGTCTACCCTCTCGTTACCGGATATAACGCAATGTACAGGCACCCACAAGAACTGCACCCCATTCCCCTGTTGATGCATTCTAGTAATAGTCAAGATACCCTGCCGATCATTAGAGTGACGGTGGATAGAACTGAAGCTGCATCTGAACAAATCAACACCCTGCTACTTTTGGTCCGCTCTGCCCACCTTAATGCCACCAATATCGCCACCATCTCCACTGTATAAACACCCAGCCCGTCTGATGTTCGCCTGTTGATACCTATGTGATTAACTGGAACTGCCACTCCAAAGCCTGTGACACCTGTATCTGGATCCTTGGCCCCATCCGTAAAAATCTGAACATGGCCACCATACCAGTGCTCCACATGGTAATCAAAAGCTGCAACTAGATCAACCTTTCCTTTCTCCTTTTTCTTTAATTCAGACAGATACCGGTCTACACCGGGACATACTAACAACCACGGGGGTACCTCCGGGAATACTAAAGCTGCACTAATCTGGAGATCATTGACACCATACTCCTGGGCCAATTCTCCCAAAATTATCTCTTTGGCCCGCACCACACTCCCAGCAATCTTTAAGTGCTTGCTTAGTGGGATGAGACTCCCCATGACTTTTCAGATGCACACAGTAATTCACCATGATTTGCTTCCTCCTCAGGTCCATTTCCCCCATTTCCTCCTGTAATGCATTCACTGGAGACGTTTTAAAGCTTCCACAGCACACTGTCAATGCTCGGACCTGTATTACATCCAATCTTTTTAGTGAAGAAGAAGCTGCTGACCCATATGCCACACACCCATAATCAAATACTGACTTTATTAAGGCCTGACAGAGCCGTTTTAAGGCCTGGCCCAGGACTGTCTCCTTACAGGCCTGGGCCTTCCTCACCTCATTTTCAAGTCTAATAATTGAATCACACGAGTTCCTTGCCTTCCCAAAGCCACTCTGACAATTGGCTAAAAGTCCTCTTTTTTCAAGATCAAACAACAGCCTCTCCACAATCATTCGCTCCATTATTTTGCAAAGGTTGGAGGTAAGGGCAATCGGTCGATAACTACTAGGCTTTGATGGGTCCTTCCCTGGCTTCTGATTTGGCACTACTACAGCCTCCTTCCAAGATCCTGTGAGCCTGCCCTCAGTCCAAAACCGATTGTATAACACCAACAGCGTTTTACAGGCTTCTTTCCCCAGCCAGTCTTACCATTGTGGAGCATACCTGATCTTTGCTTGGAGACGTTGGTGTTGCCCTCCTGATTGCCCTGTCCATCTCCTCCAAGGTGAACAGAGAATCCAAATGATGGTTTGTAGCAGTATTCACTGCTAATGCTTCAGGGTACTGTGCTCTGGTTTGACCTATCCTCCTTTTAGCAGCTTCTGACAAATTACAGTGCCTTGCGAAAGTATTCGGCCCCATTGAACTTTTCGACCTCTTGCCACATTTCAGGCTTCAAACATAAAGATATAAAACTGTAATGTTTTGTGATGAACCAAGAACAAGTGGGACACAATCATGAAGTGAAACAAAATGTATTGGATATTTCAAACATTTTTAACAAATAAACAACAGAAAAGTCTCCCACCTCAGCTGTACATTTTTGCAGTTCATCCAGAGTGATCATGGGCCTCTTGGCAGCATCTCTGATCAGTTTTCTCCTTGTATGAGCTGAAAGTTTAGAGGGACGGCCGGGTCTTTGTAGATTTGCAGTGGTCTGATACTCCTTCCATTTCAATATTATCGCTTGCACAGTGCTCCTTGGGATGTTTAAAGCTTGGGAAATCTTTTTGTATCCAAATCCGGCTTTAAACTTCTCCACAACAGTATCTCGGACCTGCCTGGTGTGTTCCTTGTTCTTCATGATGCTCTCTGCGCTTTAAACTGACCGAATACTTTCACAAGGCACTGTATCTGAGCTATGAACCACAGCAAAACTTTGAGCCATAACCATGTCTGATATAGCTGACCCATACTGTGTCTCTAACACTGGGTAATCCCACTCACGCCCATCTTCTCCCATCCTTTTCACCATCCCCCATATTTCACCCAGG
Source organism: Proterorhinus semilunaris (assembly GCA_021464625.1). Classification (NCBI taxonomy): domain Eukaryota; kingdom Metazoa; phylum Chordata; class Actinopteri; order Gobiiformes; family Gobiidae; genus Proterorhinus; species Proterorhinus semilunaris. Next base: position 32,128,196 of record CM038356.1, read on the forward strand.
GGTGGTACTCCCCACTCCTGAACAGAACTCCCTCCAGCTTGCTCTCTCTGCCCGTCTTACTGTCCTCCTGACAACCGCCTGTGCTTTCTTGTATTGAACAAGATGCTGCATACTAAGAGTTCTCTTAAATACTTTCAATGCTTTGTTCCTTCCTTTGACATCTCGCTGACACTCTTGTGTCCACCAAGGTACTAGTACTCTGCTTTGCTTAGACTTACTCCTTGGAATACACTGCTGTGCAGCCCTCATAATTACCTCTGTCAACTGGTTATTCATATCATCTACAGTGCCTTGCGAAAGTACTAATACACCTTGAACTTTTGCACATTTTGTCATGTTTACAACCCTAAACATAAAGATTTTATTTAGAATTTTTTACTGAACGTTCACACACAAGTAACAGACAACTGTGAAGTGAAAGCAAAATGATGCATGATTCTGTTATTTTTCAAAAAATAGAAAACCGAAAAGTGGGACGTGCATAAGTATTCATACAGCATGACTTAATACTTTGTAGAACCCTCCCAACTATTCTTACAATCTTCCCTGTCCCCGCTGAGGTAAATCAGCCCCGTAGCATGATGCCAAGTAGACTCTGAAGGTCTAGCCTGAGACATGGATTATAGAAGTTTATGATTATCATTGGCTCTTCTCTGTCCCATATCTCCACCACTATGCACTCAAGATTACCTCCCACCCCCAACAGCCTGTACGGGACACCATTTCTAGCGAATGTGGCACACCCTCCTCCATCACCATGCTCTCGGTCACTTCTAATCACAGAATACCCATATATCAAAAAATCCAAAGAAGGCTTAAGCCAGGTCTCCTGCACACATATTACATCAGGCTGCTCACTCTACACCCTGTTTATCCTGCCTCTGAGCTGGCTGAGACTCCACTGTCCCCCGCCCTCTTGTCGCCGTCGGCACGCTCCCTTTTGACACTTTCACAGCCTCTTCTTTTCCACTCTCACCCTTTGAATATAACTTTCTTGTTTCATGACTTCACACCCGGCGTATGCCACGCTATGTGCCCCACCACAACTGCAACACTTAGGCTGCACCCCTTCTCCACATTTCCCGTACTCGTGCTCACCACCACACCGAGCACACCTCCTCTTATCCTTACAGTTCTTAGCTATATGCCCAAAACGCTGGCAGTTGAAACGCCTAAGTGGCCTTGGCTCTAAGTGGGTAGGTCAAGAACCCAAGAAACACTTTCTGTGGCATGGTTGCTTCCTCAAACTCAATCAAAATAGATTCACTGTCCACTTTCTTCCCCTCTTTTGTAGCCGTCATCCTAGTTACACTCTGCACTGTGCCCCTTTAATGTGTTTCTTCAAATCATCAATCTTGACACCAACAGGCACCCCAGTAATTACTCCTTTACTGCCGCCAGTCATGGCGCCCACCTGCCCCGTACCGATCACTTTAAGCTTTCCCAGCTCCCTCAAACTTAACTGAGTTGTTCTTCATTAGCGCAATGTATAAGCAAATTTCCACCCGTCAACACTTTTGCTGCAACAATATCGCCCAGCTTATTCCCCAGGTCTGGAGTCAAAATAAGTGGGCTCACTTTTTTAGCAGTAGCTTGGGTCTTTTCATTGAACCTTACAATAGCAATCAACTTGTTCGGCTCCTCTCACCGAGAATACACTGCTGTCACTGCCGGTACTTCTACTCCGAGCTCGCCTTCCTCGTCTTTGGCCCTCTGTGCTGACGGTAGCTCAGTGTCAGAGCCATTCTCCTCCTCCCCCATTCTGCTGTCTCCCCTCCTGCCTACCTCTGACCCATCCCCGGCGTTGTCACGCTCTGGCATTAAGACAGGAGGTGGCAGATCGCCACCTCTCCGTCCTCTTCATCTACCTGACGAAGTCACCGGCATGCTTCCTCAACCCGGACACAGCATTCAGCTCCCCCGTGTCCCCGCTGTGCAAATGGTTCCTATATAGATTAATAACATATTTTATTATAAAGCATTTTAATATATTTGACTTATTGGTGCTCAAACTGATAAATGTTGCAAATGGATTAATCGTAAACACGTATCTTATATTTTAGCCACTAGGTGTGTTTGTCTTGCCATATTTGTGGGCATAAAGTATGGTTACTTAGGGCCGTAGCCAGAATAAAAAAAATTGTGAGGTAATTCTTCAAACCGGGGGGTCTGGGAGAATTCAGATGTAATTTCCCGTATTTTATGTTATCAAAAAACTTTCATCTCATCCTTTAGCTATTTAAAAAAAAAAAAAAATGGTTGCACTTTTGGAGGGGCCAATGGCGCAGGCTGGTTGCCTCGCTTCCATCAGTCTACCCCAGGGCAGTTTACCATCACCGAGTATGGAGTGAATGAATAATGCACACAGTTTGAGTATCTGAAAAAGCGCTATATAAGACAAATGCATTATTATTATTTCCCTGCATATTACAGCTTTACTAACTAAGAACACTTCCCAGTTTTGGAACAGTTTGGTCAAACAACAATTCTTAGCTAAATTTAACCCAACTCTTTACTCTAAAAAACACTTTATCTTTAATATAAAGCTTTATTTTAACAGCTATTTCAAAACAAACAACACAATTTGCCCCTCCTGGAATTGCCACCTTAACGTGGTTTGAGCACTCGAATGATCCTGGGAGCTCTGTTGTCGGGGGCTTCGTGCCCCTGGTAGGGTCTCCCATGGCAAACAGGTCCTAGGTGACGGGTCAGACAAAGAGCGGTTCAGAAGCCCCTTATGAGAGACCAACAGGCCCGGTTAGGACAAGTGGAAGAAGATGGATGGATGGACAACACAATTCTTGTCTAGACCTGGACTGATTAACACTATAGGACTAAACCAGGACTATAGAGATGAGACTGGACTGAGTGAGACTAGGATTAAACCAGGACTATAGAGACGAGACAGGACTGAGTGAGACTAGGATTAAACCTGGACTATAAACAAGACTGGACTGGGTGAGACTAGGATTAAACCTGGACTATAGACAAGACTGGCCTGAGTGAGACTAGGATTAAACCTGGACTATATACAAGACTTGACTGAGTGAGATTGGGATTAAACCAGGACTATAGACAAGACTGGACTGAGTGAGACTAGGATGTGGCTCTTTCCCTTGTCATCCTGAAGACCAACTTGCTTTGCTTGAATTCATCTCTTTCTCTGTTTCAGTGAGGAGGAAATGTTAGGACCAGATAGAGCTGTGTCACAGAAATAGCCTAGGCCAGTGGTTCTTACACATTTTGGAGCCATGCACCCCTGAAGCTTTAGGTGACGAGTCGCGTACCCCTTACTTTGAATATCGCAAAATAAAATATTTAATTCTATTTAATAACTATTTCATCCATTATTCATCCAGTGACAGTTCATTCTGAACATCAGACAGTGAGACACGGTTGGACTCTGCGCTCTGGCCCCTCTGCGTCTCTCTCAGATAAGATAAGATAGCCTTTATTGATCTCACAAATGTGAACGCGCTGGTTCAAGCTCTCATTAAAGCGGAGATCATTCATACGCAGGACATTACAATCTGTGCACGTGCCGCCGCGCATCAACTCGTAAATTAAACATATGTGACAGAAACAAAGCGAGGGGTTTAGCAGCAGAGGAGGGCGATGACGCAGACACTTCTTCTTCTTCCTTTCGCTCCTCTGATCAGAATGTAGTAAATCGAAGTCTCCGATCAGCCTGATGACGCGCGCACCGGCTCCTCCCTCGTGACGACAGAGAGTAAAGAAATTGCAACTCGGGCCTTTTGGTGGTTTGGTTTTAGAGTGGACACATTTAGGTCCAGAACAAGCTCATCCACATCATTGTACATGCTTCTATTAGGCAACATAATCCGAAATCATAATATAAATTTTCACTGTTACGCGGATGACACACAGCTGTACTTATCAATGAAAACCAGGTCAGACAGATAAATTAGATACGCTTAGTTCCTGCGTAAAAGCCATCAAGACCTGGATGACTGTAAAGTACCTCCTCCTTAACCCTGATAAAACCGAGGTTATTATTTTAGGTCCTCAAGAGTCTTTATCTCAGCAGATCATCTCCCTGGATAATGTTAGCGTATCAACGAGCTCTAAAGTAAAAAACCTTGGAGTTCTGTTTGACCAAGACCTCTCTTTTAAAACGCATATAAACCAGGCTTGTAAAATTGCGTTCTTTCACCTGCGCAACATTGCTAAAATACGAAACATTCTACCTAAGAGTGATGCAGAAAAACGTATTCATGCATTTGTTTCCTCAAGGCTGGACTACTGCAACTGCCTTCTGGCAGCGTGTCCTAAAAGTTCCCTAAAAAGTTTTAAATAAGTTCAAATGCAGCTGCAAGATTGTTAACGCGTACAAAGAGAAGAGAACACATGACACCTGTGCTAAAGTCTCTCCATTGGCTTCCTGTTGAGTTTAGAATCAAATTTAAAATCCTGCTCCTTACATTTAAAGCCATAAAGGATTTGGCTCCGCTTTATCTCCAAGACGTTATCGTTCCATATCGGCCAACCAGAGCTCTCCGCTCTCAAAACTCAGGGCTACTAGTGATTCCTCGGGTCTCCAAAATCACTGTAGGAGGAAGAGCCTTTAGCTCCAAAATCACTGTAGGAGGAAGAGCCTTTAGCTCCAAAATCACTGTAGGAGGAAGAGCCTTTAGCTACCAAGCTCCGGTTTTATGGAATAAACTCCCAGCTCACGTTAAAGAAGCAGACACAGTCTCTACATTTAAGACTAGGCTCAAAACGTACCTCTGAGAATTAGCTTAGGATCAGGTCAGTTAGGTAAAGCTCTAACTCACAGCCTGAAGTAAAGCTCTAACTCACAGCCTGAAGTAAAGCTCTAACCCTCAGCCTGAAGTAAAGCTCTAACCCACAGCCTGAAGTAAAGCTCTAACCCTCAGCCTGAAGTAAAGCTCTAACCCTCAGCCTGAAGTAAAGCTGCCTTAGAAGAAACACTGCTGTGGGAAGTACGGTACACTGAGCGCTATCCTCTTCTTCTTCTTACTGCAAACTTTGTCTTATTATGATACAATATTTATTTTATCTGTAGTCTGTTCATTACTATTCACATGGTGTCTCCTGTCCCACTCCCCCTTGGGGGTGCCTGTCTAGATCGAACGGAGGAACCCGGCTGAACGGAGGAACCCTGCCTACTGACAACAAGGACTGGACGGTCTGTGATCTTGGCCCGTCTGCTGAGGGACTCCTTCGGCCCTGGGTCTCTATAGCCTGTCCGTCCATGGGAGTGGATCTCTCCTTCTGTGGTTCTCCTCAAGGTTTCTCGTTTCTCCCACTGGGTTTTTGAGTTTTTCCTTGCCGTGTTGGAGAGTCTAAAGGACAGGGGACGCCCGAGCTGCTCGTCGCCCCCCACTGCTGACGCTTATTTGGACTTTATGTTTGCCTGGATACTTGATTCACCTGAACTTTACACCGTCTTATTTACTGTTCTGTTTTATTGCCTTCATGTTTGTGCAGCTGTGAGGCAACTCCTGTTGTGATATTGGGCTATACAAAACCATTGATTGATTGAAGGCTCTTCAGCCTGTATAAGCGCATGTTCGCAACATTCATTTGCGCAGTAAAGAATTATCAATGTGTTTAAAAAAAGTTGATATAATTGTACCAAAGTCCGGACCTCGGTGACCTCAATGGTAGATACGGCCATGCTTACGAGCCTTATTTTATATCGAATGTAACTGTGTACATGTCAATAATACAATCTAATTTGCAAATGTACTTCCCCTGGGTACTCTTTGGAAATGAATGCGATTTTAGTTGCTCAGAAAAAAATATGGCTAACGTTTGCTGTTTATTTTTGGCCTATTAACCAAAACTATTAAAACACTAACGTTAAACCACATTATTGAAAAGTGCATTAGTGTTTTATAAGGGTATGTACTAACAAATTAATCTCTCTATGAAGGTGGCTGGTAAGAGGTTCATTGGAGAATGCAGAGTGGTCTAAAGATACACTGGGCCTCAGTCATGAATGTTGAAGGATAATATTAAATCACTATCTATCATACTGGGTCAAGCTGTACACTCGTACTATCTCTGTTATAGCCTTGACTGTGGTGCTCAAGCGTCACGGAATGTGTTGCTCGCGTATCACTCTGACGCTCTTAGACGGTATTTATCCCTCCTCTGTGGAAGCATAGGCAGACTTGAATGGTAGGACTGGCGCAATGTCTTGTATTCATGTCTCCGGGTCCCGTAACGATGGTAAATAAACTTCTCCTGTACAAGACATCCTGACTGCTGTCTCTTCTTCATCGATCCTCTCGAGCACCATTGTTATTTATCTAACAATGAACATATTCTTAAGAAAATTCTTAAAATCCGTACTTACGAAGGCGGTGTCAGGAAACTGCGCCAGATTCACGGCACGTTCCCAAGTAAGAAAAATACTTTTTGTTTTTTGAGTTTGGTGAATGCCGACTTGGAAGCCCGTGCGTGAGGCCTAATTAGCATATGTCACCACCGCCTATCATTCACCATATAAGAACAAAACAAGTGTGCCATGCAAAACAGGCAGAGGAGGATATGAATGACAAAACATGAATCCAAAACTACCAAACACCTTCTACCTTCAAAAACCCCCCAAAAGAAAACAAATCTCAGCCATCGGCGCCACACGCTCAAGGACCCGCCTAAACCTGTAGGCGAGCTCTCTTTACAAAAGGTTTAAATAGATATAACCTGTACATCGCAAAACGGTTTTCCTTCCAGTCCCTTAAATAGATCTCAGGAGTCTTTGTAAACACAAGGTCATAGGATCGAGGCCGACACTCAAATAATGTTAATGCAGTGCATTTAATACTATTTGTGAACGGCGGCATTCAAAGGTTTTAGCAGTAATACATTGGTGCTTTACTTTCCATTAATAAAAGTAGACTACAGGTGATATTACCACCTTATTTCTGTATAAAGGCATCTGTAATTTATAATAATTATATTTACATTGTGGAATTAATTAATACATGATTGAATATGTACAAATATATGACTCAAAATGTTGGGTTCCATCAGGAGCATGAGCGTGTACTGAACTGGACATTTTTTTTAACACAAGAGTCAGAAACCTTCCAAATGTGTGCGTAAGAACGAGTTGTGAATGAGGCCCAATGAGTCTGTGTGAGAAATAAGTGCAGGGATGAAACTTTTAGGTAGTTAGTGCTACGTTACTGAAACTACACACACACGCATACAAAGAACAATGATATATGAACAAAATATGTAGAATAATAAAAGATCCAATAGTAAAGGCTTATTTTATTTTATTGGTGACGTGAAAACAGGAAGCGACCTCCCTCTCTCCTTGTGCAGCTCAGTTTTTTGCTTTTTTCTGCGAACTGCATTTGTGGTTTCTGTGTTACACGTTGTTTTTCTGGATACTTTTGTACGTCTTTGCCGTGTTTTTGTGGAGGTTTGGTGGATTTGTTTACTTTGAGAGTCTAAAATGGTCTTGAAGAAAGCAGCTTTTTAAAGGTAAACAAAGCTTATCAGCTAAACCCATTTGAGACCTACACAGTTCTTCTTCTGAGACACTGAAGAGGCACCAAGAGCCCCCACAGCTGCAGCACAGTCGAGGCGTCACAAGAGGAGCTACAGGAAACAAAAAAGGACAAACGAGAGATGGTGAAAGACTGTTGTGAAGCGGAGGGAGGAAGAGGAAGGAGGAGGTGGAGCTGATCAGTGCAGGACACCACGCTAGAGCCCTGCACGGGCCTGATTTCTGGGCCCGGGCCGGGGTTCGGGCCCGAGCCCGGCCCGGCCCGACAGACTTTCAGAATTATCAGGCCCGAGCCCGGCCCGCGGCCCGGCTCTTCCCTCTCACTCTCTCTCTCCCTTTCCAATATTTTCCAAATGCGTGATTAAACAGCGCTGCAACAGTTGACCTGTATTGTATGAATAAATAAACGCTTCTATCTAAAGCAGTGTTTATTTTTTATTGTTGGGAGGAACACGCATTTGTTTCCTGGAAACACTGCGAACACATTCCGTCGATAGAAGCACATCCGCACGCGAACCGCCCGGTCCTCTCTCTCAATACGACCGCTCTGCAGAGCTGTACGCACGGCGAGGAAAACTCCCACGCCACGGTCCACGGGGAAGGCAGGTACATGTTTGTGTTGAGTTGGCGGGTCAAGACAAGACGAGGTGTGAGAGAGCAGGTGGGCAGGGAGAGAGGAGAGCGGGTGCTGCATTTAATGTCGCCATTTAAGTTGGTTAAAAAATAGCAGCACAACGCATTGGCAGGGGGGAAAAACCGAGCCCGGCCCGTGTCCGACGCAATGATGCGGTAATGGGCCCGAAGCCCGGCCCGCGGGCCTCGGGCTCAAATGCAGGGCTCTACACCACGCTCCTGTCTGGACTTTTGCAAGCACACTGTTGGAGCTGGTAGCCAACAAAACCACAAAACACAATAGTTAATGCAAGAAAGTGAGACAAGACAGTTTACCTTTTTCTGACCAGGAGAGACAGACAGAGATGAGGGTCCAGCTCCGATGGAGCTGGGCCATCGTCCTGCTCGCTCTGGCTCCTGGTTGCCCCTACATGGGCTTTTATTGACTTGTTCACGCCCCTGGTTTACAATTTACTGCTTGGGTCTAAGGGAGGGGGGACAGTATCCAAAGCAGCAAATGGCATTTACAACTTCACAGTGTTTACTTTTAATTATCCATTATCCTTGACACAGTCCCAGTTACGGTCACACACAGCTCTCCCCTGTCAAAGGGCAGGGGTCATATACCAGAGCAGCATAGGTCTATCAGTTTATGCTCAAACTCTGGAACTCAAAGTAAAACATTAACAACATATTTTCAGTCAACAGATCATGAAGTGTAAGACAAAGCAAAATATAGAGAATAATCAATATTTATCCAACATTTCCCTCCTGTTTATCGATATTTTGACTTTCCCCCCACCACTCTTTCTGTTTCACTCACGCTTTGGTCATGGGGACAAATTCTTTAGCCTGTTGTCCAGGAGAGAGAGCAAATGAGATATAAAAACATTTCATACTATTGTTCTAATAGGATGTAAACATTTTGCAGCACCTTGTGTACCTAACTAATTTTGTTATTTTAAAAGTACCATTCAGGTTAACTTTAAAACTTCTCTATATACACCAAATCTTAATTTCTGTTTCTGTCAAACTACAGTGGTCAATGGGTGGGTAATGTGGCAAAAGTGATTTTTTGATCCAAGGTCAAATGTCACTTATACAGTCCTTCAGCTCTTCCCAGTAGATATCTGCATTCAGCAACCACTGTCCTGTGAATGATTCAAGACAGCAAGGTGTTTGTCCAATCAGGGAAAAGTCACTGTTAGTACATTCAGAACACACAGAATTGATGCTCTCATCAGCAAATCAGGAGAGAAACAGCAGTCTGAGGAGCCTCACTGAGTCAGATTCAGTCCTGCCAGATGGGCACTGGTTTGGTGAAAGGCAGAACATGTGGTTTTCCTGTATCCACCCAGTAGATGGTGTCCGTTAATGATCACAGTCTCATAGTTCACAGATGAGTGTGTTTCACCTTTATCCACCCGCACGTCAAGAGTCTGTCCGTTCCTTTCACAGTTAACACGATTTCTGGACTCCCATGCCTCTGGACTCATCAGCAGTCTCAGCAGCCAGTAATCAGAGTAGTTTTGTCCACCAGCGTTGTTTTAAACGCCTCGATCTCCTCGAACGTTGTTGGTCTGTTTTCTGGTTCTGGATATCGTCTTGTCTGAAACAATCCTTGGCCACAATTACCAAAACCACACCCCTAAGTCACTCCACATTTAAACTCCTTATTGCTCTTTTTCTTTTTCATTATTACTTTCATTACTTGCATCTTTAAGCTGCATCTTTAAAAGTTGCACTCATTTCTTTCAGTTCAACTTGCTCTCGCTTCTGGTCAAAGGGCGATCATAACATCGTCTCAAAATGTATACATTATTTATTTGGTTTCCTTAATAATAATTCAAAATTTTGCATAATTTCTCCTTCATAACTTTTGGTAATGCGTCCAAAATGGCGCATAAAGATCAACTTAAACTTCAAATTAATAGTGGTCTGTGCTTTCCCATGCCAAAATAAACCAAATTCAGTCCAATACAGTCCTATAAACATGTATCAAAAACCCACAATACAGGTGAGACCTCTATCCTTGTACAGGAACACAACAAACCAACTCAAATTTCACTGGAGATTAATAACTTCGGCACCTGTAGAGTCGCAACACAATATATATCAACACAAAGAAAACACATAATTCTCTATCATGGTGTCGTGCAATGATGTCTTTACATAACGCTTTTTCCACCGTCATTCCTTCACTTTTATTTAACTGTATAAAGTCCATTTGTAAAAAGGGGTATGTGGGCTGAGGGAATTTCCCTCGTCTAGGCCAAATGTTCCCCTGTGCGTTCAAATTTTGCACGTAAAACATTGTTTACAAAAATTTTTAGTAGTAATTTATGAATCTATAGGTAGTGTACTAGTGATACCATCCCTCCTGTTTGAGACATGAATATCCATGACTCAAACATTTGCATTTCTACACACAATTTTGAATTTGAAACATTGGCTTTCTGTTGCACAAATCTTTATCTCTAATCTTGTACCATCCTTCAGGCTAATTAAGGTGGTGTCTTTTCAATTGGAAAAATAGGTGTGTTTCACGGTTAATCTGAACACAAAACTATTTTTCAAATCTCCAATTACTGTTGATTATGCCAACTTCAACATCATTTTTTAAAAGGATTCTCTTAATCCTAGGCCTATCTCGTTTTGCCTTTAATTAGTCCTACTTTAGATGGACTTTTATACCATAAATGTTCACGTAAATCAACTAAATGTTCTTAATTTATGCACCAATTTATCATTAATTGAATCTGGACCCGGTAACTATATGTCCTATCCGGTGTCATAATATATGCTTTTATGTTTGTACCTTTACTGGTCTCTCTGAGAAGTCACGTATTAACGTACACATCACAGAAATTACTGATGGAATTTTCCTACAGACACTCTGCTTCATGATTCATAGCACATCACACACACCAAACAGCACACACCACACTCTATCTTCAGCTTAAGCTGACATTCCAAGAGTTAACTTTGGATGCTTCAAAATATCAAATTTATTCTACAGTGATTTAATACTGCTTTTAACAGGAATATTTCTACTTAAAAAGTATAATGTTGTATCTTCTACATTGAAATTTCCTTTTGGAGGATTTAATTTTTACTCCTAATATGGTAAGGCATAGCTATTGCCTCATTACTTTTAAATTCCTTTTTATAGCCATTGTGAGGAAAAACTTCCCTTATCAAACAATAGGTCAGACAATTAAAAATAACGACGATAAGCAGATTGATCATTTCTGTTTACCTTCGACATTTCAGTCTTTAAAGATGGCTTTTTCTCCCACTTAATATTCAGGAGATTCATTTTCAAACATTCCCCTCTTATCGTTTAATTTGCCTTAGGAATGCTCCTACTTGTACTTCTTTTTTTATTCTTTGTAATTTTCTCCACATAATTGCATGTATGAAACCAATCCCACATTTGATAACTCAATATAACGTTTGGTTAAATTGTTTCAGGTCTTAGACCATTATAATCAATTTCAATTGTTTTCTGAAATCACATCTTTCTCTATTGTGAGTCATTTACAGTCTCAGTTTCTCTTTACTGTGAAATCTTCTCATAATCTGTATGATTAACACACTTGGCTTTGGATTTTTCCAAATAAATCATGCATGAGTGATATTTGTCTAGTATACTCATGAGCAAGGCACTTTTCTTAGCATGCACAGATTTTCTGAGCAAGGCATTTTTCTTAACATGCACAGATTCTCTGAGCAAGGCATTTTTCTCCACTTTGCTACACTATTTTTAAAATCAGATTTACTCTAGATTAACATAGTTATAATAGCAAGGACTTACTTACACTGCACGGTATAATTCTTTTCTACTCAGTTACCATATACGTATCAACTTTTCATTCACAAACTCTTTTCACACGTATTACAGTTTAACTTTATATGTGCAAACTTATCAGAAGTTTACACCAATCATTCATTCATTCACACTTTCATGTCGACATTTGTATTTACAAACTCCCCAAGGAATTTGATAAGTCCCCTTCAGTAATTTTATATGGGTTACAATCCCCTCCAGTAATTTTAACTATTTCTCTAGTCTGTAGGGTTACAATCCCCTACAGTAATTTTATATGGGTTACAATCCCCTCCAGTAATTTTAAACCCCCCAAGGGGTTTGTTGGGTTACAATCCCCTACAGTAATTTTAAACTATTTCTCTAGTTTGTAGGGTTACAATCCCCAGTCCCTTTTAACTAGTATTACTTAGGACCTTTTTTACGGCATTCACATCCCGTTTAAAAAAAAACATACTCACGGCCTATTTTCTTTGAATTGTCTCACTCTCTCCCACGATATCCCGTCAGTCCCCGGACTCCTGGAGATGAAATGAAGGCAGCTCCCGTAAAGGGCGTCAATCGCGGTGCACCGTCTTACTGGTTTCAGATCGCCTCCAGAGAGAACTGGGACCTTGGGATCCGGCTCGAAGGACCAAAATGTTGGAGCTGGTAGCCAACAAAACCACAAAACACAATAGTTAATGCAAGAAAGTGAGACAAGACAGTTTACCTTTTTCTGACCAGGAGAGACAGACAGAGATGAGGGTCCAGCTCCGATGGAGCTGGGCCATCGTCCTGCTCGCTCTGGCTCCTGGTTGCCCCTACATGGGCTTTTATTGACTTGTTCACGCCCCTGGTTTACAATTTACTGCTTGGGTCTAAGGGAGGGGGGACAGTATCCAAAGCAGCAAATGGCATTTACAACTTCACAGTGTTTACTTTTAATTATCCATTATCCTTGACACAGTCCCAGTTACGGTCACACACAGCTCTCCCCTGTCAAAGGGCAGGGGTCATATACCAGAGCAGCATAGGTCTATCAGTTTATGCTCAAACTCTGGAACTCAAAGTAAAACATTAACAACATATTTTCAGTCAACAGATCATGAAGTGTAAGACAAAGCAAAATATAGAGAATAATCAATATTTATCCAACACACACACAGCAGGGTTGCCATCCATCCATCCATCCATTTTCTTCCGCTTTATCCGGGGCCGGGTCGCGGGGGCAGCAGTCTCAGCAGAGATGCCCAGACTTCCCGATCCACGCACACCTCTTCCAGCTGTTCTGGGGGGACCCCGAGGCGACACCAGGCCAGCACGGAGACATAGTCCCACCAGCGTGTCCTGGGCCTTCCACGAGGCCTCCTCCCAATAGGACATGCCTGGAACACCTCCCGAGGGAGGCGACCAGGAGGCATCCGATACAGATGCCCTAGCCACCTCAGCTGGCTCCTTTCGACGTGGAGGAGTAGCGGCTCGAGTCCGAGCTCCTCCCGGGTAACTGAGCTCCTCACCCGATCTCGGAGGGTGCGCCCAGCCACCCTGCGAAGGAAACTCATTTCGGCCGCTTGTATTCGCGATCTTGTCCTTTCGGTCATTACCCAAATCTCATGACCATAGGTGAGGGTGGGAACGTAGATCGATCGGTAAATCGAGAGTTTTGCCGCTTGGCTCAGCTCCCTCTTCACCACAACGGTCCGATACAGCGACCGCATCACTGCTGACGCCGCACCGATCCGTCTACCGATCTCACGCTCCATCCGTCCCTCACTCGTGAACACGACCCCGAGATACTTGAACTCCTCCACTTGAGGCAAGGACACCCCACCGACCTGAAGCGGGGAAGCCACCTTTTTCCGGTGGAGAACCATGGCCTCAGATTTGGAGGTGCTGATCCTCATCCCGGCCGCTTCACACTCGGCTGCAAACCGCCCCAGTGCGCGCTGGAGGTCCTGATTTGAGGAAGCCAACAGAACAACATCATCTGCAAACAGCAGAGATGAGATTCTGAGGTTCCCAAACCGGACACCCTCCGGCCCCTGGCTGCGCCTAGAAATTCTGTCCATAAAAGTAATGAACAGAACCGGTGACAAAGGGCAGCCCTGGCGGAGCCCAACACGCACCGGGAACAGGTCTGACTTACTGCCGGCAATGCGAACCAAGCTCCTGCTACGGTCATACAGGGAACGGACAGCCCTTAGTAGAGGGCCCCGTACCCCATACTCCCGGAGCACCCCCCACAGGGCACCACGAGGGACACGGTCGAACGCTTTCTCCAGGTCCACAAAGCACATGTGGACTGGTTGGGCGAACTCCCACAAACCCTCGAGCACCCGATGAAGGGTATAGAGCTGGTCCAGTGTTCCACGACCAGGACGAAAACCGCATTGTTCCTCCTGAATCCGAGGTTCGACTATTGGCCGGATCCTCCTCTCCAGCACCCTGGAATAGACCTTACCAGGGAGGCTGAGAAGTGTGATCCCTCTGTAATTGGAGCACACTCTCCGATCCCCCTTCTTGAAGAGGGGGACCACCACCCCGGTCTGCCAATCCAGAGGCACTGTCCCCAACCGCCACGCGATGTTGCAGAGACGTGTCAGCCAAGACAGCCCTACAACATCCAGAGACTTAAGGTACCCGGGACGAATCTCATCCACCCCCGGGGCCCCGCCACCGAGGAGCTCTCTAACCACCTCGGTGACTTCAGCCCGGGTGATGGACGAGCCCCCCCCCGGGTCCCCAGCCTCTGCCTCCTCATCGGGAGACGTGACGGTGGGATTGAGGAGATCCTCGAAGTACTCCTTCCACCGCCCGACCACCTCCCCAGTCGAGGTCAGCAGCCCCCCACCCGCACTGTAAACAGTGTTGGTGAAGCACTGCTTCCCCCTCCTGAGGCGCCGGATGGTGTGCCAGAATCTCTTCGAGGCCGACCGATAGTCCTCCTCCATGGCTTCTCCAAACTCCTCCCAGACCCGAGTTTTTGCCTCTTTGACCACACGAGCTGCAGCACGCTTGGCCTGCCGGTACCTCTCAGCTGCCTCCGGAGTCCCACAAGCCAACAAGGCCAGATAGGACTCCTTCTTCAGCTTGACGGCATCCCTTACTTCCGGGCGCCACCACCGGGTTCGGGGGTTGCCGCCGCGACAGGCACCAGAGACCTTACGGCCACAACTACGAGCAGCCGCATCGACAATGGAGGAGGAGAACATGGTCCACTCGGACTCCATGTCCCCCACCTCCCTCGGAATCTGGGTGAAGCTCTTCCGGAGGTGGGAGTTAAAGACCCTACTGACAGAGGGATCCACCAGACGTTCCCAACAGACCCTCACAACACGTTTGGGCCTGCCAGGTCTGACCGGCTTCTTCCCCTGCCAGCGGATCCAGCTCACCACCAGGTGGTGATCGGTTGACGGCTCAGCCCCTCTCTTCACCCGAGTGTCCGAGACACGCGGCCGGAGATCAGATGACACAACTACAAAGTCGATCATCGACCTCCTGCCTAGGGTGTCCTGGTGCCACGTGCACTTATGGACATCCTTGTGCTCGAACATGGTGTTCGTTATGGACAAACCGTAACTAGCACAGAAGTCCAATAACAGAACACCACTCGGGTTTCGATCGGGGAGGCCGTTCTTCCCCATCACCCCCACCCAGGTCTCACTGTCGTTACCCACGTGGGCGTTGAAGTCCCCCAGTAGAACAATGGAGTCCCCAGCCGGAGCACTATCTAGTACCCCCCCCAGGGACTCCAAGAAGGCCGGGTACTCTGCACCGATGTTGGGCCCGTAGGCCGAGACAACGGTGAGAGACCTGTCCCCGACCCGAAGGCGTAGGGACGCGACCCTCTCGTTCACCGGGGTGAACTCCAACACGTGACGGCTGAGCTGGGGGGCTATGAGCAAACCCACCCCAGCCCGCCGCCTCTCCCCGCGGGCAACTCCAGAAAAATGGAGCGTCCAGCCCCTCTCCAGGAGTTGGGATCCGGAACCCAGGCTGTGCGTGGAGGTGAGCCCGACTATATCTAGCCGGTATCTCTCTACCTCCCGCACAAGCTCAGGCTCCTTCCCCCCCAGCGAAGTGACGTTCCATGTCCCGAACGCCAGAAGCTGCGCACGCGGACCAGGTCGTCGAGGCACCTGCCTTCGACTGCCACCCAGTCCTCTCTGCACCCGACCCCTACGGATCCCTCTGCGGGTGGTGGGTCCACAGGAAGGCGGGCCCACGTCGTCCGTTCGGTCTGTGCCCGGCCGAGCCCCGTGGGCAGAGGCCCGACCACCAGACGCTCGCATTCGAGCCCCAACCCCAGGCCTGGCTCCAGGGTGGGGCCCCGGCTGCGCCATACCGGGCGACGTCACGGTCCTTGTTATTGTACTGTCCATAGGAGTCTTCGAACTGCTCTTTGTCTGACCCGTCACCTAAGACCTGTTTGCCATGGGAGACCCTACCAGGGGCATAAAGCCCCAGACAACATAGCTCCTCGGATCATTCGGGCACTCAAACAACCCCACCACGTTAAGGTAGCAGTTCACGGGGTTGAGCAGGGTTGCCAGATTCTCAAAACCAGTATATCGTAAGAAGCTTCCAAAACGATCGTATTTCATCACAAACTATCGTACACTATAAATATGTCAATAGTGCTGTAGCACTTGCACAAAAATATGGCTCATAACAACACCCCAAACTACAACACAGACACACACTGTCCCATTCATGACATTACGCACACACACACAACCTGCTAACCAAAGAGTCTGCCCTCACTTTGTTTTGTTCTCACTTTTTCCGCACAAATAGACTACATTTTTAGAAAACCTGCTCTTTATTGTGAGAACCAAATGCAGTGCAACATTTAAAACAGATAATCCAAATCAACATTTTTATCTCATTTTGACAAATTAGCCAAGCCGCAATAAAGAAGCGACGTCGTGAGAGGTCACATGGGGTTACGTCTTGCTGACCAATCAGATGCCATGGCTGCAGCCGAGGATATGCGCTAGTGGAATTGTAAAACTGCAGTTATTACGTCTATGAGAATACGGAGGCTAAGTCTGACTCCAGATCAGAGCAAAGAGGGGACAGTGCATTTAACCTTAATCAGGTGCTTTGAAGTGATCGTATATTTAAGGATTTTTTGAATTATTGTTCGTACAAGGGTCAAAATGATTGTACAAATACAATAGTTATTGTAGATGAAGTATTAACTCACCAACCTTGCCTGATCACATTGAAACAACAATTGAATAAACTGCTCCAGAGACTGTATGTCAGGGTTGTGAATGATCAGGAATACAGTAGTTCTTCCCACACACAAGAAGGCGTCAAGTCTTTACATTTTGGAGATGTATAGAAAGAGCATTCCTGAATCACAAGGCAGCTTTGAATCCATGAGTCCATCTGTCTTTACAATCTTTAACATCACTGAAACATTCACTGATTATTTCCAATTTCAGATATCAGCACTGTTTCGTAAGTGATCTTGTGTGTTTTATATATTTGTAGTATGTGTTGTAAATATGGCTTTATCTGTCTAAGGCTGGGCGTGAAAAGCAGTGCTCCACACTACTGACCTGGAACTGAGACATAACCTATCATTTCAGGTATTGCTGTAGAAATGCAGACAGAGGCTGCATGATAACTCCAAATGAAGCCAATCAACTTCATGTTATGATGGATATTCTTTCAGGACCTATGGCCTGGAGTTTTACACCCCATCACCAGTGTGCATGAGTGGTTCCTGGGTTCCTGTCATCATGGACCCTTGAAGGACAATGACAACAAGTCGTTGATTCCAAAGGGACAAGCAACTATGTGAATTAGTGCTGGAGTCACGCTCACTGAAGATCATAACAAAGTACCCGTCTTTGAGGTATGTGTTACATAACTTGTCAATGCCATTTCACGGTGAACATCCACATTTGCATTACATATTTCAAAAATGTTTCATTCAGGTCCACAGCAGATTGAGTCTTTTTATGATCACATATTGATGTATCACATAGAACTCCCTTTTAATATCACACAAAGCTTAGTCGACAAAAACATATCGGACGTGCAGGCGATCACACTCCGCACAAGGACTTATCTAAGGGAGGGATGGAAAACCCTTTCAGACCTGATGACCGTAGAAAGCTTGGGACTCTAGCTGGTGGACCAACCCCAACAATACAAGGGCTAGAGCGACAACAAGTCAGCGGAGGACTGAGTAGAGGCCTGTTCATACTCCACAAGACGCGAGAACTGAAATCACGTCAGTTTGTTCTCGCAGCTCCTGTTCTTTCACGTAGTCCTTGACACCTGAGCTGAGCAGAACTTTGTTCAGCAGGGCTGCGGGAACACTTTGCCGTGATTGGCTGGATGTCGAGTGGGCGGAGCTAAATTGCCGAAACCAAATCCACTGTTTACTTCCTTACCGGTGCGGAAGACAACGGAAATGGATAGTTTTGAGACAGAGCTGGTGGAGATGGTTCGTCAGCATTCCCATCTATTCTCAGAGAAACTTCAGAGAATCTTTAGGCAGCACAGGATTCCAGTGAACCACAAACCGGTGAACACACTGAGACAAAAATGAGTTCATCCCAAAGACAAAACTCCGAGCCACAAACAAAGCAATGTGGTTTATTCAATTCGATGCAAAGAAGAAGAATGCAAACAACATTATATTGGAGAAACGAAACAAGTTTTACAGAAGAGACTTTATCAACACCGAAGAGAAAGCACAAGCGGCCCTCAGTCGGTGGTGCACCTCCACCTCAAAGCCTCCAACCACTCCTTTGAGGACGGGGAGGTCAACATTTTAGCTAAAGAAGAACGTTGGTTTGAAAGAGGAGTTAAAGAAGCTATTTTTGTCAGGAAAGAAAATCCCTCCATGAACCTGAATGGTGGGCTCAGATTTAATCTACCGTCTCTTAACTCAAATATCCTTCAGGAGAAACCGAAAGGGCGGGGCCAGTCCAAGGAGACGGCACCTCAGCCAACAAAAGAACAATAGGCAGGTAATTAGCAGTGATCATCCATGAATAGGACAGATAATGGGCAGTGATCATCTATGAATAGGACAGGACTGACCAATACTGAGGTGAGCAGATCGTTAGAGACGCTCTACTTCAAAAGGTGTTTACCCACAGGTGAGAGTAGCTGCGATTAGAGGGGAGGAGCCGGGCCTACCCTAACTCCTCCCTGTTGGTCTATATCTAAAGCTGCGAGCTGAGCGGGACTTTAGTCGCTGACGAAGCCTTTTGGATGAGAGGCGAAACGTTCGAAGACTTCAACTACTGAGTACAGAAGATGAATCAAGTACCTTCATTGAAGATGGACAACTCCTGTATGACTGAGAACTTACACAGACTTCCCATCTATATGACACTTCACAGAAAAACTACAAGGACTGCCAAATGGCCAAAACTTCCTGGAGGGAAATCGCTGAGGTTTTGGGGCAAGGGCGAAGATGACTGTCGAAGAGCCTGGCGCTATCTTCGCGACAAGTTTGCCAAGGCAAAAAAGAGGGGGATCAAACCAAAAGTGTCCAGGCTCGTGGACATCAGGGCATTCCAAGCCTTTACACCTCTCTGAGTTGGTTAGATCCCTTCATAAAACACCGGGAGACAACAAACATGACTGTACCGAATGAAGCGGAGGAAAGCTTTTAACGTTAACATTTTCTATATGCCCGCAGGAATCATTCTGGTCCCACCAGGGGTGGCTGTTATGGAAATCTTACCGATACATCTGAGGATGAAGATGGGATCATGGGTGTTGGTTTCAACGGGGTCTTGGGAGGCATGCTGCGGCCCTGTATTGATTTGCCATTACAACAATGAGCTGATGACTTGACAATATATTGTCATACTTGCATCTCAAATGTGAATGCTTTTTTAATGGCTGTAGCGTAGTGTCCCTTGCCACGTGTGCGCTGTCGAGTTTTCCGCCATTTTTCCGTCAAGACCTTGTATCTCTGGGAATAATGCCCTTACGTCTTAATTCAGGGGTCACTAACCTTTTTTCACCTGAGGGCCACTTCAAGAGCATCGTGTAGCCGGTGGTCGTGTTACTGAAGGCTGGGAGCCGACAACGCCACCTAGTTGAAGGGACTAGGACCCGAATAAAAAAAAAGGTATTTTTACTTTCATCCTCGTTTTCATCTCATTTTTGTCGCCATTTTGACAATTTTTCCAAGTCATTTTTAAGATTTGGAAAATCTGCTTAGTTTTGGCGGGGGTTAAGAGGTTAAGGAACAAATCCAAAATGTTGACAGCATTTTAAATTGATTCTCCCGCAAGAACAGAAAAAAACAACACATACGTTAAAACAAAAAGTTCAAGTTTTTCCTTTAAACGAACAAAGCGTGTTTGCATTACTGTAAACACAACATAAACAGTAGTTTGAGAGCTATGCAAAACTCTCTGTAATAAGTTTATCAGACAGATAGTTCAAAGTTCACTTAAAACAGTACAATAGTGTTAGGCACTAGGTGAGAGTTTGATTATTAGAATGTGCTGAGGTTTCATTGCATGAGCCACAATTTGTAATTATTAAAAAGGTTTAGTTTTAGTTCATTTGTTTATTTGAGCAGTTAGTCTGCATTTTCATTTAACAATCAAAGCAAGGAATGTAAGGTAACAAATCATAAACAAGGGAACAACAAATAATAAATAACAATAATAAAGAAATAACAATAACAAAATAATGTACTACAACATCTAGTCAATTACAAATCACACCAAATCGGCCATTTTAACACAGACCAAACTTACAAGGCACTATTTTAACCTAACTCAAGAAGTTAAAAAAACAAAAGAAAAACGGTGTTACTTGTTCATTGTAGTATTATGTAGCATTATGTATTTCAGCTCAAAGAAATGATTTTTATCCCAAAAAATGTTTTTCCCAATCTTTTTTCCCTATTGTTTTCACACAATGTTTTCTTATTTTTACCCCAATTATTTCTCGTTTTATGCAGTAGTATTATGCAAATAAATGTGAAAGTATTCCAAGTATTCAGAACACAGTACTCCGATTAGACAAAGTAACGGCGAGTATTCAGTATTGTGTAACTAAATACAATTTCAAAGTGTTCTCCCAACAGTGACATTCATATACAACATTTTGTAGCTTCAAATAATGCAGCACATTAGTTTACATTTTGAACACTATGAGGAGTAAAGTGGAGCCTTCGGTTGGCAGCATGGCAAAAAATAAAAAAGAAAAATAGCAACATTTAGGCTACTTGCAAAATATTTTAAATGCAATGAAAATAAAACATTAAGTCTTCCTGGGAAAGTCCTTTGGGCTTAAATGAGAACAACAGAATTATGTGTATCTATTTCCTAAGATGTCCAAACCCAAGGCAGAAACCCTAGTATATTGTATTAACATTAGTATATATATGCATTAGAAATCTCTTATTTGAAAGAGTACAGTACGCTAAAGTTTGGGGCGTAAACAGCCCACGTCCAGTGAGTGCAGGAAAGTGTTGATGGTGCTGAGATACTCCTGTGGATGTCTCTTCAAGTGTCCAGCATGTGTTGAATCCTCCCATTTCTTCTCCGTCACGTTGATGCCGCGCTGTCTCCAGTAATCCACCAACTGATCGATGGTCTTCCAGTCACTGAGGGCATCGTTCTTGCAGTACAAGACCAGGGCTGGAGCTTTGACTGGGGTGTTCCAGAAGACGTCGATGCCAGCATCGAAATAGTCCAGTGTTTGGCGTTTGAACAGGCTGAAGTAAGTCAGGCTGGTGCGTCTTATCAGGGACTCAAATTGGGGAAACATGGTCTTACCAACACCTGGGGACAGAAACAAGTGAAAGTGTTTACATCCTTTATGGAGTCATATGGAAGATGCCGTGATGGTGAAAGAAGGTGAAACCTGGCACTTCCAATTTAAACATACCCTAGTGAGACTAGTACACTCAGTGTAATTAGAATAATAGAGGACCTGAATAACTTGACTTAAAAGGTGCATTATGTAACTTTTTATGTGGAAAAAAAGTAGTTATTTGTGCACTTTTGACCTTGTAGTGACTGAAGGGATTCATTCATTTATTTTATGATTATTTTATAATTAGATACGTTTAAAATTTTTGGGCTTATGCTACAGTTGACGTGACAGACATTGGAGCGTCTTTAATCCTGCACGTACGCTGATAAAACACATTCTATATAAGTATATAAGCGCTATATACGTTGAATTCTTGCTCTAGGCCCAATTCCTGAAAACGGTTGCAAAAACATCTAAGCATCAAGGACGTTGGACAAGCTGGCAGTTTGTGACCCGGCCCACGAGACACGGAGTCAGAGAGTAATACGTTTAATAATATGTTTGAATATGTGTAACATGTTTGTGCTCTTATTTACAGTGAATAATAATAAGAGGAGGTTCAGGACATGCACGCACACACTGCTCATAACCTCATTCTTGCTCTATTGCTCTTCTATAAATGTTAACCCAAATCACAGGCATGTATGAGTGTCGAGGACGGAGAAGTCACACGGTGGAGCTGGACCTTATCAATGAGGAGTTTCCACCCGCTCAAGGTCATCCTAACAAAACATCATACGTGGAGAAGAAGACCACATGGCTCATTGAATATTAATGATTGTGTTTTTATGTGCTGGGTGCAGGGACATGGGCAGTGCAGAGCGCCTGCCGTAAGCCCCGCTTAGATGTCGGCTGCACGGAGAATCAGATAAGCACCCAGAGCTCTGTATTGGAATTGTAGACAACAGGGAATAAATCTTTCTTGAATTTAACTCATTAAATCTTGGTTTTCCTTCCAACAGACGAACACAACATGACCCAGTGGCTGTATGAGTGGTGTTGAGACAGTTTTATTCAGAGTTAGTATCACCAAAACTAGTCGAAACAATACACAAACTAACCTATCGTCTGGTGGCCTGCTGGGCCTTTAAACAATGCCCAGAAGACCAGCTTCCTCCTTCTCCCTCTCTAGGCTCCTCTCGCACCCAAAACAATAGGCCCAAAAGGCCTGTCCTTTAGACATTACAATAAGTCTCCTGTGTCAACACCTTTTGATTGCATTACTATTCAAGGCGCCCGTTGGTCATCTGCATTTACATCTTGAACTGTATCACCACTCCCTATGTCCCCGCTGTGCTGCCTTTTCATGTACTTACCTATATAACAGTGATACGGGAGCCTGTTCCCCAGAACTTACCATGGACAGAACTCTGTGTGTAGGCTCTCCGCATGTGTAATAAATCTCACACTTGATAAGACAATACTAAGAAAATCCACGACAGTGGTCAGCATGGTGGCTTTACCCCTACCCCTTGCCCGAGGGTTGAAAATACCGCCCTAAGAAATGGGATAGCCCTACATTTTTTTTTTATAACAATGTGTTTATTAATTTTGTACATGAATATAGTACAATCAGAACAGTCTTTGTGTGTATAATAATACAAAATTGATTGCGTGTATAATAATACAAATTTGATGCCAAAGAAAAAAGAAGCTTTCTTTATCTTAATTGGTTGTGAGATGTTTTTATTTGTGATTACTTCTGCCGTTGAATTTAAATACAGTAATCGAACCCATTTTAAAAATGTATTCCCATATCCAAATCGCTCCAGGACATTAAAAAGATAAGGCCATTCCACCTTATCAAATGCCTTTTCAGCATCCAAAGATACGAGGGCCCTGTCTGTAGTTTCATCCAAACCTTGAATAATATTAAGGACCCGCCTAACATTGTGGAACCCCTGTCGTCCAAGGATGAATCCATTTTGATCCCTATGTATTACATAAGGTAATGTTTCTTGAAGACGTCTTGCTAAAATTTTACATAAAATTTTTAGATCAGCATTTAATAGGCTTATCGGTCTCATATTTCCACAAGAATTACTTGGTCTTCCAGGTTTTGGTAATAATGTTATTAATGCACACAGTGCTCTCAGGGCTGGGACAGGCAGAGGTAGACCACGAACGAAGCGTTCTGCAACTTCATAAATCTTGTGCTTATTGATGATATTCATGAATTCATTTCGCAGCTTATTTTCGTGTTTTGTCAAACTCCTCCTACCCTTTCGTCTGTAGTGTGCATCAGAAAAACCCTCGCTTTGAGGGCTATGTGGCCCTCTTCCTCACCCCTACCCGCTAAAAATAGAATTTGGACACTCCTTCGTCTCTCATGATCGCGCAAAACAGAGGGGAAGGGCTAAGGGAGAGAATTGACATCTCTAGAACGCTCCAGGGTCAATTGTTTGGAAGGTTTTCACAGCTGACGAAGCCTCTCACCAGAAAAACTACAAAACTATTGATCCTGGAGCGTTGTAGAGACCACTATGATCAAATGTAAAAGCGCCATGCTGACCACTCATACACACACTGGGTCACTACTAGGGCTCCGACGATCCACTTTGCTCATGATCCACTACGTATCACAATTCTCAGGGGCCAATCCGATATGTATTGTAATTATACTAAGAATTATGTTTACCTTAAAATGTGTCAAAAGTCATGTGTCCAAAGTTTATAAACAAATGCCATTTGACATTTATTGAAGTGTTAAGATTGAAAAGTGCATCAACACTAAATGTAACAAAGTGCTGTGTCACCGTTACTGAAAAACAAAGGAGTGAACACATGTATTGAAAGTATTGCGATACTTGATGAAGTATCGATACTTGGTATTGTGGCAAAAAGTTTTGCGATCCGATCTGATATTTTGGTCACTACAAGGTCAAATACATACTCATTTTTATACGTGTAAAAAGTTGCATAATGCACCTTTAAGGATCTGAAACGTACATGAATTTTGAAGGAGACCTCCCCGACAGTCAGTAATTATGTGTTTATGGCATAGACATAAGCCGCATATATAAGCCGAGAATTGTGATCAGTAAACAGTAAAAGTATGCTTTACACAACATGGACATTCATTCCCAAACAGAACTTTCCGTATGAGACAGGGAAATGCAATTTGTCTATAAATTCTTAATAGTTAATTCGTAATAAAATTAAACTAAATCTATATTTTAGTCCATCATAGTCCTGTCTTGAAGTGAATGAGAAGGGGCTGAAAGCACTCAGAATTTGCAAAGAGTTATTTACCAGCGTGACTTGATCAGCGTGATATAAATGGGTGCCTCAGCCCCTTTTCATTCACTTTGAAGTATTCAGTGTGACTCTGAAAACACACCGTAGAAAGAAAACACTTCTGAGTGCATAATGTTGCTCAGCAGCTTTTTAAGCACAAAGCTTATTGATCAAACTTGTTTGAGTTCCATAACAGTGGCATTGTAACTATACATTGTAACTATACTGTACCTAAAGGACATGAGGGGGTCAGAGTTCTCTCTAAATTACTAATGTAGTATAACATGTAAATGAATTATTTTTATTCAGTGTTTTTAAATACAATTGTCACTTCATGGGTGTGATTGGTCCCCGCCCTCGATGACATCATCCCATTGTAGAACGTGAACCTATGGTGTATGAACTGAATAACTGATGTTTTTTTGGCTGTAATCCTCACTGACCTGTGGCCATGTGTTCCACGGAGCCTGCCACCACACTGTCGTAGACTTGGCCCTTGATTCTCCTGGTGAGGGTCTCATACTGCTGGATATCTTTGGACATGT